>CM073506.1:9510000-10735000 GCA_037074495.1 Acacia confusa | reverse complement strand
TGAGACAAAAGATCTTCTTTCTAAAGAGATTCGATTCGGAACTATGATATGTCCAAGGTCCAATATTGAAATAATTTCAAAGGTTTTCCTTGACTTTGTCCGTGTCAACAAACAATTCAAAATGCCTCGATGTTTTTAGAACAGGTCCGAGTCAAATAGCAATGATTCGAAGCACTTCTTTTTACACTATTTCGGAAACCCAAGGACTCAATCGTATGGATATGTAAAATACAGGATTTCCAATCCTAGCAGGAAAAGGAGGGAAACAGATACTCAATTTCAAGTGAGTAAACAGAATTCCATACTCAATCTCATAGATATATATAGAATTCTATGGAAAGCCGTATTCGATGAAAGTCGTATGTACGGCTTGGAGGGAGATCTTTCATATCCCATACGTAAATCTCAGCACCACAATCCAACATATAACACTTGTCTGACTCAAGCATTTCTTTGGTCAAAGCATATTTTCCTGCTTGACAAAGCATCTTTTCATGCTGGACAAGGCTTTCCCCGTAAATTTATTCTGTTAAAAAGAAGATATCTCCTAAGTTTGGAGTCACAAAACTATTTCTTAAAGGAAGCTACATTCATCTTCGACTTCTCTCAAGCACATTACCTTAAGCAAGGTACTTTTATTTTTACTAAAAGTCCAAATTAAGCTGTTTGGGCATATGGAAGATGACCATAAGCTCACCTAGCAATAGGTTCATTTAAAGTTAAATTTGTCTACAAATCAGTTCAAGTGTCTTCTTAGGTCCAACCTGTTATGAATAAATTAATTATGTGGATGTCCATTAACCCGAGAAGAAGCTCCCTCCTATTACAAGCCAACAAGAAGCTTCATTTCCAAGTCAACAAGAAGTTCCCTTAGCTTTTTCTACAAGTCAAGAAGAAGCTTCCTCTTTCGGCTTCTCTAAGGAAGCTTCCCCCTTTTGGTTTTTCTTACTCTTAACTTCATCTTCAAGTTTCCTGAAAGTTTATAAATAGAGGCCTTCTGTAAATATTCAGGATATACTGGAATAGAATTTCTCTCTACTCTCTCTATCTCTAGATTCTCTCTTATTGTTCTTTATATTTCATCAGTTTCATATTACGTTATCAACACGAAGACTCTACCAAGGTAAGATTTTATCACCATCTTCTTTACTATATGTTTATTTTATCTATCTGGGATAATCTTAACCATAATATGGAATTAAAGATATACTTTTACCAATTATTTTAAATATCGGGTTTCATGGTTAAGATTTGAAATTATTTACTATTTTACTACGGTAAATAGTAATTTACTATTCATAGTAAATTTACCCTTTTTCAGTAATTTTACATTTTATTCATCTGACTCCTACTTGGTAGTCTAGATTTAATCTTTCAGTAATTTTACTTTACTTACTATTTGCTGTGAATAGTAATTTCTACTATTCACGGTAATTTTATATTTTGTTCATTTAACATCTACATGGAAGGTTTTTACCTCCTACATAGATATCTAGAATTGATATTCTCTGTTTGCAGATATTGTTATTTTTACTGTTGCTAACATAACATTTATTTTTATTGTTATTAACATTTAATGTTATGTTATTATATGACCAGAAGTCATATTGCCTTCATGACTAGAAGTCATATTGTTTTTATGGCCAGAAGCCATATAAATTTAATTTTCTCATTATGAGTTATAAATGGTCTGAAGCCATAATGCTTTAATTATAATTATTGTCTTTAATATTTTATTGTTATTATTATTCGTATTTTTAATTCATGTTTATTTTCTTTAATTAGTTTGAATCATGTCAAATCTTTCAAAAATTGAGTTTGCGGTTCTTGACATCACCGGAAAGAACTATTTATCCTGGATGCTGGATGCGGAAATCCATCTGAATGCCCATGAGTTAGAAAACACAATTAAAGAAGGGAATGAGGAATCCAATCAAAAAAAGGCCAAAGCCATGATTTTGTTACGCCACCATTTGCATGATGATCTAAAAGTTGAATATTTGACTGTGAAAGACCCACTTGTTCTTTGGAACAATTTGAAGGAAATATATGACCACCAGAAGATGGTCATTCTACCAAAAGCTTGATATAACTGGATTCATTTGCGTTTACAAGATTTTAAATCTGTAAGTGAATACAATTCAGCTATGTTCAGGATTACTTCTCAACTGAAATTATGTGGAGAGAATATTACTGATGAGGACATGCTAGAAAAAAATTTCTCCACATTCCATGCATCAAATTTGCTCTTGCAGCAGCAATACCGTGAGAAGGGTTTTAAAAGATATGCAGATTTAATATCTTGTCTCTTAGTTGCCGAACAAAATAATGAGCTTTTATTAAAGAATCATGAATCACATCCAACAGGTTCAACTCCATTCCCAGAAGTGAATGTAGTAACTAATGAATTTTCAAGTGGCCGAGGACGTGGACGTAAAGGTGGCTACAATCGTAGGCGTGGGCGTGGTCGTGGCTGTGGTCGTGGTCCAAATCATGGTGGATCAAATTCCTGCCCTAAATCGGGAAAGTTTGATAAGAACCCCAGAAGGGAAACAAGTGGAAATAACAAGCATGCTGAAAATGCATGTTATCGTTTGTAATATCCCAATTTTGAGGCATAGAGTTTCACAATAAAACTAAAATAGGAGGACTACTAGGCCCCTATGAGTCCAAGTCTTAAGTTTATTATAAGAAAAGGCTTAAGATAATTGGTAAAAATTATTTGTGAAAAAGAATTATAATTTATTTAATATATTTTTTTCCAAATTTCACCAAGAAATTAATATAGATATGATATTTGATTGGTAGATGAGTTGATGGACATGTGTATGGTAGATGAAGGAAGATGAAGGTGTGTATGGTAAATGAGTGGTAGATGAACTTTGTATGGTAGATAGACAAGTAAGTAGCTAGACAAGTTATGGTAGATGGGTAGTTGATTCACATGTGATTTTTGAAATGAAGTTGAGTCCCAAAATTCTATAAATAGAGCTTGAATTCCTCTTCATTCTTCACACCAAAACTCAAATCAAGATAGAAAGTAAGGCAAGATAGGAGCAAGAAGAAGAAGGAGTAAGAACTTCAAGAGGTAAGTTCTTGAGCTCTAGCTTATAGAGTTTTGGTAGAATTGTAGTATAATTTAAGAAATTGTAAAGTAAATTTCTGTACATGTTTTTAAGGTCTCTAATGAGTTTAAAACGAAAATTAGAGTGAAAACATGATGGGAAATGATTTTTGAGATCAAATGAATAATATTGTGAAAGTTGAGAAAATTCCCAGATTTCAGTTTTTCTGGTGTCAGTCACGTTGTGAGAATTATTTTAAATAGTAAATGATCTTTAAAAATTATGAAATTTTCCAGATATAAAGTATACATCCAGGGATTTCTTTTGATATAAAATTTGTAATTTTTCAAGCTCTTTGGAAGGAGATATGAATTTTTAAAGTTAAGTTATGAAATCTGAAAGCTTAACTGAGCAGTAAATGAAAACGTGAAATCTGGAAATGTTTGGACAAGATCTGACCTTTGGTTATATTTTTACATGAAAGGAGACTTGTTTAAGAATACGTGAGAGTTGACGGCACATTAAAAATATTTTTGTGCAATTAATTAAAAATGATTGAAGTTACTGACTGTTGAGGACGGTAAAGGATAAGGGCTGAAAGTAACAAGTTTAAGTTACTTAATTTAACCTTAATAGAATAAGGGTTAAAAAGGAAAATATAAATATTCATTATCCCTAATTTTAAAGGTATGATTATGTATTTAGGGCCAAAAGGGAAAAGAAGTGAACTTCAAACAATTTTGACGGTTGGTGATAGTGGATCAGCGTAAGGACACATCGGTTCTTAGAAGGTAGTGGGTAACTCTAATCTTATAATCATGTGTGTAAGTGTTTATGCATTTATTAGCTGATCATGTATGCTGGTTGAATTACATGTTTATATTTTCCTGATTGGCCATGGATTTGAGGCTGCGGTCTCATAGGGCTGCGGTCCTAGACAAGAACTGCGGTTCTTGGCCGTTAACTGCGGTTATGATTATTTGTAAATTCCTTCATGCTTTAACATGTGCTAAACTGTTATTTATGCTTTCATACATGTGCATGAGATTAATTGTTACCCCTGGGGTCCATTCATTTGAACCCCAGATTGAATGAAAAAGACAGGTGAAGGATCAGGATCAAAAGGAAAGATGAAGCTGTAAGGGTTACAGCCGCAGGGAAATAATAAAAGAAATGGACTATATCAGTTTGTTTATCATTTGCTTGTTATATTTGGATTATTGTAATAAGATTTCTATTAAGGGATAAGTTTCACTCGTGAAAACTTTATCCCTATATTTCCGAACTAAGTAATTTCTATGAAAGTTTTATTCTGCTAATAAGTCGTCCAAATCTTTTCGATGCCTGTGCGCGAAAACTCTGATAAACAGAGGCCCCTTAAGGCCGGGTTTTACATCGTTGTGGTGTTAAAGGTCATTGGTCACGTACCTGCCGTACCCCAAGACATTTGGTTGATCTTTACCAAGAATCATTGAAAAATAATGGTAAAGGACCAAAAATTGAAGCAAATCATGTTGATAAGGCTGAGAATTCTGGACATGAAAATGTTGAAATGGCTCATTTTGATATTGCTGATTATTTAGTATAAATTATTTTTCATGTTTAGAATGGTCATGTTTTTAATAAGTTGAAACTTTCTTCTAGTATATGTATTTCTTTTAATTATGTTTTATTTATTATTATTATTATTTTATTTTCATGTATCTCTAATGAAGAATGAATCTTGTTGACAATAATCCTGAAAATTTGTGTCTCGTTAATAGCGCAACAACGGACACCATACTAAAAAATGACAAATATTTTTCTTCATTGGTAATACAAGAAGCCAATGTTCAGACTATATCTGATAGTATAAATTTGATCGAAGGCTCCGGAAGAGCTAATATTTTGTTACCTGAAGGAACAAAATTATGCATTGAAAATGCATTTTATTCTACCAAATCAAAAGGAACTTGTGGAATTTCAAAGATATCTGCAGAAATGGATATCATATAGAAACGACAACTAAAGATAATCAAGAATGTCTTGCTATCACAAACATAATTTATGGTAGGAAATGCATATTAGAAAATTTTCCTGCTTTTTCTTCTGGTTTGTATTATACATTTATAAGCACAATTGAAATACACGCTATTGTAAACCAGAAGTTTACTAATACAGACCATAAATTAGTCAATGCAAACCAGAAGTTTGCCAATGAAAACCAAAAGTTTACTCATGAATTTAATGTTTGGCATGACCGGTTAGGCCATCCTGGGTCAACTATGATGCGACAAATAATTGAAAATTCATGTGGACATACCCTGAAGTGTAAGCAAATACCACAGTCCCATGATTTCATATGTGATGCATGTTCCAAGGGAAAGTTGATTATTCGACCCTCACCAAGCAAAGTAGGAGGCGAATCTCTTACATTTTTAGAACGGATACAGGGAGACATTTGTGGACCAATACATCCACCATGTGGACCATTTAGATATTTTATGGTCTTAATTGACGCATCAACCAAATAGTCACATGTCTCTGCTTATTATCTTCTCGTAACCTGGCGTTTGCGAGATTACTTGCTCAATTGATTCTATTAAGAGCACATTACCCTGATTATCCTATCAAGAAAATACGTCTTGATAATGCTGGTGAATTTACCTCACAAGCTTTTAATGAATATTGTATGTCCCTTGGAATTGATGTTGAACATCCTGTAGCTCATGTTCATACGCAAAATAGACTTGCAGAATCTTTGATTAAACGATTGCAACTTATTGCAAGACCTTTACTTATGAGATGCAATTTACCGATTTCTCCTTGGGGCCATGCCATTTTACATGCTGCAATGTTAATTCTCATCAGGCCTACTAGTTGCCTAAAGGTTTCCCCCTTACAAATGGTTTTTGGTCAAGAACCTAATATTTCCCATATCAGAATTTTTGGATGTGCAGTATATGTGCCAGTAGCACCACCACAACGCACTAAAATGGGTCCTCAAAGGAGGATGGGAATATATGTTGGGTATGAATCTCCTTCAATCATAAAATATTTAGAACCATCTACAGGAGATTTATTTATTGCACGATTTGCTGATTGTCACTTTGATGAATCAGTCTTCCCAACATTATGGGGAGAGAATAAGCAGTTGGGTAAAGAGATTAGCTTGAATGAATTATCATTGGCTCGTTTTGATCCTCGTACAAAACAATGTGAACTAGAAGTTCAAAAGATAATTCATTTGCAGGATTTAGTTAATCGAATGCCAGAAGCATTTACTGACCCAAAGAGAGTGACAAAGTCACATGTTCCAGCTGTGAATGCTTCTATCCGAATTAATATCCCTGAAGGAAAACCTATTGTGAATGAATCTAAATCATGTCTGAAGCGTGGTAGACCCATCGGTTCTAAAGATAAAAATCCTCGAAAGAGAAAATGAGCTAAAAATATAGATGGTCAAGTTGAGGATAATCAAGAAAAGTCAGTAGCTCCAGTAGAGCCATCTCTTGAAGAGTTATCTCCAGAAGAGAATGTTGCAGTCCCAGAAGAGACTCAGGTACCTGGAATGTATGAAAATAATGAGATCTCAATTAATTATGTTATGAATGGTATCCGATGGGATCGAAATGAAGTCAACGTTGACGACATCTTTGCTAATCATATAGCATATGATGTAATGAATAATAAAGAGGATCATGAGCCTAAATCTATTAGAGAGTGTCAACAGCGAAAAGATTGGCCCTTATGGAAAGATGCTGTTAATGCAGAATTGAAATCACTGGAAAAACGAAAAGTATTTGGACCTGTAGTCCAAACACCTGAAGGTGTAAAGCCAGTTGGATACAAATGGGTTTTTGTAAGAAAAAGAAAAGAAAAGGGTGAAATTGCAAGATATAAGGCACGTCTTGTAGCCCAAAGATTTACACAAAGACCCGGCATTGATTATGAAGAAACGTATTCACCAGTAGTGGATGCGACTACTTTTCGTTATTTGATTAGCCTAGTAGTAAATGAAGGGCTTAATTTACATCTGATGGATGTAGTGACTGCATATTTATATGGATCACTTGATAGTGATATTTATATGAAAGTTCCTGAAGGACTAAAGGTGCCAGAAGCATCTAATTCAAATTCTCGAGAACAATACTCGATCAAATTAAACAAGTCCCTATATGGTTTAAAACAATCAGGGCGCATGTGGTATAATTGTCTTAAGGAATATTTGTTGAAAGAAGGGTATAAAAATGACCCAATATGCCCATGCATTTTTATGAAAGGATCGAGAAATGAATTTGTTATAATTGTTGTATATGTTGATGATATCAACATTATTGGAACTCCTGAAGAGCTTTCAAAAAAAATTAATTGTTTGAAAAAAGAATTTGAAATGAAAGATTTGGGCAGGACAAAATTTTGCCTTGGACTACAAATCGAGTACCTGAAGGATGAGATCTTTGTATATCAAGAAGCTTATACAAAGAAGATCCTAGAACGATTTTATATGGATAAATCACATCTATTATGTATTCCAATGGTAGTAAGGTCTTTGGATAAGGATCAAGATCCATTTTGACCTCAAATAATTAATGACAAAGGTGTAGAAGAACTACTTGGTTCAGAAGTACCATACCTAAGTGCTATTGGGGCACTAATGTATCTTGCTAATCATACACGATCTGATATATCATTTTCTGTTAATTTATTACCAAGATATAGTTCTGCACCAACAGAGAGGCATTGGAATGGTGTAAAGCAAATTCTTCGTTATCTCAGAGGTACAATGGATATGGGATTATACTACTCAAATGTATCGAAGCACGAACTGATTGGTTATGCAGATGCTGGATTTATGTCTGATCCACATGATGGAAAATCACAAATAGGCTATCTATTTACATGTGGAGGTGCAACTATTTCATGGAGATCTATGAAACAGACTATAACAGCCACTTCAGCTAATCATGCAGAAATTCTAGCAATGTATGAAACAAGTTGGGAATGTGTGTGGTTGAGGTCAGTAATTCATCATATACGAACTACTTGTCATTTATCTTCTGATAAAATGATTCCAACAGTTCTATATGAGGATAATGCTGCATGTATTACCCAACTCAAGGAGGGTTATATCAAGGGTGATAGAACGAAGCATATTTCACCAAAATTCTTCTATACCCGTGATCTTCAACAGAATGGTGAAATTGATATCCAGAAAATCAGTTCAAGTGATAATCTAGCAGATTTATTTACTAAATCTCTTCCATGTACAACCTTTGAAAAGCTTGTCCGTGGTATTGGTCTGCGAAGATTCAGAGATCGATATTGTCAACAGGGGGAGTCGATATACGCTGTACTCTTTTTCCCTTATCTAGGTTTTGTCCCACTGGGTTTTCCTAGAAAGGTTTTTAATGAGGCAACACTCAATAGTGTATCAAAGAATGATGTACTCTTTTCTTTGGCTAGGTTTTTATCCCACTGGGTTTTTCCTAGTTAAAGTTTTTAACGAGGCACATTCATTAATGGACATCCAAGGGGGAGTGTTATGAATAAATTAATTATGTGGATGTCCATTAACCCGAGAAGAAGCTCCCTCCTATTACAAGCCAACAAGAAGCTTCATTTCCAAGTCAACAGAAGTTTCCTTAGCTTTTTCTACAAGTCAAGAAGAAGCTTCCTCTTTCGGCTTCTCTAAGGAAGCTTCCCCCTTTTGGTTTTTCTTACTCTTAACTTCATCTTCAAGTTTCCTGAAAGTTTATAAATAGAGGTCTTCTATAAACATTCAGGATATACTGGAATAGAATTTCTCTCTATTCTCTCTATCTCTAGATTCTCTCTTATTGTTCTTTATATTTCATCAGTTTCATATTACAATCAACATTTGTTGGGTGTTTTAAAGAGAAAAAAAGTTGAACCAAGATTAATTCTCAACAAATCCACTGATGCATTTGTATAAGCATTAAGGGTTTTAGTTTTCTCATGTTGCATGAGAAAACTAAATTTCCTACACACACATGTAATGGTGGGGCCCACATATACATATATGAATTCATATATGTATATGTGGGCCCCACCATTACATGTGTGTGTGACATGAGATAATATTTCTTATGCAACATGAGAAACATTAATCCCAAGCATTAAATGTGCACAGTTAGATGTTTGAATCATTTTTCTTGGGCCAACTTAAATCATTTTGAACTTAAGAAAAGCTCACCAGAACAGTTGTATAGATGAATCAACAGATTGTTCCTGAGCAGAAGGCAATTCACGAGGAATGGGAGCATAACCACCAAAGAAATTCCAGAATTCTTCCACATCAGAGTCACCAACAAATTTTCCATCCTCTGCAGCAGATTGATCAATCAAGATTTGCAACAACTTTCTATAAAGAAAAAAGATACAAGAATAAAAAAATATATATTCCAACCTATTGTTGCCACCTCATAATTTCCATTATGCTTATTATCTTTAATATACTGAATGACCTCCAAAGCTTTTGCTCTTTCTTGTATGGTAGAGTTGCACCCACTGAAGAGGAAAATTTTTGATGCAGTTTCAAGTACGAACACATCATCATGATTCAATGATGACCGTAGGAAAGGCACCTGATAAATTTATTGGCTCATCAAGCAGGCTAGAAAAGCTGATTTCCAATTAAACAAATAGAAAAATTTGTCAAAGATAACTAGAAAATACGTCTAAAAAATTAAATCCGTAAACGAAAAATACTGAAAAAAACAACATTTTGAAATTTCTGTCAGGATAATACCCCCCAAAAAAAAAGTCAGAAATCTAACAATAACTAATGCAAAAGTAAGAGATGGAGAGTTCAAAACTTTTCATCAATACTCCCTCTATGACTAGGGAGCTGGAAAAAATTTAATTCTTATCGTTTTTTTATAAACAAAATTGAATTCTTATTTGAGACAGAAAGATTTGGCAGGAACTACAAAGAGAATCACGGAGTGCTGACAAAGCAAAGAAAATCTATCATTAATATATTATTGTGTACTTTTGAGGAGTAAATTAAAAGATTCCTGGAATATGTGAATAATATCTGCTAAACTTCTAACATAAATATAGGTCAAGGCTAAGTTGTAATAAACAGGAGCCAACAAGCTTTCCTTTCTCTCCAATATGTACTCTGTCCTCAACTTTTTCCTCTCTACTGCTTCTATATTTTTTCAACAGTAATCATAAAAAAACTATAAGGTTGAGATCATTCTTTAATATGGGAACTCCACAATCCATGAGAGTTTTAATGCGGAGATACAAAAAATCATTACAAGCTCAAGAGAAAACTCACTTCTTTCACATGAACAACTTGGTGGCCCTAGCACGAGTACAGACTGACTTGGTATTCACCACTTAAGTTCCCTTGCTTTGAGGTAAATACATCTTCAATAGGTATGATACAATGAAACTTCTGTGATTCTTTGCCTTGAATCTTCTCTAACACGTATTCATTATTATTTCACTGTTCAATTATCTGAAACTCTGCATCAAACAGATCTTTGTGGAAATCTGAGAAGTACAAAATTTTATGGCCAAGTAAAAGTATTATTGCATATCAAAAGTACGAGACATATTTGAATACACTCCTAGGTCCTAAATCGCTATCAGTTCACACTGTTTACAATAAGATCCCAATCATAGACAGCTCTCCCACATTCCCACTCTCATCTCATTAAAGGAGTACTGATTGCTGAAAAAATAGTGGATAACATTCAAAAGAAACAATAGGAACCAAATTGAAAGACAGTAATTACTAAAAGAGTATGTAAAGCAAAACATTACTTTTTTTTATAGAAAATTAACAACGTAGTTCAGGGATAGCCAGCCATAACAAAAAATGAGAAAGGATAATACCTTGTTTGCATAATTTCCCAGCTAATAATTTAGGTCATACTGAGGTGGACCACAAAAGGAAAAACTGTCTGACACCATAAACATGCAAATAGACTTAAAGATCAATTGACAGTAAAGACAACTTCATGAAAATAATGTTCAAATTGACAGTGAGCCACTGAAAATCTATCACTTTATATATGAACTTCAAAGTAACATATCAACTTCCAAGCAGACATAGTGAAAGATATTATTTGGTGAAAAATTGTAAATCTTGGGATATCAACTGAAATATAGGTTGCTAACATGCTCATGTCTTGGTTAATTTGAAAGCATCTACAAGATAATGAAGTGAAGTGCATTTAAAACTATGTATGCACTTCCAGTATAGAACTTCCCATGGCAAGACTGTGGCACCAAAACCAAATGCTGGTTCTCACTACACCAAATTTCTATACCTCTAAGAATAGATAGCCAACTGAAAAGCAGCAAGCATGCATGGAAAATGATAATAATGGTTGATACCATATTGGCTGGTTAAACCAGGAGATATCTTGAAATATAATTTAGTGAAATAAGAAATCTCCAGGTCAAGACTTTTAAGTCTGCCCACAGATATTTTAAAAATCACCACTATCGGAATACAATAAATCACATTTTTATCAGGCTTTGACTTCATCTCTACTGTCAAAAAGGAAGAGTTTTAGTGGCTGCAGATGCCCTTTTTAAATGAGACAGGCCCAAGCAAATGGAATAGTACTTTGATTTTATGTGATTTTCTCATTAGATGTTAACATAATTTCACTTTGTTTAGCAGTAAAACAGATTCTGACAACACCTAGTGAAGAGAGTAAACAGAACCTACAAGGCAATTTAAAACAAAACCAATTATCAGGATACGGCTTTGCTTCTGCAGTATGGAATGCGGAATCCAAGTCCTTAGTAGATACAGGCATTTTCTCTCATAACTTTAACACACCACCAAAGGATCCTAAATTAAAGTGCAAATAGTTAAAACGGAAATTGCCTATTTCTCAACGGTGAATAATTCAACCATGATACAAACAATGGTTAAGAGTTTGAATAAAATCCTAACAGTAATAAATAGATACATGGAAGCCATATTATGCCATCTAAAATTAGTCTTTTCTTATCACTTCTTTTTTGTATATATAACAGCAGAGTTACCCGCAAATTACCCAAACCTTCTACATTACACCACAACTACTGGCTTCGCTTTCTTGTTAGCATGTATACTAATCTGGCTTAATTAGTTATATAAATTCCATTACGCTTAAATTAGCTTTTGAACTGCTGAAGATACACCCCACCGTATGAACTTATTTCATTAAAATAATATGTATTGAGACTGTATATTCAGCAATATTAAAACAATCTGCTCCTTTCCATCCTTCGATCATCTCATGGAGCATAGGGAACAACCAGAAAAAGTTCTTCCATTCTCCTTTCATTCTTTCTGAATTAAATGCAATCAAGTAGCTGATTGAAAAACATTGCCTCAACTTTTCATAAATGTGTTTGAGAAAAGACCAGGTGTCCCCAGGGAGAAAAGAAAGAAAAGAAAATCAACTCAAGTTGAAAAAACCAGTCAAGACCCTCTATCCGATACAACAGAACCCAATTCAGCTTATTACATACTCGGCGCAATTATTAAGACTCTGAAATTACTATCTCAAGCTCAAAAGCGGTTCCTTTAAGGAAAGGTCAAGTAATGCAAACGAAAGGGAAAGCTATAGGTGATCTGAGCTTAGATGGGACCCACTAACGTTCTTGTCGTCTTCGCCCAATTACTGGAGAAACGCACAGGATGGTGAGAGAGACGGAGCTAATACATGTGTATGTTGCCCGCAGGTCAGTGAAAGAGAATCTTTGAGAAGAAAATTTTTTCCCTTTTTCTTTTTTTGCGTGCCATTTCTAGTTGATCTTGACGATGTTGTGTTGTGTTTGCGAATTTCGATATCTAATTTTTCTTTGGCTTTTATGAAATGTCTGGTTGTTTAGAATTTCACAGGTTCGGATTAATTTTAGGGCCAGTTTGGCTCAAGAAGAATGAGAGGTAGGATTAGGAAAATCAAATTTTTTCACGACGGTGACAATTTGGTTGATCATTTTCCTTAGAAAACAATTTCCCGACTGAACTCATTTTCCGCTATTTAAATAAAATTGGGTTGTGGGTTTCCACTGAAATTGGTGGGAACCATTTTCAATCCCCACCCGAAAATGGCCCAAAGACATAAATGCCAAATCTGATATAAAAGCATGGTGCCTTGGACATAAATTTCATTGCTGCAACTAGAGAAAAGTGAGGGAGGTGAAGAACAAGGGACAGGCGTCTTGCTCCAACGATCAAGAGGCCTTCGATCAAGCGTGAACAACATGTGGATTTTCTTCTACTCGGTGGTCATCATTCCCCGTCGAAACTAAATTTGAGTAGATGGAGGTTGTGAGAATTACATGGCTGGGAGAGAAGTTCGTTGAATATTGACTGACCATGAAGTGCCCATATGGTGAACATGGTTACATCTGTGATATTCTAAATAAGGTAAGTAGTCTTGACCATGTGCAATAAAATTAGATAATTATCTCGTGACCAAGACGTACCCGTGAATAAAATTAGACCACAGAAAGTGGTTGTGACCACATGTGAGTGATGGGTGAGTATTGGTCAGAGTAAATTTATTTTGGTCACTAATAATTATAAACCAACCTTACATGCATGTGATTAAAGTTCTTCATTCATTTATGTAGGACCTTAAGCAACTAGTAGATATCTCATGGTTATTACTTTATTACATTATCAAGAAACATGGCAAATAGAGTATTGATTTCTTATTAGCCTATAGTGGTTAAGCCGTGGTTATGCGGGGATTATTTGAAATGATTCGTAACCATGGGCTGCCTTTAGAATATATATGGTTAGAGGGACTAAAGTGAAAATATGACCTTTAAATAATATTTTTAAACTGGTCCTTTAAATAATATTTTTAAAACAAGGAAAAAATGTCCTTTGACTCATTTTCCTATCTCATTTTCTTTATATCAAATAAAAATTTTCCTATCAATCTATTTTCATTTCCAATGCAAATCAAACACTTACCAAACAAAATATTTTCCATTTCATTCATTTCCAACCCTTTCTTTAAACCAAACGGACTCTTAGAAATTTGAGTTTGCTATTACAATTAATTGCCAATATTCATTTATCTACTCCCTCCGGTCCTAATTATAAGACATATTTAACCGATTTTGAAAAAATTAAGGAGAGGAGTTAAATTAGTTAATTTTACTCATTTTCCTAAAATGTCCTTATATACATTAAAATGACATAAGTAAAAGTTAATCAACAACTCTGTCCATATCTCTCCAACCAATTTTCCTTTCCACATGCTTTCTAATTGAAGTAATGATCATGCTAGATATACATATGTGTGTGTGTGTGTATATATATACATATAAATCTATCATGCATACACACACATCCAGACACACACACACACACACAACCATGTATTTACACACACACACACACACACACACACACATATATATACAAATACATACATATGTTTATAGACATACACATGGGTGTGTATGTGTGTGTTGCAACTCATATACATATATACTTACCTAAAACCAAATACACTTGAGACAATAAAATAAGGGTATTTTAGGAAAAAATTGGCAAAAACTAAAAAGTTATCCTATAATTAGGGCCATCAAAATCAACCCCAAAATGTTGTCTTATAATTAGGACCGGAGGGAGTATAAAATTAGGATCTTTAGAAACATTGAACGATGCCTTTAGCGTTATCTGACTTGTGTGGGTCCCACATTCTTGCTTAGGCGAAATTATTTTGGGAAAATTTCCCCCAAAACCCTACTTAAAAAATTATTTGTGAAATGGGATCTAGAATTATGTAAAAGTGAGAGGTCCTTTAGTGTAAATAATTGTCATAGGAAAAGGACAAAATTACCCTTAGTGAAAACATTTCTTTTGTGCAATCTATCTTTCTTTTATGTTCAATCTATCTTCCCGAATATGCAATTCTTCATTCTTATGTGCAATCCATCTTCCTTGTGTTTCAAAATTAGTCCATGATGTGCAAATTACGTTATGTGCACATCATCTTCCGTATAAGACAGTCTTGTCTTATGCGCAAACTATTTTCCTTTTATGCAATTATTCTTCTTAAGTGCAAATTATCTTCCCTTATGTGCAGTATAATCCATCTTTCTTTTATGTAATTCATCTTCTTTATGCGCAAAATTAGTCTCTGATGTGCAAAATACATTGTGTTCAAACCATCTTCGTTTATGTGCAATTCATCTTCCACAAAAAAAAAGCCAAGTTTTTCAATTTCATGACCCACAATAGATGCGACCACCATCAACCACCCCATCATCGACATCATTACCATCACTGGCTTCCCCAATAATTGTTGCCGCTACCAATCTGCCATCATTGATGATCACCTCCATCTACTTCATTAAGTGACCTTCGTCTCTTCCATCTTCTCCATCTCCACCTCAAGTTTGAGCTACTTTTTGACACATGCAACTCCATTTCCTTGGATCTAGGTCCTTTTCAATCTTCTCTGTCTTCTCTCCACCTCTCACAACCATCTTTATGGTTGAAGCAAGACAATAGCTTTTGCTCGATAGTAGCTTATTCTATAGATTTTCTTACATATCTAAATAATAGGGGCTTCAGCTCAAGGATGATTTTATATTGTTGTGGGTCTTTTGATAGATTTAAGACATGATTCCCCCCCCCCCTAATTTCATTGGTTATATGGGTTTGATTTCATTGAGATTGATTATTTTTTGTTTGAATTATGTTGTGTTTGAAGATAACGATTTGTTTCCATGGTTCTTCAAGCTAAACCTCATTGATCTCGGATGAAATTAGTGTTAGTGGAAGGGAAGTGTTTTATCATGATTAATATTTGGTTTCTCAAGAGAAATTGTTCAAAAAGAATGATTTTATTAAGAGTAATTTTGTTTTTCTCCTATAACAATCCTACACATTCAAGGACCTCACACATTTACATGGTCTCAGATCCCATTTCATAAATAAATTTTCAACTAGTGATTTATGAGCAATTTTTTCCTTTTTTTCCCAACAGTTTTTACTGAATTAGTTTTGATAAAGAAAGGAAAAGGTTAAGGTTTACTTTTATACCAAAACTTTTCAGATAGAGTTGTCGGCGTGACACATTTTTTAACCCAAAAGAAAAATATATTTATAATACTTTTATTGGCTTTCTCTGTTTACGCTTTCTCTCTTCTATTGTCTAGTAAAAATTGAAAATCTATTTTTAACTAATATCAATTAAAAATTTAGGGATTTGATTTTCTCATGTTGCATGAGAGGAAGAAGATTCCTACACACACATGAAATGGTGGGACCCACATATACATATAAATTAATTCATATGTATATGTTGGTCCCATCATTTCATGTATGTGTGACATGAGAAAACACTTCTCCTACAACATGAGAAGTGTTTTTCCCAAAAATTTATACTTTAAAATATTCTTTTTTATTAAAACGATCCTTACCTAGAAAATGTAATACTACAAAATTTGATATATTCTTTAGTAAACAAATTTAATTATAAATATGTAATGCTAACCCACAAAAAGTGAACAACCATCTTGAAGTAGCATGGCGGTGTGTTTCCAAGTCTCCAAACCCTTAGTTTGAAAAGATTTTTGTATGTGTCGATCTCCTCAAATTTTCCAATAAATATAGTCAAACAAGGCATTTCAAGAGACCTAAGGCTTTGTTTGGATTAGCTTTTATTGGAGCAAATCGTGCAGTCAAGTGGCATTACTACAGACTCGCGCATATATATATCGCTAAATAAATAACAGTTACAACAAATAAACGTCATATATGTTGAAGCAGAGGTCAAACAAGAATATATAATGCTAAAATCTAATTGTTAAATGTGCACACTGTTATGTATTGAGAGATGAAATTTATAAAAAAAAACTATAATATAACGGTAGTCATTATTAACCGTTAGGTAACATTTTCAAATGATTTATCTTCACAACTGTATATCAGCAAAAACAAACATATAACAGTTATAATAATTAATCGTAAAGTATAATTCCTAAATACTTTCTCTTTTAAGAATATCTAACGATTAAAAATGATAACCGTAATATATAAGAAGGCAAGATTGTTAAAAAAAGTTATATGGTAAAATTTAACAATTATTCACAATGAACTGTTATATAAAAAATTTGATAATACATACGGTTCTTCACAGATAATCCTTAAGCATTCTTTAATATAAATAAATGTAGGATTATTAAAGATATCAAAGAAGGTGGGATTTGAAAGAAAATTATCTAAAAATACATTACAGTTCTTCCCTAAGAATCGTTACATATTTTAACAATACATTACGGTTATTCATTAAGAATCGTTAAGTATTAACAAAGGCAAGATTTTGAAAAAAAAAGGGTTATTTCACAATACATTTTGGTTCTTCACTAAGAACCATTAAGTATTGTTTAATAATAAGGCGGAACTCTAAAAAATATTAAATATATGGAGGTGGGATTATGAAAAAGTTTTGCTTGAAGCAACTCTTTAAACTCCTTCTCAAATGTTTCTTGAGCTTTCCTAGTAGGTTTCATACTCTTTTTTCCATAGGTTTTATTCTAGTGTTGCAAGACTTGTCCTCCACTACTACCATGGGTCTTTACTCTGCAACCATTTCCTTTTGTGTTTCTTTCTTATGTAAACTTTCATTATTTTTTTTATTTAATCTTTTTAGTTTCATTTTATTTTTATTTATCGAAAGCTCATTAGTTGATGCTCAAAGTCGCCGGTTGAGAATACGATATCTAATATGATTAGTTATTAGTTTGAAGATTAAAAGAGAGTAAAAAAGGCAAGAGAAAAGAAGAGAACACATAAAAATGATGAGGTAAAATGCTTAATTTTTTTTTATTGTTAAACACCTCACTTTCTTAGACTTTAACAACCAAACTGTAGGTTGAAATCAAATTTTGTTGAATTGGGTTTTAAGATTTGCTCAAGTTTTTATATTTGCCAATTTTACTATATTATCATTTTCAAAGTTATATTATGATATTTGTTTAATTTTTTATATTTTCTTATTTTTATTATATATATTCTTATTTTGTATTATCCTTTTGCAAGTAAAGAGTATGTGACGGGAACTTTTAGAGTGAACTGATATATGATCTATAGTCAATCTACAACAAATGCATTAGAGAATATTATGGAATTTTTTATTAATTCATTTTCTTTCATAATTCAAAACATTATAAGATTATGTTTTATTATGAAAGTGTTTAAGTTATTAATTTCTTTTAAATTGTATAATGTTGATCTATAATGTGTTGAATTTTGAATACGATAAATATAAGTTTTTGATTTAATATTATTATCTTGTTATTATCAATGATTATATTGTGTCTTACATAACAAATATTAATAGTAAAAATAAATAAAAACAAATAATAAAAATAACTATATATAATAAAAAATAAAACAAATACATTACGGTTATTAACAAAAAAACTATGATATATAACATCAATTTATTATAGTTTGGAACCGTTATTTATTTACGTGGAGTATATATACCGCCTTCATATACGACGGTTCGAAACTGTTACATATGGTCGATAACAACCAACATAAATGTGCTATTATGTTTTAGTGTGTGCAATCGTGCAGTGGGATTTGTAGTTGTTTGGATAAGCTTTCAGCCCATTTAACTTATAAGCAAGCTACTTAATCCAAAATAATGTGCTTATGGGCAAGGGTTGGTAGGTAGCGAAGTTTATTTAATGTTATCATATTAAATTCAATTTTAAAAATTAAACCAACCCAAATTTACCCTTCTCTCTTCTCTATCATCTACTAGAAAAAGTTTTTAAGACTAATTGAAAATGGCTTTTTAGATCGGGTTAAGGTTTAGTCTTGTATCGATTAGTTTAAAAGTCATCATTATTAAGAATGGACCTACGACGGTCTCAAAAGTTACCCTTTTCAGACTGGTTAGTTAGATAATCGATATTAAAATGTTTCAATTTATAATAAAAAAGGCCCACCTTTCAGACCAATAATTTCATACCTAGTCTAAAAGTGGGCATCTTTTTTAAATGTACTATTTATTTTATTTCACAAAAGCCTTATTATATATTATTATTATGACTAAAAGCTATATTATTCAATATAAATTCTACAAACAGCAGAGACAACCCTAAAACAAAAATGTGTTTGACATAAAAAATAAATATAACTAATCCAATAATTGTAGCCTCCTATGTGATAAACCACGTCAATTTTAAGATAGCAGCCAATCTTCGGCAACAACCCCAGAAGAAAACTGGTAATTTCATTGAAGTTGGCGCCCATAGCCATGAGTGAAGCCAACGTAATACCCATGATAGCTAATGTCTCAAAGTTGTTCTAACTTCCCACCCACACTAGGGCTAATCTTGCAGAGGCCTTCTCTTTTCTTTGGATTATGGGTTAAGGGTATTATTGAAAAATAATCAATATTTAATATCTTAGATTGGGTCGTTAACTTCATTTAAGATTTATTCAGTTTACCAGCCTTATATAGGATTTCCATATTTCAATCGTCTTTTTATAGGATTCTCCCTATCATATTCACATAGTAAAATTCAGTTATCATACTTATATATTAACTTTGTTATACTAATGTTCAATATATTATAATCTTCTCTTTTATCACTTGAGACTGAGGTAGGGCAAAGCTACTTCATGTTTGAGATCTAGAAGGATCAAAATGCATAAGTATAGTCACCTAGCAGCCAATCCATGGGTAGACACATTCAACTATATAGGGATGCTTACAATATAAATCATGCGTCAATAGTGTTACGGATAAGCAAAGTGAGCCTTACCGGGACAGGCCCAACAAGAAAGCCCAACGAAAGAAACCTTGTTACTCGGTAAGATACCACTCCTGCAATCTCGCCCACCATGATGCGTGAAGCAGATAGTAGAGCAGGCACAATTCAGAACATTTAGGCACACTACAAGCAGTCAGGGGGGTGGATCAGGGTCTCAGGCAATCTCTATATAAATAGGAGATTGCTCACAATGTACACACTCTCTATTCATCTATTCTAAATTCAGTTCCACTGTGCACACACCCCACGCCCTTATTGGTATCGTTGTGACACAGTGATCTACAAAAGTCTAGTGAAATCACTCTTATATACATTGCTAGTTCCCTGTATTGATCCGACGTTAACCAATCCCTTGAGATTGGACATCTACGTTCATATACCAGAACATTGGCACCGACCGTGGGGACGTTAAATTACAATTCCCAAAACCAAATCGATAAGAATGGCAAACACTAAAAGCCGAAGTCAAGTATCTCGTCAGGATCAACCAGAGCAACTGTCATTGTTGAATCCTGAACAAGTTGTGCAGCATGTTGATTCTTTGCCACCTGATTACAACCGAGTGGAGGTTGAAACTAAAGATGAAATGGTCGACACTGGAACCTCTCCAGCACCTAGTAACAGAGTTGTCTAGCAAGTACAACCGTTGTTGCAACCTCAAAACCCTTCGCACGAATTCCAAGTCGGAAACCCCGACATTCGCCATCTATAGAATGTGATGGAAACGCTGTTTAGGCGAATAGAAGACATGGAAAATTGCAACAGGTTGTAGAGAGAAGCCGATGTTTAACGTTTATAGCAGGACATGGAATGCTAGGATGCAATATGGCGGCTGGAAGAGGGACGGAGGCTACAACGGATTTTGGATAACAGGCTCGGGGGAGAAGAGCGGGATGACCACAGTGTTAACCGAGATAACGCTGACCACAACCAAGTTGCAATCCGTGACCGACATGACGATAGAGATGTGGCTGGTCCAAGTAGGATAAACAGATGTAAATCAACACAACCAAGGGGTGAGAAACTTAACATTGACCGTGGAAAGGAGAAACAAGGTGAACCTAATGGAGTAAGAACTCCCGAGGAGGAGATTCGAAGGATGGCCTGGCTGGAGGAATAAGTCAGGCAGTTGGAGAGCTTAGGACAAAATAATAGCTGAGATACAAGCAATCCCAGCAGGGTTAGTATTACCACGACATCTCAACAGGGAAACATGGACGCACCTCAGAGCGTCGTTGAACATACAAGGGCAAATGCTTCAGAAAAGAAGCCGGTAGAGAATCAAAGTGCAAGAAGATCAGGAGCAACACTGGTAAATCAAAGTACAGATAGGCAGGGTGTAACTCCGGTAATCCCAGCCATCACAGAGACGTCGGATAAAGCATGTAGTGGTGGTATTCATGGACTTTTCTCTGATGAAATTCGAGCTGTTGTGTATCCAAAGGGTTTTGACTTGAGAGATTTACCAAAATACGATGGGACTCAGGACCCACAAGTCTACCTTAACAACTTTAATATGGAGGTAATGGTGAAAGGCTTCAAAGGACCTATCGTACCTTGGCTTTTCGCTGGGACATTATGAGGAGTGACATAACTATGGTTCCATTCTTTACCGCAAAAGTCCATCCGGAATATGGAGGGCTTTGGCCAAAATTTTTTGTTGAATTTCACAACTAGCAAGAAGCAGCCAAAGATTGAGTTTCAGCTTGGACAGATAAAGCAGGATCCCAATGAAACATTATAGTGATACCTCGAGCGCTTCAAGGATGCCACCCTATAGGTTCTAGGATTGAAGGAATATGTACACCTGCATTTAGCCATCTCCGGTTTAGATGATGAATCCCGTCTTAAGAGATCAACTATGAAGGAACACGTGAAGACCTTGGCCGAGTTTAGAGATCGCTCGAAACGATTTCTAGAACTAGAACAGCTAGAAATCGGTAGCCGACGTAACAGAGGGAGAATCAGGAGCCCACCCCCAAGGGGCGAGGATCAACAAAGCAGCTCAAGACCAGATAATCGAGGGCGTTATGCAAACAACAAACCTCGAGGGAATAGAGCGGAAGGAAGGTATGAGAAATATACGCCGTTGAAAGTACACTGGGAACAAATTTGGAGAGAGGTTGCGTTAACCGAGATGAAGAAGGTAGAATGACCCTGGCCCATCTCAACAAGTTTACCCTAGACAAATCGCGATACTGCGAATTCCATGACCAACACGGGCACACTACTGATCAATGTTGGGACTTAAGGGATGTTGTGGAAAAGTTCATCCGAGAAGGCAAGTTATAGAAGTGTGTGATTCAAACGCAGGGACGACAGAATAACAAGCATCCAATGGAAGGGCGGAACCGAAGCCCCAAGAAGAAAAGAAGGGAGTAGAAACAAAAGCCGGGTGAAAGCAATGACGAATTCCCTAAGGGAAGATACGACTGTAATGTAATTAGTGGAGGTCCCAAAGGCGGAGGAGACTCTCAAAACCAACGACGCAAGTATCTGAAGGAGGTTTTATCAATCCGAGACCGCCCAATATTTAAGAGAGAAACTAGGAAGCCAGAGACGCCAGTTCTCAGTTTCACAAAGGCCGACTTGGACGATGTGGTTCCCTGTCATTTTGATGGATTGGTAATAATGGGGACCGTGGTAGATTGCCGAGTTCAGAAAATAATGGTTGACAACAGGAGCTCGGTGGTAATAATTCTATGGGAGGCATTTCAAAAGATGAGGCTTGATTCGTCAGAGTTAAAACCATGTAGAATGACTCTAACAGGCTTCAATGGCCAAGATACTAGGCCCAAGGGCTGTATTGACTTAAAGTTAACTTTGGGAACAAAGGAGGCTTTTAACTGAGAAATAGTGAGATTTGTGGTCGCTGACTTTCCTTCTCCTTACAATATCATCCTCGGAAGACTGACCATACATAATTGGGATATGCTGGTGTCCACAAAGCATTAGAAGGCGAAGATGGTGAATAAGAAGAACAAAATAGTTGTAATATGAGGAGATTAAAAAGAGTCGCGACAATGCTATTTTGACTCGGTTAAAGGGAATAAGAAAGATCTGTCCTCCTTCTAAGGTACGACAGAAAATGAGATCATTCACTTAGTTGTATTAGATATGAGGGAGGAGGATAAAATGCCGAGGGCAGAACCCAGCGGAGAATTGGAAGACCTTACCCTGGGTAATGAACCGGGACAGATCACCAAGATTGGTAAGGAAATGGATTCGGAGGTTCGCCAGGCATTGGAAGATTGCTTGAGAAAGAATGCCGACATATTCGCATGGGGACCGGTGGACATTTAGGGGATAGATCCAAACTTTTGTTATCATAAGCTCGCGATTTGACCGGGGTCTACCCCAGTTGCTCAAAAAGAAAAGGAAGCTCGGCCCAGATAGAATAGCCGCTCTTGAAGAGCAAGTCAAAGATCTGTTGGAAGCTGGTATTATCCGAGAAATTCAGTACACTACGTGGCTATCCAACGTCGTCTTGGTTAAGAAACCCAATGGAAAGTGAGGGTATGTATGGATTACAAAGATTTGAATAAGGTATGCCCTAAAGATGCCTTTCCTATGCCAAATATATTGACCAGTTGGCAGATAATGCCTCAGGTTTTAAACTCTTGTCGTTTATGCATGCATATTCGGGGTACAACTAAATTGCCATGCATCTTAAGGATCAAGAGAAGACGACATTCATTACAGAGAGGGCCAATTACTGTTATAATGTCATGTCGTTCGGCTTAAAAAATGCCGGTGCTATGTATTAGCGAATGATGACTAAAGTCTTTGAGGATCAGTTAGGAAAGAATGTTGAGGTATATATCAACGACATGATTGTTAAGTCGGTTGACCCTACTAAGCACATCCAAGATTTGCAGCAAACTTTCGACAAATTGTGGGCTTATTAAATCCGGCTTAATCTAGCCAAATGTGCTTTTGGGGTTCCTTCAGGAAAGTTTTTGGGTTTCCTTCTCACACATCGTGGAATTGAGGAAAACCTAGACAAGTGCTAGGTGATATTGAATATAAAGGCCCCGACATGCAGGAAAGAAGTGCAGTAACTTATGGGGAGACTTGCCGCCTTAACTTGGTTTCTACCAAAATCGGCAGAAAATTCGCTCCCATTCTTTAAGATGTTAAAGAAAGAGGCCATCCATGAATGGAGTCCAGAATGTGAGGTAGCCTTTGATAAAATAAAGCAATGTTTGGCCGCCCCACCTATTTTAAGCCGGCCTGAACCAGGGGAAATCCTAGTCCTCTATTTGGCGGCGGCGGGAGGAAGCTGTGAGTGCGACTCTGGTAACAGAACCAAAGGAGGGACAAAAAGTTGTTTATTTCGTAAGTCGAGCTCTTTAAGGTGCCGAGATAAGATATCAAAATTTAGAGAAGATGGCCTTCACGTTGCTAATCACGGCACCACGTTTGCGCCAGTATTTCCAAAGCCATCCTATAGTAGTCAGAACAAACCAGCCCATTTGGCAGATTCTGCACAAGCCTGATTTAGCTGGAAGAATGACGAGCTGGACAATAGAGCTATCAGAATTCGATATTAGTTACCAAGCCCAACATGCAATCAAGTATCAGGCTTTGGCCAACTTTCTTGTGGAACTCACTCCTTTAGGAGATAATATTGGGGGAAAAGCCCAATGGAAATTATTTGTGGATGGATCATCACATGCCATAGGAAGTGGGGCCAAGATCATCCTAGAAAGCCCAGAAGGGGTATCAGTTGAACACTCGCTGAGTCTCGGTTTTAAGACGTCCAACAACTAAGCCGAGTATAAGGCTAGCAGACGAGGGACCGGAAATCATCGGACTGTGATACAACAAAGTATACAGGAGCCAACATGTGTAATGATTATTTCAAGCGCCGACGATTGGAGAAAACCCACTGCTGATTATTTGGAGGGAGGCATTCTCCCAGATGACTCCTTTGAAGCTAGAAAGCTAGTACGAACAGCAATGTCTCACGCGATGGTGAATGATCAATTGTACAAAAAGGGGTTGCAATCTCTAATGGCGAAATGCCTCGGATCTGAAGAAGCTAAGTATGTGTTGGCCGAAATCCATGAGGTCATTAACAGGCAACACATGGGAGCCAAGGCATTAGCTCGGAAAGCCATAAGAGCTGGGTATTATTGGCCGATGTTATCAACATACACAAAAAATCATGTCCAGAGATGTGACAGTTGTCAGAAGCATGCTAAGATTATCCAAACTCCTCCGGTTGAACTAAAGTATATCTCGGCACCACGACCTTTTTACAAATGGGGGTTGGATCTTTTGGTTCCATTCCAACGAGCCTCACGGCAATTACTATGGTTGATAGTAGCAGTTGATTATTTTACGAAGTGGATTGAGGCGGAACCATTGTCTACCATAACCTCGGTTCTTGTTCAAAAATTCATGACAAGGAATATCATCGCTCGCTTTGGAATACCGGCAGAGATAGTGACTAACAACGGAACCCAATTCATGGACAAAGGTTTCCAAAAGATGATGTATGACTTCCAGATTATTCAACATTTTTCCTCGGTTGAACATCCTCAATCTAATGGCTAGGCTGAAGCTGCGAATAAAATAATTCTTGACGGCCTTAAAAGAAGGATGGAAGACGCCAAGACTGACTGGATTGAGCAGTTGTATGCGGTGTTATGGGGATATTGGACAAGCATCCAAACTGCCACAGGAGAAACCCTAGACAAGTTGACATATGGCTGTGAAGCTATGATACAAGTAGAAGTTGGGGAAACTTCTTGGAGAAGGGCCAAGGCTTTGCATGAAGAAAACGAGAACAACCAAGATATTGAGGCTGGGTTAGACCTCATTGATGAGATTAGAGTTGTTGCACATTGCCAAAACCTTGCCGCAAAACAACTCGTCACAGCTAAGTACAATAAAAAGGTAAGACCTCAGTCTTTCGAGAAGGGTGATCTACTGCTGCGAAGAGCCGATATAGGGAACAAGAATTCGTGGGAAGGGAAATTGGCAGCAAATTGGGAAGGCCCTTACTGGGTTAAAGAAGCGTTAGGGCACGGAGCTTATGTGCTTGAAACCCTGAATAAGGAGATTGTAAAAAGAACGTGGAATGTGGACAAGTTGAAAACTTACTACAGTTGAGTCTTTTAGGCGACATAGTCGTAAATCTATGTTAAAGGCAACTGATCATAAGCCAATTATTTTGTTAGCGACGTAGTTGCCATTTTAATGTAAGCTTGTGTAGAGCCAATTATTTTGTAAGCGACATAGTCACCATTTCAATGTAAGCTCCTATAGAGCCAATTATTTCGTAAGCGACGTAGTCACCATTTGAATGTAAGCTCTGGTGGAGCCAGTTAAGATGGTCGTGCCATCAAGTCTATTTGAATTAAAGAGAAGGAGTCCTATAACCCATTTTCATTAATTCTGTGCGACAGTAGTAACCGCCAAGTCTATTATAGATTTGTAAGAGAACTGTTTATGTCGACAAGATCGACAAGCCTAAATTGACGAATAAATTGTATCCAAGTTAAATCCGTTACGCCAGCCTTGATCAAGCTGGTTAAAATAAGATTCGATTAAAACTGATCCTAAGTAGAGAGGTTGTTAATAACTCAGGATAAGGCATGTTAACGCGGTGAAGTAATCTAAGTTAATACACCGGTGTATGAAAGACAAAGCACCAAGAGTAATTCAGCGTGAAAGTGTTCAACAAGATAACGAAATGTGATGAGTATTTCATTAATGAGCAAATAAGTACAAGATATAAACCGAGATTTAATCCCGGGAAAAGAAACAAACAAAAAAAGCTATTCGGCTAATTCAGAGACTGGATGGTTGGAGACTGTGGTTCAGCATTTCCCTCGTCCAGTTGTGTATCGGCATTTCCTCCTAACCCGAACAGGCCCTCGCCGACCGATTCGTTCAAAGCACTGGCCGAGACAAGTTTCCCGTCCTTGACCACCATGTCAAAACAAGCATCTACGAGGTTGAGCGTCACATCAGGGTTCAAAAAGGCCACTTGAACTAGGGCATTGGCAAAGGACTCCTTCATGTCGTTCTCCAGATCAGCAATATCGACGGCGGCAACAGCCAATTGCCCTTCTAGATCTGGAATGCAGGCCAACATTCGAGCGATCTTAGCGGCGTCTTCTTGACACTTCTGCTTCTCTTCCTCAACCTCCAGTTGGGCCTCTTTGACATTATTCTCAGCAGTTTTCTCTGAAAACGGAGCTAAATCACCAAGAGGGGGGTGAATAGGGGATTTTAAAAAATTTTTGCAAGTTTTGTTTTAATGATGAACGAACAGGGTAAAACAGAGTGCAGGGAAGGAGAGATAGACACAAAGGTTTATTCTGGTCCGGCCCAACTCTATGGCCTACGTCCAGTCCTCAAGCATCCTGAGTATTTCACTATGTCACTTGGTTACACCCTCTGTAACTCTGAAGCAATTCTCTCTCTAGAACTTGCTCCCCCTTACAAGTTGTAATCAATGACCCTCAAATCTCCAAGTCCCCTGACTTGAGATTATTTACAATAAATGAGATACAAAAAAAAAACTCTCTTGAAAAGCAGATAATGATGAACACTGAAGCTCTATAGTATCAAAAGATACTCTTTACAAAAAACTTTAAGAGTAAATGAATAAATTGAATGCTATTTCGTTTTCTGGCTCAATTGTTGTTGAGAGGAATTGAATACTGCTGTATTTATACTTAGAGTGTGATTAATAATCATTGTAAGCATCCATATGACCATTGGAGAAGTTTTCCATCTGTTGGAATCACTTTGGTCTCTTTTCTCTCTACTCTTTTGCTTATTCTTTGTGTTGTAGGATAAATGCTGACTTCCTTGAGTTTCTATCCGTTGGAATGTCAGAGATTTGAATAAATAAATGTCCCTTTATCCTTTTTGCATCGTGCAGAGCTTGGTAGATCAAAATATAGCAGGTTAGGTAGCTTTGCATTTAATGCTCTGACAGCTCTTTTTGCTTTAGCAAAAACAGCCCTTATAATCCGCTTGAATCATCTTTAAATCAGCTGAAATACACTAGCAAACACGTTAAACATATCTGGTAATGTTGATAATTAATATTAGAAAGCATTCAGATCAATCAACACACTTTAACCAAATTTCGCAAATTTAAATTTTCAACTATCGCGACACATACTCGAGTTTGTGCATCTATACTCGAGTTTGCCACTATGCACTTAAGCCTATACTCAAGTTTCTATATTGATACTTGAGTTTCCTCCTTCCAGAGAGGAAAGTTGCGATCTGAGCTTTGGAGCTTCAGTTTAACTTAGACCAATATTCGAGTTTACAAACCATACTCGAGTTTTGGACTCTTAATGAAAATTTGTTAAAACATCAAAACAAGAGTATTCATTTAAAACCAGAGTATTGAAAACATTGGAAATCATCGATGTTCTCTGTATGACTTGAAACTCGAGTTTTCAAACCCATACTCGAGTTTTCACTTTTAATTTGAAACTTAGAGAGAACATCAGCCAGTTCAAAACTGGAATTTCTGAAACCGGAGTTTATAACTTCATTGAGAAAATTGACTATCTGAGCTTGGCTCGAAACTCGAGTTTTCAATGTCATACTCGAGTTTCCATTTGAAAAATCAAAACGCTTGAATTTTGGAGCCAAGTGGGAAACTGAACTTTTCATATTCCAAAATTGGAGTTTTCTAAACTGGAGTTTTCATTTATTTTGAAAGACACTGAAGAGTCTCTTTGACCTATACTCAAGTTTTGAAACTAATACTCGAGTATGTCTAGATATAAAACTTGTGATGCTCTCTGTATGGCCCAATACTCGAGTTTCCAAATGGAAACTGCGGTATTGGCTTTGGCTATTCAAACTGAGCTTTTCTCTGTAAGGCCAATACTCGAGTTTTGATCTTGAAACTCGAGTTTTTCGTTAGTTAGCAAGTTTTCACTTTCTTGAGACAAAACTTCAATCTTGACTTTATAATTATTTGTTATTATCAAAAGCCATAGAGAACTAACATCCTCGGTCTTGCCCTTCACCAGTTTGGCCTCTTCCATCTCAGCGAGAGCCCTATCTCAGGTATCCTCTACTGACCTCACCGCGGCCTCTATTGCCACTTTAATGGCCTCTATCTTCTCCGACGATGTGGACTTAAGCTTTACATTAGCCTCTACCCATTGGGTTTTGAAGAAGCCAACAACTTGGGCTAACCCGGCAACACGTATCACTTGTTATTCGGTGTCGAGCAATATTTGTTTTTCTTCTACAGACATCGGTTGGGGGTGAACCAACTCAAAGGCAAGCAGATGCTATTCCTTACAAAGGGGTCAACCCCATTTTCCCATAGAAAGGATGGGGATAGATATTTGTTGGGGGTTGTGACCATGGGCACTTGTGTTGGAGTTGCGCTAGAAGAAGGCAATGTGATGGGCTCACCGGAGGTCAGGGATGGAGAACAGGTGGGAGGACAGTCGAATCAATCTAAGCGGTATTGGATTTCGTGGAAGGGGGAGCCTTCGTGCCTTTTCCGGGCTTGGGCGCTTTTCTTTTTCCACTAGTGTTGGCTTCCTTGGCAACCTCTTTCCGAGCTAATCTCTTCATAAACGCCGGCACGGCAGACATAGTTTGTTCTGCAAAGACAAAAATGTGGTCAGTAAGTCGGCAACATAATTATAAAATAAAAGTTACTACAAACATCATGCCTACTTGCTACTGTTCACTTCCTCTTTTTCTTCAAAGGGACTGATAAATAGACCCTGGCATCAAATGGTCCCATTGTTTAGCCGAGATCTTCTAATAGTGTTTTAGCCCCCTCCTCGGCCAAGTTAAAGCTGGTCTCTCTCCACTTAAAGGCTTTGGTTCCTAGGTTATGGTGTTCACTGGTCCAGCACAAGGGGAATATCTCTTCTAGTTCCTCGGAATTACTTACACGAAGGAACCACGGGGTTTGGTTTGGAATAGCTTCGACTTTAAAGAAAGCCGACTTAAGACCCTTGAAAGATTCTATATAAGGGTTAAACAGTTTTTTTACCACAGACTCCTCTAAGGGTGGTCCATGTAAACTCTATGGGCTTCTCTTTGGTTTTTTAGGTATTTATGAGAGAGAAAAAATATAAAAATAAAGGAACTGTACAAGTTAAATTTTGTTCTTTACATAGGTTCTCAAAGGCAAGGGCGTAAGCCTAGCCATTGGGATGCAGTTGTGTTGGGGCAACATGTAAATGACTAAGGACATGGATAATAAAGTCGAAAAATGGAAACTCGGCACCGAGGCGTTTAACTACGCCTCAGTACATGAAAAAGAAATGGGGTGACTCCCCAACCCTCCAGGATGCTACAGACTCTCTATCTAAGGGCAACCGAATGGTGTACCCGTCACCATCTCTAAGTGTGGGCCCTTTAAACTCCTCCAAGGCCATTTTATTTTGAATTGCCATGACTTCTGTGCTTATAATATAATGACCCAGGCTATGAGCTACCTTGGTAAACCCTGACTCTTCAGCAGCCAATTGCTCACTAACATGGGGAGAGGAAGCCATCTATACCTATATAAAGAAAAGGAAAAGACAAGTCAGATGGAAATCTACCTCGGCGTGCAGTCATGGGACGTAAACCGCTCTACGAGGTGATTATGGGAGCGGATCTATGAGTACAACTCTTCAACACCATTGTTGGACCTGGCTATCACCCAAGAGGGGGGTGAATTGGGTGTTTGATAAAACTTTGGATAAGTAAAAAAAACTTTCCAAAATACCCAAGTTTTTTATCGAAAACAGAGGATAGCAAAGCAAGGGAAGAAAAGCTAGACACAGTAAGATTTATACTGGTTCGGTCCTAACCTTGACCTACATCCAGTCCCCAGATACCTTCTGGGTTTTTCAACTATCTCAACATTCTTTAATTACAATAATGTAACTTTCAAGCAATCCTAATCACCAAGGACTTGCTCCCCCTTACACTTTGTAATTAAATAACCCAACTCACAGGTTCCACAACCTTGAGTTCTCTCAAACAAGTAATCAAATGATTTTTCAAAACAAGACTCTCAAAAAGAGTAGATATGAATAAACACTGAAGTTCACATACTGAAGTATGCACAATGAAGTGTCAAAATAAAAATGCAATCAGTTGTAATTGTGCATGTGTATCTTGCTCTGCGTCTTCATGGGTATTTATAGGTTTAATCTGAGGAACTAGCCGTTACAAATTCATCTCCTTCTTTCTCCAACGTTCATCTATATTTTTGGAATATAGCTGTTGCATATTTTCCTCAATTTCTTCAATTCTTGGCTGGAATCTTGGATTTAGCTGTTGCAGAAGGTCTTCCAGATTTTCAGTCATTCTATGATCGTAATTTGACTGTTTAGAGTGATCCTGAAGTGTTGCAACGGTCTGAACTGAGCATCTGGGCTAATGGAGAAAGATCAGCCCTGTTTTTGGTTCTTCATTTAATGCACTTATCCTGAATCTTGATCTCACCTTAATCTTGGCTAAACCTTTTCTGAAAAACACTCAAAACTTCATCAAGGACATTAGAAACAATAATATCATATGAGGAAATAATTTCAGGAATACCCATTAAGATTTCGCAGATCAACATTATTTGATTTTTCAAAATTCCCGATGCAAACTCGAGTTTGTTCTTCTACACTCGAGTTTGGGGTTTATCCGAAAGCATGTCTGATGGTCAGTGGTCTAAACTTGCAGTCTGTAAAAGCAAACTCGAGTTTGGCTTTTACAGAGGGAACTGTCGGGCTTTGGACTTGGCATGAAATTTTGATCCTGCTCCTAGACTCGAGTCAATTAGTGACTGACTCGAGTTTGGGTCTATGCTTGAAGAACAAGCCTAAGTTCGTGATTTTCCAGACTGGAGTTTAGGATCATAGATTGGAGTTTGTAGTGTAGCCAGAATGGATGATCTTTCTGTATGATCCAGACTCGAGTTTGGGAAGCAAACTCGAGTTTTCAGTGTCTACTGAAGTATTTGAGGTTTATCTGGGTCAAGTGCAAACTGGAGTTTGGAAGACCAGCCTAGCTGAAAACTGAGCAGCAAAACCGGGGGGGGGGGATGTGTGTCGGACTCTAGGTAGTTTTGCATCCATTTTTCCTTCTTTTTCTTGCTGTCATAATAACGCTGAAGAGTGGTTTGTTGCTACATGTTGTGTGTCTAAGCTTCGTAAATATATATAGGTCTGTGTGTGTAAGCCTTATGGTTATTGCATTAGATTTTACAAAGTGAATATATATATATATATATATATATATATATATATATATATATATATATATATATATATATTGCTGAGGAGGTTGCATGCACTGCGTCAATTTTTTTTCAGTTGCAAATTGCTTTATTTGTGTGTATAGTCATGTATATAAGACAAACCAAAAAAAAAAAAAAACAGAGAGAGGAATGTTGATTTATATAAAAACAGAGAGAGGAATATATATAATCATTTAAAGTCAATAAATATATATTATTTTTTCAACTAAACTCATATACAGTGACAGAACCACTTGTTGATTAGCTGGGTCAAGAGCTTCTAAAATTTTTGTTAGTATATATATGTATTTATTAAATAATATTTTATTTTGGCAATAATTTGGTCCAGCTAATCTCTTATCTTTTCTACAAAAACAATGTTTGGTTCATTACTCATTAAGCTACAAGATGAAAGTTAAATTTTTGTTTAAGATACCTACTGAAAAAATTAGTATAATCTTTTATCTTGTTTTGATTTATAATTATCAGTTATTATTTATTTATATTTTCAATATTATGTGATACTATTTAGTAAATAGTTCAATATGTTTATTTTTTGGTCTATGCTAAAAATATTTTATAGTTTCACCACTGCTCATATATGTAAAGAGGATAAGTAATAGAGAATAAATATAATACATAGATTCTAAGATAAGGTAAAATTAAGAAAACGAAGTAAATGTCTGGACAAGTATAAAATCAAATTTATATTTTAGAGCACACTAATTCAGAAATTTAAAACGTATACCAAGAGACGAGACAGAGCAAGTAAATAATATAAGAAGTTCCATTATTTTGTGAGTTTGAGCATTGTAAAAAATAAACAGCAAATCTTAATCGATGCTCAGTCAATTAATTGGAGAAATGAGGGGCAATAGGCTATTAACAATTCGCTAGTAATCCCTTGTAACTCAAATTTTGTAATCCTAATGAAGTCATTTAGGCTCTGTTTGGTTCAACAGGGGGAGGGGGAGGGGGGATTTTAATGGAGGGGAGGGGTAGGGAAGGATTTTAATATTACCTTGTTTGGATTATTCAAAAAGAAGAGGAGGAGAGAGATTTTAATGTTACCTTGTTTGATTTATGAGAGTGAGAAATTTTTTTCACATTGACAACTTTACCCTTTTTTTATAAGAGAGATTTTAACGTTACTTGTTTGGTTCAGGGGGAGGGGAGGAAAATTATCTTCATATGGACAACTTTACGTATGTTATAAGTGGTTTTTCCAAAACTTTATTAAATTTATAATAACATTTAATGATAAGTAACATTTTTATGCCTTAAAATGAAAATTAACATTTAAAACACACACACACATATTGAAAATCAATACAACATGACACCATAATTTTGACAAATTATGTGATAAGATGTAAAGGGCTTTAGCAACTTGTTCTTCCACACTTGAGAATCGGGTCGGCTTTAGACCACCGTCTCTTTCTAACATATTCCACAATCTAAAAAAAGCTTCAGGACCCATTCTAACAATATCTCGTCCACTAGGAGTATAAGCTATCCTATGCATCACTTCTTCACATACCCTCTCCCTCAAAATTCATTTAAGGGGATTCTTGGGATTGGACTACTTAGAAATTGCAGTTTATTTCTTGCTATTAAATAGAATTGCAGCTCTTCATCAGAATGAGATTTGCCAGTTTAGTGAATTGTAAAAACGAGAGCTATAGATTGACACAAGGCCCTTCGTTAGACAATTCAACCACCTGGGAAATCACTCGCACGTACAACTTGGGTATACTAAACAATAAAATAAAAAAAATAAGTAAAAAACACACACTCACACACATACTCATTACCACAATGACAGATAGCATATACACAATATTCAAAAAATTACTAGTAATACATGATATTGTAAGAATGCCGATTAAAAGAATTGGAAAACAAGCAAATATGATATCAGTGATTCTTGACAAATAGCATAATCACTCATTTTTCATCCACCAGAATTTGCAGGATCTTCTAGGTTGATTCTTGAATTGGAAAGCAAGCAAATATGAGATCAACAATAAAGTGAACCACAATGAAGTGAATCAAGCGATTGATGTTAAAACCCAAAACAAAAAATCAAACTCCAGTGTCGGAAACCAAGTTTAATCATCTAATGGATGAGAAACAGAGCAACGATAGAAACAAAGCACAAACGAGAAGTAGACCATTGCCGACAAACACAGAGCAAGGAAGAGAAATAGACCGACGGCGACAGACACAGTGTACAGACAAGACAAACAGACCAGGGACGACCATGAAATAGATAGCTACTAGAGATACTCATCAGAAAGTGTCTCCGCCTTCGATCACTGTCACTCTTCTCCCTTTCGCCTCATCAAACCAGTAGCTGCCTAATAAAGTAGGGTTCCCATCTTTGGCACCAGGGCATCGAGAAAGGTTAAAAGGGCAGAGTAGGGTTCCTAGCTTTGGCGCCATGGCATCAAGAAAGGTTAAAAGGGTTATTTTCGGAATAGTAGAAAAATCATGGGGGCATTTTTGTCCACTGATGCACCAATTTATCATTCGCCAAATCTGTTTAATTTAGGTGGAAGCTTTTGAGGTGAGAGGGAGGAAAATTTTAAGAAATTTCACATCCCCTCCTAAAAAAAAAAATAATCAGCCAAATGAGGGAAGGGGGCCACTATCCCTCCATCCTCCTTCCCTCTCCTCTCCTCTGATCCCTTCAAACCAAACAGACCCTTAGTATCTTTCTATCCATTAGTAATATTAGTTTATGAATAATTAATGAGTCTGCAATTATGAAGTAATATGTTTTGGGTATGAATATTGTTTGATATCAATAGGTGCAATTGTGATAAAGATTTCAAAGAAACTAAATTTCTTGTCTTAGATTTCAATTTTTTAATGCTTTGTATCATCTATTCAAATAAAAAAAAAATCAATTCTATCCAAAAAACAGTGACTTGATGTAAAGTGTTGTGGATGGATATTAAGAAGAAATTGAATCATTATCAGTTGATTCGAATTTTCCAAAACGGTGATTTGAAAAACAGAGATGAACTTGCTAGGGCATGATTGATTGTGTGCTCGGACAACCAAGGAACTATGCTCGATCACTCCAGAGCTTGCTCGGGCATAGTTGTTCAGGAAATTCACAATTCTATTTGTTTCGTTGATGCTCGAGCATGAAATTCTCTTTGCTCGGGCATGATATTGCCCAGTGCTCGAGCATGCATTTAGTCTTGCTCGGGCACAACTTCAGGCAGAGGCGAAATGAAACTTTTGTTCTTTGCTCGAGCAGCCTTATTCTTTGCTCGGGCGTGTTATGCGTTCTTGCTCAGGCACACTGATTTTTTGCTCGAGCACGGCTTCACACATACTCTGATTTCTGACTTGGCCTCGCTGATGCTCGAGCATGAAGATTGCTTGCTCGAGCATGACTTCTTCAATTCTCTAATTTTGTTGCTCGACTATATCAATGCTTTGCTCGGGCATGTCACTTTTTAATCAATCTATTAGGATATATTCTCAGGTAGAAACCAAACCTTTACTAGATTGATCTTGTTCAAAGATTGATCTACTCAATGTGACAACACAGTCATTTTCACGTGAGCTTAACGTCTTCGATATAATTTCAATTTGGGCAAACCACCCATGCTCATAAATCTCTTCAAGTCTTCTTTCCAATGTAACAAGAATCAGCTCCAAACTCATTTTATGTTGAGCACTATGATCAGATTAATAAAAGCTGTTCTTGGACCAACGTTTTTTCATAATTTTGAAACAGACTATCAACTTCCAAAAATCATATCTCTTTCATTTGATCTTCATTTTCACTGGTCTTTATGTGTTTGGAAAGGTATTTGAGTCTAGTTTCATATGCCACCGATTTCACCTCATTCTGATGTGTATTTTGTGAGATACACTCAGATTACCGAACCTCGCTCTACTGTGTGACGGTAACAGGTAGTGCAACTTCCGAAATTCATAGCTCTCTCACCTAATCTTCTTTGGAGTTGAAATTTGGCCAAGATGACGCATTGGATGTATATTTTCATCCAAAATTGGTTTCACCTCAAACCAATTCTTGGTTTGGGAGATATCATCAAATTACTAGAGGTCGCCAGCTGAAAACGCAGAACAGAGGTGAACAGAGTGCTGAAAATACTTGCTTGCTCGAGCATAAAACATGTCTTGCTCGAGCAGACCAGTGTTTCATGCTCGAGCAAGGTCGAGGAATGGTCGGTAGTGTAGCATAATCACTGTAGCAACTCGGGTACTATAGCAACTCAGTTACTATTCATCGTAAGACTTCAACTTGCTTATTTTAACTCCGAATTGCGCCGTTCCAACTTCCATTTGATCATAGAGAATTTCATATTAATATTCTCCTTTCTTCAATCTCCTCTCTTGATCATGTTTAAGCTCCATATCTACATTAATATGAGGATTAATTAAAATAGAAGATAAATGTAGTATGCAAACTTTTTGCTCTGAATAATGGCATATATATAAGACATCATCAAAACTAATCATAACCAACAATATTGTATAATTTAAGTTTTATAAATTTTGTTTGTGTTGCAGTTATGAATTATGTAAATAAGATTTTTGTTTAAATTTATTTATTTATATTTAAAATAATAATTTTATAAAATATGAAATCTAAACCATCTATTTTCAATTTGAGGTGGATATGAAATTTTAAGAAGAAAATTAGACAAAGGAAAAAGACACATAAATACCATTTAAACTTTGTAACATCATAATTTTAATTCCTAATGTGAAAGAATTATTACAACAAGACTTATTGAGTAACTTGAGGCTTACAATAAATCGAATACATTATTTCTGATGTAGAAATATAAAATTAATAATTAAGGAAATTATGGAATATGATAGGGAATTGAATGTAGTATATATTTATTAATTTTGAAATAGATTTAATGAAATTATATGATGGTCATTTGAAGTTACTAAAAATTATGTGTATAGAGAAAATTTAATAAGACTTTGTAACACCCCAAATTCCATGCCATTTACTGTGTCCAATGACTCACAGACGGTGTACATATCAGAGTAAAACGGAACAGAGAGCATGCACAACGTTTGGACGATGAGTAACTGAGATAAAATGCCCAGGCATAAGCTGGTTATATTACAATTCCCGAAAGTATATTCATGTGATACAGAATACAGAGACTTACATACAGCTCTTAGGTAAACCAAACATTATGTAGACCTATGGCTTGGGACCCAATACAGTTAGTCAGACATATTGGCCAAATCGGTGTTTAGTCTAATGGGAGTCTCCCCGTCTTTCACGGCGACTTGTGACAACCCACCGACAAATCCTTTCTTAGTTTAAGCACCAATTAGTCTAAAATAACTTTATTAGATTCAAGCTAGAAACTAGGCCCTCATAACTTTCTTCAAGCTCTTGTCTCAACTGGTGCCTCTTTACAACTCTGTCCACTTCGCCTTCTCAGGTCTGGATTTCCTTCCCTAAACCTTTAATCAAGTCTGAGATTCAATACCCATTGAATCTCAGGTAACAGTTAACCTCATATGAAAAGTATAAACAGTATATGATAGATAATCATAACAAACATACATTTAGCATACATATTGGTACCCTCCTACAATGGCCTACAGCACATGTATCATTACCAGCACTCACCAGTGCCTTGTGACCTAGTCACGGGTTCCTCAGCGCTAAGAAAACAAGCATGCGGCATTATCATATAAATACAACAATCCACAGCCAATTGAATGTAAGCACACATGATTCAATCAATCATATCAAAGTCATACAAGACACAGGAGAGTTAAAGTTACAGTACGCGAACGTACCTTTCACCGTATAATGGCCAACTTGCCCAACCTTTGAATCTGGCTCCGGACTTCCCGGATATCCTAACATTTCACCATATCACTTAGAATAATATCCTAAGAGATATTTCCACCTCTATTTACCTCTCTACCTTTGGTGGCTTTGTTATTTACAATTTTGCCCTTACATTTAATTAAAAACGTAATGCAGTATTTTCTGGGCAGATTTTTCGGTAACTTTGAAAAATCATAACTAATTCTACAAAACTCGAAATGAGGATCCGCAAAATTCCTTGAAACCCTTAGGATGTCTATTTTTGAGGAAAAATATTCATTTTCACCCAGAATTAGTGAGTCATTCCCCGTTTTTACGTTTCTCAACGTTGCCCAGATTTTATTCCAGTAAAAATGGCTTATCTTCAAAAATTTGTATCTCCTTCCACAGAGCTTGCAAAATTACAAATTTTATATCAAAAGAAATCCCTGGATGTCTACTTTCTTTCTGGAAAATATCATGATTTTTAAAAATCATTTACTATTTAAAATAATTTCCTCAACGTGACTGACTCTAGAAAAACTGAAATCTGGGAATTTTCTCAATTTTTATAATATTATTCCTTTGATCTCAAAAACCATTTCCCATCATGATTTCACTCTAATTTTCATTTTAAACTCATTAGAGACCTTAAAAACATGTACAGAAATTTAGTTTACAATTCCTTGAATTAAACTACAATTCTACCAAAAATCTATAAGTTAGAGCTCAAGAACTTACCTCTTGAAGTTCTTACTCTTCCTCCTTCTTGCCCCTATCTTGCATTACTCTCTATCTCAATTTGTGTTTTGGTGTGAAGAATGAAGAGGAATTCAAGCTCTATTTATAGAGTTTTGGGTCTCAACTTCTTTTCAAAATCACATGATAAACCAACTACCCATCTACCATAAATATGTTCATCTACTAAAACTCATCTTCCAATCAAATATCACATGGTAATTTACCTCACAACCATCTACCCTTTATTTCCATCTACTAAAACTCATCCTTCAATCAAATATCACATGGAAATCTACCTCATCTACCACTCAAATTTCATATTTATATGAATTTCTTAATTAAATTAGGAAGAAAATATAATCAATAAATTATATTTCTTTGAGACAAATATTCACCTTTGTATTTTGCTAATTTATTTTACCAAAATACAATATTTAGATGAATTATGAAAATTAGGGTATTACAGACTTAGTGTGATTAAATAAAGGTATTTAAGATATTCCTCAAATCAAAGATTATAAATATTTATAGGTTATGAAATGTTATTTTAGTAATATAAATCAATTGAAACTAATTATTTAGACTAAAGGAGAATCTTGACAAATTGTGATTGAATAAGAAGGAGAATTAGAGATTGTTCAATGACAAAACATAGTTAAAACAATAAATACATGGTTTAATGTTTTTACTTTTACTTCATAAATATATTTTTTTGATACATTCATATAAAATTAAATGGGTCCCACTAATATTTTCTTTTTCTTCTCTTTATAATGAGATTCACTCATTTTTATAAGAGTGTAGCAAAAAAAAAAAATCTATAATAAATAGAAATGTTAAACCCATATATAAAGATAAAAATAAAGGAGGAGGAAAAGAAAATAAAAGAGAAAATAAATTAAAAAAGATGGGTCTCCCACACCACCATAATGCACATCCTCTCTTCGTCTTCTCTCTCTCCTGCGTTTTTTCTTCTTCTTCTTCCCACTAGCGCCTACAATCGAAGTGAGGAGCTTTTCATTTATTAACGTGTGGTTTAAGATAGTTTTTGGTTCTATTTTATCCTTAAAAATATTTGGGAAAATTTCATTTAAATACCTTTTGAATTTGCAAAACCTCCAGAAGCCAATTGAATTTACTAAAGGACTGAAAAGACAGGTGGGCAAATGAGAGATTTACAAATTCGAATGAATTTATCATTTTGCACTTAGTTTTTAAATAATTTTTTTTGAAAAAACATAAATATGACCCTCATCGGAGGGCTTGCAACTGTCGGCCGTCGGGCTCCAGCTGCCGCCCTCCTTAAATCTAGTGAGGGTTTTTTTTTTTGGGTGGGGGGTTGATTTTTTTTAAAAAAAAAATTTAATGAAAGTGAAGGGAGTGGGTTCACCCCACCTTCATGGGGTTCAAGTACATATGTGTGTGTGTGTGTGTGTGTGTGTGTGTGTGTGTGGGCGCATGCATTAATAAATATATGATTCTTATTTACGTAGAGTTTGGAAAAAAACATAACGAAAGCACTGGTAATTACCATTACGGAACTTGTATATACCATTAAGAATTGGTAATTCTTATTACAAGATTTGTTATAATTGACCCTTATTTGTTATCTCATGAGAGACACTTGTGAAAAACTTGACAAAAGCACTGATAATTACCATTATAGAACTTGTAAATACTATTAACAAATTAGTAATTACCATTACTGAACTTATAAATCCAATTAATGAACTTGTTATTCTCATTACAAATTTTGTTCAAAGTGCTCAGATTTTATTCAGTATTATGACACACACACACACACACACATGTGTGTGTTGAATATGATTAGTTTTGATAATGTCTCATATAGATGTCATTCTTAAGAGCAAAAAACTTGAATCATATATTTATCTCCTACATTGACTAGCTACTATAATTAATGTAGATTAGTCCAAGTTGAATTATAGAACAAGAAGGAGATAAGAAGTTGAAGAAAGAAGAAATTGAAGAAAATGTTAAGTTCAAGAAGAAGAGGAAATATTGAAGAACATAGAATTTGCAGAAAATAATGAGCCCATGTTAAATGATGAAGAATGATCAAGATAGGAGATGGAAGATAGAAGAACTTGATGAATGGAATGAGAATATCATTATACAAGTTTCAAGATTGATTCTAGAAGTCTTCATGATCAAGTGGAAGTTGGAATGACTCAATTTGGAGTTAAAATAAGCTACAACTGCATTCTTGAAGTCATGCTCAAGTACAACATTGTCATATTCGAGCATGGTACATTTCTAGCTCCTATTCACACATAAATTCCGCTCATGCTCGAGCACAGAATGCCATGCACGAGCAACATCGTTTTTCAATGCTTTGTTCACCTCTATTTCACATTCAGCTTGGGCAAGGTATGATAATTTGATGATATCTCCAAAACTAGAGACCGGATTGAGGAAAAACTAATTTTGTATGAAACTAGACATCCATTGCATCATCCTCACAAAAATTCAAGCCCAAAGAAGTTCATATGAGAGATCTATGAATTTCGGAAGTTGAAAGTGAAATTCAAGCCACACATCAAACCAAGCTTCGATGTTTTGAGTGTATCTCACAAACTACAAATCCAATTGAGCTGAAATTGGTGGCATATTAAAGTAGACTCAAAATGCATTCCATCAAGATTTGAACCAATCAAAACGAAGTTCGTACTAGGGAGATATGTTCTTCAAAAGTTGACACTCAAAATTCTGGATTCATTTCAGCATAGGTTTGGTTTTCTGGATATAGCCCACATTATACACAACCAAATGAAGTGAAACCAATTCTATGTGGATGTAGAATCAACAAGTGTGTCGCAAATTTTGGAAGCAACTAAGTTACCTCAATCCAAGAACAAAATTGAGCTTTGTATTGAAGAGAATTATGCTTGTTTATTTATGCATGATCAGAAGCTTCAAAAATAGAAGTGCACCCAAGTACATCAAAGCATGCTCGAGCATAGTAGATGAAGTGCTCGAGCATCATCAGTGTAATGATGAAATTTACAAAATTAGAAGGTCATGCCCGAGCAGAGTGAAAAGCATGATGCTCGACCAGAGGTAAATTGCATGCTCGAGCAACGTAAATCTACCCTTTATTATTTGCTTCTGAGTGACTTGTGCCCGAGCATGATTATGGCATGCTCAGGCACCATGGTCGAGTAGCATTTGTGGTCTTCGCCTCTGTGTGTCTTATGCCCGAGCATGAAGACTCACGTGCTCAAGCATGAACAATAATTCAAGTTTTAATAGCCTCGTTCAAGTGTTGCCCGAGCAAGCTTACTGGAGCACTCAAGCATTAGCGATAATTCAAGTTTTAATAGTCTCGTTCAAGTGTTGCCTGAGCAAGCTCACTGGAGTGCTCGAGCAGTAGTTCCTTGTTGCTCGAGCATAAGGCGATGATCTTTATTTACAATGTATTTACACCTTGGTTGCCCAAGCATATAAACAAGAATGCTCGAGAATGATCATCCTGCTTCAAAATCACCATCTACGTAAATCTTAAATCATCATGTGTGATTTTATTTCTACATATCATTGCTCATTACTATACTTAAATGTTTTTAATCAGTTTGCTAATGAGCTTCAGATGATCATAACCTGGATTAACAACAAATTATTGTAGAGTGATTTATTGTGTCAGAAGCATTAAATGCTACGTCAGAAAATAGAGGAAAGCTTCAGGGTCTAACGAATAGTTTGAAATTTCCAACAAAAAGCTTGAATCCTTACAACTACCATTAATACAACACTCAAGACCAAGATTGTTAAAAATGAGTTTTTACCTAAAAACGGAAGGAGAATGAAAAATTGTAATAAAAATTATATAAATACACACACACACACAAACACACACACACACACACACGTATTGAAAAATTCAAAAAAAATTATTTGTAAATAAAAATAAAAATTAATTTTTTAAAAAATATGGTGATAACTACAAAAGTATTAATAATTTTCTAATAGAGTTTTATTAATATAAATTCTAATCCTGAATAAAACATTATCCTTGTCATAAATATTACTATTAAAAATAATACTTATATATATATATATATGTATATATATATATATATATAAATGTTGGGTTTGACAAAAAAAAAATAAATGTTGGGTAATTCAGTGATTTTGGTTTTTTTGTGATACAAGGCCCATGGAGTACATATTAGTAAGCACACTGGCCAATGATAATATTTGATTCATTTTGTCCATTGCTTGTGGTCCCTACTCCCCAGCAAGTCTCCTAATGCAAGTATGTTTCATCTCCCCATTGTATCCTCTCTCTTCCAGTCTTCCTTCGTTTTTTTTTAAAAAGTGCTCGTTTTCACGCTTTTATGATTAAACGCGGTGTTTTTTGCGATTTTACTTAGTCTACGTTTTTTGGTCAAATGAAACGCGTTTTGCTAAAAATAAAACGTAAAAATGGCGTTTTTACGTTTTAAAACTCGTTTTTGACTACCATAGCCAAGACGAAGCATTAACGAAGTTAAAGTTGGATTAAAGCTCAACGAGCAAAAAGCAACAAAAGCTTGAACGGCTACTTCAAACTGATCTCCAACGGTTGAATGCTCGCAACGGTCTAAACACGATAACCTATAAATTGTGAAGTCTTCAAACTGGAAGAAGTGAAGATTGATAAATGATTTGACGAAGCCAATGAAATGATGTTACTAATTCACTGTCGATATGTCAATGACTCATACACTCTCTGTTTCTCAATATTGATATAGTTTACAGTAGAGGGTGAGATGAATGATTATGTACTTCAGTGTTAATCATATTCACTTCTAAGAGAGGAGATTCATTGTAATTATCTTATCATTTGAGAGTTACTCAAGATTGGGTGATCTTGAGTGGGAAATAGATTGTAACCTTACGGTGTGTAAGGGAGAGTATCTCAATAAGAGATTCGGCTTCACAAGTGCCTAGGTAAACTTGTGGGATTGTAAAGGCTTTTCTTGTGCCTGGATTAAACAAGATGATAGTAGATTGAAAATCTCAAGTGGAGCTTGAGGACTGGACGTAGATCAAGAATTGAGCCGAACCAGTATAAATCACAGTTTGCATATTATCTTCCCTTATCTCTTATATTTCCAGTATATGTTTATTTGAATATCAAACTATTGATTTAGAAGACACAAAAAGATTTTCAAAGTTTCAAGTTTTTAATCTTCACCAATTCATCCCCTCTTGGGTTCAGCCAGTTCTTCATTTTTGTATCAGAGGAGGGCTCTTGTTTAAAGGAATTAACAATCTCAAGAGTTGTCAATGGCTAACTTTGGGTGTTTTTGGTTTTCGGAAGGTTTTTTATTACACCATTCCACCGTTTTTCAAAGATATTGATTTTTGATTTTGGAAAACTAGAATGACTAGTTTTATTAAAGCATTTGATTTTGATATGTGGAATGTTTTTATAAATGTTTTTTTTTATTTCAAACCAAGAAAGGATTGGAGAGAAAAGGAAAAGAAAATGTTTTCGTTGAACATTAGAGCAATGAAAATTTTATATAGTGCATTGACAGGAATTGATTTCGAGAAAATAAAATTCTGCTCTAGTGCTAAAGAAATATGGGATACTCTTGATTTTATATATGCTTCTAACAACTGTATTGAAGTTGAAATTGTTAACAGTTCATCTAAGACTATAAGTTGTATATCCACGATTGATGAACAAATGGAAGTTGAGAATGAAGAAGGTGAAATCAGAAAATGCTTCCATGCTCTAGTCATTATAGAAAAAGAGCAAGACGGTTCCCTGGAGCTCATTATGCACGATTATGGTGAATCATTATATGGACCTCAAGATGCACATCTGGTAAACAATTCCAATTCTTCTTGTGTAGTTAAGAAAATTGATTTTGAACATTTGCATAAAATTGTCTTTCAATTGATTATTGATTCTAATTTGAAAAGAAAAAATGTTTTCGAAAATAATGTTGGAAAATTTATTGGGAATAAAGAATGTTCAAATGAAGTTTATTTAAATTTTTTCTCTCAGGATCGACATAATGCTTGCATAAAGGACAAGAAGTGTTCAAATGAAGTTTATTGAAATTTTTTCTCTCAAGATAAAATTTCATGATGTATATCATTATATTATTTCCAATTATTGTGAAAAATCTGGTCATATTTCTCATACATGCTATATTAAAAGAAATTCTAATGTGAGAGGTAGATTTGTTTGGGTTCCTAAAGGACAAGTAAGGTCCAATACTAACGATCAAGAACCCAAGTATAAGCGGGTGCCAAAATGTCCATCTAGTGCTTTATGTGTACAGGATGATTTGAAAATCAATGGACATCAAGATATAAAGAAGAGGAAGAAGAATCCAAGAGTTTCTCATGCACCAATAAAAGGGAGCATAACACATATATCAAATAGGAGAACTCTCGAAGGAGCACCCATTGCTATAACAACAAAGTCTGAACATCAAAAGAAACAATGGATACAAGCAAGAGGAGTATCTTCCACCTCAAGAATGGACTGTTAGTTCTCTATGTGTTTTGATGATAACTTAACAATTGTAAATTAAGAGAATAAGATTTCATGCATTTACTAAGTTCTCAGAAAAATCTTACTCCAGTAACGGTCGTATTACTCCAGTAACATCACTGTGTGATCACGGACATTACTCCAGTAAGTGGTCTGTTACTCCAGTAACATGCCTTGTTAATTCGCATTTCAGTGAAATGTTACTCCAGTAACAGTCCTGTTACTCCAGTAAGATCCCAGTGCTCAAGTTGTTTTCAAGTCAGTTTACTCCAGTAATGTTTCACCGTTCCAGTAATGCATGTTGAATCAAAACGTTTTTCAAAGTTATATTACTCTAGTAAGATTACGCTACTCCAGTAAGTTGTGTTGATAATGTTTTTCAAAAACAATCTTACTCCAGTAGTGCTCACGGTACTCCAGTAGTATGTCTTGGTATAAAGTATTTTTCAAAGTGCATTACTCCAGTAACATCGAAAGCTACTCCAGTAAGGTAGTCATAAAAGCCTTCTGTAAAACGTCTATGTCCATACTTACTCCAGTAGTTTCACACTTACTCCAGTAAGAGTGACTCCAGTTGTCACTAATGTACTGCAGTAAGTCTCGGTGTTCCAGTCATTTTTCAGTTGCCTTCAAAGACAATCCTGATAGCCTTTCTGGTGTAAATCACGTTACTCCAGTAATATTTTTGTTACTCCAGTAACATGACTGGAGTTGTCACTTAAGTACTCCAATAGGTCTTCATTCTCAGACACTTCCAGATCCAAAACTCGAGAGTCCTTCGAAGTTACTCTAGTAACAATTTTGTTACTCCAGTAATGCTTCACTGTCAAACAGTTTCCAGAGACCTAGCCTGATATTACTCCAGTAATTTTTCGGCTATTCCAGTAACATCCTAGACAGAAAACACATGAACCTAAACTACTCCAGTAGCTGAGCCATTACTCCAGTAAGATCGGAGACAGAAGCAAAATGAACCATAGTTACTACAGTAACCAAGGTCCTACTCCAGTCATATCGCAGACAAAAACAAAATGACTTTCAGATTACTCCAGTAATAGAGACCCTACTCCAGTAAAATTGAAGACAGAGGCAAAACATGCAATAGTTACTCCAGTAACTTGGAATTACTCCAGTAGACTTGAGTCAAGAATGTTAAAAGATGCAATATGACTCCAGTAACATTGAGATGACTCCAGTAAGTGTATGACAGAAAGTTATTACTCAGTTTTGCAATATGAATTAGACTACTCCAGTCATTATCTCTTTACTGCAGTAACCTATCTGGAAAACGACAGAAAATGTGATTTGATCTATGTTAAATGTTGAGATAATTATTATTCTCATTCTTTATTATTGTTATTCTTGATGAACAAGTATTTTTGATGGAGTTCAGATGAATTGAATTCAGATTGAAGTTTCAATCAAGTAAACATGCTTAGTGAGCTGGAAAGTGAACTTTCCAGGATGGTGTACAGTGCACTTGTCGGGAATATTTTGCAACTTAAATTAAATAATTGAAGACATTCCTTCTGCTGCCCATTCTGTTGGAAGATGATTAATATTATCTTCAAAATTAAATATACTGAAGGATCAGAAAGCAACACACATCACAGAACCAAACACAAGCTGGAATCCAGAAATGCTCAACGGTCAAGCTCATGGTGGATGTCCAACGTCAAAATTCTAAGTGGAGCTCCAATAGCTATATACTGATATGGAACATTCAAATGAACTTCCTCAAGTATAAAAGGAAGCTCAGAAACGTAGAAAAAAAAACAGAAGCTTACATATACAAGATTACACTTATTACTTCATTTCTTCTGTAATATTCCTTGAGAAAAATCTGTACTTCAGTGATTATCATTATCTACACTTAGAAAGAGTGTTTTGCATTGTTAAAATCATTACTTTGTAAGAATCTCAAGTCTGGGGACTTGGATATTGGGAATATCAGTTTACAACTTGTAAGAGGGAGTGTATCCTAGTGAGAGGATAACTTCAAATACAGAGTGTGTAACTGATTGTGAGTGATAGTGGAAATCCCAGAGAGTCTGGGGACTGGACGTAGGTGAAGGAGTTAGACCGAACCAATATAAATCCTACTGAGTCTTGCTTTCCTCTTCTAACCTCTGTTCATCCCTGTTCTAGCGCATACTTTTCAGAGTACTGTCAAGAAATTTTTAAATCCCCAATTCACCCCCCTCTTGGTGATTTGCTCCGTTTTTCATTTGGTATCAGAGCAAGGTCTTCTCTTAAAGGATTAACATCCCGAGAAGGATCCAATAGAGGGAATTCTACCTGAAGAAGCTTCCATTAACAGACCTCCAGGTTTTGATGGGGAACACTATTCATTCTGGAAATCAAAATTCAGAGTCTATGTCATGGCCACTGAATTTGGTTTATGAAATGTGTTTGAAAAAGGAGATTATGCTCTATCAACAATGGAGGATGGAGTCAGAACTCCTAAACTAGAAGAGTACAATGAGAATGGCAGAAGACTTGTCACTCTCAATAGCAAAGCCATTCATGTCCTTCAAAGTGCTCTGAGTCAGAAAGAATACTTTCCTATCTGTACTCTACCTTCTGCAAAAGATATGTGAAAAGCTTTGGAGATTGCTCACAAAGGTACTGCTGGAATTAAGGAAAATCGAATCAATACTCTTATGACTGAATATGATTTACTTCGTATGAAGTCGGGAGAGTCCATTGGAGAATTTCAGCTCAGATTCACTCATCTAATTAATCAGCTTGCTGCCTTGGGTAAGGAATATGATCAACGAGTCCAAGTAAGGAAAATTTTGAATGTTCTTACCAAGGAATGGGAAGCTAAGGTTACAGCCATTGAAGAAGCAAGAGGTGAATCCATGACTTCAGTTGCAGCTCTCTTTGGTAGTCTATCTGAATATGAGGGAAAAATCAAGTTTAGAAAAGGACTTGATGAAATTGATGGTAAAAACAAGGGAATTGCTCTCAAAACCATCAATGACCCTAATGAATCAGATTGTGAGGATGAAGAAGAAGAGTTTGGCATGTTGGTCAGAAAATTTAGAAAGTTTTACAAAAAGAATCAAGGATTTAGAAAGTCTCACAAAGGTGGCTCAAGTTCAGAATCCAAGAAACCTATCATATGTTATGAATGTGATAAGCCTGGTCACATTAAATCTAAATGCCCTCAGCTGAAGAACAAAGAAAAGGAAAAGAAGAGATTCAGGTCATTCAGAAAGAAAGCTTACGTATCTTCCATTTGGGGAGATAGTTCATCTGATGAATATGAAGAAGATGAAGAGCAAACAGCAAACATATGCCTAGTTGCCCAAGAAAAATCAGACAATGAAGAGGTAAATGACTCAGAACCAACTTTTGATGAATTACTTTCTGAATATAATGAATTACATTCTGAATTCAAAAAGATTGTGAAAGAACTCAATGCTTCCAGAAAGAAAATAAAATCACTTGAAGAACAAAGTAAAGATTTTTCTCACAGTTGTGAAAAATGTTGTAATTCTCAGGACAAACCTTCATATGATGAATTATTTGCTGAATATAATAACTTGCAATCAGATTTTGAGGAAGTCAGTGAGAAACATACATCTTTGAAAACGACAAATTTTTTCCTTGAACAAAAAATTGAGTTTCTTTCACATACTGATTGTGAAGAATGTGTTGAATCTAAGAAAAGAATTCAGTATCTTACAAAAACTCTTCAAAAATTCACTCAAGGAAGTGAAATGCTTAAAGTGATTCTAAAGCAACAAAGATTTACAAATGACAAATCAGGAATAGGCTATAGACCTGATCTGGATAAGAAGAAAGGTATGAAGAAGTTTGGAGAAAAATCCTACTTGAACTATTTTCAAAAATCTGTTCATACTTCAAATCCTTTTGCTCATTGTAACTATTGCAATAGGAAAGGTCATTCCACATCCTTTTGTTTTCATAAAAAGGAAAGGAAAAATAAACCCGTAGGTAATTATCAATAGGTACCTAAAGGAACATATGTGTTTCTTAAGGTGCAAACTAACCCAAAAGGACCCAAGAAAAGATGGGTACCTAAGACTTAATTTGTCATAAACTGCAGGTATGTCTAAGAGCATCAAAATCCAGTAAATGGTACATTGACAGTGGATGCTCTAGACACATGACAGGAGATGAATCTAAATTCACAACAATCAAGCAAAAGGATGGTGGCAATGTCACATTTGGTGGAAACCAATCCAGAAGGATAGCTGGTATTGGTGAAATTGGCAACAATAATGGACCTCAAATAAAAGATGTCTACCTTGTGGAAGGATTGTGTCATAACCTCCTTAGTGTAAGTCAAAGTGCAGATAAATGTAATCTAGTTATCTTTGATTCAGAAGAATGCTTGATTGTTAAGAAGGATGATCTCTCCTTAGAAAATGTTAAATCCAAAGCCATTTTCAGGGCTCCAAGAGAAGGTAACTGCTATACTCTTGATTTTTCTAATGATTTATCTTCTGAAAACTGTTTCATTAGTAACATAGAGGAAAGCTGGTTGTGGCACAAACAATTGGCTAACGTCAATATGTTTCATCTTGATAAGTTACTGAAAAAGGAGTTGGTTATTGGTCTGCCAAAACTTAATTTTAAAAAGGATATGATTTGTGATGCATGTCAAAAGGGAAAGCTAACCAAGTCATCCTTTAAATCAAAAACTGATATTTCAACTAATAGACCACTTCAATTATTGCATATGGATTTAGTTGGTCCAACTAGAGTAAAAAGCTTTGGTGGAAATCTGTACACTCTAGTAATAGTTGATGATTTCTCAAGATATGCATGGACTTTATTCTTGTCTGCTAAAAATGAAGCATTTGATCAATTTGTTATTTTTGCCAAGAAGGTTCAAAACAAGAAAGGTTTAGTGATTGCAGGAATTCGGATTGATCATGGAGGAGAATTTGAAAATCATCTCTTTGAGAAGTTCTGTAATGAGTTGGGGATAGATCACAATTTTTCTGCACCAAGAACCCCTCAACAAAATGGAGTAGTAGAAAGAAAGAATAGAGTTCTTACAGAAATGACAAGAGCTATGCTGAATGAAAATCAAACTTCTCAAGTACTTTGGGCAGATGCAATGAATACAGCTTGCTACATTTGTAACCGAGCATATCTTAGAAAGAAGCTGAACAAAACTCCATATGAGCTCTACAAAGGAAGAAAGCCCAACTTAGCACACCTACATGTTTTTGGATGTAAGTGTTTCATTCACAAGAATGGTAAGGAGAATTTGGGTAAGTTTGATTCTAAAGTTGATGAAGGTATTTTTCTTGGTTATTCTTCTAGAAGTAAAGCATATAGAGTATTTAATCATTCTACTAGAACTATAGAAGAATCTGTCCATGTTGTTTTCTGTGAAACTAACTCTAACAGATCCATGGTTAATGATGAGGATGAAATTCAAGATCAGCATGTTTCAAAAACTCCTTCTATTTCAACTAATTTCGAAAATGATTTGCAAAAAGATCCAGAAACTGAATCTGAACATGTTTGTGAAAATTCTGGTCAAACTCAACCTAAGTCTTGGAAATACAGTAAAAGTCATCCACTGGATCAAGTCATAGGTGATGCAAATCAAAGGGTTAGGACCAGAAGTAGTATTTTAAATGAAGTTACCTTTTCAGCCTTCATTTCTGAAATAAAACCCTCTAATATTGAAGAAGCCCTTTCAGACAATGATTGGGTGATAGCAATGCAAGAGAAATTACATCAATTTGATAGAAATCAAGTTTAAGACTTGGTACCTAGGCCTAAAGACCATCCGGTCATTGGCACCAAATGGGTGTTCAAGAACAAACGTGATGAATCTGCAATCATTGTCCACAATAAGGCAAGATTGGTTGCAAAAGGCTATAATCAAGAAGAAGGAATTGATTATGAAGAAACTTATGCTCCAGTAACAAGATTGGAAGCAATAAGAGTTCTTTTAGCCTTTGCATGCATTAAAGGTTTTAAACTTTATCAAATGGATGTGAAATCAGCATTCTTAAATGGTTTTATTCAAGAGGAAGTTTATGTTGAACAATCTCCTGGCTTTGAAGATGAATTTCATCCAGATCATGTTTTCAAGTTGAAAAAGGCTTTATATGGTCTTAAGCAAGCTCCTAGAACTTGGTATGAAAGACTAAGAAAATTTCTTCTTGATCAAGGATTTGTAAGAGGAAAAGCAGATACTACACTTTTCATTAAAAGCAACAAACTCAATGAAGTCATAATTGTACAAATCTATGTAGATGATATAATTTTTGGTGCTACTAATGATGCTTTGTGTAAGGAATTTTTTGAGACCATGCAAGGAGAATTTGAAATGTCAATTATGGGAGAACTTAACTATTTCCTTGGTCTTCAAATCAAGCAACGCAAAAATGGCATATTCATTTCACAGACCAAGTATTTGAAAGACTTGCTCAAGAAATATGGCCTTCAAGATTGCAACGGGGTTGACACACCAATGAGTTCAACTGCAACCTTAGATGCTGATGAGAAGGGAAAGAATTTCAACATCACAAGATATAGAGGCATGATTGGATCTTTGCTCTACTTGACAGCTAGTAGACTAGACATCCAATTCAATGTAGGGATGTGTGCTTGATTCTAATCTGCTCCAAAAGAGTCTCATGCTAAATATGTAAAAAGAATCTTCAGATATTTGAATGATACAGAAGAATTGGGGTTATGGTTTCCCAAAGGTCAACCTGAACATTTAGTAGCATATTCAGACTCAGACCATGCTGGATATAAGACAGATAGAAAGAGTACAAGTGGCCAATGTCAATTTCTTGGTGGTTCACTTATCTCTTGGTTTAGCAAGAAACAAACTATTGTCTCAATGTCATCAACAGAAGCTGAATACATTGCTGCCTCAAGTTGTTGTCCTCAAGTATTATGGCTAAAGCAACAACTTCAGGATTTGGGCATGCACTTCAAGGAAATACCAATCTTGTGTGACAACACAAGTACAATCAGCTTGGCAAAGAATCCAGTTCATCATACAAGAACCAAGCACATTGATGTGAGACATCATTTCATAAGAGACCATGTCAAAAGAAAAGATGTCAAAGTGATTTTCATTCCCTCTCATCAACAACTAGATGATATTTTCACCAAGCCATTAGCAAAAGAGCAATTCACATTCATAAGAAGGGAATTGGGAATGGTAAATCCCAATGAATTGTAAGTAATTCTTTACTCAATGTTAGATTTATGTTTTTGATGATAACTATTCACTAACTTAAGCATCGAAGCTTTTAGATTGTGTTTTTGCAGGGTTAGTGATAGCTATAACTAACTTAATTTAAAGTTGCTACAATTATTTACATGTTACTGCAGTCACCAGAAGGGTTACAGAAGTTTCTGCTGCAGTCATACAAACGTTACTGTAGTTATGTGAAGAGAGAACAAGTTCTGTGCATGTATCGTTGCAGTTACTACAATGTTACTACAGTAAAATCAAGTTAGCAAATATGTGTTACTGCAGTCAAGAATAATACCACTGCAGTCAAGCTCAAACAGAGAAGAAATCAGAACACCATTACTGCAGTCATCCCGATCCTACTGCAGTAATCACAACTCAGACATGCAATATTATTTGTACTACTGCAGTTGTCATCAACCTACTGCAGTCATGAGAAGTCAGAGAGACAAGTATCACTTGACCTACTACAGTCAGAGAAATTGCTACTGCAGTCACACGACAGTCAGAGAAGAAATGGTCTTCTTATTACTGCAGTCATCCCGAGCCTACTACAGTAATACATGAGACAGAAAGGAAATAGGCAACTTGTTACTGCAGTCATCATTGACTTACTGCAGTATATTGTTCACTGTGAAGGTTTTAGCATTTCATTACTGCAGTCACCCACAAGCTACTGCAGTAACGCGTAGGCAGTAAGCAATCAATCCTTCAAGTTACTGCAGTCACTCTAAAGCTACTGCAGTCATCAACCAAACAGAGAGCAAATGCCAAAATGCCTACTGCAGTCACGGATACACTACTGCGGCAAGAAATAACACAGAAGGCAAATGCACAGATCATTACTGCAGTCATCCATATTCTACTGCAGTACATCTACAGACAGAGAGCAACTGAGTCAAATCCTACTCCAGTAATGTCATGCTACTGCAGCAACCAGGTAATAACTTTATGACTTACTCGAGTCATAGCAACCTTACTCGAGTCATAGCAACCTTACTCGAGTACCAGGTACGCTTTCTTGTTTTTTATCAAATCTTATTTTAGTTGAGCTACTGGAGTAACTCATTTACTTACTCCAATAACGAGCTTAGGTATAAATATCTCTCGCGACTGTTGATCTTCTCATTTCACTTACTCAAACCCTAACTCCAGTAACCTGTTTCTCTCTCACTACCAAATCCTCACAATCACCCAAAGATGGCTTCGAAAACTCAAACCCCTTCCAAAGAATCCACATCTGATTACTCTCCAACTGCTTCCACCTCTCCTCCTACTTCACCGAGACCTCAACGCCAAAAGAAACCAACCCAGAAACTCAGAGCATCGGCTGTCACTCCTCCTAAGTCCAAGAAATTAAGAATTCAAGAACCTTCTAAAACTCCAGTAAAATGGAAGGTCTCTCCTGAAGCTGCCAAACGACGTGACAAAGAAAAGATTGTTGTCCCAGCAAAACGTCAGAAGAAAGCTATCTCTGGCTCAGAATTCAGAGGTTCAACTGGACAAGGTGGCTCTAGGGTAAAAACTGGACTTCCAAAAACCTTCTCTGTTCCTGACTTTTTGAAACCTCCCCATAAGCCTGATTATATCTGCAATCCTACTATTTTCCCTGAACTTGAGCTTAAAAAATTTAGGGAAGAATTTGAGCATCGTAGTTTTTGTCCCACAGTGTATGTGGATTTAGATAAATTGAAGAAGGAATGTAATCTTGACTTATCTCCATGGTTAGATCAGTTCAAGAACCTTCTAGCCATTGACACCCCATATAGTCTAACCATAGTCAAGCAGTTTTACTTTAATATGTATAAGGCCAACATTATGCATAATCGTGGCAAACTCTTAGAAGAAAGAATCCTTACTTCAGTAAGAGGTAGACAAATTTGTGGTTTCTGCAAAAACCATAAATTCCTTACTTTTGATTGAGAATCCACCTCCTGTTAATGAAATAGATTATTCTGCTGAACAGTATTTTCAAATTCTTAGGCCTGATGAAAATGCTTTTGAATCCAACTTTTCTCCTGTCAAAATGACACCACTGTACAGGGCAATTTAGTATATCTATTGCCGAAACCTTGTGCAGAAAGGCAAAAGCTACACTCACTTCAACCAAGTAGATTATGGTCTTTTTGCAGCCTTGATAGACAAAGTATCCTTCAACATAGGTTACTGGGTCTTTCAAGAGATGAAGAAATTTTGATTTGATTCACCCTCTTCCTCTTCAATTCCATTTCCCAATCTAGTTTCTTTCATTTTGCATGACAACTTAATTTGGTACCTTGATCTCTATGAGAAACCAGTAAAACCTCCTACGTTTGGTCAAGCCCAGCTAAATCATATGAAAATTTCCTTCCAAGAAGGTTCAGGGCAGTCCAGAGCCCCTTTAAGGTCTAAGGCTTCAGCATGCAAGGCCATTGAAGCTACTTCCTCTCCAACTGAGCCACAGGACATTCCGTCTCAGCCTCCTTCATCCAATCTCCAAGCTTTTATCAAGAACACAGTTGAAAAAGCCATCTCTGATATGTTTCACAATTTGCAGACTAACCTGAATGCAAGATACCTTGAATTGGTCACTGCAATTGATAACAAGATTGGTGCAATGGTGAAGAAGATCACAGAAAGCCATGATTCATTGGTAACAATCCAAATTGCTCAAAGTGAGCAATTAAAGATTTTGAGTGACAACATGGAAGAACTTTCCAAACTGATGAAGACTCAATCTAATCCTTAACCTATCCCTCAACCTTCAGTCCATCCTTCCCATTCTTCTTCTTCCACTAAAAGCCTTCCCTCACATCTCTCCTCTCTTAAAAACTCTCCCATTGTTTCTTCTCCTATTCCTGAACAAACTTCCATTCCCAATATCACTTCTCCAGCACCTAAGATAGACACTAATCCTTTGGCCATCATTCCTTATGTTGGTCCCATTACTTCATCCACCACAAATCCCATCATTCATATTCCTTCCTCTCCTGAATCTTCCACCTCAAATCATCCTCCACCAAATCCTCCTCCTCAAACCTCTTCCTTTATCCCTCTCCTCAGAACACCTCTACCTGTCACCCCTGTCTCTTTCATTTCAGCCACTGATCCTACCTTGTTTGCTGATGACAAAGGGGGAGAGAAAGAGAAGAAATGAAGCAGCAGTAGTAGTTAGGATTTTAGACTTTATTACTTTTGTGCTTATGTATTGTTCAGACTAGCTTCTTCTTGCTTTTGAATTATCTTGTTTTGAATTTATATGATATGAAATTCAGTTCAGTTCCTTTGGATTACCTATTTACTAGTTGAATTAATTCTATGCTTCATTTATCAAAAATCACTCTCTTTAAGTTACAATTGTTGTCATCATCAAAAAGGGGGAGAATGTTAGTTCTCTATGTGTTTAGATGATAACTTAACAATTGTAAATTAAGAGAATAAGATTTCATGCATTTACTAAGTTCTCAGAAAAATCTTACTCCAGTAACGATCGTATTACTCCAGTAACATCACTGTGTGATCACGGACATTACTCCAGTAAGTGGTCTGTTACTCCAGTAACATGCCTTGTTAATTCGCATTTCAGTGAAATGTTACTCCAGTAACGGTCCTGTTACTCCAGTAAGATCCCAGTGCTCAAGTTGTTTTCAAGTCAGTTTACTCCAGTAATGTTTCACCGTTCCAGTAATGCATGTTGAATCAAAACGTTTTTCAAAGTTATATTACTCTAGTAAGATTACGCTACTCCAGTAAGTTGTGTTGATAATGTTTTTCAAAAACAATCTTACTCCAGTAGTGCTCACGGTACTCCAGTAGTATGTCTTGGTATAAAGTATTTTTCAAAGTGCATTACTCCAGTAACATCGAAAGCTACTCCAGTAAGGTAGTCATAAAAGCCTTCTGTAAAACGTCTATGTCCATACTTACTCCAGTAGTTTCACACTTACTCCAGCAAGAGTGACTCCAGTTGTCACTAATGTACTGCAGTAAGTCTCGGTGTTCCAGTCATTTTTCAGTTGCCTTCAAAGACAATCCTGATAGCCTTTCTGGTGTAAATCACGTTACTCCAGTAATATTTTTGTTACTCCAGTAACATGACTGGAGTTGTCACTTAAGTACTCCAATAGGTCTTCATTCTCAGACACTTCCAGATCCAAAACTCGAGAGTCCTTCGAAGTTACTCTAGTAACAATTTTGTTACTCCAGTAACATTACTGCAGTAGTCACTTAACTACTCCAGTAATGCTTCACTGTCAGACAGTTTCCAGAGACCTAGCCCGATATTACTCCAATAATTTTTCGGCTACTCCAGTAACATCCTAGACAGAAAACACATGAACCTAAACTACTCCAGTAGCTAAGCCATTACTCCAGTAAGATCGGAGACAGAAGCAAAATGAACCATAGTTACTACAATAACCAAGGTCCTACTCTAGTCATATCGCAGACAGAAACAAAATGACTTTCAGATTACTCCAGTAATAGAGACCCTACTCCAGTAAAATTGAAGACAGAGGCAAAACATGCCATAGTTACTCCAGTAGACTCGAGTCAAGAATGTTAAAAGATGCAATATGACTCCAGTAACATTGAGATGACTCCAGTAAGTGTATGACAGAAAGTTACTCAGTTTTGCAATATGAATTAGACTACTCCAGTCATTATCTCTTTACTGCAGTAACCTATCTGGAAAACGACAGAAAATGTGATTTGATCTATGTTAAATGTTGAGATAATTATTATTCTCATTCTTTATTATTGTTATTCTTGATGAACAAGTATTTTTGATGGAGTTCAGATGAATTGAATTCAGATTGAAGTTTCAATCAAGTAAACATGCTTAGTGAGCTGGAAAGTGAACTTTCCAGGATGGTGTACAGTGCACTTGTCGGGAATATTTTGCAACTTAAATTAAATAATTGAAGACATTCCTTCTACTGCCCATTCTGTTGGAAGATGATTAATATTATCTTCAAAATTAAATATACTGAAGTATAAGAAAGCAACACACATCACAGAACCAAACACAAGCTGGAATCCAGAAATGCTCAACGGTCAAGCTCATGGTGGATGTCCAACGTCAAAATTCTAAGTGGAGCTCCAACAGCTATATACTGATATGGAACATTCAAATGAACTTCCTCAAGTATAAAAGGAAGCTCAGAAATGCAGGAATAAAAAAACAGAAGCTTACATATACAAGATTACACCTATTACTTCAGTTCTTCTGTAATATTCCTTGAGAAAAATCTGTACTTCAGTGATTATCATTATCTACACTTAGAAAGAGTGTTTTACATTATTAAAATCATTACTTTGTAAGAATCTCAAGTCTGGGGACTTGGAGATTGGGAATATCAGTTTGCAACTTGTAAGGGGGAGTGTATCCTAGTGAGAGGATAACTTCAAATACAGAGTGTGTAACTGATTGTGAGTGATAGTGGAAATCCCAGAGAGTCTGGGGACTGGACGTAGGTGAAGGAGTTAGACCGAACCAATATAAATCCTACTGAGTCTTGCTTTCCTCTTCTAACCTCTGTTCATCCTTGTTCTAGCGCATACTTTTCAGAGTTCTGTCAAGAAATTTTTAAATCCCCAATTCACCCCCCTCTTGGTGATTTGCTCCATTTTTCATGGAGTACCATAGAGTATCGTTCAACTATCTTGAGGAGAACAAGAAAAGAAGAATCTCTAAGATATCAAACAGAGGACTCTTGAAGTCTATATCTTCTTAGAAAGCTTTGCCGACACCTATAAGAAAATATATGAAGAATCAGTAGGTGAGCAAAGTCAATCCTCTATGTACCTAAGGCAAATGTATATAATAGTAAAACCTCTCTTGCTATCATCTGAAATATTCATTGAGGTTTTATACTTTAACCTTAGGAATGAGTATTACAAACTATTTTAAAATTAGGTTTTCACATCCTGATTTATTTTTCAAAGATATTGCAACATTCAAGGATTTAATTCTTTATGAATACATGATAATTTAAAAAGAAAGCATCTCTCTTATGCATAAAGTCATGTTTAATTCATTATGTTTAGTCATTTTGAATTGATTATACCCATTAGAGCATGTGAATTCTGTTAAGGTTCCTACAAGCTAACAATGATTAGATCCAAGTAAGGTTGGATACCAAGAAAGAACAAAATTTATACAGTTTTGTAGGATGAGAAAAAGCTTCTTAAGAATGCAACAAAGAGAAATAATTCAAGTCTTGGGGAAGCAAAACAAGTTATGGTTGATGTTGATGGTGAATGTCGAAAAAAAGAGTTATTTACATCAATGAATCTCAACCATGCAAGCTACTATAAGGACAAGAGGAATTACAGTGATATCTAATTCTTACCTCATACTGTGATTAGATATTCATTTTGGGTGATGAATACGTGTCCATTATTGCATTCCATTAGCAATCAACCATTTTTGGTTTTCAAAATGTTTTCAGATTGCTAAATGGACCCTAAATGAATTTGTGCATAACTTTCTGAGTATATGTTTTTGAAACGCATAATTCTTTTTTTTTTTTTGAGTTCAATTCACTCTGTTTTGTGAAAATGCAAACAAATGCTTTTGAAAAATATTCATACTTTGATTGCATTCAAATAGTGTTTCAAAATTGGAAATTAATATTTTTGTATGTTGAATGTCAGATATGCTTCAAATTTGTCCAGTTGAGCTTTCCCCGCCATTCACATATTGACCTTTGGTATTTAATGCGATACTTGAACTTCTCATTCTTTATTCTCTGACTAGTTGGACCTCATATTTAACAAGTTGATCATATATGAGTTTCAAGTCTATCTTCAAGAAAAGAATTCAATTTCTGAATCTGTTATGCTTTGTGTTATTATATAAATATAAATATTATATATTATATGGATGTATATATATAAGATGGGATTCACAAGATTGAACAAAATCTGAGCACTTTGAACAAAATTTGTACTCGGAATAACAAGTTCATTAATTGGATTTACAAGTTCAGTAAAGGTAATTACCAATTTGTTAATGATATTTACAAGTTTCATAATGGTAATTATCAGTGCTTTCATTAGGTTTTTCACAAGTGTCTCTCATGAGACAACAAATGAGGGTCAATTATAACAAATCTTGTAATAGGAATTACCAATTCGTTAATGCTATTTACAAGTTTCATAATTGTAATTGCTGGTGCTTTCGTCAAGTTTTTTTCCAAACTCTATGTAAATAAGAACCATATATTTATTAATGCGCATGCACGCGCGCACATACACACATACATATTAAAGGAACCAAGTGGCCCAGTGGTTGGGCCACTTAGCCCCTATCAAGGTAGGGTGGGTTTGAACCCTACCCCCTTCACTTTCATTGAATCATTTAAAAAAAAAAAAAAAAGACTGAACCCCTACCCAAAAAAAAAAAACCTCACCAAATCTCAGGCTTCCTAGAGGTTCAAGATATTGTGGTATCTAAGGGAGTAGTTATAGTTAATTCTAGTTCTTACATTGGAAGCTACATATATAATAGGTTTTTTTTTTTAATATGATGTGGCTTTAAAGACAGCTCAAATTTTAGTTTATATTGATTAGACTGTTGTGTATGGGATTAGAGAGTTAGGGAGGTTATAATGACAAAGTTTCTTGTTTCCTAGAAGACCAAGAAGTAGATTTTGGTTATGCTGTTTAGGATCGTACAACTATACATTTTATTAAGAAGGATATATATATGTATGTGTGTGTAGTAGCAGTAGTAGTAGTGGTGGCTAAACTTTGTAGTTGTATGCTCTCTTTTTCGGTTTTATGTGATCAAGTCTTCGTTTAATGAGTTGACATGCATAGTTAAAAATCAGTTTCAAAAATAAATTCCTAAACAAGTGTAGGGACTTGTGATCCATGACCTTATTAGGGAGGTCTTTTTTTAGTCTCAGTTCTGAAAACCGGATCGGACCGACCGGTTCAGACCGGAAATTAGCAAACTGGCCGAGAACTGGTCAACTAGTTCAACTCGGCCTAAACCGGCCGAGTTGACTGAGTTATAGAGTTTGAGGCTTTTTTTTAAAAAAAAAAATCTCCTGAAACTAAACTAAAACTCACGTCTGATTGGCAATGAGAAAAGAGAAAGGAGGAGAGAGACATTTGAAGAGTCACCAAGATGTAGGGGAGGGAGAGATCTGATTTGAGTTAGGTGCTGATTTTATCGTGCCAGAAATTGAAACCAGAGGAGTTGCATATCAAAGAGAGAGAAGCCGACCAAGGTATGTTTTCCTTACTTGATCGATTAATGAGAGGTCACTGCAGCAATGTAAGGAGGCTTTTGATGATGAATGAGAACGATGATATCTGACTTTCTTCGAAGAAGACAAATCACAGTTCTCAGCGTTCTTTCTCTCGCTTGATCTTGATCTAGTCGCCTCCTCTATTTTCAGTAAAATGAATGAAGAAGGCGCTCTCTCTCCCTTTGCTCTAATCGTTCCCCTGTGAAGAGAAGATCTATAATGCTTATTTTTGAATTTTTCTGATATGCCATCCTCTTTCTCTCTTCCCAGTGGTCCCTTACCGCGTCATGCCTTTTTTTATTGTAGCCCCATTTTCTCTCGATTCAAGATATCATCATGCGCTGATATTTCTCTATACCTTCTTTAATGTCGCCGCCCATTAGGTTTATAGGTTCTTGAGATCTATTGATTCAACTGTTCAAAAAAATCTATTGATTCAAGAATTAAAATATTGTATATTCTACTGTGCACTACCATTAAGATAATATAAAATGAAGATATCTGGAAATAATAATATTCTAGAATGTTTTTATTTTATTTTATTTCATTTCACTTTCAGAATCTCACATTATTATTATTTATTATCAATATATATCTATCTCCTAATCTTTGATATTTATAATCAAATCCTTCTAAACCCATATCTTATCAAAATTTCACTTAAATCTTTATAATTTATCAAAGATAGCTTTTAAATATGTTAGCATAAGTCTTAAAATAATCTAAAATTAGGGAATCATCAAATCTGTTTTTATAAATATTTTTATTTATTTTAATTTTTCACTGGTTTGGTCCGGTTTAACTCCTGTTTGACTCCGGTTTGACCCACTAACCTTTGACCCAGTACCCTGACCGGTTTGATGATCGGTCCAAGTTTAAGAACCTTGGTCTCAATCATTTCTATACTGATTAAATGATTGGTGCAGAAAGTCTGAGATTATTTTAACTGGCTATATCTACTTCGGTTACAAAACTTGTGCAAGAATTTCTGTTTTTATTTGCTGTAGAATTCTTTTTGCACTGTACCTACTTAAATTAGGATAGAAGTTAGATAGTATAATATAATTTATGTTTGCATTGACGGAGGTAAAAATGAAAAGTAAGTTTAGAAGGAGAATAACTAAAATGACCTCAATTGTATGAGAAAACATACATATTTGCATCTCTAATATTGATAGGAAAATTTTGTCAACAATTTAATATTATCAATAGGATTTTTGTTTCAACTTTTCCTTATTTTTGAAACAAATGGCTAGATCTGATCTTTTTTTTTTTTAATCTCCAAAGTAACAAAGAATCATTACCAAGAGCACTCCCAGTCTCCAAACACTAAAATAATTGTCTCCATTGACCATAGCAGCAGCAACAGAGAAAAAATAGAAAAAGGAAGGCCAAATCTGGGTTACTATGTTAGAAGAGATCTGGTGACCAGAGATCAGAACAGATCTGGCCGAAGACTATGAGGAAGCAAAAATCAAAGAAGCACAACACGACCAAACCAATGGACCACAAGGTCACCGGACTGTGACAAGACTGACAGCCACTGGCGACTCCAACCACTTTTGCATGCAAGAACTGGGCAGAAGATGAAGATGTCAACCATAGCTTTTATTTTAAAGTTAATTTTGGGCTAAAAGCCCATTAGCACCATCGCAAATTCAAAAGGAGCAATTAGTCTCACCGTGCGTTTTTCCTCTTACACTGCTATCTCATATAGAGCCTAAAGATATGGCCAATAGAATTTGCGATCCAGAAACAAAACACTTAATAAAAAAATATAACAGGTCTACTAACTGATAGATATATGTATAACAGTGATGGATACACTTAAAATATAAAGGATTTTTCTGCTAATGTATTGACAAATAAAATAAGAGGATCCTATCAAATTCCCAAGTTAAGTAGATTTGAATACAACACTAGAAAGAGAACATTTTTTTTTTCGAACAAAAAGAGAACATAGAAAGAGCAAAGTGAAGTTGCTACAAAGGACAAAGCACAAATACAAGCAATTCCTTGTGATAATTTTACAAGCACCATTGTAATGAACACAAATTCTTGGGAAAACGACATATAAAAGCTAGTGAGTCGGGGAACTCAAGGCATTATAAGGCTCCTTGAAACACTTCACTCAACTTCCTATCAGTCAACCCTTCCATAGGTAGCCATTTTTGGGTGACGACTCTAAATGAAAGCAACATTGTAATTAGCACAAGTCTTTGTGAGAATCATAGCCCAAAAGCTACTTATTGAAGTCAAGGCCTTATAAGGCCCTCCTTTTAAGGAAACCTTCCCAATGTAGGACTTGTGACAATCTCATCCTTTTGTGCTCACAATGCCTTCGCCGAGGTATTTACCTCAACTACTTTGTTCGTAAAACCTTGTCTAACCACAATTACAGAAAAGGAATAACTTTAGATTGGAGGAAGAACATATGAAATTGATTCTTAGTTTAGAATTTTGGAGACTACATTATTAGATAAGGAATAATGATTGACCATCTCGATCATTCAAAGAGTGCTTACCTGATATATAACTATGGTTGGTTTTGTTGTTGTATTCAAGATATCCAATGAGTTTAAAATTCATGAAATTAAAATATCAAATTTTTAATTGTTTTTATCTGCCACAACCTTTATCTGCAGAAGCAAATGATATTAAACCTTTTAGCTTCCAGTATGCAGAAAAGAAATCATAAGACAAAGCAATGAACAATAAATTACCCTTTCCAACAACATCTTCAAGGTGCCCAGGTAAAGTGTAAGATTGTTGACCCAAATATTCCTTCCATAAACTATACTTGCAAACAGAAATCTTCAAGATTCTGTCTCTGGAACAAGGTCAAATAAGTATTTTGTACGCCTCAACAAGAACATGAGCAAAGCATGTCTCTATTAAAGAACTTAGACCATATAAATCATTACAACATACTATCTCAGGTCATTAAGATAAGATCTACTTAGCTAATTTGGGTAGATTAAGGAAATTAGTTAAATTAGTTATTTGTAAAAATTGTGTTGTTTTCTAAAAAAATACTTTTATATAATTTGCATTAAAATTACCCCCAATACAAACTCTCTCAAAATTTGAAATCAATCGGGATAGTTTAGAGGGAAGAATGATAAATTGAGGGAATACAATTGATTGAGATATTATATTTAAGAACAAAGTTAACCCCCAACTAGATTTTATATTGGGGATTGCAAGTTGTAGCATCTTTTTACAAGCCCATTCATCATTCAAGTAGTAAAATATGAAGTGGTAAAAAAGTTACAAAGTTAATCATGCGAAATAGTCACCTCAGAGTAATGAGAAGTAGCACCCCAACAACGATTAGGCCTGACTTCTTCATGTGATTAACAAATGGGGCAGCCAATATTTTTTCATTAGGAACGTAAGAATTTGGCATACACCCTATTATCGATCTCCAATGCTGAAAAACAGAAACGAAAAAGAATTCAAGAAATTGAAAGCATGTTATTAGGAAGCTCAAATCAAAAGTTGAAAGCTCGAAAAATTGACCAACCTACTGCATTGCTGACAAAATCTATAACTTTGGAAGACTCTGTTGCCAAACCATTCCACTTGAAATTGACCAACAAGCTCCTGTTACATAGAAAAATGAAATGGAAAATACAAACAGAAATTGAGAATATATACATATATGTATGTGTGAAAGTTTACACGAGAAAGAATCCACACGAAAAGAAAGGAGTTGCAAAGGCAAAATATTTCTTTTTTCGAAAACAATTAATTCCACTGGAAGAAATACCCACTCACCTTCAATTCTCAATAGTGGTTTAAATAGGAATGCCTCTAATAAAAAGATACATGTGCCTATTAAAAAATGAATTATTTTGAAGATATTTGAAAAATCTAAAACCCTAGATAGCATTGAATTCAACATTATAGTCCATTTTCTTTATGTCAAATATTATTTGAAAATTAAGAGGAATATTAGTTTCTTGAAAAAATCAAACAGTTATAAGAATAAGGACACTAACCTTGAAGATATATGAAGCATGTCGTTTGCCTTCCTTGGTCTGAACTATGTGAAGAGAATGCTTCCTCTTTCATAATACGTTGCCTATATTTTTTTCTTTGCCAACGTTTCCTATACATTTTTTTTTATATAATGTTTCCTATAATCATGGTCCCACAACATTTAAATATCATAACATTGAATTTTTTTTTTTTAAAAGGGACCAATGGTCCGGGCAGGGTTCGAACCCTGATACAAAGGCTGGATAATCCAACATCATACCACTGCGCTACACTAGCGCTTGATATAACATTGAAATATTCAACCATATAAGTTCACAAGAATACCAACTAAAAGCACCCCAAAAAAAAATAATTAAAGCGACATCATATTAATCTAGTACAGTCCCCAAAATTTAAATAGAAAAAACTACTGACAAAAAAATTCTTTATACAAAGAGACTTCACTAAGAGGACATCTAGATTTCAACCATTTCTTCCACCCACCTGCATGCATATATGAAGGAAAAGAAATCACCAAAAATTGTTCAATTTATGATCCACTTAAAAAAAGAGCAAGCCCATTTGGATCTTCGATGAATTTATAATAATGTAATGAAGATTTCATATCTACCTGTTGGTCTTGGAATCTCCTTTTCATTCTAGCCTTGAAAATTTCCAAGCGGACATAAATCCAATCATACATGTTTGTGAAGAATTGAAAATAAGCAGCCCTCCATGAATTTTTAAGGATTAAAGTTCCACAAACTCCCCAGAATCCAACAAGGAATCCTAAAATCATGCTGATGTAGAACCCAAAAGTTATATGTTCATATTCTTCATCATCTATGTCAATTCTAGGACTAGTCTTGCGATTTTGATCAAAGTCATCATTTTTTGCGCATCCTTTTGTGAGTGGTTGGCCACAAAGTCCATGGTTTCCAATGTATCTAGAAACTTCAAATGTTTGAAGTTGAATAGTTTGTGGAATTTCTCCTAATAAGTTGTTGAAAGACAAGTTCAAGAAACTCAAAAAATTCAGATTTGATAAGCTCATTGGAATTTCACTAGAAAGAGAGTTACTTGACAAGTCAAGTGATTCCAACATTTTCATTTGACCCATATTTTTGGGAATGAATCCTGTGAGATTATTTCTTGATAGATTCAAGGACACCAATGCCACAAGTGATGTTATGCTATTGGAAATTTCTCCTGTCAAGTGATTCTTAGAAAGATCAATGGATGTCATTAGCCCGAGATTCTTGTCATACTTAACATCTTGCCCTTTCCAATTCAACATTGCATTTTCAATGAAAAATGAATCCCAAGAAACTATAGAATAAGAAATGGTATACCTTGGAAATGTTAAATTTGACAAGGCACTCAAGTTATTGAAGCAATAAGGTATAGTCTCAGTAATATTGTTTAGTGAAAGATCTAAAATTTGAAGGAATGATAACTTGCATAAACTTGTAGGTATATTTCCATGAAACTTGTTTGCTTGGAGACGCAAAACAATCAATTCAGGCAAGTAATGACCAATATGTGTGGGCAACTTTCCACACAAATTATTCTGGCCATAATCAATGACTTGCAAATATGGATAGTTCATTAAAGAGGGAATCTTTCTAGAGAAGTTATTGTTATTTAAATGGATGGTTTCAATTCCCTTCAAACTACCAATTGAAGATGGTATTTTCCCTAAGAAATTATTGTTTGCCAGCATCAAAACTTCCAAGAAAATAAATTGCCTCCAACAGTGAGGAAGTTTTCCTGTTAGCGAATTACTTGAGATGTCAAGGTATTGTAATTGAGATTGTAATGTTGCACATAAGGAAGATATGGAGCCTGAGAACCTATTATTTGAGAGAACCAAGGCTTCTACTGGTGATGAAAATTGTGGTATGGGACCTGACAAATTGTTGAAACTCAAATAAAAAAAACTTCCAGATTTTGGTAATGATCTTGGCAATTCTCCATGGATTTTGTTATGGGAAATATTCAAGTAATATAGATTTGAGAATAGCCTTATCCATTCAGGAATTGAATCTGAAATTGAGCCACTTGATAAGTCCAAGTACGTAAGCTCCCCTTGATGCTTGAGCCACATTGGAAAGCCAATGCTGAAATTGCATGACCTTGCCCAAAATGAATGCAATTGAAAAGGTGGATCCCATTTTGGACTAACGTTGAATGAAAGGAAATTATTAGAGACATCCAAATATCTCAAGTTGGATAAAGTTGACAGATGTCCTTCATTGACCACACCATTCAACTTATTGTTATACATATATAATTCTTCTAGCGATGTAAGTTGATGAAGCTTTGGGAATGGCCCACTCAAATTGTTATACTTATATCCAAGTTTGAAAGAATAGCCAGGTACCCAAGTGATTGTGAAATTGGCCCATTAAGACTAGTATTTGCAAGAAAAAGTGACTCCAAGTATGAGAATTTCGAAAAATCAGGAAATGGGCCGTTATGTAACATCCCAATTTTCAAAAGCGAAATAATTTATTTTTCATTTAAAATCATCAGAGTAGTGCATTTGAGCGGAAGAGTAACTGATACTTATATTTCAAAATGTTGTAAGTCTGGCTGAATACAATAGCGGTGTAGTAACCGTGTGGTTCAAAAGGGATGTACAACAACAAAAGGAAGGCTTCCGCCAGAATGTCAAAGGAAATCTTCAACCGGGTCTACTATGCGTCCTGCTTGCGCTTCCCTTTATCCTCCGTCCTTGGTTCTTCTGACCCTAACGCTATGTTAAGAGCTGATGTCTCATGCATACGGACCCCAGGTAACGGTTAACCTCATGTTTATATATACCATTAATGGATCACAGATATTCATAAACATAAACAGTTCATAAGCATTTAGACAAATGTATCCCTGGCATATAAGCCCCTTGGCAGATATATCACACTTAGTATACATTTCACACCTAGCACTTGTTTCACACCAAGCATTTCACACCCAGCAAGTGTATCCCAATACCCAGCAAAAATAATCATAACAACAGTACATGAACATATCACCGAGCTATCAGCTATCTCATAAAAACATACCAAACACATAGCACATATAAGCATACAGTAAACATCAGAGTTAAGGTTACCATTACGCGGACGTTCCCTATACATACAACACACGTACCACATATATGCATACTATAAACATCAGAGTTAAAGTTACCAGTACGCGGACGTACCCTATACATACAACACACGTACCACATATATGCATACTATAAACATCAGAGTTAAAGTTACCAGTACGCGGACGTACCTTCGTTTGACGCTATACGGTATTTCTGGCAAAATACGGTGCGACAGTTGGTCAGAACGTATTCAGGGATATCCTATAAGGATAATATTGTTTCTATTAATTCATAAACATTATTCCAAGAGATATCTTGGCTATATAAGACCATTTTACCCCTGGTGGATTTATTTTCCAATTTATTCCCTAATTTTCGGAAAAAACGCTGATCCAACATTTCTGGGCAGAATTTCGTCTCACTTCGAAAAATCATAACTAATTCCAGAAAAATCGAAAAGAGGATCCGTAAAATTTTCCGGAATCCTTGAGATGTCTACTTTCAATGAAAAATACTGGAACTTACCCAGAACTCATGGATAATTCCCAGTTCCCAGAATTCAAACCGCTGCCCAGAATTTCGCTCAGAAAATGTAGCTTAACTTCTGGAATTTTTATCTTTTTGCACAGAACTTCAATTGACACATTCTTTATATATTTAGAAAGCCCTAGATGTCTACTTTCATCATGAATCTTCCCAGAATTTTTGAACATCATCTTCTTCATAAAATACCAACGTTTTTGCTACTGGCTCCAGAAGTTCCTATTTGCTAAAATTTCGCCAGAGCTTCGCTATTTTAATCATAATCTTCCAAAAATTTTGTTATAACTTCTTCTTCATCAAATTTTCGAAATAAAGGCAGTGGAACCCATAAAAACATGAAAATAAACTATATTTGGAAGATTGAAGATTAAAACAACATTTCTAGCATTTCTACTTCATAACTAAGAACTTGAACTTATGAACTAAAAACTCTCTTACCTCTTGAAGAACCTTGCTTCCTACTTCTTGAAGCTCTTTCACTCTCTCCCACACACTCTAAGATTTCAGTTGTAGCTTGAGAAATTGGTGAGGAGTTTGTGTTGCCTTAAGCCTCTATTTATAGCCAAAAACATGAGTAGCCTCCAAGCAACTTGAATTGATCTTGTCCATTGGTCTTTACTTGGAGAAGAGGGAAAAATCTTTCCCCTACAACTCACCAAAAACGTCCACCCTCCCCCTTAGCTCTTAAGTTATTGCTTCATCTCCTATTTACTCCCAAATGCTAATTTAGTTAGGCCTAAGTTGGTGTTTTAATTCAAAATCCAATTTCACTTTTGTAATCCTAATTTTATGACTAGATTTATGGTGATTTTTAATTTCCCAAACACTTAGGTATGAATCTTAAAAGTAATCGAAAATAACTTTGGGAATAGCCAAGTTGAAGCTCTTAATTCACTGATTCCAAATATGTATTTATATGTAATACTTAGTTCCAATATTTCAAGATATGATTTAATTTCTATGAATTCTCCTTGATTTGCATTTGATTAACAATTACTTGCTCCCCAAGTTTCTTTACTTGCTCCCCAAGTTTCTACTAATCTTCTCTCACAAGCAATTGACTTATGTGTTTGTATTATTATTACAACAATTTCCCTTCTTGTTTCCCTAGTAATTTCGTCCCCCTCCTCCTAATTTTTAATTATCAATTTACATTTTATTTGCTCTCACACCTTAGGAAGAAAAACCTTTTATTGGTCCAAGTAATTTCACAAAGATTTAGGATTAAAGGTTAATACAATTTCTTCATCCTTAAATTGGTAATTTTCGCCACTTTTATTAGTGAAAGGAAAAATTAGATAAATCCTTGGTTACTATTGATAGTATAGTGTTTTAGGGGTTACTAAGCTTAATTACCAAAATTTGACAAGTTTCTAATTTAATCTCAGCTTCTAAATATCATTTGATCCTTAATTATGACCTTTATAAATTAATTATTAACTAATTTCAAAAATTAATAAAGTATCTCAATTATTGCAATTTCAATTGCCCAATAATTGTTACTAATTTTCTCTAATTGATTTTACCATCCTCCGATGATTTTAAATGGTTATATTTTATGATCCTTAATAAGATTTAGGAAATTGAATTTTGGATTTATTAGAATCCAAAGAAAATTTCCCTAAATATGATGATAAATCAGTTAAAAATTTAGAGACAACATATTCTCCTATTTTAATAGGTATTATTTGCCAAAATATGGTTCTTTAGGAGAAATATAAATTTTAGGGTATTACACGTTATGGAATGGATTAGCTGAAAAGTCCAACCGCTCTATACTATGTTGAGCCCCATACAATTGTGGTATCAAATCACTTAATGGACCAAATAAATTGTTGAGGTGTAAGACCAACTCACGCATTCGACATAAATTAGAGATGGCTTTCATAACATCATTGTCAAGATGATTATAGGAAAGCTTCAAACTATCAAGAGAAGTGGTATTTGTAAAGGCATCTGAAGCAACATGTTGCAAGGAAGTTGATGTAAGATCTAGACTTTTGAGATAATTCATATTTGAAAATGCGCCAGCAGGAATATGTTGGAAATGATTATATGAGAGATCAATTTCTACTAAGGTTTTGCTAATATTTGACACCCAATATAAGACTGATTTGTCAAGGTAATTATCACTAAGACTGAGGCTTGTGAGAGAAGTGGAATAATTACTATGGAGGAAAAATTTGGGATTGACTTGAGGTAGACCACAATGATCTAAGCTAAGCTCAAGTAGAGAGGACATTTTTGACAATGATGAGTGCCAATCAAGTGCTTGACTTAGATTTACCCTGGACAAATCAAGATGCCTCAAAGAAGGAAGCTGGGAAATCCACTTAAGATCATGTACAATCAAATTATAGTTTTCACTAAGGTCAAGAGTTTCCAAATTAGATAGATTTCCTAGCTGATGAGGAATAATGCCAACAAGATCTGCTTTATAAAGTATCAACTTTCTTAATTGAGGAGCTTTTCTTGATAAAGATGATTGCCAATCAAGTACTTGACTTAGATTTACCCTAGACAAATCAAGATGTCTCAAAGAAGAAAGGTTAGAAAGCCACTCAAGATCATTTATAATCAAACCATCATTTTTCCTAAGGTCTAAAGTTTGAAGATTAGATAAATTCCGCAATTCGTGTGGAATAGTACCACCAAGACCGACATCTGAAAGATTCAACTCTCTTAATTGATTAAGAGAACCAATGCATTTTGGAATTTTGCTTCCTCCAAAATCATTATAGGAGAGGTTCAATTGAGTTAGATGTTGCAAATTATATAGTGAAGAATTGATTTTACCTTTTAAATATCTCGAACCATCACATGGGACATGCATCTTGGTGACATGACCTGTCAAACGATTGCAAGAGATTCCATTCCACTCACAACAATCAGCTTCATGTTTCCATGATGAAAGAATTCCGAAGTCATCAGTGAAATGAACTTTCAACTTGAGAAGAGCTTGCTTGTCTGTTTCAACACAACTCTTTATGTTGGAATTTCCTGCACACATAAAGACGCATAAAGCTACAACCAAGAAGTAGATATTGGAAGTGTGGCTAAACATGTTGATCAATATGCTTGTTGTTCTTTGGGATGATAATTATAAAGTAGAGGTATTATACCTCACATTATGTGATCTCTGGGCCTTTAATAGACAAAAAAATTCCATACTTTTCCAAATTTTACATTTTCCCACGGGAATTCTCAACCACGATTTCATGTGATTACAATGAATATCGCTTTTAGAGTACGTTTATCATACGTAAAGGATTTATGGTAGACTTTATAGTCAACCAAATATATTTATGCAATACATTTAAAAGATCAAATAACAGAAACATTTATGTTTTTATATTAACTAATTTATTGTTGGTAACTTTGGGTTGATAAAGATTTAATTTTTATTATTTTGACTTGTAAAATTATTTTAATCCTCTTGAATAGTTTCTGTCAAATAATTATAATTATTTGAAAGAAGTCAAATTTATTTAAAGTAATAGTTAGTAATAATTATGAATGGTGCAAATAGGTCTATAACAATTAAAAAAATCAGTTAATTAGTGACAGAATTCTATGACTAACCTTAAGATGGAATTTCGTCGTTAATTAATTAGTGACAGTCTAGTTGACCTAACTATGCCATTAATCCACTATTTTTTTTTTATATATATAGATATTTGAATAGGTATTCTATTGTTGATGGGCTTGTAAATTAATTATATAAAAGTATTTTTTATAAATGAGAGGACGCGAACTTAATCTCTTTTATCACTTATAATTCCATGCCGTAAATGCCTTCAACAAAAATATATGGAATTTATATCCACAACTTTCCTACTTTCTTCCACAAATATATATAGGACAGAGAGAGAAAACTTATTTTATCTAATTTATAAGTCACACTATTAATTGTTTTTATACAAATATACCATTTTTAATTTTGATTTATGTTGCCATAAGAGAGTAGTTGGTTTTGTGTGGAGACAGATAGCTTGCCTTAAAGGCACACGCGGTAAGGCAATAATTACATGTACGATTCATGTCAGAAGATTGGCTGTAGAAGAGATCAATAATTGTTGAATCCCAACCAAAGAAAGTCAGAAATGTAGGCCCTTACCTGCGTAATCAAGATCTCTCTATCATCATCATCTCAACTATTTATTCTTGTATTTGATTTATTTTCTTTTTTACTGCCTTCTCTATTGATCATTGTTCTTCTTCTTGTTTAAAGGAAAAAATAAAAATAAAAATCCAGAGTTTTAGCTTCTATTTTGAGAAGTTGCCTACTGAAGGAACTTGTTTTTTTAAGCTTTTATTTTCTTTCTTGTATTTGAATTATTTTCTTTTTACTCTCTTCTCTGTTGATCATTATTGTTGTTGTTGTTGTTGTTCTTCTTCTTCTTCTTCTTATTTAGAGAAAATTAAAAAAAAAAAGTTCACCTCTTCTTTCTGTGTTGTATTTTGTATGTTTTTTTCCTTGTATTTAAATTTCTCATTTGATTTTTTTTTCTCTACCATCGTTTTTGTCTTTTCTTGCGGAAAAAAAAGGAGGCTTTTAAATCCCAATTTCCTGTAATCGTGGCTATACCAGCCTATATACTTTTCTTGTTAGCCACTTACGTGAGTGTTGTTTGGGTTGGAAGAATTGCACCATATTTGGAGGATATTTTAAAAAGTCATGTGATGTTCTTGCTCTAATTTAACAACTTGTCGGTCACTAAGTATTGTTGGGGGCGTAGACTTAGGTCACGCTCCTAAAGTCATAGGGTTGTCAATGTCATTAAGTTTTTTCCAAGACATTGTTTAATATTTTTAGACTATCTACAAATATATATTTCATATTTTCATTATAAACTTTTTTATCATAAAAATGTTAGTTATTATTGAAACACCCGACTTTATGGGGCCTTTATTTATCAGAGTTATCGTGCACAGGCATCAAAATGATTTGGACGACTTACTAACGAAATAAAACTTTCATGAACATAACTTAGTTTGGACATATAGGGATAAATTTTTCGCGAGTGAAATTTATCCCTTAAAGGATATCTTAATACAATAATCCAAATATAACAAGCAAATGATAAACAAACTGATATAGTCCAAATTATTTATTAAATCCCTTCGACTGTAGCCCTTACAGCTTTATCTTTCCTTTGATCCCGATCCTTCACCTGTCTTTTTCATACAATATGGGGTTCAAGTGAATGGACCCCAGGGGTAACAATTAATCTCATGCACATGTATGAAAGTATAAATGGCAGTTTAGCTCATGTTAAAGCAAGAAAGAATTTACAAATAACTGTAACCGCAGTTAACGCCCAAGGACCGCAGCCCTTGTCTAGGACGCGCAGCCCCATGAGACCGCAGCCTCAAATCCATGGCCAGGAAAAAAAAACATATAACAGGTAAATCAACCAGTATACATGATCAGCTAATTAATCAATAAACACTTACACACATGATTATAAGATTAGAGTTACCCACCTCAAGTTTGAATCCTCAATTTCTTCTGGAGGTACTGGGATCAATAGAGGTGTCAAAGTATGCCTATAATTGTTTATCATTGCCGTTAGTCACTTTTGACGTCGCAAGGTACTTAATAAGCGAATTATTCTTAGAGGATTATAATTAGTTATTAATCCCTAAAATTTCCCTAGTAATAATAATAATAACCTACTATTATTACCACTCCTTCCAAAAAATAACAATAGTATTTATTATTATTATGACTCTTTAATTAATTAAAACTCCATGTTCCTTAATTATTACAGTCATTTACACTTCAAAAGAATATACTTTATATGTATATGTAAAACAAAATCAGCAACTTTAATATATATAGTAGTGAACCTTTTGAAAAGTTAATATATGTATATTTCACACATGCTCAAACACGATATATTCTTGGCAAACCACCCCACGTAAGACATGCATTTTGGCTTATATATTTTGGGATCCATCCATCAAAGGTGCAGCAATAACTTAATATTAAAAACTTGTGTGCAGTAAGTGTATATGCGTTGTGGGTTATTGATTGGCAAGCACATACATAAATGCTCGCTGCATTAAATCATATAGGATAAGAAGATATGATTATATATGTATATGTTAATGAATGCAGTGGCAGACATAGACCAAAAGGAAGTTGATACCTAGTTTATATATATTAAATAAGCAAATTCTCTTCAAGTGCGTTTCCCATTTTCGGTAAAGACAGAAAACACACTCCATTAAGCAAAGGGAGAAGGGATAAGAATCGTACCCAACCTCCACTTAAACCACTCCCATTATTACTGTTTTTGTCTATCCAGTAAGCATCCACTATTGTTAACTCTGTTGTCCTGGCGTTTAGTAGATTTTTCTTTATGTTCAATGCGTTACTCACTCATGACATCCCATATTACACCATACTCCTTCTGCCCATTTTTGGCTTTATCAAAGAGAGAGACTGTCGAGAGAGAGAGAAACTGATACTGGAAACGGGGGGCTGTTAGCAACTGAAAATCTCATCTGTGTTTCGCTGTCACACACGTTGCTGTTGTGTGGGTAAGTATATATTTACTGATGTATGTGAGTGAATATGTACATGCTTAGTTATGTTACAGGAAAAAAAAAAACACTGAACATACATATAACGTAGTTCTGTGTGTGTTTTCTGGATGAGTGTATGCATATATATTTTTATAAGTGAAACACACATACATATGTACAGGTTGGGGGAGGGGCTGTTGAAATAAAGAAATATATACACATACATATAAAAGGATTTAATCAAATTATATATATATATATATATATATTCAACATGATTTTGTCTTTGACTCATTAGAACGTATAAGCCAAAATGCATGTCTTACGTGGGGTGGTTTGCCAAGAATATATCGTGTTTGAGCATGTGTGAAATATACATATATTAACTTTTCAAAAGGTTCACTACTATATATATTAAAGTTGCTGATTTTGTTTTACATATACATATAAAGTATATTCTTTTGAAGTGTAAATGACTGTAATAATTAAGGAACATGGAGTTTTAATTAATTAAAGAGTCATAATAATAATAAATACTATTGTTATTTTTTGGAAGGAGTGGTAATAATAGTAGGTTATTATTATTATTACTAGGGAAATTTTAGGGATTAATAACTAATTATAATCCTCTAAGAATAATTCGCTTATTAAGTACCTTGCGGCGTCAAAAGTGACTAACGGCAATGATAAACAATTATAGGCATACTTTGACACCTCTATTGATCCCAGTACCTCCAGAAGAAATTGAGGATTCAAACTTGAGGTGGGTAACTCTAATCTTATAATCATGTGTGTAAGTGTTTATTGATTAATTAGCTGATCATGTATGCTGGTTGATTTACCTGTTATATGTTTTTTTTTCCTGGCCATGGATTTGAGGCTGCGGTCTCATGGGGCTGCGCGTCCTAGACAAGGGCTGCGGTCCTTGGGCGTTAACTGCGGTTACAGTTATTTGTAAATTCTTTCTTGCTTTAACATGAGCTAAACTGCCATTTATACTTTCATACATGTGCATGAGATTAATTGTTACCCCTGGGGTCCATTCACTTGAACCCCAGATTGTATGAAAAAGACAGGTGAAGGATCGGGATCAAAGGAAAGATGAAGCTGTAAGGGCTACAGCCGAAGGGATTTAATAAAGAATTTGGACTGTATCAGTTTGTTTATCATTTGCTTGTTATATTTGGATTATTGTATTAAGATATCCTTTAAGGGATAAATTTCACTCACGAAAAATTTATCCCTATATGTCCAAACTAAGTTATGTTCATGAAAGTTTTATTTCGTTAGTAAGTCGTCCAAATCATTTCGATGCCTGTGCACAATAACTCAGATAAATAAAGGAAACACCCGACCTTATGGGGCCTTTATTTATCAGAGTTATTGTGCACAGGCATCAAAATGATTTGGACGACTTACTAACGAAATAAAACTTTCATGAAAATAACTTAGTTTGGAAATATAGGGATAAATTTTTCGCGAGTGAAATTTATCCCTTAAAGGATATCTTAATACAATAATCCAAATATAACAAGCAAATGATAAACAAACTAATACAGTCCAAATTCTTTATTAAATCCCTTCGGCTGTACCCCTTACAGCTTCATCTTTCCTTTGATCTCGATCCTTCACCTGTCTTTTTCATACAATCTGGGGTTCAAGTGAATGGACCCCAGCGGTAACAATTAATCTCATGCACATGTATGAAAGTATAAATGGCAGTTAAAGCTAAAGTGTCCTGGCTGGTTGCACTTAAAACAAATTAGCCTCCCATCACAACTTGTCCCCGGGTGGCTCTTCCCGCACTTATTACAAGATCGTGGTGCAGGTGGTCTTGAGTTGTTCTGTCTGAAATGATTAGGCTTCTTATCTCCGCCCTTGTCACTAGACCAGTTCCCTTTCCTCTTTTGATTACTCGTGGAATTTCCACGACTATTCTCACCACCGCGAGTCGTCTCCATCCGACTAGCATGCATCTCCTTCAAGTTATGTTCGATTTTCCTACATGCTTCTTCAGCTTGATAGAATGTAAGAAATTGTTGAGAGATCAATCTATCCCTTATTTCCAAATCCAGTCCCATGATAAGCCTATCAGCTTTCCATTCCTCATCTACATTCTTCTTTAGATAAGAAGAATAGCGGGACAGTTTAATGAATCTTGTTAAGTAGCGATCAAAGGATTCACCTGGTTTCTGCTTGATGGATAGGAATTCAGCTTCCATCTTCACTTGGGCTAAAGGAGGAAAATACTTTTCATTGAATTTTTCTTGGAACAACTGCCAAGTAATAGGTATGTACTGGGCACGTAAAGCCTTAGCCACACTCTTCCACCAGTGATCTGCATCACCTTCTAGCTTATAGATAGCTAGCTGTGCCTTTCTTTCTTCTGGGCAATCCATCACTTCAAAAATCTTTTCCAGTCAGAAGAGCCAATTCTCAGCAACATGCACATCCATCTCACCGTTAAATGATGGAGGGTTATGCTTACAGAATTGAGTTGTCCAGAATTGAGATTCCTTAATTGCCCTTAGTCGTTGTGATTGTACACGAGATGGAACCTCTACCTGCGGAGGGTCATCTTCTTGGTTTTCCTCTTCTGCTACAGCATCCTGAGCTAATTGTGCTTCTGCAAATTCAGCACGCTGCCTTTCTTCATCTCGCTCAGTTCTTAACAAAAATACTTCCTCTCTGAGTTCTCTTAACGCATCTCGATGTTCATCCAGTACCTTCTGTACTTGTTGCATGGGATCCTGGACTGGAGGTTCTTGTAGATTGGGCCTTCCCCTGCCTTGTCCTCGGCCTCGACCTCTTCCTCTTCCACGTGTAGGTGGATTTGCTTCTTGTTGTGGCGCCTGCTCAGTAACTCGCCATAAATTGGCTCTTTCGTTGGCCATTGAACTTATTTTAGTACTATATGACAAGAAAATTGGTTGTTAATAACAGCGGTATAGAAACCATATGCATACATCATACTTGTTGTTAACATTCCATGATCTTGTCCAAAGTGTGAGGCACTATCAGCATACCCTTAGACATACGGTGGTACCCATATAGTACGTTAATCTATATCAAAATTACCTTATAATGTAAATCTTCCTTCTGTTTCCAAAACAACTAAGTTTTGTAAAAACTTTGTCCAAATCAATTCCTCTGATACCAAAATGAAACACCAGACCTTATGGGGCCTTTATTTATCAGAGTTATCGTGCACAAGCATCGAAATGATTTGGACGACTTACTAACGAAATAAAACTTTCATGAACATAACTTAGTTTGGACATATAGGGATAAATTTTTCGCGAGTGAAATTTATCCCTTAAAGGATATCTTAATACAATAATCCAAATATAACAAGCAAATGATAAACAAACTGATACAGTCCAAATTTTTTATTAAATCCCTTCGGCTGTAGCCCTTACAGCTTCATCTTTCCTTTGATCTCGATCCTTCACCTGTCTTTTTCATACAATCTGGGGTTTAAGTGAATGGACCCCAGGGGTAACAATTAATCTCATGCACATGTATGAAAGTATAAATGGCAGTTTAGCTCATGTTAAAGCAAGAAAGAATTTACAAATAACCGTAACCGCAGTTAACGCCCAAGGACCGCAGCCCTTGTCTAGGACGCGCAGCCCCATGAGACCACAGCCTCAAATCCATGGCCAGGAAAAAAAACATATAACAGGTAAATCAACCAAAATACATGATCACCTAATTAATCAATAAACACTTACACACATGATTATAAGATTAAAGTTACCCACCTCAAGTTTGAATCCTCAATTTCTTCTGGAGGTACTGGGATCAATAGAGGTGTCAAAGTATGCCTATAATTGTTTATCATTGCCGTTAGTCACTTTTGACGTCGCAAGGTACTTAATAAGCGAATTATTCTTAGAGGATTATAATTAGTTATTAATCCCTAAAATTTCCCTAGTAATAATAATAATAACCTACTATTATTACCACTCCTTCCAAAAAATAACAATAGTATTTATTATTATTATGACTCTTTAATTAATTAAAACTCCATGTTCCTTAATTATTATAGTCATTTACACTTCAAAAGAATATACTTTATATGTATATGTAAAACAAAATCAGCAACTTTAATATATATAGTAGTGAACCTTTTGAAAAGTTAATATATGTATATTTCACACATGCTCAAACACACATAGAGATATATTCTTGGCAAACCAACCCACGTAAGACATGCATTTTGGCTTATACGTTCTAATGAGTCAAAGACAAAATCATGCTGAATATATATATATATATATATATATAATTTGATTAAATCCTTTTATATGTATGTGTATATATTTCTTTATTTCAACAGCCCCTACCCCAACCTGTACATATGTATGTGTGTTTCACTTATAAAAATATATATATACATACACTCATCCAGAAAACACACACAGAACTACGTTATATGTATGTTCAGTGTTTTTTTTTTTTTTTTCCTGTAACATAACTAAGCATGTACATATTCACTCACATACATCAGTAAATATATACTTACCCACACAACAGCAACGTGTGTGACAGCGAAACACAGATGAGATTTTCAGTTGCTAACAGCCCCCCGTTTCCAGTATCAGTTTCTCTCTCTCTCGACAGTCTCTCTCTTTGATAAAGCCAAAAATGGGCAGAAGGAGTATGGTGTAATATGGGATGTCATGAGTGAGTAACGCATTGAACATAAATAAAGAAAAATCTACTAAACGCCAGGACAACAGAGTTAACAATAGTGGATGCTTACTGGATAGACAAAAACAGTAATAATGGGAGTGGTTTAAGTGGAGGTTGGGTACGATTCTTATCCCTTCTCCCTTTGCTTAATGGAGTGTGTTTTCTGTCTTTACCGAAAATGGGAAACGCACTTGAAGAGAATTTGCTTATTTAATATATATAAACTAGGTATCAACTTCCTTTTGGTCTATGTCTGCCACTGCATTCATTAACATATACATATATAATCATATCTTCTTATCCTATATGATTTAATGCAGCGAGCATTTATGTATGTGCTTGCCAATCAATAACCCACAACGCATATACACTTACTGCACACAAGTTTTTAATATTAAGTTATTGCTGCACTGGATGGGTCCCAAAATGGGATGTTACAATTATTTCTCTAAATAGAATTATATAACAATTAATTGTGGAAGTCATATCATTTTACAAAAAATGAAAAATTATGTGTTTGTTTAATTTGTTTAATTACATAGCAAAATCAATGAGAATCTAAATAAATGTTTAACATATAGTATCCTACAAGGAAACAAGTAATAGTAGATTCTGAGATTAGTTAGTTAGGGTTATTTTTATCATAAACTTTCTATACTTAAAAAAAATTATGTTATATGATTTAAATAAAACATGTTTAAACTTTAAAATTTTTATCATAACTTAGATTAAATTGACAACTTAAATTTTTTTTTTCTTTTTTACACAATAGAATTGTGCCATATTTAAAGGATTGTTTAAAAAGTCATGTTGTTCCTCTAAATTAATAAATTGTCGGTCACTTGAAGTGTTGTTGGGGCCATAGACTTTTGCCGTGCTCTTAGAGTTGTAGGGTTGTCAATCTCATTAAGTCTTTTTCAAAACATTGTTTAATGTTTTTACACTATCTATAAATAAATATTGTATTAAGGTGTAAAAATATATGAGATTTTTTCTAAGAGCGCCCAGCACCATGTGCTTTTTTTGGAAGCAAAAATACACACGTGGTTACCATTTTAAAGTAAAAATCACATCCCACCATTAAGTCACTGTTCACCGTGATGAGAGAGAAAGAGATGAAGTGAACACTAACTTAATGGCGGTGAATAATAACTTAACGGTGGGATGTGATTTTTTCTCTAAAATAGTAACCACATGTGTATTTTTGCTCTTAAAAAAAAAAGCACTTGGTGCTGGGCGCTCCTGGAGAAAAAGCTCATGTGTATCTTTGCACCTTAACCTATAAATATTTCATATTTTTATTTTAGGGTTAAGGTACAAAAATACACATGGGCTTTTTCCCCAAGAGCACCCAGCACTACGTGCTTTTTTTTGGAGCAAAAATACACACGTGGTTACCATTTTGGAGCAAAAGTCACATCCCACCTTTAAGTTACTGTTCACCGTGATGAAAGAGAAAGAGATGAAATGAACAATAACATAACGGAGGTGAACAATAACTTAACAGTGGGATGTGACTTTTGCTCTAAAATGGTAACCAAGTGTGTATTTTTGCTCCAAAAAAAAAAACACATGGTGTTGGACGCTCCTAGGGAAAAAGCCCATATATATTTTTGCACCTTAAACCTTTATTATAAATGTTTTAACATATAAATGTTAGTTATTATACCTATAAATATAATTATATAATAATTAATTGTGGAAGTCGTATTATTTTACAAGAATGAAAGATTATATATTTGTTTAATTTTTTTAATTACATAACAAAATCAATGTGAATCTAAATAGATGTTGAACATATAGGTATCTTAGAAGGCAACAAGTAATGGAAGATTCTGGGTTTAGTTGGTGAGGGTAAATTTTATTCTAAATTTTCTATATTTATAAAAAATATTTTTATTGTTATATGATTTAAATAAAACATGTTTAAACTTTAAAATTTGTATCATAATTTAGATTAAATTGACAACTTAAACTTTTTCTTCATTTTTATACAGTATAAAATGACATCTATATTTATGTGAGGAGTATACATTATATTACTTTTCACATCATCATGGACGTCCATCAAGGACATGATATAGTATATGCTAAGTATTCATACTTGTTTGGCTCTTTTTTCTAAGGAAAAATTTTTCTCAAGGTCTAGTTAACCAATATATTATCAAAAAAGGCCTAAAGAAAAGTTATATATCAAAAAAGTTTTAAAGAAAAGTCATATGTTAAAAAAGGCCCTAGAGCCTTTTCTGACATTATTTCAGGAATCGTTAACAATTATATCAGTATCCATTAACAATTAAATTAGTACAGTTAATAACTATATATCAACAACTAAATCAATTATGTTAATAACTATATCAGTACCTATAAATAACTATATCAATACCCATGCAACATTTTTTGAAATAATACCAGAAAAAGCCTAAGACATTTGACTTTTTTTGGCATTTTTGACAATATTTTGATAAATTAGGCCTTTAGGGGGATTTTCCTTTTTTCTAAGGTACCAAATAGAACCAATTTTTGGTCTTGCATAAAAGATACTGATTGCCCTATCAATTATTTTTTTCCCACTTTACCTTATAATTAATTGAGGTTTAAAGTTTTAAAAATTAATTTACATAATTTAAATAAGGGTAAAGTTGAAAATGATTTATGGAAAAACTTAATGATTTAACTATCATTTATTATTTTGTAAGAATTAACAGTTGTTGACTTGATCCTTATAATAAGGACTAATGGAAGTATATTTTTTTATATCAATATAATTTTTATATGAACATAATAAAAAAATAGTATCATTTAATGTTTGACTCTGACTTGTAAAAAAATTTAAATTCTTTTGAACAAGGTCATTTTCATGTATTATTATTAGTGTGGACTGGTAATGGGGAGGGGCAATTAATAGTTAGACGGAGTAATAATTTAAATAATTTTTGGATTAAATATATGTGAACAAAAATATTATTATTATTTATTTTTTTGGTAAAAAAAATTTATTTGTAACCCATTGATCAACCGTTCATATTAACACTGTTTCCTCTTAGTCTTCATTAAGCAGTTCTGAAATTTGAGTATTCAAAGAAAGTACAAATAGATACCTAGTTCATGGTTTTCATTTGTAATTATTTAAGAAATCTTTTATGTTTCATATATTTTCTTATAAAAAAAAGGAAAATAAAAAGGAGGCTTTTAAATCCCAATTTTCACGTAATCTTGTGTGGCTATACCAGCTTATATACTTTTCTTGTCTGCCAATTATATGAGTGTTCTTTGGGTTGGAAAGTTGGAAGAATTACGCCATATTTAGAGAATATTTTAAAAAGTCATGTTCTTGCTCTAAATTAACAACTTGTCGTAATCAAAAAAAAAAAAAACAACAACAACAACAACTTGTCCTTGTCCGTCACTTGAATTGTTGTTGGGGGCGTAGACTTATGCCATGCTCCTAGAGTCATAGGGTTGTCAATGTCATTAGGTCTTTTTCAAGACATTGTTTAATATCTTTAGACTATCTACAAATATATATTTCATATTTTTATTATAAATTTTTTAACATAAAAATGCATGTTAGTTATCATTCTTATAAATATAATTATATAAAAATTAATTGCGGAAGTCATATTATTTTACAAAAAATGAAAAATTATATGTTTGTTTAATGGGATTAATGTTTCTCATGTTATAGAAAAAGAATTATCTCATGTCACACACACATGAAATGATAGGATCCACATATACATATATTAATTCATATATGTATATGTGGGTCCCACTATTTCATGTGTGTATAGGAAGTTTAGTTTTCTCATGCAACATGAAAAAACTAAAACCCTTGTTTAATTTGTTTAATTACATAACAAAATCAATGTGAATCTAAATTAATGTTTAACATATAATATCCTACAAGGAAACAAGTAATAGTAGATTTTGGTTTAGTTAGTGAGGGTTTTATCATAAACTTTCTATATTTATAAAAAAGTATTTGTTATGTTATATGATTTAAATAAAACATATTTAAACTTTAAATTTTTTTATCATAACTTAGATTAAACTGGCAACTTAAAATATATATTTTTTTCTTTTTTACACAATAGAAAATGACATCCATATTTGTGTGACGAATATATATTCTATTACTTTTCACATTTTCATGATTGTCCATCAATGACATGGTATTGTATATGCAAGAATTCATACTCCTTTAGTACGATTTTATTATAAAATATCAACTAAAAGTAATTTTTGATTTTGCATAAACGACAATTGGTTGTCATGTAAATTACTTTTTTCCATTTTACCTTTATAATTAATTGAGGTTTAAATTTGTGAAAGTTAAGTTATATACAATTTAAAGAGGGGTAAAGTTGAAAATGATTTATTAATTTAGAACAAATCTAATGATTTAACTATCGATCATTAGTTGTGAGAATTAGTAGTTAGTTTCTTATAATAAAAATTAGAGGAAATATATGTTTTTATATCAATATTACTTTAATAAAAAATAGACTATCATTTAATGTTTAATTCTTTGACTTGTAAAATATACTACATGACTTGTCCGTTTAAGCTTGACTCTTTTTGGATGCTCTAAATTATTAGTCCAACCTCTGATTTAAAATGGTTTAAACGAGCTGGCCCAACGAGCTTGACCTATTTTCTTGGTGATAAACTATTTCAAGGTATATTTGGAAATTTTATCACCATTTTTGGACTTAAATTGCATTAATTGTTGTTAAAGTTGTTACATGAAATTATGGTTAAAAAGGGACAAAATGTCATATATTTCATGATTTACTTTAATTGATTGATTTTTGAAATATAATGTATTACATTTTCGGTTCATTTTCTTTGCAAATCATTTTGTATAGTTGATTTGAGTTAATTTGAATGTCACGATTGTGCACTCATATTAGAGGATATATTTGTATTAATTCAATCCATTTCACACATCAAGTAGTACTTTAATAACATTTCTAAGAAATAATTGTGAATATGATTGTAGTAGTTATTGATTATGACTATGAGACCCAATATCATTACTTAGGGTTTTCCAATTATACTTTATGAATTTCGACTCCATATCATTTATAGAATAAAGAAGGCTATTGAACCAATTTTTTTTTTAAGATAATTCACTTTATTTGCATTCAATTAACCATTCCATTTTATAAAGAAAACACTATAAATAGTAATTCAAGATTTAATTTCATTGCATCCAATTAGTTATAGTTAAAAAATGATTTTTAAAACCAACCCCACATTTTCTTACATTTTAGAAAAGTCAAAGGTCATAGATTTAATCTCTTATTTCAGTTATAATTTCATATTGTTAATACCTTCTCATTTAAAAATAGTCTGACACTTCCATTTTTAATCCCAATTTCACTTAATCATGATTATACGAGCCTACTCCCTCTGGTCCTTATTACTTCTATTGGTTCTTATTATAAGGCACCAACTACCAACAATTTTTTGTCCTTAATATAAGGCACCAACTACTTTTAACTAACTTATTTATTATTATTTTCCTATTATGTCCTTACTTTAACAAACCCCTTTAAATCTACATCATTAAAGTAGGGGTAAAGTTGGAAACCTTTACTAATTTTAAACCAATTTAATGAATTAACTACCATTTCTTGGTTTGTGAGAAATGATAGTTGATGCTTTAAATAAGGACTAAAAGGAGTATAAGGCATCAACTGCCAATTCTCACACACCAATAAAGTTAATTAAAAGCATTAAAGTTGTCATAAAATTCAAGTGATTTCCAATATTATCTCTACTAACCACCCTAAACTCAAATCTAGTACTCTCTTACACTACCCTTATTAAATATGGGTAGACATGGAAAAATGAATTAAGTGCACCTTCAAAACTTACAAGTGCTTTATAAAAAGGACCAAAAACACTTATTAGTTGACGCTTTATAATAAGGAACAGAGGGAGCATATACTTTTCTTGTTTTCTTGTTAGCCACCTACTTGAGTGTTCCTTGGGTTGGAAGAATTGCGCCTTTTTAGAGGATTGTTTAGAAAGTTATGTTCTTGCTCAAAATTAAGAACTTGTCAGCCAGTTGAAGTTGAAGTGTTGTTGAGGGCGTAGACTTTGCCGTGGTCTTAAGGCATAGGGTTGTTAGTATCATTAGGCCATTTGAATTAGTTTTTGAAGAAAAGCTTCAAGAGAAAAAATAGTAAAAATGCTTTTTCAGAATATATTTTGTGAAAAAAATAATTTTGATAAAATGATAGCGTTTGGATATTGTTATTATAATAATTTTTTATACTCAAATTACCAAAAAGGACATTAGCTTTTGTGATAATTGCATATGAAGGATAATATTTTATTTTAAATATTCTTACCATTAAATTTCATGATAAATATCAAAATTTAAATAAAGTTGTGTATACAATTAAAATTATAACATTAGTCAATTAAGTAACATGATAAAAAATAGATCAAATATATATGTATTAATAAATTATATAGACAAAAATTCTTTATAAGTAAGACAAAGCTAAACTTCTTTATAATAGATTAAATTTTAAATATTTTTATTAATATTATTGTAATTATTTATAAAAATATTTACAAAAATTCAATTAAATAAGACAAAAAATGTCCAGGAGCATAAGGTTTTTTTTTTTTGAAAAGTACTTTTTTAAAAAGTATTCAAACACACACTAAGTCTTTTCCAAAACATTGTTTAATATTTTTAGACTATTTATAAATATATATATTGGGTGTTGTCCTGAAAGTTTGTTTAGAGGGCAATTTTGCCCGGATATAAAAAATGGAGTAATTTTGTCATTGTCATTATTTAAGCTAATTGTGACTTGTAATTGATAAAATATGCTGAGTAAATAGTTTGTATATTCTCTACTTCATTTTCTTAAGCTGCAAATATCCATAACCATAATATGAGAATTGCATCTATATGACATGACTTGTTAAATGATTGAAAGAGATTCCATTCCACTGGCAATTGATGAGAAAATAATTCCAATATCAACAGTGAGATCTACTTTCAGTTGGAGAAGAGCTTGCTTATTTTAACAGATCTCTTTATGTTGAATTTTCCTGCACACGACATATAAGCTGCAATCAAGAAGATATTGAAAGTGTGGCTAAACATGCTGATCAACATGCTTGTGAATCTTTTAGATTATAGAACGAAAGTATAGGTATTATAACTCAGATTCAGTATCTCTGGGCCTTTAATAGACCCAAAAAAAAATCCAAACTTTTCCAACTACTACATTCTCCACTCAAATTCATAACCACAATTTCATGTGACTACGATCAATATCGCTTTCATAGTTACGTTTATCATACGTAAAGGATTTATGGTAGACTGTAGAGTCAACCAAACATATTTAAGCAATAAATTTGAAGGATCAAATAACAGAAACATTTATGTTTTTACATTCCTAGTGCAAAAAAGTGTTTTAAGACCGCCTCATTTATAGCGGATTATCGACGCCCCAGTCTTAAAGAAATGACCGGTGGCAATTTTGTAAATATAAAGAACTTCTTTGACCGCATCAATTTTTAAGACCGCTTCATTTACAATGGATTATTGACGCCCTGATCTTAAAGAAATGACTGGTGGCAATTTTGTAAATATAAAGAACTTTTTCAACCGCATCAATTTTTAAGATCGCCTCATTTATAGCAGAGAATCGATGCCCCGGTGTTAAAGATATAGCCGGTGACAATTTTGTAAATATAAAGAACTTCTTTTAATGTATCAATGTTTTAAATATATTATTTAGGCCGCTTAAAAAAAAACCGCTCTTAAAACTGTTAAAAAAAATTAAAATATGAATTACATTATAGAGAAAACTTGTACATCCTCGACTTATATTTTCTGCGGTAAAAAATAATAAGGAAATATTTAAATACAATCGTATAAAACTTTTAAGACCAGACATATATAAATGACAGTTTTAAAGGTAATACTTTTAAGAGCGAACGTTACTTCTACCCGGTACTAAATAATGAAAAAATTTAAAGTAATAAACTATTATTTTTAAAAATGGACATAAATAATGGACGGTCTTAAATGTTAACCTTTAAGACCATTTTTTAAGTTACTTCGGTCTTAAAACTGGAAACATATATTTCTTCGCGCTCACGCGAAACCTTACTTATGACTTACGTCTTTCTGTTTGGACTCTGAAACCCTTGTTCTTGTTGCGAAAACCCTCTTCCTGTTGCATTACGTCTATTCCTTGCCAACCACCACCATCCTCAGGCGTTCCTCTTTTGCACCATCACTCTCAACCTCTCTTCCTTTATCGAAAATAAACGGAGAAAACCATTTTCTTCCTATTCAGTCAACGCCAGTTACTGATGTTACTGGTGTGAGCCAGAACGAACCCTCTTTATCTCAAAATGAGCCTCGTGACCGCCCTGCACGCCGTGGTAGAAGTGGCACACAAATGAGGGACGTAGCCGTAAGACGAAACAATGGGTCAAAGATCGAGATTCGGTTTGATGAAAGGTTGGAACCTTTCGGTCCAAATAAAAACGAATATAATCTTAGTTCTCAACCAAGTTTTGATGATAACTAAACACTTGTAAATCAATAGTTTAAATAAGAACTCGATTTCATGTCTTAAAACTCTAGTTCTCATTTCAGGAAAATGAAGAACTCGAGTTTTTGGGTCAAGAACTCGAGTTCGCGGCCCTTGGCCATGAAAATGTTCAGAATCTTAAAGAACTCGAGTTCGTTAGTAGTTAACTCGAGTTCATGAACTTGAGTTCTTGGTCAAGAACTCGAGTTCTCTCTGTAAGAAATTCGGTCAAGACTAAGAACTTGAGTTCTCTGTACAGAACTCAAGTTCCCTTTATGAGTATCTGATCGAAGTTTAAGAAATCGAGTTCTTAGACTAGAACTCGAGTTCATGAACTTGAGTTCATGATTGAGAACTCAAGTTCTTTGAAAAACCAATTTAAAGCGAAAATGAAAACTCGAGTTCTTGGTGATCAACTCAAGTTCTTATCTTGTAAATCTGAGATGTTCAAAAATGAAATCAAAAGAACTCGAGTTCTTGTTTAAGAACTCAAGTTCTTGAACTCGAGTTCTACTTTAAAAACTCGAGTTCTTGTTGTTGTTACTGATCTCTGATTCTGCGAAAAATTTGATCTTTGGCTTATAACCTCCAGAATCACTCAGAATGTTATATAAAATGTCTCTAACGTGTTTGCTAGTGATTTCAGGGATTTTAATGTTGTATTATTCAAAATCAACATAAAGCAAATGCTCACGTCACTGCATTTAATGCATAGCAGCAGAAATATAGCAACAAATGGAATGAGCTGTACAGCAGAGAGAAACATTCTTCCAAGGATTACTTAATCAAGACATTCTTCTGTAAAAGCGCTCTCAAGGATCAAAGCATTTAATGAAAGAACAAATTTCGTTTAATGAAGCTTCAACGGTTCATTTGGTTGAACGAGGAACAGAACTGTGTCTAAAGGAAAATTAAATTAGTCACAACGGTAACTCTCAAGTTCCTCCCAACGGCATTAATGGCGAGAGAGTATAAATGCCCAAGCATTCAATTCAGCCACCTACCGAAACTCTGCGCGTTTACTCTGATCTTATCAGTTTCATTACTCTCAATATCTTCGGATATTTTCCTGTTCTTCAGTGGTCATTTATTATCTACTCGTGAGAAGTTATAAAAACATTCATTTCATTCAGTTGTAAAATCTTAAGGTTGTGGAACCTTAAGTGTAGGTGTAAGATTACAAGTAGTAAGGGGGAGTGAGTCCGTGAGTGAGAGGATCATTCCAAGTTGTATTTGTAATCTCTGGAAAGTTAGTGAAAAATCCCAAGGAGTTCTTGGGGACTGGATGTAGGTCAGGATTAGACCGAACTAGGATAAATTGCTTCGTGTCCATTCTTCTTTAAATTCCTGCTCAGTTAGTATTCTACCTTGATTAATCAAAGTTTTGATTAAACGATTAAATTTTTAAATCACCTATTCACCCCCCCTTTAGGTGATATTCCATCTTCATATAATAGTTTTGTCGGCTATATGGCACGCAACAAGGTCAACATCTTGATAGATGAGTGGAAAAATGTTCACCATCGCACAGTGAAGGATCCTCTTTGAGACACTATTTGGTTGACATACAATGTCCTTGACTTTGAGAAGTTGAAAGAAAAGACATTGTCTTATTGTGCAGATCGGTGGAGGAAATTTAAGACCTTTCTAGCCAACACCTATATTTTTGCCGCGGTTCAGCCTCCACATAATCCTTGGGACAAGTACACATTTATTGATCTACAAATTTGGGATCAATTTGTTCAGCTTTGGACCACTTCTTATGCTTTAGTGAGTTCATATTTAATTATGTTTTCTTATTAACCTGTGCGGATATGTGAATGTTATTGTGTTCGTCTAATCCTGTTAGTTAGATGTTTTAATGTGTGAATAGAAGTATATATTTCCATCCTTTGTTCTGCATCAGAGGAACGTGTCTTAGTTATATGCATGCTTGATATGTTAACCGTTATTATATTTTTAGCTAGTTCTATTATAGTAGGTAGTGGTTAGACATTGCTATTAGTAAGTTAGTATGTTAGTTCTATACAATTCTACATCTTCCTTAACTAAAATGTTGAAACTTGATGAAGTGAATTTGACTAATGTTTGAGGTTCATATGAAGCATAAGTTCTCTAATTTCTGTTAGTGAGATGACTTGAATTCATAATTAATAGTTGTTTTCAATTCTGATTAACAGAGAAGAAGGGAACAAGCACAGGAGACAAGGAGAAAGAATGATTGCCCCCATAGGGCTTCTCGTGGAGAATATGCAAAAGCTGAAAAAGAAATAATGGAGACCAAGCGGAAGAGATTGGAAGAACAAGCTGAATCCAATCCTTCTGCAATAGTTGATCAGCCTGCATCCCCAATACATCGCGAGGATTTGTGGTTGTATATTCAGCAAAAGCCAGGCGGCGCCTACACGAGTGAACAAACTTGTATAGTTCCTAAAAAAATTATAAGTATCGTTATTGTTATTTCTTAGTTACTAAACATGTTTCATTACTAAGCTTCTCGTCATCTGTATCTTATAGGAAGATCTTAAAAAGAAAGAAGCAGAGAGATCTTTTGTCTCGGGCTGGAGGAATGAAGTTCTAACCGTTGCGACAGGAAAACTGGATCACTCGGGGCGTGTAAGGGGGATCGGAAGACGGGTAGGCCTAAAGGAATAATTTGGTAAATCCAAACGCCTTAAACAAAGTATGGTTACCCAGGAGGAGATGGACCTAACGATAACCAAATTAAATGAGCATTCAGCGGCCAAAGAAGCTGCATTGAAAGAATTGTTTAAATCTCAGATGAGGCAAATGAAGAAGGAAATGATGGAGATGAAGAAGCTTATTAGCTCTCATCCAGAGACCAGTGTTCCCTTCACACATACACCTGCACCTATGCAGCAGAGTACTAGAGGGAGTTGCATTGTTGGACAGTTAGAGCAACCTTGTGACCTATACATGGCAAAACATCAGAGACAATTAGTTGCTAAAGGGACTATTTAAACCTTGGGATCAACTGTACACCACAAACAAATGGCTGATGATGAAGTCAGAGTGTCGGTTGAAGAGGCGATCATTGATGCACCTCTCCCCCTCCTAACTGATCAGCTGAAGCGTGTGAGTGATGTCAAGGAAACCTGCATCTCTTAGCCATTGAATTTTGTAAATGTCTCTACTCCTCCTGATGCTTCATCCCCTCCTCCAGTTCCATCGCCTCCTAAAGCTGCATCCCCTCCAAAAGCTACATCCCCTACTACTGAGTTGAGTGCCAAGGAAAAAATATCCCAAATGGTATCTAAAGGAGATTTTACATTACAACTATGGGATATCAATGAAGTAGTAGGGGTTCCTCATCCTCAACCGATTTTCTTTGACGTCGTTGATATAAAGTCCCTACTGCTTCCTGGACAGGAGGTTACATCAACAGTTGTTCAAATGTTTTTGAAGTAAGTATCTTCTTTTATGAGTACATAATTTAAGTGCATCGTTTAGACACACATACATATATACTAATTCCCTGATCGATGTCATTATTGTAGGTTCATACATCAAATTTTGGATCAACAAGGCAGAATCAATGATTTTGGATTCTTGTGCCCAGTATATACAAGCACAACCCCCAAGGAAGAAAGACAGGAGTACATATCAAAGAGGTTGTGTAAAGTGAGAAGGAAAGTGTACTTGTTTCCATATCACCATAGATACATATCACAATTGATCTCTTGTTTCAATTTACTTATTAATTTTGCATAATATATCACTGAGTACTTTTCTTATGTGAATTTTCAGCAACCACTAGCAGTTGGTCGTCATGTGCGTGGAGGCACATACCGTGTTATTCTTATGCTCCATATGCAACGAACCAGGGGCTTTGTTGCAGCAGATCATCAACGAGTAAGCATGTCATTTTGATTCTCTTGTTTGAAATCTTTGATGTGAATTTCAGCGAACATTATTGATAAATTTGTGATTTTGATGATAGTGCTATGAGGACCTTCCAAGTCTAGGTCAAAAAAAAAGCAAGGGAATGATCTCAAAGATCCTAAATGGCTCACACAAAGGTATATATGGAAGTTGGTCAGTAAGCTATATATGCTCAATCTTATATATATTTCTTGTTCTTTTCAGACCCGCCGACTACTGATCGAATCCAACTTATGTGGCCTGTACATAATGAAAAACATGTATGATATTATCATTCGACCAAGAAATAAACTCACTGCAAAGGTAAATGTATTTGATGTTACATATTATGGCTGAATTTAGTTTCTGGCTTAATGTTACATATGAAATATGCACGCAAATTAATTCGGTTTCTTTCTTTGATGTTACAGAGGTTTTCCTCTGCTACTTCCTTTTTTAATGATGAAGTGGACCACATACGCAGTGTGTTTTGAGTTTTGGAGAGTTGTAAATAATAGTAAGAGATTGAAAAAGTATTCACTACTTTAAAAACCACATATTTATTGAAGTACGCTCCTAAAAGGTCTTTGTTTTTTTTTTAAAAAAAAAAGCCTTGATTTTAGGACCGTATGTTTGATACATCTCTGGTCATAAAAGTCTTATAAAATATAACGACACTTTTAGGAAGGCATATTTATTAAAGAACGCTCCTAAAGGTCTTTGTTTTTTTTTAAAAAAATAACCCTTAATTTTAAGACCGTATGTTCGATACATCTCCGGTCTTAAAAGTCTTATAAAATATGGCAACACTTTTAGGAACACATATTTATTAAAGAACACTCCTAAAGGTCTTTGTTTTCTTTATTAAAAAATAAGCCTTGATTTTAGGACTGTATGTTTGATACATCTCCAGTCTTAAAAGTCTTATAAAATATGGCGACACTTTTAGGAACACATATTTATTAAACAAGCAGTCCTGAAGGTCTTTGTTTTTTTTTTAAACAAAAATAGGTCTAGATTTTAGGACCATATGTTTGATACATCTCCGGTCTTAAAAGTCTTATAAAATATTGCGATACTTTTAGGATCGCTTATTTATATAACGTCCGTTCCTAAAAGTCTTCGATAATTCTGAATTAAATATGACTAGATATTTAGGACTGTCTATTTGTTAAATATTCGGTCTTAATAGTCTTCCTTTAAATAGAAATGATGACTCATTTTTAAGACAAATAATTAGGGTTCAAGAACATTTCCAATTTATGGCATTTTGCTCAAGCTCAGGACCCTCGTTGTCGTCAGTTTTACCTCTCCAGAAGTTGAAGAGCATTGTCGGAAAAGATGTAAGATAATGGAAATTTTCGACTCTAGGTGTGGTAAAACCGACGGCAACGATGGTCCAACCTTAAGAAGAGTTGTCACTGTGTTTGTTTTTATTCTTAAAAGGTAAAAGTTTTCTATTTTTTTGTTTTGTTTTGTATGTTCTTAACTGTATTCTGTGAATTTTTATCGTTAATCACATTTCAGTTAAGGTTTTGTTTGTTTCCTTTTTTCCTAAAACAAAATCGATATAACGGAAAGGATACAAAAAGAGAAATGAATATGGGAAAAAATAAACTTATTTATCATATTTTTTTCCTGCCCTTTATGGGGCAGGAACAGTACAAACAAACAAAAAAAAGTATTAAAAAAAAATAAAAATATTTAATCCCCCCATCGTCATCGGAAGGGAGGGAGGGGTCTGAGGAGAGGTCAGAGACTTCGTCGTCAAAGAGATTGTACTCGACGTCATTGGTGTCAAGTAGCATGTTCAGCTTGTTGTTGACGGCATGGTAGACCTGAAACATTTGGCCCATGCGTCAATCGATATGATCGACGCGGGTCAGGAGGTGTTGCATCATCTGTCGGGCAGAGGGGTTTGGAGGCAGCGGAGGAGGGTACGGAGGTAGATGTAGAGGTGGAGGATGATGGTTGGGCACACCTAGTGGTGGTGGAGGAGGAGGACAATGGTTAGGCACACCTGGTGGTGGTGGAGTGGCTATTACAGTGGAGGTTGTAGAAGTGTTTGAGAAGAATGTGAATAAAGTAAAGTAACAATGGGTTTAAATAGAGAAGCCATCCTGAACAATGTGAAACATGGGAAATGTTTCCGAGGAGACGCATAGTTCATCAGAATATAAGGAGACGCCTAGTTGGGAAGTTTATCTCGAAGCCAAAGAGACTCTGTATCATTCATTTGAACAGAGTGTAAGGATACGACTCTGATGTCTCTCATTTGAAAAGAATGAACTTTTAATACCGGATACTGTAAGAGACCCATTCTTAAAAGTATTATTTTAAAAATAAATTAATAGACTTTTAGGACTGGGTATAAGATAAATGATCGGTCTTAAAGGTAATTTAATGAAATAATAAATAATAGACTTTTACGACCGTGGATATGTTATAGGACAGTCTTAATACAATTTTGCGTATTAACTCCTGCTGTCCTGCCTTTATTATCCTTCTCACGCTTCCTCTCTGTCCTTCTTAACTCCTCATTACCTCGTAACTCCACACTACATAGCTCTCTACCCTAACTGCTCAAACAATGGTTAGATACAAGATAGCCCCTCGCAAGGGTACTCCTGAATCTCATGAGTTCTTTAGATCTCTCCTTGGTTTAGGTCCAGTGCGTTCTATTCCGACGGAGGAGTCTCGGGTCATTGGACCCATTGTTATTTCGGATGATGAAGAGGTTGACGACCCCCTCCAGCCTTCAGACCACGAAGAGGTTCCCGCTCCCCCTCTCCAACCTGGTGACAATATTCGCCAACTTCCTATCCCAGCACTACCACGAATGATGATGATGAAGTGAAACTAATGCACATAATACAAGAAATTGCTGATATCCGGAGCGAAATTGCTACTGCTGAAGCCTCCATCTCCAAGACATTAGCTGATACCAAGGACTAGGATTTATAGTCACATTATAAGCTTGTTTTTGTTAATTTTCTGTTTGTTGTTCCTTTTTGTTAATTTACTTGCAAATACTAAGTTTAATTATTTTTGTTATTTCTGTTTGTTATTCTTATTTTCCTTTATTTTCATTCAGTTGCTGCTGCAATCTTTCGTTTTAATTTTAAAAAGTATTTGACTGTTAGGACTGCAGTTTTATAAAACATGCGGTCCAAAATTAAATGAATTTTATGACCACAGTATTATTAACCTCCGATCTTAAAATTTTCAATATATTTTAAATTAAATTAATTTTAGGACCGCATTTTATAAACCTTCGGTCTTAAAAATTCAGTATAATTTAAATATATCTTTAGGAACGTATTCCTTTTAAATGACCGGTCTTAATAATATCTCAAATAATAAATGTCTCTCTTGCGCCACTCGAGCGGAAAAATTAAATTTCCCAATTCGAAAGACAAGCTGCCTAAATTGGCAGTCATGCCATATTACGGGGTTATTGAAGAGATTTGGGAGGTGGACTATGTCGTGATTAGATTTCTCATTTTCAAATGCAAGTGGGTGTCAACAATGGTGTTCAGATCGATCAGCTAGGATTTACGTTAGTCGATGTCAATAGTAGAAGTTTTGGAGATGAACCTTTTATTATGGCAGACCAGGCGAAACAAGTTTTTTATATCACCGATCAAGCAAATAAAATGTGGTCTGCAGCTCTCCAAGGAAAAGGGGTCATAGATATTGATGAGGAAAGTCATGCAAATTATGGTCTTCCTGAGAGTACTCGTTTTTCAAGGGGTCTACCGAATATGAACGAAGAAGATGAAGCGGATAATGAACTCGGCATAATAAATGATCATCAAGAAGGGATATGAGAGGATATCCCTTTATAAAAGAGTCAATTCGTAAGGTAACTACACAAATCTTTGAAAACTTTAAGGTTTTAACACTATTATATTCCTTCCATATGTTTTTAAACAATGTCACTGACTCTATGAAGTTTGTTCTTAATTGTTTTAGTTTTGTGGCAGGATCTGATCTAAACGGGCATTTTATGTTGTTGGATGGGAATCAGATGAAGGCATGGTGAATATTAGACATATATGTTAGTTGATTTAAGTGTTGCATATCTTATTGAAACAGCTTATTGTATTTGTATTTGTAACTCATGGTCGATAATATTTGTATTATGTTTTTTCCCAATTCAATTTATTCGTAATTGTTCATAACTTGTAGCTTAAAGTATAGTATTTTATGTGTTGGATTGGCTTGTATGGATTTGTGTATATATGATCATTCAATTTATTCATAATTGTTCATAGCTTGTAGCATGAGTTGAATTGGCTGGTATGGATTTGTGTATATATGATCAGGAAGAACATAATAGGAAAAAAATTTAGGAAAATTTAGACTGATAAAACAAAAATGCCGGTCTTAAAAGTTCAACTTTTAAGACTGGATGTATTTGGATATACTTATATGTGCGGTCTTAAAGGTCAGGTAAAAATATTTGATATTAGTGCGGTATTAAAAGTTGCTCTTTCAAGATCGATGGTTTAATATGTCCGATCTAAAAGATAATCTTTAAGACCAGACGTATTAATCATCTAGTCTTGAAAGTGAGTCTTTTAAGACCACGTATAATTAATCGTCGGTCTAATAAGCTGCTATTTTTTAGAGCACATTTATTTTTGTCTAGTCTTAAAAATTAGACCTTTTAAGAGCGGCTAAATTTTTGTCCGGTCTTAAATATTGAGTTTTAGGACCGACAAAAAAATATATTTCAGTTATATTGAGTATCACTTTTAAGACATGATGTTTTTAAATGTCCGGTTTTAAAAGAGTTTATTTAGGACCGGTTTAAGTCTGGTCTTAAAGATATACTTTTAATACCGGCTAGAACAAGACCAGTCGTGAGTCCAATTTTCCGATGCCTTTTTTGTCCGGTCTTAAAATCCTTTTTTGTACCCATGCATTAACTAATGTGTTGGTTACTTTCGGTTGACTAAGATTTAATTTTTATTTTTATTTTTGACATGCATAGTGCAAATAGATCTATAACAATTAAAAAAAGCCACTTAATTAGTCAAAGAATTCTGCCTCTAAAGTTTACAATGGAATTCCGTCATCAATTAATTACTCACATTCTATTTGACGACGAAATCATCCAATTCCATCGATAATCTACTTCGTAGTATCTTTTTTTATAGATATTTGAATAGGTATGCTATTGTCGATGGCCTTGTAAACTAATTATAAAAGAAAATTTATATGTAAGAGGTCACTGACTCAATCTCTTATTTCATTTATAATTTCATGTCATTAATGCCTTCTCCAATAATTTAAAAAATGGTTGCCACTTCCACTTTTAAATCCCAATTTCACGTGACAGTGACCATACCAGCCTATATACTTTTCTTGTTAGCCACTTACATGTAGTGTTCTCTGGGTTGGAAGAATTGTGCCATATCAGGAGAATTATTCAATATTTTTAGGCTATCTATAAATATCTATTGCATTAAAAGGATAATTTTGTCTTGGAAGTTTTTATCCAGGAACAATTTTGTCTCAGAAACTTCTTGGAGGGCAATTTAGCCCCTAAAGTATAAAAAAGGAACAATTTTGTTCTTGTCGTTGTCTCAATTAATTTTGACCATTAATTGACTAAATATACTGAGTTGGTAATTCATATGTCATTTATGTTATTTTTTTAAGGTGTAAATTTGCCCTGCCAATTATAGATCTAACCTTGAAAAAAGATGAAACATATGACATATGAACATCTGGCACAAATTTACACTTTAATAAAAATGATGTAGACCACATGTGGACTGCAGTTTAGCATATTTTATAAATTATCGGTCAAAATTAATGAGATAATGACATGGACAAAATTGCTTCAATTTTTATATTTTTAGGGCAAAATTGCCCCTTGGTGAAAACTTCCACGGCAAAAATGCCCTTAACCCATATATATTTCATATTTTTATTATAAATTTTTTAACATATAAATGTTAGTTATTATACCTATAAATATATTATATAATAATTAATTGTGGAACTCATATTATTTTATAAGAATAAAAAAAATTGTATGTTTGTTTAATTTGTTTAATTACATAGCAAAATCAATGAGAATCTAAACAAATGTTGAACATATAGGTATCCTACAAGGCAACAAGTAATGGCAGATTCTAGGTTTAGTTAGTAAGGGTAATTTTTATCCTAGATTTTCTTTATTTATAAAAAATATTTTTTATGTTATATGATTTAAATAAAGGGTTAAGTAACAAATCTGCCCTTGAAGTATACGTTAGGGGCAAAGTTGCCTCGAAGTTTTTTCAAGTTCAATGTCACCCGGATGTTTTAAAACATAGTAATGTTGTCATTTTTGGTTAAAAAGTTAATTGTTAACATCAATTTTTTAACGGCAATGTTAGTTTTTTTACCGGCATCGGCTCACATTGCTACATTTTAAAACTTCCGGGGTGACATTAAACCTAAAAAAAAAAACTTTCAAGGCAACATTGCTTCTAGCCGTATGCTTATGGGACTGATTTGCTACTTAACTCTTAAATAAAACAAGTTTAAACTTTAAAATTTTTATCATTACTTAGATTAAATTGACAACTTAAAATATTTTTTTTTTCTTTTTCATACAATATAAAATGACATCTATATTTATGTGAGGAGTATATATTCTATTACTTTTCACGTTATGGATGTCCATCAAAGACATGATACAGTATATATATCCTAAGAATTGAGATACCGACTCTTTCTTATAAGGTAGCAATTAGAAGGAATTTTCGGTCTTTCATAAATGACACCAATTGCCATATGAATTACGTTTTTCCACTTTATTCTTATAATTAATTGAGGTTTAAAGTTGTAAAAGTTAAGTCACGTAATTTGGAGAAGGATAAAGTTGAAAATGATTTATCAACTTAGGATAAAATGATTTAACTATCATTTATTGTTTTGTGAGAATTATTATTTGGTGACTTACAGTATGTTTGGTTTGAGGGGAGGAAGTGGGAAGGAAGGGAGTGGAAAGTAGGGAATTGACTAAATTGTCATTAATGAAGGGAATATTCTTTTTTGTTAAAAGTATATTTTAGGAATATTAAAAAATTTCCATGGGCTTTTTGGTAAAGAGGGGGAAAAAGATCTCCCCCTCCCCTCCCCCTCCCTACCTCTCCCTCAAACCAAACAAAGCCTTAATGTCTTATGATAAGGACTAGAAGGAGTATATTTTTCATATCAATATAATTTTTATGTGAACATAATAAAAAAATAATATCATTTAGTGTTTAACGCTTTGAATTAGAAAAAAATTTAAATGCTTTTGAACAAGGTCATTTTCATGTATTATTATTAGTGGGGACTGGTGATGGGTTTTGGTTATTCTGTTCAAGATCATACAACTGTTACGTTGTATTAAACCCCCCCCCCCCACACACACACACACCCCCATATATATATTGTAATACCCCAATTTTCATAATACATGTAAATATTAAATTTTGATAAATGACACCTATTGCAATAGGTGAATTTGTGGTCTCAAAACTAGTAAAATAATTACCTTATCTTTTAAGGTGAATTCTCATGAAATTAAAGTAAATAAAGAGCTAAAAATCCCTAAGTGGATTTATGGGTCATAAAATACCCTGAGAATGTTATGGTAAATCCTAAAAGGCAACTAAATATTTATTAAAATAGAGAGTATGTTATCTCTAAAGTTTTAATTGATTTATTATTATTTTTAGGAATTACACCATTTTAACAACTTAAAATCATCAGAGGATGATAAAATCAATTAGAGGAAATTAGTAACAATTATTGGGCAATTGATATTGCAATAATTGAGATACCCTATTAATGTTTGAAATTAGTTAATGATTAAGTTTTTAAGGTCATAAATTAAGACCAAATGATATTGATTAGCACACAAGGAGTTTTTAATTATCAAAATTAAATTAGAAACTTGTTAAATTTTGATAATTAAGTCTAGTAACCCCTAAAACACTATGTTAGAGTTTAAATTTAGGATTTAACTAATTATTCTTAAATTATCACTAAGGGGCAAAAATTCCTATTTAATGGTGAACAAATTATATTAATCCTAAAATCTAAGTGAACCAATGAGGGATTTTCCTTCTTAAATATGTGAGAACATTAAACACATAATTTGAGTGATTAAATTTAGAGGGGGACGTTTTTTTTGAAACAAGAAGGAAAAAGAGAATAACACATAAGTCAATGAAAGAGGTGTATGGAAGAAGATTAGTAAAGACTTGGTGAGCAAGTTGCCTAGCTTAAAGAACAAGTTGTTATTAATCAAATAAAATTAAATGAGAACCTATAGAAATTAAATCATAATTTGAAATCTTGAAACTAGATCTTCAAGATAAATACATATTTGGAATCAGGGAATTATGAGCTTCATCTTGGCTATTCCCAAGGATATTTTCGGGTACTTATAAGATATATACCTAAGTATTTTGGGAATTAAAAATCACCATAAATCTAATCATAAAATTAGGATTTCAAAAGTGAAATTGGATTTTGAATTTAAACACCAACTTACACCTAACTAAATTAGCATGTGGGTGTAATTAGTGTTAAATAGAATGTCTTGGGGACAAAGCAAAAGAAAATCTAGAAGGAGGAAGGGGGGAGGACGAAATTGAGTGAGGTGGAGGGAGAGGATTGAAGCTTCTTGACCAAGTAATAACCAAGGGTTGAGATCAATTGTCTTTGCTTGGAGGCTACTCTTGTTTTTGGCTATAAATAGAGACCATTAGCAACACAAATTCTCCACCAATCCACCAAGCCACAACCGAAATTTAGAGTGTGTGGGAGAGAGTGAAAGAGCTTCAAGAAGTAGGAAGCTAGTGTTCTTCAAGAGGTAAGAGAGTTTTTAGTTTCATAGTTCAAGTTCTTAGTTTATGAAGTAGAAATGCTAGAAATGTTGTTTTGATCTTCAATCTTCCATATGCAGTTTTAATTTCATGTTTTTATGGTTTCCATAGCATTTATTTCGAAAAATTGATGAAGAAGAAGTTATAGCAAAATTTTTGGAAGATTAGGATCAAAATAGCGAAGCTCTGGCAAAATTTCCTCGATTAGTATTTTCTGGAGTCAGGGTTAAAAACGTCAGTATTTTATGATGAAGATGATGTTATAAAATTCTGAGAAAATTCATGGTGACAATAGACATCTAGGGCTTTCTAAATCTATAAAGACTATGTCATTTGAAGCTCTGTGCAAAAAGATAAAAATCTCAGAAGTTAAGCTATGTTTTCTGTGCGAAATTCTGAACAGTATTTAAAAACGTGAAATCTGGGAATTATCCATGAATTCTGGGTAAGTTCCAGTATTTTTCCTCGAAAATAGACTTCTCAAGGATTCCAGGAAATTTTACGGATCCTCATTTTGATTTTTCTAGAATTACTTATGATTTTTCAAAGTTACCGAAAAATCTGCCCAGAAAATGTTGCACTACGTTTTTGAAGAAATGTAAGGGCAAAATTGTAATAATAAAGCCATCAAGGGTAGAATGGTAAATAGAGGTGGAAATATCTCTTAGAATGTTATTCTAAGTGATATGGTGATATATTAGGATATCCGGGAAGTCCAAAGCCGGTATCAAAGGTCGGATGTTTGACGACTATGCGGTAAAAGGTACGGACACGTATTGTAACCTTAACTCTTATGCTTATGGTTTGGTTATATATGATTGTTGTTTTCACATGATAATACTCTGTTTTGAAATTTACTCATGAGAGTTGAATTGTATACGGGTTATAGTCTTGATAACACCGTTGAGTTTTCCTAGCGTTGAGGACACGATGGGCCGTCGTGGCACTGGTTATGTGAAGACTGGGGTAACATACATATTGCAGTGGCTGTGTTATGTTATTGCCTTACATGTGGATATTTGTTTGAAACTGTGATTATGTTGTATATCTGTGATAACTGTCATATACTGTTTACATAAGCATGAGGTTAACCGTTACCTGAGGTCCAATGGACATTAGACCTCAGTCTTAATGAATAGTACAAGAAAGAAACTGGGATAGAGAAGATGCCGGAGGGTAGAGCCGTGAAGAGGCAGCAGTCAAAGGCAAAGGTCGGTAGAAGTTATTAGGACTTAGCTTCTGGCCCGAATTTAACAAAGTTACTTTGAACAGTTTGGTGTCTAAGGCTGGGTTGATCTATGTGGGAAGTCAATCAGTCGCCGTATAAGTCGGTGAGGCCCCCATGATAGACCCCTACCTGGCCAATCTGTTCAATTAACTGATATTAGGTTCCAAGTCATGGGTCTAGTTTAAAACTTTCTTTATCAGAGGATTGTATTTAACCTCTGTAAATTGTATCACATGAATATTCCTTCGGGATATTTAATATATCAGCTTATGTCGGGCATCATCATATGTCTGGGCATTTTTATATCAGATACTCGTTGTCCGGATCTTAGCGCACGCTATCAATTTCCGCAGTACTCTAAGCTGTAGCATCTCAAACTCTGTTGTTTTTCTTAAAACTAAGTGTCGACCGACACGATTTTCGAACCTGGAATTTGGGATGTTACATATATTTTAGTGGCTAAAATTTGTAGTTGTATGCTTTCGTTTTTGTTTTTATATGATCAAGTAGATTTTGGTCTTCGTTTTTGTCTTGGCTTATGCTCTAGTATTTAAGATGCTTCGGCATATGATAGTTGGATCAAATGGTTCAATATAGCACAACATGTAAGTAATATGATCATGAGAATCCAAAGGGATTTTCCCATTTTTATTATGTTGTTCTCCATTTATCTGACCATCTTCTAATATGATATGATAGTCGATCAATGTTAAACTTTCAAAGCCAATTATATACTCAACCCTACAATAGATTAGCTCATGTGGAAAGGACTTACAAAGACACTCTTCCCATAATTTAATCAATGTTATTGTTTTAAATTGCAGATCTTATCGATTTATGCTACAAATAAAGACCTATTCGTACATCAAAGAGGTGAAGTTTTAAATTTAAAATTCCCTTTTTAATTATTTGGCTGAAACTGCTGAAGAGTACGGTGGGTTTAAGTTTAGCCTTTCTTTTCTTTTTAATTTAAATAACAACTCATAGTTTTTATAATATATTTATCACATCATCTATCCTAATCATCTTGCCACTTATGCCAATTTAACAGAGTTAGTGCCATATAGGATAAACTAACACTGTGAAATACATTTTCAAGTCATTTTCAAACTTTAAGGATCAACTGTTATAAACAAGTAAATTTAAGAGACCAAAACTAAAATTGGGGGAGACTTTCTAGATCAAAAGTGGGATTAACCCAATCAAAAATTTAGAAAGAGTACAAGTACGGGCAATATAGTCTTGGGAAAATTCCATTCAGGACCCAAGGTAGGAAAATATTGTCAAAAAAGGCCCTAAAAAAAGTCATATGTCAGAAAAGGCCTTGGGGCCTTTTCTGGTAAAATTTCAAAAAAAAAATTGTACAGATATAGTTGTTAATGACTACTGATATAGTTGTTAATGGGAATAATTTAGTTGTTAATATGTAGTTGTTAATTATATTGATTTAGTTGTTAACAGGGACTGATATAGTTGTTAACCACTACTGATATAGTTGTTAACGCTTTTTGAAATAATACTAGAAAAGGCCCTAGGGCCTTTTTGTTAACGCTACTAATATAGTTGTTAACGCTTTTACAAATTGAAAATTATCAATGGAATTATAAAAAAATTATGATCATATCATAATTTTTGTCCATCATGATATGATCATAATTCCATTAAATTAACAAATAATGCATTCTTCAATTTGTAAAAATTATAATTTTTTTAAAATCCACAAAAATTTTAATTAAAAATGGAATTATATAATTTTAATGAGAGTCAACATACTTTATAATTTTTCATATATGTTAAACCAAGAAAGTTTGTTGATTTATTTTTGTTTTAGAAGCAATTTATGTGGGTTTAAAAATTCATGTAATGTCAATAAAAGTATTTTAAAAAAATCTAACTAACCTATTATATTTGAAAAATAGGAAATCATTATAGTTTTTATTTTCATAAAAAGAGCTTAATTAATATCAATATTGATAATATAAATCAGACATCTTGATCATATAAATTGGTGAAAAATAAAAATTAGGAAAAATATAATTTTAACAATTGTTAATTAAATAGTATATTAAAAATAAATAAAAATATATGATCATATCATGATGGACAATATTAGTTTTAATTTTAGTTCTCTTTTTTATTATGAATACAGAGATATAGGGGCAATTTAGTAATTTTAAATTTATATTATGATGTTCAGTTCTTTTAAGTAATTACAATTTTATCGTCATTTATAATAAATATTATTTTTTCTAAGTCCTTTATTTTAATTTTCCCTTAAATTAGTTGTTAATTTCACTAATAAATTACACTTCTAATTCAAACAATTTTTTTCCCTTAAAAATATAGATGAATACACACAACTAATTTGTTAAGTTCAAACAAAATGTGTCCTACATCTAGTCTCCAAACATAAGGTTGGGAATTTCTATTATTGTGGGGAATCACTAAAAATATAACATTTTGCTACTATCATACCCTCATGAAGTTTATCCCTCAATTTTTATTTATATATATTCTCTCAATTACAAAGCTAACTAAACCCAGCTAGTGTAATACCCGGATAATTATTATCTGGAATATTATGTCCATTTATGATAGATATGGTCTCAAAATGTTGTATAATTGGTCTATTTTCAAAGGGAAATACTAAGAAAATTAAATGGAATTTATTGCCAAAAATGTGAAAAATGCATTTTAGGGCCATAAAACATCTTAAAAATGTGATGATAAATCCTAAAGGGCTGTGAAATAATTATTAAAAATTAGAAGGAATATTGTCTCTAATTTAGACAATTTATTAAATTGTCTGTTTTGAAAATAGAAGAATAGAAAATTAAAAAGTATTCTGGGGACCATATTGGACCCTATGATTTTTAATATTATGCATGGAGCATAAATTATTAATGTCAATAAAATAGTTGTGAGATAATAATTATTACTAATTAAGAAAATTGTCAACAATTAGTAAGTGATTAATTAGATAATTAATGGCTAATTGTTTAGACATAAGATAAAGAGAAAAAGGTGGAAATTACTTAAAATAAATATACATATATAAATAAAAACGAAAATTAGAAGAAAAATAAAGCAAAATGAAATGAAAATTAAGAAATTAATATCTAGATATTTGCATTAAAATAACATTATAAGTTAAGACATGTGGTGATTAAGTAATATTATAATAGTAAAAATGTGAACAGGATAAATGACCACGGATAGAAATAAAATCCTACCTAGAAAATCGTGAACCAGGTTCCTTGAGTCAGAGTATATTAGGAACAAGTGAATTTCTATCTCGGAGTGGACTGTCTCCGAAGTCATTTCTGTAACCAACGGAGTGATTTGGAGATCCGGCTAGGAAGATATTTTGTGGAATTAAAGCAGATAGTAGAAATGAGAACCGATAGAAAATAATCCCGTTGTGGGAATTTGGGGATAAGTGGGGAAAAACCAAAGTATAATGTTAATCAGTGGATTTTTGTCTCGGAGTTAGTACCGGACAACGTTATTTCTGTAGCCGAGCACGAATACCGAGGATTTTTAGCTAATAACAGAATATCCTCAGCAGGATCAGAAACTGAGTTAAATTAGATAATTTGAAAGAGGAGGAAAAGACCTTCGGAGTGTTGTTCCCGAAATTTTAAGATTTTACGAAATTTCGCGATCAGGATACCGAACCAGGAATTTTAACTGATAAAGCAAGATGACATAAGGCTTGATGATGCAGTAGGGATGACATCATCCTTGAGAGGTGTAAGGCCAAGATCTTGCCACCTCCAAGAAGTGCGATCTAACGGCCAGAAACTGATTAGACAAAGTTCAATAAAATTACGAAAATGCCATTGCCTTTTTCTATAAATAGCCTTCACCTTCTCTTCATTCTTCACAAATCCTAGAGCTTTCTAGAGAGAGATTTTAGAGAGAAGGAGGAGTCTGTGGAAATAGCAAAGTGCCGAGTAAGTTCTTCGGTCCCTAGTCTTTAGTTTTAGTGTTTCTTTCGGTAGTTGTTGTAGAAATGCTAGGTTGATCTTTAATCTTCCAGGTATGTTTAGAAATCATGTTCTAGGGGTAATTAAGGTATTAATTTCAAAAATCATTATGGAGTTGGAGATATGTTGAAATTCTGGAAGATTAGGGTCAAGGTAGCAAAGTGCTAGCGAAATTCCGCCGATTAGGGGATCAGGGGCAAAATGGTAATTTGTACCTAAAATGCCTGTTATGATATCAAATATTGATAAATGTGATATTATCATTATAGGATATCAGTAATCTTGTTCCGCTGTCATTTCGCTGTCGTTCCGCTGTTTTCCGTCAAAAGTACAGTTTATCGTCAACGTACTAAACGCTCGTCAACGAAGGTACGTTCGCGTACTGTAACACTAACTCTAATGTTTATGTTATGCATATATGTGGTATGTGTGCATATAAAGGTTAGAGAGTATCTGTAATGCTGGGAGCGATATGTTCATATGCTGGGAGCGATATGTCTGTATGCTGGGAGCAATATGGTCGCATGCTGAGAGTGATATATATGCATTTGGTTATGATAGTTTGCTTGAGTATGCGGTTTGGTGTTGTGGTATGAGTTGTCTATATATTGTGTACGTAAACATAAGGTTAACCATTACCTGGGGTCCGTATGCATGTGACCTCAGCTCTTAACATAGTGTCAGGGTCGGGAGAACCAAGGACGGAGGACAAGGGGAAGCGCAAGCAGGTCGTCTAGAAGACCCGGCTGAAGATTTCCTTTGATGTCCAGGCAGAAGCCTTCCTATTATTGCTTTTCTTCACTTTTAAACCACGCGGTTTCTATACTGCTATTGTATCCAACCAGACTTATGGCATTTTGAATATATATATCAGATACTCTTCCGCTCAAATGGTCTACTCTGATGATTTGAAATGACTTTGAATGAAAAAAAAAATTATTCCGCTTTTGAAAATTGGGATGTTACAGCTAGTGTAGAGTAGCTAGTAGATAACAAAGTGAGAGAATTGAGGTTTGAATCCCACCATGTTTAAAGACTCTTGGAGAGAAGCATCTAGTCAATCGGATTTGAATACTCAGTGACTCAAATACTTGATATTATAATGGGAAAATTACATTCTGGTCACAAGAACCAAAATTAATTACAAAAAGGTCCCGTACCAGAATTCCATTACAAAAAGGTCCCAAAAAAGTCATAGGGACTTTTTTGTAATTAATTGAAAAATTCTCAATCCGTATTTACAACTGAAAATACTATATTAACAACTGAAAATGTTATATTAACAACAAAAATTCTCAATCCGTATTTACAACTATAAATACTATATTAACAACTGAAAATGTTATATTAACAACAAAAATCTCAATTGTTAATATGAAATTTTTGTTGTTAATATAATACTTTTAGTTGTCAATATAACATTTTCAGTTGTAAATACGGATTGAGAATTTTTGTTGTTTATACAGCATTTTCAGTTGTTAATGTAGCATTTCCAGTTGTAAATATGGATTGAGAATTTTTCAATTAATTACAAAGAAGTCCCAAGGGACTTTTTTGTAATGAGATTTTAATGTGCGACTTTTTTGTAATTAATTCTGGTTCTTGGGACCCAAATGTAATTTTCCCTATTATAATCTAGAAAAAACGTCAAGAACAAGGTAGCCCAATTGGTTATTAAAAAAAATAAGGAAAAATTGGAAATAAATCTCCGTATGAGAAATTAATTGTCTAATGGGACTTAGGAAAATGTGAAGCCATGAGATCCTTTAGTCTTAAGTCCTATTTCCCAATTAACTTCTCAAATGGGGATTTATCTCCAATTTTCTAAAAAAAAAAAACAAAGCTAATTGACAGAGGGAATAATTAAAATGAATTAAATGCAATAAATATTATGCATTACTCTTCAAAACAATTTTACCAATGTCTTCTTCTCATTTTGAACGTTTATAAATGTTGAAAATCATGAAGTCTAAAAAGAGAATATTCTAGCAACGCTATTGCCTATGAGTTTTTTTCTACTCTTAAATTTGTTATGTACTCTTGGTTGTTTTTGTATATGGTTTATTTGGCTGTATTTGAGATTGTTTTATTTGTATTTGTTTTCATCTACTGTATCAATCTCAAATATTAATATATATTTAGCTTTCGATCAAAAAGAAAAAAGAGAATATTCTAGCAACGGGCCAACTTGATAGCCCGTTTGGATATAGCTTTTGAATAATAGCTTTTGGGATTTACGAGACAAAAATAACTGTTTAGAGAATACATTTTGGAAAATAGTTTTTGGGATTTATGAGATAAAAATGATTTTTAGAGAATAGCTTTTGGAGAATAGTTTTTGGATAAAAATGATAGTGTTTGAATATTGTTATCAGAATAGTTTTTTCACGGTTAAATTTACCAAAAAGGACATTAACTTTTGGTATAATTGCATATAAAGGATAATGTTGTATTGTGAATATTATAAACATTATATTTTATAATAAATACCAAAAAAATACATAAATTTGTGTACAAAATTAAAATACTTTAGGATACTGATTGGTACTGAAAAATACTTTATAACCTTAAAAATTTATTTTAGGATATTAAAAAAATATTTTAGGGTTTTGACTGATCTTAAAAAAATATTTCAGGGTATTGACAGGTTCTAGAATCTAGGTTTTGAAACCCTCCAAACAGGCCCTAACAAATATTTTGTTAGTTGCAATCCCTAATTGACCTTGTTAACAATATACACCCCTTATGTAACTCTTATTTTAAAAAGCTATCAAGTAAATGTATTTCAATTAAATTCTTGCAATCATGTATCTTTTTCTACTATAACACATTAATTAGTTTTGTCTTCCCCTAGATGATTAACACCTATAAGTGTTCATTGTTAGTATGCTTGGCTTGAACGCACCGTTGATTGCCACCATTGAAGGGGCTTTGACCATATAAGTATGAAGTCTCGAGTTTGAGTGTGTGACGTCTTTAGGAGAGCTACCCCTATTGAATCCAACCATACTTGAATCTATCACAATCAGATAGCCATGTTGAGAAGGCACTATTGACATCTCATCAGAGTTGAAGTCTATGCTCTTGAGCTACTTAACTTCTCATTCCTGACAAAAAAATAGCAGCAAAAAAATAATAGCTACTACCACAAAAAATAAAAATAACGTCCTAAATAAGACACAATTAACGCTTTAAAAATCAAGGACGTCTATCAATGGGGAGTAATAAAGTTGAATTTTGGCGTCCTAAATAATTTTCAGGACGCCTTATAAAAGACGCCCTGAAAATACTTAAGGCGTCCTAAAAATTTTCAGGACACCTTATAAGGCGTCCTGAATTAATAAGGCGCCCTCACATGTATTCAGGTATAAGGCGTCCTGAATTATTTTCAGGGCGCCTTATATGGCCTTCTAAATACATATTAAGGCGTTATCTTTTAGTGCAAATTAAGGCGTCCTGAAATGGATTCATGTCGCCAAATATCCAATTTAGGCGTCTTAAAATTATTTTAGGACGCAAAATATCGATATTTTACACCTTAAATATTTTTTAGGACGCCTTATAGTTATTTTTTTTTTAAATTGCTTACATGCATATTAATACCAGGCGTACCTATGGCCTTTCAAAGCAAAGCAGGCATACATCTTTTGAGTTTACAAACAGCTTCCAGCAAAGAAGACACAGATTGTAATAATTTTGATTTTCTTAATCTACACCTTACATATCAAACTAAGTAATTGTATGAACAATTCTAAAAGAGCTCCAACAACAAAGTGCTCACATACATTTCAAATTATCATTATAAAGGAGCTCCAATTCTACAACAAAGTCCACAACAAAGTGCTCACATACAACAAAGTCCACAACAAAGTGCTCACATACAATAAATTAGAATTCACATGACAACATCATATAAACCATGCCCTCTCAGCCTATGTGTTGAAGAAGATGTCCAGCCAAAATGTCTCGGACCGTATCGATGTCTTCCTCTAAGTACGGATCCAGAGTATCAAAAAACTGTAAATTGGAAATCAAGGTATATAAGATAAACCAATGAAGTGAATGCAATAATTAACTAAGTCTTTGAAGATCAACAGAGACAAATCCAAATTTAGGATCTATTACAACAGCATTATTGCTAACCCACTTGCATTTGAATAAAGCAACTTTGATGGTGTTATAGCTCATCTCCCATATTTCTTCAATAACTCCATAATAGGCCATTGATGCTAATAGGCCTTTTAAGATCTTCATGAATTGCTCGAAAGGGTACATCCCTGACCAAGTGCACTATCAGGTGCACCATTATATCAAAAAATGCGGGAGGAAAGTGCATCTCTAGTTGGGACAAAATAATATAACCCTCATTTTCCAATTCATCCAACTTTTAAATGTCAATGACTTTGTTACAGATAGCATTAAAGAAAATGCTCAATTTTGTTATAGTAGTTCGCACTTCATCTTTCATTATGCCTCTAATAGCAACTGGTAATAGCTGCTGCATCAACATATGATAATCATGGGACTTCATTCGCACTAACTTCAAATCGTCCATTGAAACACACCTTCTCAAATTAGAAGAATATCCTTGTGGAACCTTAATGTCATATAAACACCCACAAAAGCTTTTTTTTCTCCACTTTAGATAGTGTATGAGCTGCTGGCTCCATATATACCTTTTTACCATCTTTCATCACTTGTAGATGTAACTATTCTCTTATTCCCATATCAACTAGGTCTAGTCTCGCACTAATTCCATCCTTACTCTTCCCTAGTATGTGCAAAAGAGTACTAATCAGGCTATCACAAACGTTTTTCTCTACATGCATCACATCAAGAGAACGCCAACATGGAAGATCAAAGAAATTTGATCTCTTCTTCCATATATTCTTCTCGCCCAAAATCCTTTGATGCTTACCCAATATTACATTGATATGTTCCACCCGACTGTAAACTTCCTCTCCGATTAATGCCTTTGGAGCCGTTCTATGCTCCGGTAAGCCGTTGAAACGCTTTCTTAACTTACGATATGGGTGGAACTGGTGGAGAAACCTCCTGTGACCGAGGTAGACTATTTTCTTTCCGTGCTTCGGTTGATGGAAGTTTGTGTCGGCTTCACATATTGGACATGCTTTATGGCCCTTCACATTGTACCCTGACAAATTTCTGTATGCAGGAAAGTCGTTTATTGTGGTAAAAATCATTACACGTAGCTTGAAGAACTCCTTCTTATATACATCAAACACATCTACACCTTCTTCCCACAACTTCTTCAGATCCTCAACCAAAAGCGCCAAGTACACATCGATATTGTTCCCGGGCTGTTTTGGTCCAGAAATCATCATAGAAAGCATCACATACTTGCGCTTTATACATAGCCAGGGAGGTAAGTTGTATATTACAAGGAGAACGGGCCACACACTGTGGGTGCTACTAAGAGTTCGATACAGATTGAAGCCATCTGTACAAAGCCCTAGCCGAAGGTTTCTTGGTTCACTCCCAAATTGAGAGAACAATTTGTCTATTTTTTTCCATTACAGAGAGTCAGCCAGGTGCCGAAGATATTTTCCATCAGATATTCTCTCATCAGAATGCCATCTCAATATCTTCGTCGTTGCTTCACTAGTAAACAGACGCTTAAATCGGGGTATTATTAGAAGATACCACAACGCCTTCAGAGGTTGCCTTTTTGTTGTCTTATCTCCAGAATCACCACCTTTCTTTACTTTGTATCGTGAAGTTTTACACTTCGGACAATTACTAAGGCTTTCATACTCATTTCTGTACAATATGCAGTCATTAAGGCAACTGTGTATCTTTTCATACTATATGCCCATCGTAGACAAGATTTTCTTCGCCTCATACATACGATTTGGAAGTACATTATCATTTGGCAACATAGCACGCAACAATTCAAGTAGCAACGTGAAACTACTATCGGTCCACCCAAAAGTTGCCTTTAAGTTGATCAAATGTAAGTTCCCAATCAACCATGTTACTTAGTACACCCAGGGAACAAAGGTGTCTCTGCATCACTCCGTACGCTATCATATTCACGCGATTGTGCAGAAGATTGTACCTCAACATCATGAATCATTCTCTCCATTCCATCTTCATCTACATCAACTTCATTTTCGTGGCCCACACTGGTACTTTCTCACCATGCCATATCCATGTTGTGTATCGAAGGTTTATTCCATCACAAAGTAGGTGATCCCTTATATCAGGAATATTCCTTCAAAACCCATTTAAACAATTAATACATGGACAATAATACATGTCAATTTTTGTCGCCACATTCCTTCTAGCAAATTGAATAAACTCTTCCACCTCATTCTCATATTTTTCACTTGTTCTCAAAGCATTCATCCAACTATGACCCATTTTATTACTACCTAAGACATTTCCAACAACAATCAAGTTCACAACAATTTCACCAAGCCAGACATGTTTTTTTCTCAATCTTGTAAAACAAATTTAGCAGCATTTCCCCTTAATAGTAAGACATCCCAAAATTTAAACAACAAACCATTATAGCTTAATTCAACAAAACTTATTTAGCTTAACTCAACAAAATTTACTAACTAAGACAATTTAGAAAATATCATCTATTAAATCCAATAATTAAATCAATACAAAATATACTAATATGTCTAAGTTGTCTAAGTTGTCTAAATCATAAACTATAAACTTCTAAACATCATTATTTGGGAAATTTAATGATATAAGTATTAGACAACAAAGAACATATACTCATTAAGAACTTTATTAAAAGATTATGAGAAAATCATTTTGCATGCACATGTACTTTTTCTTTATTTTTGATTTGGTACCTATATTTTTTTTTTTGCCAAATTCTTTAACTTTAGTTTTGATGATGTCGTTCACCCTTGTATATATAAGGGCTAGCAGTGCTAAAAGTATTATAGGAACTAGCATGCTAACTAAACAAATTTTAAAAAATTTAATAAAAGGCACTTCATCATTACCATAGTTTATTTACATCCTTAACTATAATGGTCTAAAATACACGACAAGAACCATATTTTCATTAGCCACAGTAAAACGCTCAATGAATAGCAAGGAAAAATTAGAACATCAAAGGATAAGATAATTATAAAATTTACGGTATAGTAAAATACAAGTGTTACCTTTTTCCACAAATGACTTCTCCTACAATATAACAGAGCAGACAGTACTCTAAGGACATCACCAGAATACTTAGCCAATATTGATCTAAATTAATTAAGAAAAAATAAAGAAAAATGTTGTATATTCAGTAAACAATGAAATATGGGCACAAAGCATTATTAAAGAAGAGATCTATATAATTGTGGTGAGAAAAAGTTATGTTATGGCCGTAAATAACATAAATTGTACTCGTCATATGACTAATAGGATACTGGCCCCAAAATGCCTGAACTTAAGTTAGAGTATCATGTGGCACAAATTAAGATTTAATAAATTGAATTGTTGCCAAAAATCTATAATGTTTATACTTAATACCTATATAAAAGCACTACTGTAATATCTCAATTTTGAGGCATAGAGTTTCAAAATAAAACTAAAATAGGAGGACTACTAGGCCCCTATGAGTCCAAGTCTTAAGTTTATTATAAGAAAAGGGCTTAAGATAATTGGTAAAAATTATTTGTGAAAAAAGAATTATAATTTATTTATTATATTTTCTTCCAAATTTAATTAAGAAATTCATATAAATATGATATTTGATTTGGAAGATGAGTTTTAGTAGATGAACTTATGTATGGTAGATGAGTAGTAGATACACATGTTTGTGGTAGATGGGTAGTTGGATAAACATGTGATTTTTGAAAAGAAGTTGAGACCCAAAAATCTATAAATAAAGCTTGAATTCCTCTTCATTCTTCACACCAAAACTCAAATCAAAATAGAGAGTAAGGCAAGATAGGAGCAAGAAGAAGAAGAGTAAGAACTTCAAGAGGTAAGTTCTTGAGCTCTAGCTTATAGATTTTTTTGTAGAATTGTAGTTTAATTCAAGAAATTATAAAGTAAATTTCTATTCATGTTTTTAAGGTCTCTAATGAGTTTAAAATGAAAATTAGAGTGAACTCATGATGGGAAATGACTTTTGAGATCAAAGGAATAAAATTGTGAAAGATTGAGAAAAATTCCCAGATTTCAGTTTTTCTGGAGTCAGTCACGTTGTGGGAACTATTTTAAATAGTAAATGATCTTTATAAATAATGAAATTTTCCATAAAGAAAGTAGACATCCAGGGCTTTCTTTTGATATAAAATTTATAATTTTTCAAGCTCTGTGGAAGGAGATACAGATTTTTGAAGTTAAGCCATTTTTGCTGGAATAAAATCTGGGCAACGTTGAGAAACGCAAAAACTGGGAATGACTCAATAATTCTGGGTGAAAATGATTATTTTTCCTTAAAAATAGAAATTCTAAGGATTTCAGGAAATTTTACGGATTCTCATTTTGAGTTTTGTAGAATTAGTTATGATTTTTCAAAGTTACCGAAAAATCTGCCCAGAAAATACTGCACTATGTTTTTAATTAAATGTAATGGCAGAATTGTAAATAACAAAGCCACCAAGGGTAGAGAGGTAAAAAGAGGTGGAAATATCTCTTAGGATATTACTCTAAGTGATATGGTGAAATGTTAGGATATCCGGGAAGTCCGGAGCTAGATTCAAAGGTTGGGCAAGTTGGCAATTATACGGTGAAAAGTACGTTCACGTACTAGTAACTTTAACTCTCCTATGTCTTGTATGACTTTGATATGATTGATAGAATCATGTGTGCTTACATTCAGTTGGCTGTGGATTGTTGTAATTATATGATAATGCCGCATGCTTATTTTCCTAGCGCTGAGGAACCCGTGACTAGGTCACGATGCACTGGTAAGTGCTGGTAACAATACATGTGCTATAGGCCATTGTAGTCGGGTACCAAAGTGTATGCTGAATGTATGTTTGTTGTGATTATCTATCATATACTGTTTATACTTTTCATATGAGGTTAACTGCTACCTGAGATTCAATGGGTATTGAATCTCAGACTTGATTAAAGGTTCAGGGAAGAAAATCCGGACTTGGGAAGGCGAAGTGGACAGAGTTGTGAAGAGGCATCAGTCGAGACAAGAGCTTGAAGAAAGTTATGAGGGTCTAGTTTCCGGCTTGAATATTATAAAGTTATTTTAGACTAATTGGTGTTTAAACTAAGAAAGGGTTTGTCGGTGGGTTGTCACAAGTCGCGTGAAAGACGGGGAGACTCCCATTAGACTAAACACTGATCTGGCCAATATGTCTGACTAACTATATTGGGTTCCAAGCCATAGTTCTAATTAAGACTGGGTTTACCAGAGAGCTGTATGTAAGTCTCTGTATACTGTATGTAATCAAGAATCGCTGATATCATATTTGCTTGTTTTCCAATTCTTTTAATCGGCATTCTTACAATATCATGTATTACTAGTAATTTTTTGAATATCGGGCATACGCTATTTGTCATTGTGGTAATGAGTGTGTGTGTGTGTGTGTGTTTTTTTTTTTTTTTTAATTGTTTCGTATGCCCAAGTTGTATGCACAAGTGATTTACCATGCATTTGAATTGTCTAACGAAGGGCCTTGTGTCAATCCATAGCTCTCGTTTTTACAATTCACTAAACTGGGAATTCTCAGTCTGATGAAGAGCCGCAATCTTATTTAATAGCAAGAAATAAACTGCAATTTCTAAGTAGTCCAATCCCAAGAATCCCCTTAAATGAATTTTGAGAGGGAGGGTATGTGAAGAAGTGATGTATAGGACAACTTATATTCCTAGTGGACGAGATATTGTTAGAATGGGTCCTGAAGCTTTTTTTTGGCTTATGGAATATGTTAGAAAGAGACAGTGGCCTAAAGCCGACCTGATTCTTAAGTGTGGAAGAACAAGTTGCTAAAGCTGTTTACATCTTATCACATAATTTGTCAAAATTATGGTGTCATGTTGTCTTGATTTTCAATATGTGTGTGTTTTAAATGTTAATTTTTATTTTAAGGCATAAAAATGTTACTTATCATTAAATGTTATTATACATTTAATAAAGTTTTAGAAAAATCACTTATAATATACGTAAAGTTGTCCATATGAAGATCATTTTCCTCCCCTCCCCCTTCCAACCAAACAAGTAACATTAAAATCTCTCTTATAAGAAAAGGGTAAAGTTGTCAATGTGAAAAAAAATTCCCACCCTCCAAACCAAACAAGGTAACATTAAAATCTCTCCTCTCCCCTTCTTTCTGAACAATCTAAACAAGGTAATATTAAAATCCCTCCCTACCCCTCTCCTCCATTAAAATCTCCCCTCCCCCTCCCCTCCGTCGAACCAAACAGAGCTTAAATGACTTCATTAAGATTGCAAAATTTGAGTTACAAGGGATTACTAGGGAATTGTTAATAGCCTATTGCCCCTCATTTCTCCAATTAATTGACTGAGCATCGATTAAGATTTGCTGTTTACTTTTTGCAATGCTCAAATCCACAAAATAATGGAACTTCTTATATTATTTACTTGCTCCGTCTCGTCTCTTGGTATAAGTTTTAAATTTCTGAATAAGTGTGCTCTAAAATATAAATTTGATTTTATATTTGTCACCTTATCTTAGAATCTATTTATTATATTTATTCTCTATTACTTATCGTCTCTTTACATATATGAGCAGTGGTGAAACTAGAAAATATTTTTAGCTTAAGCCGAAAAATAAACATATTGAACTAAATGAATAGTATCACATAACATTGAAAATATAAATAAGTAATAATCGATAATTATAAACCAAAATAAGATAAAAGATGATACTAATCTTTTTAGTAAGTATCTCAAACAAAAATTTTACTTTCCTCTCACAGTTTAATGAATAATGAATCAAATATTGTCTTTGTAGAAAAAGTAAGAGATTAGCTGGACCAAATTATTGCCAAAATAAAATATTATTTAATAAATACATATATATACTAACAAAAATTTTAGAAGCTCTTGACCCAGCTTGATAACAAGTCGTTCCGTCACTGTATATGAGTTTAGTTGAAAAAATAATATATATATTTATTGACTTTAAATAATTTTATCTATTTTCTTGATTGATTGAAATAGATATATTATTTAAAGCTTATATTTTTATTGCTACAACGCTTCAAATCTCAAAGTAGAGTCACCATACAACAAGAAGAAGCATGCATATCTCAGAACCGGAGCTAGAATCCTCCAAAACCTTCCACAAATTATTATCCAGCACGAAACAGCCAACAAGTGTCTCACATCTTACACACTTGTGTGATTTTATTATTATCTAGAACCTTCGACCACCTCTTCCCCTACAGAAGCCAACTTATGGCCTGTTTGATGGGCTTTTCTCATAAAAAAAATATATTTTTTTTTTAATCTGAAAAAATATTTTTTTAATTAATTTATGTGTTTAGATGATTTTTTTTTTTTGAAAAAAAAGCAAGTGTCACAAAAAAAATGAAAATGCTACTTTTTTAAAAAAGCTCTAATTTAGAGTTTAAAAAAAAACACTTAAAAAAATAACATTTTTTTTAAAAACCCATCCAAACGGGTTCTTGGACTTGTTCCCATTATTTGCCTCTTATCTCCCCTTGCTTCCCAGTAAAAACCTCAGGTGAGTTTCTCTCATAATCTTTTTTTCATTATCTCTCATAATCTTTAAATCATATCCATCCAATTAATCAAGATACTACTTTAACATTTCTCTCTCCTTCCCAATCAATGGCCTAAATGGGCTAATAAAAGAAAATGAAAAAAAAGATGTTGAGAGGATCCTCTTTCAAAAACCCGAAGCTGACTCTTATTGCATTAGTAAATAAATGCCATCTCCCATATTCGTACTTGATGCTCCTCTTATAATCAATCTTATTAATATTAATAAACGGCCTCTCACCCAGAATTTTCTCGAGAGATCTAAAACCAAATCATTTCATAAAAATGTTATTTTTCATGGTAAAAAATAAAAAGTGGATTATTTTCCAAAATTAAACATAATAAAAGAAAATAAATAAATTATACATTATCCAGCATGATTAATAAATAATGAAAATCTGGTATAAAGATGAAAGGTTAAAGTGAAATATACAATTTTTTTAACATAATTTGTGGGGAAAAAAATATCAAATATACAGAAATTAACAAAACAGCTCTTTTTTAAATATTATTTTCTCAAAGCCTAAAAACCCTTCCTCTCGACGAGGAAAAGCGTTGTGCAGAGGACTCAGAGGAGGCAGACGTGGTGGCACATAGGAATATAGAAGAATAGCTCACGCTTGTTTTATTCTTCTATCTGAGGCTTTGAGGTAAATTTGTGAATTTCCGTATCTTCTGGTTTCCCTTTTTTTTTTTTTTTTAGTATCAATATCTTTACAGTTCACCGTCTTTTTTGTCCACTATTCATTGGTTTCAATTTGTTTCTTCTATTGCTGTTTCTGTTGATCTGGTCTTTCGAAGTTTTATCCGCTTAACTGTGACGAACTAGTGATCTAATTTCTGGAATATTTTTATAAAAGAAATTATCTCTCTGTCCTTCGCCTCCCCCTATTGGGACTTAATCTATCGATACATTTCTCATACTGTTGTTTAAACTTGTTAATCTTTTTATTCCAAAATTTGTTTACAAGACTCTGTATGTTAAGTTTGTCTTGCTATTATGATTCCAGACAAAGAAATATTTTCTTTCACACATTAATTGAAGGGGTAGGAGATGAGTGTGACTTATCCTATCAGGCCCTTTTTAAATTGGGAGCCATTTGAAATTTTTTCTGCAGTTTGAGCACTTATGTTATGTGTTATTGTCTTAGAAACTTAAGTAGATAATTGGTGGTCAATGCTGCTTATGTCCACCCTATATGCAGTTTTGAAAAGTACTCTGGTGATAGTGATGGTTTTGAACTATTGATCATTTTGTTTGTGTATTCTAAAATGATGCAGTGGAAATGAAAACTTTATCTACAGTAGAAAGAAAGCAAGAAATATTGGATGGAAATGAACGATAATTAGGCTTCTCATTTCTCCTAAACTTTAATTCCCATAAAAAAATATTTCAGTTCTCTTTTTCTCTTTTGGGACCTAATCTATCCATGCTTTTGCTTGCACCATCTTTTGTAGTTGAATATTCTTTATTTTAAATTCGTTCTTCCACATTTGTTTGTTAGGATTGTCTTGCCATTTAGATCATGGATGTAAGTTCTCTGAAAAAGAAATAGAGGGGGAGGAATTGGAACAATGGAAGCCAAGAACAATGAAGTTAGAAGAAGCTTAAGTGAATTGCCTGAAAATGTTCTTTCACACATTCTTTCATTTCTTCCAACAAAAGAGGCTGTGTGAACTAGCGTATTATCCAAAAGATGGGAATACATATGGACCTCCATGCCCAAACTTTGCTTTTATCAGGGGACGGAACTACCAATGGATTTTGTGAATATCGTTGATAGATCACTGCGACTTCGTGGGTCATTTGACATAACTAACTTTTCACTCGATTTTGACCAATTTGAATTCGACTGTGAGGATGTGGATATTATGTCCAAAATAGAAGCATGGGTCTTTGGTGTCGTGGGATTCAATGTCCAAGATGTTGAACTCAGTCTTCTCGGTTTTTCTCCTTTGACTCTGCCTCTTAGCTTTGTGAACTGTAGAACTCTCACTAGTTTGATTATTTTTGCAGGAGGGGTAACTCTTGAATTTCCCTCTCCAGTTTGCTTCTCCAATCTAAAGAAGTTGAAATTAATTAGAGTTATATTTCCTGATGTGCATTCATCTCAAAAACTATTTTCTGGTTGTCCTGTGCTTGAGGATTTCGAACTAAAGGAGTGTAGTTGGAAAAATGTAAAAGCAGTTTCTTTGGTATCTCCTCCAAGGCTTCAGAATTTTACCATGATTGAGGATGACGAAGAGGTGCTGCCGGGTTTCAATGGTGATGAGTTTGTGATTTCTGGTGGTGACTTGAAATATTTTCATTATGAAGGCGAATTTCAATTTGAATTCAACATTTTAAATTCTCAGCTGCTAGAAGAGGTTCACATCAACTTTTATTCACCTGAAAATGGCCCGATGCCTGTTATGAATAACTTTTTAAAGCTTCTAAGATCCACATCTGATGTTCCAAATCTGACACTTAGGAATGCCCTGGTATGCTTTTTTCTATCTCTTTATTTAGTTGCCTTCAATGAGTAGTATTATGCACCACTTAAATTTTCTCTTTTAAACTGCACATTGATTTCTTGTTTTCAGTGCCTTCTTGACATACCAGAAGTAGCGATTCAAGTACCCGTGTTCAATGGTGTGCAGTATTTAGAGTTGGATTATGAAACATCTGATCTTTCAAACAAAGGCTTATTGATGGTGTTTGTAAGCATGCGTTTCCTTGAATCCCTAGTGTTCGTGGAGGTAATTTTACATCCAAGTAATCATATTTATTTGTGGTTACTTAATTGCAGCGGCAGGGACTAGCATTTGAATTTATCATTGAAAAGGGAACTAAGATGCCCTCTGATCCAATTGAGGATAACATATTGGACCCTCTGCCTCCATGTTTCCTCTACCACCTTCATTTCGTTTACGTATATATAAAGAAAGGGGATGTGAAGGACTTGATGGGAGTAAAAGTTTTACTCGAAAAAGCCATGGTCTTGGTAGAAATGGCAATTGAGTTTAGTCAATTTGTGAATAACTACATAAGAAACAATTTCTGTGTTGAGTTGCTGGAGCTTCCTAGAGGTTCAAGATATTGTGACATCTATGTAAGGCAATAGTTAGAGTGAATTCTAGTTCTTAAATTGGAAGCTACAATTTAAAAGGGTTTTATATAGATGATCTGGCTTTAAATTTGGCACAAACTTTAGTTTATGTTGATTAGACTGCTGTGTGTGGGATTTGAGAGTTATGCAAGTTATAATGATAGATTCTCTAGTTTTCTTGAAGACCAAGTAGGTTTTGGTTATTCTGTTCAAGATCATACAACTGTTACGTTGTATTAAACCATGCACATAGGGAATATATATATATATATATATATATATATATATATATATATATATATATATTATGGCTGTACTTTGTAGTTGCATGCTTTCGTTTTTATTTTTATATGATCAAGTAGATTTTGGTCTTCGTTTTTGTCTTGGCTTATGCTATGATATGAGAGTCCATCAATGTTAAACTTTCAAAACCAATGTTGTTTTAAATTGCAGATCTTATCGGTTTATGCTACAAATAAAGACCTTTTTGTACATCAAAGAGGTGAAGTTTTGAATTTAAAATTCCCTTTTTAATTGCGCTGGTAATACTCTCTCTCCCCCTCCTTTCTCTCCCTCTCCCTCTCTTTCCCTCTCTCTCCCCATAGAATTTTGCTAAAAGTGCCGAAGGTGGTGGATTTAAGTTCAGCCTTTCTTTTTCTTTTTAATTTAAATAACAACTCATAATTTTTATATATATTTATGACATCATCTTTCCTAATCATCATGCCATATAAGCCAATTCAACAGAGTTAGTTACACATAGGATAAATTAACACCCTATAAATACATTTTCAAGTCTTTTTCAAATTTCAGGGATCAACTATTATAAACAAGTAAATTTAAGGGACCAAAACTAAAATTGGGTGAGACTTCTGACTAAAAGGGGTATTAACCCAATCAAAAATTTAGGAAGAGTATAAGTATGTGCAAAGTGGTTTTCCCTAATACTTTTCTTCAATCCTTGCTTGCTTGAAGACAATAACATGCTTCAAATTATATTTTGCCACAACCGCAAATTCTATATTTACTTTAATGTAATTGCTGCAACAACAAGTATGTATTATTATTAATTTAAAATTAATAAAAAATGGTTTAAACTTAGTTGTTAATTTCACTAAGAAATTACACTTCAAATTCAAACAATTTTTTTCCTTAAAAATAGAGATGAATAAACACAACTAATTTGTTTGGTTCAAACAAAATGTGTCCTACATCTAGTCCCTAAACACAAGGTTGGGAATTTCTATTATTATTGTGGGAAATCACTAAAAATATAACATGAAGTTTATCCCTCAATTTTTATATATATTCTCTCAATGACAAAGCTAACTAAGCCCAGCTAGTGGTAGACTAGCTAGTAGATAACAAAGTGAGATAATTGAGGGTTGAATCCTACCATGTTTATAGACTCTTGAAGAGGCATCCTAGTCAATCGGATTTGAATAGCCAATTACTTGAATACTAGATAATATAATTTAGAAAAAGCCCCAAAAACAAGGTAGCTCAATTGGTTATTAAAAAAAAAAAGGAAATAAATCTACGTATGAGAAATTAATTGTCTAATGGGACTTACGAAAATGTGAAGCCATGAGATTATTTAGTCTTAAGTCCTATTTCCCAATTAACTTCTCAAATGGGGATTTATCCCCAGTTTTCTAAAAAAAACAAAGCTAATTGATAGAGGGAATAATTAAAATAAATTAAATGCAATAAATATTTTCCATTACTCTTCAAAACAATTTTACCAATGTCTTCTCATTTTGAACGTTTATAAATGTTGAAAATCATGAAGTCTTAAATGAGAATATTCTAGCAACTGGTAAACTTACAAATCTTTTGTTAGTTGCAATCCTTAATTGACCTTGTTAGCAAAATACACCTGTTAAATCGCTGTGAAGTAAATGTATTTTAATTAAATTATTGCAATCATGTATCTTTTTCTACTATAATACATTCATTAGTGTTGTCTTCGCCGCACAATCAACACCCACAAGTGACGATTGTTAGTATGCTTGGCTTGAACGCACTAATGAATGTCACTATTGAAGGGGCTTTGACTATATAAGTATGAAGTCTCGAGTTCGAGTGTATCGCATCTTTAGGAGAGTTACCCCAATTAGATCCAATCATACTTAAATCTATCCCAATCATATAGCCATTTTGAGAAGGCACTATTGACATCTCATCGGAGTTGACGTCTAAGCTCTTGAGTTCCTTAACTTCTCATTTCTAACGTAAAACAACAGCAAAAAATTTAGTACAAAAAATTAATTGCTCTAAAAAATGAATACTTAAATTTAAATTGTGCAAATAAAGCTATAGCTAAAAGAATTTATGGTCCAGAAACAGAACACTTAATATATATATATATATATATATATATATATATATATATATATATATTAGGTCTACTTATGAAATATGCATCATAGTCATGGATACACTTAAAGGTTTTTTCTGCCAATGTATTGACAAATAAAATAAAAAGACGTTGTCAAATTCTTAGGTTGAGTATATTTAAAGACAGCAACCCAAAAACAGAACTAGAAAGAGCAAAGTGAAGTAGCTACAAGAGATAAAACACAAATATAAATATTTTTTCCCTACCGACACTATGGTAAGGTATGGATTATGAGAAGGTTAAATGTTAATGGGAATGTAAAGAGAACTTGGGAAATAAAAGAAAAATAGATTTACTCTGTTTCTAAAGAGAAGTAAGGATCTCACTAACTCTTTAGAAACAGTCTCTCTAAGATAAAGAGTAGGTAAGAATCTCACCTCTTCTCTAAATCAGCCCACATCCTTAATAGTAGATGAGCCAGAATTTATAACTCATCAGACTACTAAAGTCCAAGGAGAATCTCCCGTACAGATTTACTCTCTGAATATTCCACACTTTATTGATGAGGCACTAGGCCTATTTATAATGATTTACAGAGGGTAGACTCTATTCAAAATATAAATATGAAATATATCTAAATATAAGATTTAGATAACTAACAACTATAAATCCTAACAACTAAATCTTAACTAATAAGATATTCATCTTATTTCCTAATTCCTAAAGATAATAATAAAATATAATATCTAATAAAATATTCCTCTATTTCCTAATTCCTAAAAAAAATAATAAAATAATAATAAAAACAGACTCAATTAATTAAATATTAATTCCTAAAATCTCTAAACTTTCTGCAACTTTCATTATCTCCCGCTAATCCGGTACTCTATCAATACTTCCCCCTTGAGATTCGCCTTGACCTCAAGGCGAGACCAAAGTGCCAGCCTTTAGATTTATCTTGAAGCTTCATAATGGTGGTGCGCAGCGATGCCCATGTCGGAATGGTTTGGCAATGGAAGTTGAGGCCCTTTGATGGCTCTGATACCAAATGGTAGGGTACGGGTTATGTGAAGGCTAAATGTGAATGGAAATGTAAAGAAAACTTAGGATATAAAAGGAAAAATATGTTTACTCTGTTTCTAAAGAGAAGCAAGGATCTCACTAACTCTTTAAGAACAGCCTCTCTGAGATAGAGAGTAGGCAAGAATCTCACCTCTTCTCTAAATCAACCCACATCCTTAATAGTAGATGAGCCAAAATGTGTAACTCATCGGACTATTAAAGTCGAAGGAGAATCTCCCGTACTGATTTACTCTTTGAATATTTCACACTTTATTGATGAGGCACTAGGCCTATTTATAATGATTTACAAAGGGTAGACTCTATTCAAAATATAAATATGAAATATATCTAAATATAAGACTTAGATAACTAATAATCATAAATCCTAACAACTAAATCTTAACTAATAAGATATTCATCTTATTTCCTAATTCCTAAATATAATAATAAAAGATAATATCTAATAAGATATTCCTGTATTTCCTAATTCCTAAATAAAATAATAAAATAATAATAAAAAAAGAAAATATAAATATGAAATATATCTAAATATAAGACTTAGATAACTAACAATCATAAATCCTAACAACTAAATCTTAACTAATAAGATATTCATCTTATTTCCTAATTCCTAAATATAAAAATAAAAGATAATATCTAATAAGATATTCCTGTATTTCCTAATTCCTAAATAAAATAATAAAATAATAATAAAAAAAGACTCAATTAATTAAATATTAATTCCTAAAATCTCTAAACTTTCTGCAACTTTCATTATCTCCTGCTAATCCGATACTCTATCACACTAATACGGGCTAAAATGGGTCGTCATCCTTTTGTCCTCACAATGACTTGGCGAAGGCATGCCATTACTTCAACTACTTTGCCTGCAAAAGCTTGCCTGACTACAATTACAGTATAGGAAAACAAAAACTTTAGATTGTAGGAAGAGCCTATAAAATTGTTTCTTAGTTTAAAATTTTGGAGACTACATTATTAGAGTAAAAATAATTATTTCCCTTCTCCATCATTCAAAGAGTACTTGCCTGAAAATATCTATGAGCTTAAAATCTGTTAGATCAAAACATCAAATTTGTAATTGTTTTTATCTTACACAACCTTTATCTGTGGAAGCAAATGATTTATGAACCTTTTAGCTTCTAATAGTATACAAAAAAGCAATCATTAGACAAAGCAATCAACAATATATTACCATTTCCAACAACATTTTCAAGGTGACCAGGGAAGATGCAAGATTGGTGGCCCAAATATTCCTTTTTCATCAAGAGTTTTTGTCTTGATCAAGGTCAAATAAGTGTTTTGCACATTTCAATTGGAAAATAAGCAAAGAATGTCTTTATTAGAACATTTAGACCAAATAAATCATTAAACATACTATCTCCACTCTTAATATAAAATATATTTAATTAATTTAGATAAATTAAAAAAATTAGTTAAATTAGCTGTATGTAAAAAATGTTATATATAGACTAAAGATAGTAGCGTCTTTTTACAAGTCTATTCATCACTCATGTTGTAAAATATGAAGCTGTAAAGATGATCGAAGTTACTAAACATGAGAAATAGTCACCTGTGATGGATGAAAAGTTGCAGCCCAACCACGATTAGGGATGGTTTCTTCATGTATTAACAAGTTGGGCAGCCAATATTTTTCATTAGGAACATAAGAATTTGGCATACATATCCACCATCTCCAATGCTGAAAATACCAAGCTCTTGTTAAAAACGGGGGAAAATAATTTTAACAAAAATGGGAAGACAGGACAAGAGGAGAGGGGGGGGGGGGGGGGGGGGGGGGAAGCCTACTATAGCTTTGGAACTCTTGGAGTGAACCTTGTAAACTTTGGTAGTTTTTAGAAGCACTCATATCCTTATTACAACCATAGACTTTGAAAGCATTGTCTCCAATAAAAAAGATATCTGTACTTAAAAAAACAAAAACCCTATCAGTCAATTAATTTGAAGATATACTACATATGGAAAATCTAGAACTCTATAATATAACCTTGAATTGAACATTATACTCCCATTCATTAAGCCAAATATTTGAAAATTAAGAGAAATAATTTCTTGAACAAATCAAACAGTTATAAGAACAACAAGAACACTAACCTTATCATATATGAAGCATGTCGTTTGCTTTCATTGGTCTGATCTAGGTGAAGAAGATGCTCCATCTATCATAATATGTTTCCTATACTTTTATATATATATATGTGTGTGTGTGTGTGTGTGACATGTCCTATACTTTTATTATCTAATGACAGAACAAAATCATAGTCTGACAACATTTAGATACCATAACATTCAAATATTCAATTATATAAGTTCACAAAAGGAACAACTAAAAGCACAAAACAAATTTAAAGGCACATCATATTAATCCAGTACAATCATCCAAAATTTAAATAGAAAAAACTACTGAAAAGAAATTCCTTATGCAAGAGGCTTCACTAAGAGGACATCTGGATTTCAACAATTTCCTCCAGCCACCTGCATATATTTTGAAGAAAAAAAATCACCACAAATTATTCAATTTATGATCTGCTTAAAAATGAGCAAGCCTTTTGGATCACTTTATTTATTACAATCCTTATAATCTATCAACCTATGATGATGTAATGAAGATTTATATACACCTGTGAGTCATGGAACCTCCTTTTCATTCTGGCCTTGAAAATTGCCAAGCGGACATAAATCCAATCATACATGTTAGGGAAGAAATGAAAATAAGTAGCCCTCCATGAACTTTTAAGGATTAAAGTTCCACAAACTCCCCAGAATCCAATAAGGAATCCTAAAATCATGCTGATTTAGGACCCCAAAATTATGAGTTCATCTCCTTCATCTGCGTCAATTCTAGGACTGGTCTTGTGATTTTGATCAAAGTCATCATTTTTCAAACATCCTTTTGTGAGTGGCTGGCCACAAAGTCCATGATTTCTTATGTAACTGGAAGCTTCAAATGTTTGAAGTTGAGTAGTTTGTGGAATTTCTCCTGATAACTTGTTGAAAGACAAGTTCAAGAAACTCAAAAAATTTAGATTTGAGAAGCTCATTGGAATTCCACCAGAAAGAGAGTTACTTGACAAATCAAGTGATTCCAACATTTTCATTTGACCCATATTTTTGGAAATGAATCCTGTGAGATTATTTCTTGATAGACTCAAGGATGCCAATGCCACAAGTAATGTCATGCTACTGGAAATTTCTCCTATTAGGTGATTACCAGAAAGATCAATGGTTGTCATTAGCCCAAGATTCTTGTCATACTTAACATCTTCCCCTTTCCAATATAACATTGCATTTTCAATTAACAGTGCATCCCAAGCATATGAGGAAAATATCAAATAAGTAATGGTATCCCTTGGAAATGTTAAATTTGACAAGGCACTCAAGTTATTGAAGTAATGGGCAGTGGCGGAGCCAGGAAAATTTTTTAGCCCAGGCCAAAAAATAAACATATTGAACTATTTACTAAATAGTATGACTTAACATTAAAAATATAAATAAATAATAACCGACAATTATAAATTAAAATAAGATATATAATGATATTAACCTTTTCAGTAGGTATCTCAAACATAAATTTTACTTTTCAATAATATGCACAAAAAGCATAATAAAAACATCATACAAAAGACTCAATAGAAAGTTATGCAGTAAAGCAGATTGAAATTAAGAGTAAAAAATAAACTAAATAAAAACTTGAGAATGGCCAAGGTTAAGCCAAGGTGGTTTCTTTGATCCTTCTTTGGTGTGTTTGTGATCTGCATTTTGCAAGCAGAATAGAATAAAAGATATTAAATCTCTTCTCACAGGCACACACACAACAATAAAAAAAAAAGGATTTGGTCGCACAGGGATGGATGAGATTCCATTAAAGTGAAAGACTTCAAAAATACTTTATTGATTAAAATGGATTAGCCTATGAGCCTAAAGGGTAACCAATATTAAAACAAATATTAACGACAACAAAAACATAAAACATTACCCTCTTGTCTGCCCAGACGCTCCAAAATCTTTATCGGAGCACCTCAGTGGGTAGAGAGAGAAACTCACTTGTAGACCCACAAACTTCACTGCAAATTTTTTTTGGTTAACGACAAACTCGAAAAACTTCGGAACTTTGCAAAACCTTCAAATATGAGCTCCTCGAAGCTTGTTTGACTCTAGACGGTTGAGTTCGTGGCGTGGAGAGAGGCAAAGAGTGCCAACGGTGAGCCAGTGAGATAGAGCAGAGGCGACGTGGGGCGATGGGGAAGAATGGAAGCGTCAGATGATGCATGTGGAGGAAGCCAGGGAAATAGGGAATAATGAAAAAAGAAAAAGAAAAGAAAAGAAAAGAAAAGAAAAGAAGGAGATAGAGAAATTATAGAGAAGATAAGAGATTAATTAGGCTAAATTATTGGTCATAATAAAATAATATATAATACATACACATATTTTAAAATATTTTAGAAGGTAAGTTGGGATCCTCATAAAAGATTAGCTGGGGCCAAATTAGTGGCCAAAATAAAATATTATATCATTAATACATATACTTTAATAAATTTTAAAAAATTTTAGAAGGCCCCAGCTGGCCACAAGGACCGTCCGCCCCTGGCAATGAGGTATAGTCCTAGTAATATTGTTTTGCGAAAGATCTAAAATTTGAAGAAGTGATAACTTGCATAAACTTGTAGGTATATTTTCATGAAACTTGTTTGCTTGTAGACGCAAAACAATCAAATTTGACAAGTAACGACCAATCCATGTGGGCAACTTTCCATACAAATTATTCTGGCCATAATCAATGAACTGCAAATATGGAAAGTTGATTAAAGAGGAAATCTTTCCAGAGAAGTTATTGTTATTTAAATGGATGGTTTTAATTTTCTTCAAAGTGCCAATTGAATATGGTATTTCCCCTGAAAAATTATTGTTTGCCAATATCAAAACTTCTAAGAAAATAAATTGCCTCCAACAGTGAGGAAGTTTTCCAGTTAGCAAATTACTTGACATGTCAAGATGACGTAATTCATATTGTAATGTTGTACATAAAGAAGTATAGAGCCTGAAAATCTATTATTTGAGAGAACCAAAACTAGTACCAGTGGTGAAAATTGTGGTATTGGACCTAACAAATTGTTGAAACTCAAATCCAGATACATTCCATATCCTGTTAACGATCTAGGAAATTCTCCATAGATTTTGTTATCGGAAATATTCAAGTAATACAGACTTGGGAGTAGGCATATCCATTCAAGAATTGAATATGAAATTGAACCACTTGAAATGTCCAATTCCAAAAGCCCCCATTGATGCTTGAGCCACATTGGAAAGCCAATGCTGAAATTGCATGAACTCGCAAGAAATCTTTGCAATTGAAAGGGTGGAACCCATTTTTGATTAAAGTTGAATGAAAGGAAATTATTAGAGACATCCAAATATCTCAAGTTGAATAAAGTTGACAGATGTCCTTCATTGATCACACCATTCAACTTATTGTTAGAGATATCTAATTCTACCAGAGATGTAGGTTGATGAAGCTTTGGTAATGGCCCACTCAAATTGTTATGTCTTATATCCAATTCTGAAAGATGACGCAAGTGCCCAAGTGATTGTGGAATTGGCCCATTAAGACTAGTATATGTAAGAACTAGTGACTACAAGTATGAGAAATTCGAAAAATCAGGAAATGGGCCACAATGGAATGGATTATATGATAAGTCCAATCCCTCTATACTAAGTTGGGCACAATGCAATTGTGGTATCTAATCACTTAAAGAACCAAATAAATTGTTGAAGTTTAATCGCAACATATGTAGTTGGCATAAATTAGAGATGGCTTTCGCAACATCATTGTCAAGATGATTATCAAAAAGATACAAACTCTCAAGCGAATTGGTATTTGTAAAGGCATCTGAAGTAACATGTTGTAAGGATGTTGATCTAAGATGCAAACTTTTAAAAGAATTCATATTTGAAAATGCGTCAATAGGAATATGTTGAAAAATATTCTCTGAGAGATCAATTTCTACTAAGGTTTTGCAAATATGTGACACCCAATATAAGACTAAAGTGTCAAAGTGATTAGCTCTAAGACTGAGGCTTGTGAGAGAAGTGGAATAATTAATGTGGAGGAAAGATTTGGGATTGACTTGAGGTAGACCACAATCATCTAAGCTAAGCTCAAGTAGAGAGGACATTTTTGACAATGATGAGTGCCAATCAAGTGCTTGACTTAGATTTACCCAAGACAAAATCAAGATGCCTCAAATAAGAAATGTTAGAAAGCCACTCAAGATCATTTACAATCAAACCATTCCACCCAAGGTCTAGAGTTTGAAGATTAGATAAATTCTGCAATTCATGTGGAATAGTACCACCAAGACCAGCATCTGAAAGATTCAACTCTCTTAATTGATGAAGAGAACCAATGCATTTTGGAATTTTGCTTCCTCCAAACACGTTAGATGCAAGGTTCAAGTGAGTTAGATGTTGCAAATCACATGGTGAAGAATCGATTTTACCTTCTAAATGTCCTGAACCATTATATGTGACTTGCAGCTTGGTGACATGACCTGTCAAATGATTGCAAGAGATTCCGTTCCACTCGCAATAATCTACTTCTCGTTTCCATGATGAAAGAATTCCAAAATCATAAGTGAAATCAACTTTCAACTTGAGTAGAGCTTGTTTATTTGTCTATTTCAACACAACTTTTTATATTGGAATTTCCTGTACACAGAAAGACGCATAGGGCTACAATCAAGAAGTGGATATCGAAAGTGTGGCTAAACATGTTGATCACCATGCTTGTGGTTCTTTTGGATGATAAAACGAAAGTATAGGTATTATAGCTCAAATTATGTGATCTCTGGGCCATTAATGGACAAAAATAATTCCATAATTTTCCAACTACTACATTGTCCCACGGGAATTCATGACGGAAATTTCATGTGATCACGATGAATATCGCTTTTATAGTTATGTTTATTATACGTAAAATCATGTTCTTGCTAAATTAATGACTTTTGGGTCACTTGAAGTGTGTGTGTTTTTTTTTTTCGCTCAAAACTTGTAGTGTTGTTGGGTGTGTAGACTTTTGCCGTGCTCATAGGGTCATAGGTTATCTTTGTCATTAAGTCTTTTCCAAGACATTGTTTAATATTTTTAGACTATCTACAAATATATATTTCACATTTTTATTGTAAAATTTTTAACATATAAATGTTACTTATTATTCCTATAAATATAATTATATACTAATTAATTATGGAAGTCGTATTATTTTACAAGAATGAAAAATTATATGTTTGTTTAATTTGCTTAATTACATAACAAAATCAATGATAATCTAACTAAATGTTGAACATAGAGTATCATACAAGGCAACAAGTAACGGTAGATTCTGACTTTAGTTATTGACGGTAATTTTTATCCAAAATTTTCTATATTTATAAAAAAAAATGTTATATATTTTAAATAAAACATGTTTAAACTTTAAATTTTTTTTTTTATCATAACGTAGATTTAATTGACAAATTAAAATATATCTTTTCTTTTTTACACAAGATAATATATATATATATATATATATATATATATATATATATATATATATATATATATATATATCTGTGTGTGTGTGAGCAGAATATATTCTATTACTTTTCAAATAATCATGGATGTCCATAAAAAAACATGATATTGTATGTGCTAAGAATTCATACTCCTTCCACTCGATTTTATTTTTATAAGATACCAATTAGAAGTAATTTTTTGTCTTGCAAAAAAGACAACAATTGCCATATCAATTAATTTTTTCCACTTTACCCTTATAATTAATTGAGGTTTAAAGATGTGAAAATTAAGTCACACAATTTAAAGAGGGGTAAAGTTAAAAATAATTTATCAATTTAGGACAAATTTAATGATTTTATTATCATTCATTCTGTGAAAATTAATAGTTATTGTCTTATAATAAGGACTAGAGGAAATAAATTTTTTTTAATATCAATATACTTTTTTATATGAACATAATAAAAAATATACTATCATTTAATGTTTAATTATTTGACTTGTAAAATATACTATAGGACGGCCCACTTAAACCAAACTCCTTTTGGATACTCTAAATCATGAGCTTAGTCTTTGACTTAAAATGACTGGGGCTGGGCCTATTTTCCCATGATCACACCATATTTTGATAAGCTATTTTAAGGTATATTTGGGAATTTTATCACTATTTTTGGACTTAAATTGCACTAATTATGATTATTTTTTATTAAAGTTGTTTACAGGAAATTAAGGTTAAAGTTGTGGTCAATCTGCACCTTAACCCTTCTATAAAATTTAAAGTGCATAATATGTGATTACATTTTATGATTTGTATTATTTTTTCACTTTAGTTGAAATAAAATATTGAGTAGTAATTATATAATTAATAAAAAATATTTAAAAATGAACAATTTAGATTTAGAAATTTTACTTAAATTATAAATCTCATTGATATTTGAGAATGTTCATCAGAATGCTATACTGTTTTTTTTACCCATATTATAATATTTTTTTGGCTAAATGATACAAAACATTGTTGAACTTTGAGTCACTTGTGTATAACCACAACAAAATTTTGAAGTTTAAATTTTAGCCTCTAGACCTTTCATTTTTTAAATTTTAACCTCTGCCATCAAGAGACTATTATCTTTTTAAAGGAAATTACCACACAATATGAGAAAATGGCACATGCCATTCTACATGGCATTTTGTGTATATTATTAATTTTATAAAACTCCCATCAACTTTGAATAATTGTAGATAACTTCCTAAATTGTGATTAGTTACAAATGACCCTCTTGATATTTTAAAATTTAAATTTAATTCCCTTAAATTTTTTATTTATAGTATTAAACCCCATGTTGTTACTTTTAGCATTTTAAAAAATTTATTAGGTTTTTTACTATCATTTTTCAATTAAAATAGTTTTCTTGTATGTTAAAAAATAGAAGAGTAATACTTAAAAAAATATATAAATAAAAATTTCATCATTTGTATAAAATATACTTACTTTCTTGGGATAATTGAGCATTGATAGTATAAAAATGTCATCATTTTTGTTAAATATATTCTTGGGATGATTAAGCATTGATACTTTAAATATTACATTTGTATTAGTAATTCTTATTTTTTCTTTAATCAAAGGTTCAACATTTTTTTTAATATTTTTCTAAATATTATTCTTCTAGTTTTGGCCATACAAAAGAACTACTAGTATTTTAATCGACAAATGATGGTGAAACTCTTAGTAAATTTATTAAAATGACAAAAAGTAACGATGTGTGTGGTGTAATATTATGAATCATAATGAAATGCCAGAGGGCTTATTTATAATTGATCAAAGTTTAGGGGGTTTCATAAAATTAGTATTTACACAGGATGTCACATAGGATGCCATGTGTCATCTCATAATTTGACCTGATATTTTCCATTAAAAAGACAATGGTCACTTAAAAGTAGGAGATAATGGTTAAAAAAAATAAAAGGTCAGAGGGGTTAAATTTAAACTTTTAAAATGTCAGGGCTATATGCAGCTAACTCTAAATTCAAGAGGGTTTTGTAAAATTTAGCCTTTTTATTTAATTGATTTAATCATTTTAGGTATACTAACTATTAAGATTTTTCAAGAGCAAAATTATGTGATACAATACATGTATTCCAAAACTAAATATAACTAGATTTTCCACCAAAGTAATTCTTTAATCACTAAAATAATGGAGTAAGTAGATGTCAAAATAAAATCCCAGTAACTAGAGTCTCAATTTACATAGGCGTAGAGGTAGGTATAATTATTTTGAAAAGGGTTAAGGAGTAAATTTACCAATAAACCTCTAGCACAATTAACTATTAAGTGGGTCAAAACTACTAACAAACTTTAAAAACTGTAAAAGTAGCAAAATACCGTTAGGGAGAAGGTAACGTCCGTTTTTTGAGGTCCGGCAAAAATTATAGAATAGGACCTAGATGTTTATGAAACTATATTTAAGCTCCAAAAAATTTCAAAATTTTTATTTTAATCCCTCTACATACTTTATATGGAAGAACTAAAGTGAAAATTTAAAAATTTTATGGGCTTGGAAGATAATTTTCTAAAATTTTGAGTTTTTTTGTAATTTTTGCGGGGCCTAAATCCATCCCTGGTTTAAGGGCCTTTTTCTGGACCTTAGCCTGACCTGACCTGTGGCCTATTAAGGAGGCCTGTAATTTTAAAAATTTTGTAAACAATTTGACAAACCACAAGCCTCACCTCAAAATAAGCCTAATTCAAACAGGGCAAAAACATAATTACTTTAAACAAGCCAAAAATAGACCTACTTTAAATAGGCTGTTAGATGTAGGTATGTTTTTGGCCTGCTTAAAGTAGGTCTGTTTTCACATTATTTGAATTAAGCTTGTTTTGATGTGAGGCCTGTGGTTTGTTAGCCTGCTTACAAAATTTTTAAAATTACAAGCCTCCTTAATAGGCCCTAGGCTAGGATAAAGCCGGAAAAAAAGGCCTGTAACCAGTGGCGGATTTTGAGGGATAGGGATGACAACGCAAAAATTACAAAAAAGAACCTAAAGTTTTAAAAAATTATGTCGCAGACCCAAATTTTTTTTTTATAATTTTCACTTTAATTCCTCCATATAAATTACGTGGAGTGACTAACATAAAAATTTTGCAATGTTTTTGTGGCTTAAGTATAGTTTATAAACATATGGGTCTTATTCTGTAATTTTTGCCGGACATTAAACAAACGTTACCTTCTCCCTAACGGCATTATGCTAACTTTACCGTTTTAAAAATTTGTTGGTAGTTTTAGTCCACTTAATAGTTATTGTGCTGGGCATTCCTGAGCAAATAATTTATTAGTAAATTTGCTCCTTAACCCTTTTGAAAATAGAAAAGATTTTATATGCTTGACAATTTTCAGCTATAAAAATACCCATTAGCCTTTATCCAAAATGCACCTTAAGTGGCCATATGCTTTTCGAAAGCGTAGAAACACTCGTAAACTTTCAAAATTAGAGAAAAAATATCATCACCATTAAAAGATGCTAACATCTGTTTAGTTCCATTTAAAAACACCAAAATACCTCCATTCAAAAAAATCACCCTCTCTCAACCTCATATTTATCCTCTCCACTTCCAAAGTCATCATCAACAATGATCAACCATAATTAAGGATGAAAAAAATATGAAAAGATGAAGCCCAATCACACAAAATCATCTAGTTGTTGCCATGTAACTCTCAAAACTTACATTTAATGGTGTCATATTTTAGGGCATAAAATCACGAACCAGATTAGTGAAGATACCCCAAATTAATTTTTGTTTTATATAACTGGAACTTTAGTAATCATATTGAAAATCCAAGTTTGATTCATGTAATTCCATTTCATCATATAAACTAGGCAATCGTTCCATCGTCTATGTTTACCAACATGGTGTCAAAGAAGAGCCAAACCACAAAAACAAGGTCACACAAAGGATTTTGACACAAGTTCATGCCTAGTCATCTCAGATCTTACCACTGTTGCCATCATATTCCACCATCAAAGCAAGGGATAAGTACCAATTTTTCTATGGAAGTTTTTCCCATGGAGCATGAAACAACCACCGTTTAATTAACTAAATAATCCTTATATTAATTAGAGTTATCACATATTAGCTAGAGTTAATCTAATATTAGAATTTAAGCGGAATTTAAAATTTTCAAAATATGCTAAAGTATGTATCATGAGCCATAGAGTGTGGCAATATACCTTAACCCATTCATACTCACAAACAAACAGCAGCCGTAGATGGTCAAAGTACAATATGCTTCTGTTGACTTCCCTGACGGACCTAGACAGGAACTATCACCTAGAAAAATTTTGTAACCATCAGTCCAGCTTATTATGAATATCGATAAGTGCTAGTGAGGTGCCAAGTGGATTAAAATAGTTCAACTCAAATAAACAATTCATCAACATCCTCATTATACAATATCACATAATGCTTTAGTATCATGATCGGATGTAATATATGCAATACCCAAATATCTCCCTTTACACCAGTCAAACCGCCTTATTTCCCTCCGATTAGACCCATGGGCTAAGTTACATCCATGTTACTAGTTACTCTAAAAGCTCACTGGTTAAGTGATGGGGACTGGCCAAAATCCTCAGAGCACCTGTCTCAGACCATGGGTCTTTTCCCCTCTTGAACTGTTGGGGTGTCGTAAGCCCTCTTGAACTGTTGAGCTAGTCCCTCTTGAAATGTTGGGACAATAAAAAGGTCAACCATCGTGCACCAATGGAGGCATTCACCACGTGGTGTAAATAACTTTTACATCTTCTCCCAGTTCTTCCCATCCCAAATTTTCTCATAATAATTTAATAGGGAAATTTCCAGAATAATCATAATATCCATATCATCATATATCAGTTCTTAATTCAAATGAAAGTACGTATTTTAACTCACAAAAATTCCACATGGCAAACTTTATTTAAAACATGCATAATCATTTCAAAAAAATACTCATCAGCAATATATCAATAACATAATAAGTGGAAAGTGGTTACCTCTCGCCCAAACTACTGCTAGCACACGACTCCTTAAACGAGAGATCAATACACCACAATTCAATCTACCAAAATCAATTTACTACAATTAATAACATCTTAAAATTCCACATATTAACATTATAATCTATAATTTCATAGCATTAAAAATATACCAATAATAATACCTTTATTATTTACTTCCATTGTTATTTATTTCCTTATTCCTAATAATAATGACACATTATTATCATTATCATTATTCTTTTATTTTATTAATTTAAATTCCCAATAACAAGCTCAATGTTGCTATGAGTTTAATAATTACTAATTATTATAGCTTATTGTATGATTACAATAATTTCCAATATAATTATTTATGATTTAAATTATAATAATAATAATAATAAGATAACTTTCATCTTATTATATTACTATTATAAGTTATGATCTTTATTATATAGCTTTCCAGATTATGATATTAATCATAGGTAAGAGTTAAAACCTAAGTCCATTAAATACACACAAAATACTCTTTGCTAGGAGAAAAATTAGAATTAGTATTTAATAAAGAATCTAGTTTAAAAATATATATATTATTCAATATATATGACACTATATATATTCTGATATTCTTGTATAGCTCATCTATTCTTTCCTATTTATCGAACAGTAATTGCGTCCCTCTTTCAAACCTATGCATATATTTATTTCATTATTGGTTATTATCGTTATTACTTTTCTTCTTCTTCTGCAACTTTATTGAATCCACACAACCAATATATATATCCTCACGTTAGAGTCTTCTTTTTCCCTACCTCTTCAGCGTTAATATAAATAGTAATATACATACATATATTTGATCAATAACCGACGCCAGTCCTGTAACCACGCAAGAACAGAATATGTTCCAAAAACATGCAGCAACTCGATCGGATAGGAAGACATCAATGACAGCAACTTATGATGAAAAGCTTCTCATTATTTTTCCCAAATCAGCACACACACACCACGATCCTGCAAACAGCAAGGTGTATATATATATATACACACTTCAGTAGCATCTTCCTTCTTTTGTTTTCACAGAAAAGCAACACAACACACACACACACACACACACTTGCTTTTAACCATTTTAAGTTTCCTTCCTGGCTTCTGTGACACACACAGACACACAGTAACTCCATCTCCTACGGTTTTTCTCTTTCTTTTTCCAACAAATAGGTATATATATACAGTTACATATTTCAGCAGTGTTTTAGGCAGAAACTAACAATATGACAGCAATGAGAAACTAACGACACACCCCTGTTTTGGATTCTTTTTTTTTTTTTTTTTTGTCAGTTTATAATCCTATATTGATGCTTATAATGGTGGAACCGATGACAGCAAAAATAAACAGGAAACCATGCAGAAACAAAAATCCACTTCCACACTCTCCTATCAACTCCCATTCCGCAGAAACTCACGCGTAGGGCCAGCTGAAACTAAAGAGAAGAGGTTCTGATTCTTACCTTCAACTTCCAAGGCTAACCGAAGATCTATGGCTGCTCTCTTCCTTCCCCTGTTCCCGACGGTATAAAACAGGGCAACTGGGTTTCGGTTTTGCCTTGTTCTCTCTCTCTCTGTTCTGCAACTCCCTCTCTCTCGTCCTCTCCCTCAGCTTCTGTGTTTCGGTTGGTGGTTTTCCTTTTTCTTTTCTGGTTCTGTTTCACCGAGAAGAGGGTGGAGGATAATGGAATGAGAGTATATATATTGGAGGGAGAGGAAGTTGATCGATAGGCAAAGACCAGAGGACATTCAGCTCTGGGCTCGAGAGATAAGGTGATGATCTTGCGTGTCTGACATTTCTGTGCGTTTTCGGTGCTGAACTGCTGCTTCTCTGCATTCTGCGTGATCTGCCTCCCTTGCTGTTTTACGTCATTTGGCTGGAGGAGTCATTGGTTTGGGTTGGGTTTGGTGAATGGGTTTGGGCCGAAGGGATGGTGGAGTTTTGGGAAGAACTTGGCTGGACCAAAAGCTTTTGGGAGTCTTCTGCGTTTTAATGGATTGGGAGAGAAAGGAAAAAAATAATAATATGGAAGAATCACTATTAAAGGGCTGCATGATGTTATTGGGTTATTATTTCTGGGCTGTGAGTTGCTTCTTGCTGGTACTTACCTGTTGGGCCAAACAAATAGAAAGATGGGTTTTGTTATAAAGCCCATGAAAATACTTAAAAGTTTATATATGCAATTATTGGACAATTTTCAAAAAAAAAAATCCCTAACTTTGTATGGTGATGCTCCCTAATTATTTGTTCTTAATTTGAGGGAAAGTATGCCTTAAATTAACTTCACAATTATTTTAGGGCAATTTCACAATTTCATCTCTCGTAAAATATTCAAATTCCAAATATTAATTGTGTCATTTATCCAAGCTAAATTTCCCACAATTAACTCCACCATAATATTTCTATATCCTCAAAATATAATCTTCCCAAATTAATTTAAGGGATACAAGTTTTATTTTCAAATAATTTAATTTTGTAATTATGAAGACTAAGATAAAAGAATAATCATTATTAATTTTTCTTATAATATTTAAATTTGAGTTTCCCGAATTTGGTATGTTATAGAGCACTTGTAAGATGAAAGTTTTTTTGTCTCATTTTTGCCTTAAAAGTATGAAAAACGTAGCAAAAATGCCCTACCGTCACGAAATTTCCACGTTGAACGTTAATGGCCTAACAATTCTAGTTTAGAACTCAAGTTCTTGGTTAAGAACTTGAGTTCTTATGTTGCTCTTCCTATTTGCTATGTCATCCCCTTTTCCCTTTACTAGAGAATCTGTAGGTTTTAAACGAGGATTTTCCGATGGCTCTCAAATAACAATCCTCTTTGGTTGAGGTCGACAAGGAGGAGGTCCAATGTCCTTCACAACCTTAGGCCTATATCGTTGAGAAGGAATCTTTTCTCAGCGAGGTTATTTCAATGGAGGGATTGCATACGCCAATGAGGAAGATTTGGAGGTTTCTGGATCCGAGGAAGATCAAAAGGAAGAGGATTCATAGCATTTTGCGGGATTTTTGGTTCTCATAGTCATGGGATTTGGTTATTGACAGAGAGGAGACTTGAGATAAGGGTTTAGAAGTTGTAGAGGAGAGACGGAAGCTCTAAAACACACACACACACAAGGAAGGTCAACTTGAGTTGTTAGGCCATTAACTCGAGTTCTGTGAAAATTAACTTGAGTTGTATTAGAATAGACCATTAACCTCGTCTGAAGAGAACATAAGAACTCGAGTTTTTAACTAAGAACTCATGTTCTAAACTAGAGTTGTTGTCCCACCAACTCGAGCTCTATGAATTTCTGCCTGTGTGAGTAACATAGCAAATAGGAAGAGCAACGTAAGAACTCGAGTTCTTAACCAAGAACTTGAGTTCTAAACTAGTGTTATAGTCCCACCAACTTAAGTTGTCAGGCCATTAACGTTCAACATGGCAATTCTGTGAAGGTAAGGCATTTATGCTACATTTTTCATACTTCCATGGAAAAAATGAAACCAAAAAAACTTCCATCTTACTAGTGCTCCTTGAGGAAAACTTCCGTGGCAAAATTAGTACTTATTCCATCAAAGCAATCGCAACCTCCACACTCACTATTACCTTTGAATCCCAATCACAACCCTCAAACCCTCTCCCTTAAATCCAAGCTTCCATTATTGTTTGTCATTGCAAATTGATCTCCTCTTAGTCATGGATTAGTATGCTGGTGTCGCCGCTATAAGAGGTTGCCGCCATCACTGTTGGTAGAGGATGTCGTCGCTTTTGTCCACATCTGAGAAGGAAATGAGGGAGGTGAAGGGAAGAAGGGAGAGAGTAATATATGGAAGAGACAAGGGTACGTAGGGAGGGAAACTATAAAACCCTGACCTTTTTATTTTTTTTAATAGGGTGGGCCCATCACAAAATAAAAGACTTAAAGATTTTTTAATGGTAATTATGTTTTTGCCCTAATTTTAAAAGTTCATGTGAATTTTCGTACTTTTAAAAAACAATTAGTACTAGGTGCACTTTGGGTAAAAGCTCATGGTTAGTTTTGAACATTAACTTTTTCCTTGGAAAAAAAAAAAATCCAATGATTTTGCTTAAAGACATTACTGCATTTATGCATGGAAATTGGTAAATGACTCTTGTACTTGAGATCTATAGAGTTAGTAAAATGGGCTAGGGCCTAAATGGAGAAATGAGCTTTTTTTTCAGGCTCAGTACTACATGTTTGAAGTTATTTTAACAATCTTTTACTATATTTCTTAGTTTTTTTCCTAAAGAAATAAAATTAAAACAATGAAAGTTCTAATTTAACAAATAATTATTGTCAAAATTAAGGTGTAAACAAGACGCATTGTATAACAAACAAACGTAGTTACTAAGTCATAATCAAAGGTAAATTATTGTCCAAATGCCACAATTACAAATAATTAATGAGAAGACTTAACAAACACTTGTTGTGCCTAAGATAAAGTCAAATTTGTGAACCATGTAATTGGGTCTGCTTGCCCTTCTCATCGAATCTATGAGCGTACTTATCCCCAAAACCATAATGTTTGGGGGATGAGGGACCTCTTTTTTATTACATTTTATTTTTTTTCTTATTTATTTAGATTAAATTGTATCTCACATTTTAAAATATTTTTGCAATAGTACTTAGTATCCTAAATTAATTAATTTTTAGCATATCCAATATCCTTAGTTAATTAATTTTTACTCCACTCAAAAGTACTTAGTTAATTAATTTAATTAATTTTTAGTAACCCCAGTCTCCTATAAATAATTTTTGGTATGTCTAGCATATTGAAATATTTTTCTAGTAGCTTTCAATATCCTAAATTAATCAATTTTTGGTATACCTAACTCCTTGAAGTACTTTTTTTTAGTAGTATCCAATATCCTAAATTAGAGTAATGGTTGATATGTTCTACTAAAAAATACTTTAGACTGCTAAATTAATTTAGGATACTAGATGCTATTGAAAAAAGTACTTTAAAGTGCTAAATATAACTTAAATAATAATAAAAAATAATAATCACACTCTAATGGTAATATTACATGAGCTTATATCCAAGCAAGAGTAGAGGTTGATAACTGGCTCATTTTAGCTTTTTAGTAGGCATTTGGATTAGTTTGTTTTAAGTGCTTTTGGTCATTTAAGTTTACATGAGGGTCTAATTTAATCTCTTAACTTTATAAATTATATTTTTTGTCCTTTAAATTTAACATTGTTAATGTCACTAACGGAAAATGCTGACTCAACATATTAAAGTAATGATTACCTAATACTAACAAGGCAAATTTTTAATTTTTTAATATAATATATTGATATTTTAATTTTATATTTAACCTTGCTCTCCTCTACTCAACCTTGTTTTTTCAAATGGGTTGGTGCCTAAATGGAGAAATGGGCTTTTTTTTAGGTTCAGCACTACATGTTCAAAGTTATTTTAACAATCTTTTACTATATTTCTTAGTTTTGTTTCTAAAGAAATAAAATTAAAACAATGAAAATCCTAATTTAACACATAAATGTTGTCAAAATTAAGGTGTAAACGATATCATTATATAACAAACAAACGTGGTCACTAAGTCATAATCAAATGTAAATTATTGTCCAAATACCACAATTACAAATAATTAATTAGAAGACTTAACAAACACTTATTGTGCTTAAGATAAAGTCAAATTTGTTGACCATAATGTTTAGGGGATGGGGGACCTTTTTTTTTAATTAAATTTTATTTTTTTTCTTATTTATTTGGATTAAACTGTATCTTGCATTTTAAAATATTTTTGTAGTAGTACTCAGTATCCTAAATTAATTAATTTTTAGCATATCCAATATCCTTAGTTAATTAATTTTTACTCCGCTTAGCACCTAAATTACGCACTTTTTTAGTAGCCTCAGCCTCCTATGTAATTGGAGCAAATCACTAAGAGATGGGTGAATTGAGGATTTTAAATGTAACACCCGCCTTAAATACACCCTTTAAATACATAAATATGCAAAAGGAAGCGTTCTTTAAAAAAAATTACCGAAGTTACTATTCACTTATACGGTAATTTACACCTCAGTAAAAAAATAAATCTGGCGGGATTAAAAATCTCTTTCCATATTGATCTACACCTCCAGAACTTCCTTCTTTATCCTTGAGCTTTCTTATCCTAGCTGCAAGTTAGCTATTTCAAAAATATCTCTGGGATTCAAATGAATCCTAGTAGTAACGTCAATAATCACTCACATAAGATGTATACACAGTACATGCAAGACAACCATTAATTATACATACAATTCACTCAACACATTCAGCATTCATGCATCTCACATATATACATATAATGGTAAATACATGCATATAAAAGGTACACATAGTATGTGAGAAAAGAGTTACTACCTTGTGATCTTTCCTTCTTTCTCTCTCTCTTATTAACCGAAGAATGAATGTGAATGGAGGAATATGGATATGACACTTAAATGTATGATACAGCCCCTTCTTGAGGTGACTATTATATTTCAACAATAAACCAACCTGATAACCAACTGATGGTTGAGAAATGAATGGGTTCCAAGGGGAAAAGGAAGAGAATAATATTTGCAGTGAGTGTTGGGTCATTTATATTATTTAATATATTATTATACTTATCATGCAACACGCACACACACATATATTGCACACACCATCACATATTATATTAGTATTTAATAATATTATATGTAGATAAATATATTTTGTATTTATGGAAAATAGACCCTAAATTCCAAATAATAGATTTAAGGCTATTTAAACCAAATTTTCATAATTAATCCCCTTTCAATATTTCTATCTCCTTCAAAATAATATCTCATAATTTTTCGCCCAAGTCTTAAATAATTTTGCTAGTTATCTTATGCTCTTCCTCATAATAAGCTCAAAACTTTGAACTCTTCCAAAACAGGGCCTAGTAGTCTCCCAAAAATAGGCTATTTCTCAAGTCTTTAGACCCAAAATTCGGGATATTACAAAACTTTTCGAATTACTCTGTTTTATAGAAGTAAAATAGAGGCGAACATAAGAGAGTTAAGAGAAGCTTGACACAGAGGAATTTATACTGGTTCGGTCCAAATCCTTGACCTACATCCAGTCCCAAACGCTCTGGGATTTTTACTAACTCACAATATCAATTATACACTATGTACTCGAAAGTTATCCTTTCACTAGAATAGACTCCCCCTTACAAGTTGTAATATGATATTCCCAATCTCCAAGTCCCACGACTTGAGATTCTTACAATAAATTATTTCAATAAATGAATACTCTATCTAAGAGTTGATAGTGATAAACACTAAAGTACAAATGTATCAAAAGATACTTAACAGTAGAAAACTGAAAGAGTAGTTGGAAATTTGAATGGTTTTTGTTTTCTTAATCTTGATTGTTGAGAAGACTTGAATGCATCTCTATATATATCAAGAGAGCATTAGATGACTATTGGATTCTTCAATATAGCTGTTGGAGACATTGCTGAGTTGATTAGGAACACTTTGGTCTCTTCTCTCTCTACTCTTCAGTTAATCCATGTACACAGAGATTTATGATTGACTTCCCTTGAGTTTAATCCGTTGGAAGAACAGTTTCTTTATGGGGAAACAAAACAATAATCCCTTTGCAACGTGTGTAGAATGATTGTCCAAAAGAATGCTAGCTTTCTGGACTTTGCAATAAATGTTCTGACATTGCTTTTTGCTTTTGATTGAATCTCCATTTAATACTCTTTAAATTATCTGAAACTCACTAACAAACTGATTAAACATAGTTAGGAATAGTAATGAGTGTAAGTATCTAGATCAAGCACAAAGATTTTACATATTCATGCAATTTGATTTTCAAACTTGAGTTTGTTCATCCACATTGGAGTTTGTAACTTACTTTAGAAGCCTAAACTTAGTTTCTAAAAACCAACTCGAGTTTTCTTCATCCAGAGAAGAATGTCGTGATTTGATCTTTGAGGCAAGTTTTGAGTAAGGGCTAAACTTGAGTCATTAAATGACTAACTCGAGTTTTCGACATTTATAGTGAAAACATATTTTAAGTCCAAAATCTCAAAACTGGAGTTTTCATTTCAAACTGTAGTTTTCAAAAAGTTCAAATAGAGCAAAGCTCTCTGCTTGGCACAAACTCAAGTTTTTAAAGTCTATCTCGAGTTTCCTTAAAACTTAGGAAAACTGGAAAACTCAATGTATGGTTCAAACTGGAGTTGCAATAGAAAATTGGAGTTTTCAAGTCTTTAAAAATATTGAATTGTTCTCTGTAAGTTATAAACTCGAGTTTCCTCATAATAGAGAAACCTTTGCAAAATACTTTGGCAAATGCAAACCGGAGTTTTAAAATAGAACTCGAGTTTTCTCAAGCTTAGAATGGAGCATAGCTCTTTGTATGTTATGTTAAAAAGTCAAGTTTTCAAATACAAACTCGAGTTTCCAACAAGGCTTGGAAAAACTTAGATTTCTTCTGTCTTGTCAAAACTGGAGTTCATTAAACTAAACTCTGGTTTGCTTTATCTTGAAAAACTTAGGAGCTCTCTGTATGATCTAAACTCGGGTTTGTCTAAATTTACAAAAACTTGAACTGCTCTCTGTCAAGTCCAAACTCGAGTTTTCCAATCAAAACTCGAGTTTGTCTTTGATAGTAAATTTTTCAACTTAACAAAGACAAACTTCAACTTGGGTTTACAATTATCAGTTATCATCAAAACACATAGAGAACTAACATCCTATAAATAACTTTTGGTATATCTAGCATACTAAAATATTTTTCTAGTAGTTTTCAATATCATATATTAATTAATTTTTAGTATACCTAACTCTCTGGAGTACTTTTTTTTTTTCTTTAGTAGTATCCAATATCCTATATTAGAGTACTGTGTGATATGGGCTACTAGAAAAATACTTCAAAGTGCTAAATTAATTTAGGATACTAGATGCTACTAAAAAAAGTACTTTAGAGTGCTAAATATAACTTTTAAAAAATAAAAAATAATAATCACACTCTAATGGTAATATTACATGAGCTTTTATCCAAGCAAGAGTACAGGTTGATAACTGGCTCATTTTAGCTTTTTAGTAGGCATTTGGATTAGTTTGTTTTAAGTGCTTTTGATCATTTAAGTTTACATGAGGATCTAATTTGGTCTCTTAGCTTTACAAATTATATTTTTAGTCCTTTAAATTTAATGTTGTTAATGTCATTGATGGAAAATGTTGACTCAACATATTAAAATGATGACTGCGCAATGCTGACAAAGCAGATTTGAAAATTTTAATATGATATATTTATATTTTAATTTTATATTTAATCTTGCTCTCCTCTCCTCTTTTTGCTTTTAAAGATACAAAGGCAAGCATAGCTTGAGATAAAAGAAGTAGTATCTAAACCTAGCCATCAATGCCTAGGACAAGCAAAGCTTGTCTTCCAAAAACATGCTTAAACAGCCATATGGGACTTCCGGTACAAACACTGTCTCAATCACATCCTTGTGGCCGTCATTAGCCAAATAGTCAGCACATCGGACAGCATCTCTGCACGTATGATGCAGCTTTACAAATGATATGGCAGATAGCAAATCTCTCTCCTGCATGATAACATGGCTAAGTGGGTGCTCATGATCACATCGATCCCCTCATCAGTAAATTGAAAGCCTCCAGAGAATCTGCTTTACAACACAATACTATCAATGTCTAGCTGTTGACAGATTTCAAGACCATGTTTAATAGCCAGCAATTAAGCTATCATGGTTCTCATTCAAAGTTAAAATAACGTTGCGAAATTAAACTAACTTAAAAGTGAATTTGTTTTTGAGTGTTCAACTTAAGTGGATAATATGGAAAGGATTTTTTTTTTTGGTTCAGATTTTCTGGGGTTTCTTGCCTAATATATTACTCTCTTACCTTGTAATTTTTTCATCATTAGCTTATGCTAATCTTTGGTGATTGTTATACCATGCCGATTTTAGTTTTAGATTTGATAATAGAACTTAAAATATGGTTTTGTATACTATTTCACACAATACCGGACTTGTTATATTGTGATCCATATCTGACATTAGGTTTCAAAAATGGTTCTTAAATATAGTCTCTGAATTGATGCCCTGAATTGTTTAATGCATTTTCTGATTGCCAATAGACGGTGGGTTTCTAAAACCAAGGCTATGCTACATGTGGCGTACTTTTCAAATTGCAGTTGGAGCTATTAATATATCATATGGAAGATATAAAATTGTTAAATAATTTTTTTTGATATCATTTTCTAATCTGATTTTTAATAAGCACTATTTATTTGTCTCTCTATTGTATCTATTTTTGTAATAAGCACTATTTCTTTGTCTCTCTTTGCTAGGAGCTTTATTTTTTGATTCATTTTTGTTATTTTCTATTTTTTAGGATGGAAAGGTATTTAGGTTCTTTTTTTACAATGTCAAGTGATAGTGGTACTAAACGTTCTCGATCTGAATCTTCATCCATTAATTTATTTCAAGATAAACAAAATGAGTGTGCTACTCCCTCAAGTCAAAACAAACCAACAATAGAAGGTCCACCGGATTTGTATGTTTCTGATCCGGGTAAAAGACTTCTGATTATGACACTTGCAAAGAGTGCTCAAGAAAGGGAAATGATTCGAAGAATTTATCTAATGAATGGTCTTTGTCAACCAAAACTTTGACAACTTTCCTCAATCCTTAATTGGGCGTAAAATGGGTAGATTTAATCCTCAATGGTACAATGAATTTGGCACTTGGTTGGAATATAGTGAATCAAAAGATGTTGTATTTTACTTGCATTGTTATCTATTTAATTGTGAGCATGGTGATGGAAGAGGTGGTCATTATTCATTTGCGAGTGAAGGATTTAGGAATTGGAAGGAGAAACAACGACTTCTTAAATATGTTGGGAAAGTTAGAAGCATTCATAACTTGTGCTTCGGTGCTGCCAAAGATTTGATGAATCAAAGTCAACATATTGACATTGTTATATCTGACAAATCTGACAAAGCCAAACAAGATTATCATATTCGTTTGAGTGGTTCTATTCGATGTATTTCAATATCTCACATGGTAAGGTTTGGCTTTCTGAGGACATGATGAGACAGATGCTTCAATGAATCAGGGAAATTTTGTGGAGCTTGTAAAATTCCTTTGTGAAAGCAATGAGGAGGTAAATAATGTATCTTTAAATAATGCCCCAGAGAATCTCAAAATGATATCTCCCAAAATTCAGAAAGATATTACTAATGTTGCTGCTAACTTAGTTACAAGAGCTATTATTTCAGACATTGGGGATAATTTCTTCTCTATACTAGTTGATGAAGCTCGTGATATATCAATTAAAGAACAAATGGCTATTGTTTTAAGATATGTGAACTGCAACGGTGACATCATTGAGCATTTTCTAGTCTTGTTCATGTTTCAGATACTACAGCTAGTTCACTTAAAGAAGCAATTGAGTTAAATTTTACCAAAAATGGCTTGAGCTTGACAAAGATTCATGGTCAAGGTTATAATGGCGCAAGCAATATGAATGGTCAATTTAGTGGTCTGAAAAGCTTGATTTTAGTTGAAAATAATCTTGCTTACTATGTTCATTGCTTTGCACATCAACTTCAGTTAGCTCTAGTAACTTGTGCAAAAAAGGTTTACGCATTGACTAACTTCTTTAATTTTATACCGTTGGTGTGTAATGTAGTTGGTGCTTCTTGCAAAAGAGCAAATATTTTAAGAGAAAAGCAATTGGAAGAATTAGTCAAAAATATTGCTAGCAATGATGTTCAATTAGGGAGAGGCTTGAATCAAGAAATGCATTTGTCACGACTAGGGGAGACATGTTGGAGCTCACATTACCAATCATTGGTAAGTTTGTGTACATTGTTTGATCCTATGCTTGATGTGCTAGAAATTATAAAATATGATACAACCCTTATGCATGCAAAAAGGTCTGAAGCCTCTAGCCTTATGATGCGTATGGAAACTTTAGAATTTGTATTACTTTTGCACCTGATGATTAAGGTCTTGGCAATAACGAATGAGTTGTCACAAGCCCTTTGAAAATCACCTAGAGGGGGGGTGAATAGGTGATGTTGTTATAACTTAGAAATTTTTTGCGGAATGAAGGAAATGATAGGGAAAGGAAAACTTGTACACACGCAATTTATCCTAGTTCGGTCTCAAACTGACCTACATCCAGTCCCCAGAATACTCCTGGGATTTCCACTAGAACTCTTTTCATAATTACAGAAAGATCTCACTGATCACTCCCCCTTACAAGCTGTAATTGTTACACCCAGTCACTTGAGATCCCTACCTCAAGATTCACAATACAATCGAGTAAGAAAATGTAGAACTCCTAAAGAGTAAATAAGATAATCACTGAAGCATGTGCTAAATGAAACTGTTACAAGAAAAACAGAGTAGAATAAATGCTATTGAATTTTTGTAGCGTAACAGTAAATTCCGATAGGTGGCTCAATTGAATGTTTCTTCAATTTATAGCTTTGCCATTAATGCTGTTGTAAACTAGCCGTTATCTTGATGCGTAATCCTGGTAGATTGGTGAAGGTAATATGATCGTTAACATTTAATACTAGTGGTTGGCTTTAGAAGAATAAACAGGCTTGACAAATATTCCTGTTCCTGGAGAATGTTTCTGCTTCATTCTTCATTATTTGACCGTTAGAGTACAAGCAGAAAGAATGTTGTGACTCTTTATCTTCAAATAATGCTTTTCGGATGATATCTGCTATGACATTAAATGTTGCTGACATCATGATCTGCTTTTTATCAGAGCACAAGAATTCCTGAACTCTTCATGGTAAAACAAACTTGAATCATAGTTAGTAATAAAACTGTAGTCACAACAAGAATGCAAGATCAGATATAGATGGATTAGATAACAGCGATCGCAGAAATTAAGCATAATCATATATCAGTTCAGAGGCTTTTAACCTCAAGTCACCGATGTAACCTCGAGTTTCTTAGTAAACTTGAGTTAAGTAAACAGCCTCAAGGTTATGATACAGATGCAGTCTCAGAGATAGGATCATACAACCTCGAGTTTTGTAGATCACCTCGAGTTTCACCTTAACCTCGAGGTTCATTTTCCTACCTCGAGTTTTTGTATATTCAATTCAAAAGTAACGGATACCTTGACAAGATACACTCAACCTCGAGTTAGAAACCTAGCCTCGAGTTTTGACCTAAACTCGAGGTTACTAGTTGAGACTCGAGGTTAGGAAAAGGATCATTCAGAAGAACGAAAGCTGAAGACCTCGAGTTTAAATTTAAATTTCAGCCTCGAGTTTTGGATTAACCTCGAGGTAATTAGACAGTAAAGCTCTGGTTCCAATTTTTTATGATTTTTGACAAAGAAGATCAATTCCATTTGTCCTTATAATGTTGACTCATCATCAAAACATGGAAGCTAACACCCTTCAAAGAAAAGATCAAGATATTGTGAATTCTATGACTCTTGTAACAGTTTCAAAGGTGTTATTATTGAATATGAGAGATAATGAGTGAAATAATCTATTTTAGAAGACTTTTGAATTTTGTATTAAGACATGATATAGATATCCCTAATATGGAAAGTATACTGTAAGTACAAGGGAGAACAAAATGTAGAGGACCAGTTACTCATCTACATCACTTTAAAGATTAACATATTTTATGCAATGATAGATACTCAACTTCAAGAGTTAAATGATCATTTTAGTAAAGTTAGTTCGAATTTGTTGGAATGCATGTCTTGTTTAAATCCATGCAATTCTTTCTCGGCATTTGACAAGAATAAGTTGTGTGAATTTGCTGCCTATTATCCTTTAGATTTTGATTTGAATGATTTTATCATATTTGAATATCAGCTCGACACGTATATTGTTGATGTGCAACATGATCCTGTTTTTTTGAATTTGCAAGGAATAATTGATATTGCCAAGAGGTTGGTTGAAAAGAAAAAATATATTGTGTATCCTTTGGTTTATTTACTTGTAAAGTTAGCATTAACTTTGTCTGTAGCAACTGAATCTGTGGAAAGAGCAATTTCAGCTATGAAATACATCAAGAATGCACTTCAAAATCGGATTAGGGATGAATGGTTGAATGATTACTTAGTGCCTTATATTGAAAAAGTTGTATTTGATAGCATTGATAATGAGACAATTATGATAGAATTCCAAAAAATAAGGCTTAGAAGAATGACATTGTAATTATTATAATATACTTTTGTTATTACAATATATGTACTTGAACTTATTTAGTGCTCGACCTTTCTATTTCTAACCCCACTTATCATTGTTTTTCCCTTTATATTCTTTTGTTTTTTTTAATGCATTTAAACTTTAGCTTTAAAAAAAATCCCCCTGAATCACCCCTCCAATGGTGCCCCCTTCAATTATTTTCTGGGTCTGCCCCTGGTAGCGGCAGAAACTAGGAGTCCACGATGAACAAAGTTGAGAGATACTTGTTAAAAAAAGAGAGAAAAGGATTATGAAATTGATCAAACTAATTTATTTAAATTGGATTTTTTTTTTCAATAAGTAAAAAAAATCTAAATTAAGTAAATTCCACTATGATTAAAATTAGATTTTAGGTGTGGTATTGTAAATCTAACTTGTTTCGCTAGCATTGTGTTGTCAACCCTTAACTTTCCTTAGTCACCATTTTTTTGATGATAGTAATATTAATAATGTTAAGTTTTAAGGACTATAAATGCATGTCTTAAATTTAAAGGATTAGAATGAAACTTTATGTAAACTTAAATAATCAAAAGTATACTTAAAAAATTTTTGGTTTTATAAAATTAAAATGTACTGATTTTAAATCCAATGCAATAATCATTAGGCCCCAACGCAGCTCTCCTCATTCAATTCATCGCCACCGGACGCGGTGCCGGAAGCCGCTAGCTGGTTTTTCTGGGATTGGACCTACTGAACCACGTGGATCATGTATTTTATTCTTGCTGATAGGGCATGAGTTGATTGGCACTTGGTAATAAAGATTCTTTAAACATCAACACTGATATATTTCGAGAAGAAACCATTGCCTGAAATTATTTCTTTGGTTCTGGAAAAAACAAATTATTTCTTAGCTTGTTTAAAAAATATTACCTCCGGTCCTAATTATAAGATAAAATTGACTTTTTTTTTAAAGAAATTAAGGAAGCTAAGCTAAATAAGTTACTTAATCATTTTATATGTTGTGTATTCTTAGATTATATATTAGTTTATTAGTCAAACTAATTAGTTTGAAGAAAAAAATAAAAATAAAAATACTCTAAAATAATTTAATTAGCTTTTTTAATCTCTCTAAAAAAGTTAATTATGTCTTATAATTAGGACCGGAGGGAGTATTTTTTGTCCAACTATATGATTTTAGCTCTAAATCTACTTATCTATTATTTTTCTGTTATATATAAAAGTAGAGTTTCGTTTGGAGTGATCTCTATTGTCCTTTGCTTCTTACGAAGACGGAGGGGTTTGATGATGATAATGATCGAGATGATGACTAAGAAGCCACATGGGCACTCGTTTTTACATGTAAGATGGCTCAATTATGAGTTGGACTAATAAGGATCATTTAAAAAAAATAAAAAAATAAAGCGAAAAAATAAAGTTTAAATTTTAAGCGAGTTAAAAGTTCAACTAAAATAATCATAATCAAAATCAGGCTTCAAGCCTACCTACCTTCAATTTTATTTTTTAAGTTTAAAGGGGTGTTTTGGTCTTTTAATAATATTCAAAAATTTGTAATTAAGCCTCGTGATGTTATTAATAATTTGTTAAACGTATGGCCTAAGCCTTGACATTTTACTAAATTTAATTGAAATATGCCTCCTTATTATCTATATAATAATTTTAAATAATATGCTTAAAATTTTATCAGATCATTCTTAACAATAACATTTTTAATGGAGCAATTTTTCGGTAATATATCATAATAAAAAAAGTTACACAAAAGTGGAGTGGTGTGTTCCATTTTAGTAAAAAAAATATTAATTTTGATACTTAATATAAGAGCTAGTTGGAGAATTGAATTTGGTCATAATTGGTATGAGGAATTTGGAGGGGAAGATAGGGAAGGAAAAAATTTTGTAAGTCTGATTTAAAAAGAATTAAACAATTGGGATTACAAAATTTTAACAAAGATCATAAGATGTAAGATAAAAGAGTGAGAATAATTAATTAAAAACTTTTACCTCCACTTATCTATTTTTTAAAAATCTAACTAAATACAATTTACCCTCTCCTCTCCTTATACCAAACAAAGCCTTTGTAAATTTTCATTATCTTCCATATTTTATCATTTTTCCTAGACTAATTTAACATTAGGATCATTTCTCACACTACTACAAAACAGGTCTACGACGTCATATTTTTTGCACTTTTAGCGTCTTTTTCCTGCGAGACACCTTTTGGGGGGACGTAATATATCTTTCACTTACGACATCTAATTCTAATTAGACGCCGTATATTATGACATACAACATCTAAGACTTATCAGACACCATTTTGTATTTGGTTAAGACGCCATTGGTCAAAAAATTACGAGTTAAGGCATCTAAGAAACCGACTTAGACGTCGTAACTCATGGTTACGAGTTCTAAGATTAAGTCTTAGATGTCGTAACTCATGCTTACGGCTTCTAAGACTTAATCTTAGACGGCGTAACTCATACTTACGGCTTCTAAGATTGTTCTTAGACGCCATAGGCATTAGTTTTTTTCTTTTTTTAAAAAAAAAAATTGCTGGATCATATAGCTACTCACTAAACACGATAATCCCTTACAAAACCTTCTACATCCAGATTCAATCAGATCGAAAATCAAAAATTGAATGGCATTTTCTTAATAACGAAATCAACTTAAACCAAACAATTTCTCCAAGTGTAGATCTACATTACAACAACAAATCAGATCCAACAAGATCAACTCAAAATCAAAAAAAGAAAAAGAAAAAAATTCCAGAGGTGAGAAGGAGAAGTCGAATAGATCTGGAGCAAGTCAAACACATATGAATCACAGCTCGAACAGTTTTGGAAAAATCAAATAGATCTGGAAAAATCAAACAGATATGGAAAAATACAACAGATATGGAAAAATCAAGCAGATCCGAAAAGTCGAAGCTTACCTACAGTAGGAAGTTGTAGATCTGGAAAATCGAAAATAAAAGCGAGGTTGAAAATGAAGGGACGACGTCAATTGTGCTATAGATCTTGTGGAGAAGGTTGAAAATGAAGGGACGACATCGATTTTGCCGTCAATCTTGTGGAGAAAATGAAGTTCAGCCATAAAACTTAAGGGAAAGAGGAAGAAGACGAAGTGGAAGAAGGTCGCCGCAACGTTCATGATGTGTGGAGAAGAAGGTTGTCGGCGATGGTTGTAGTGGGTGGGCGTGAAGGTAGAGGTGAGAGAGAAGAGGGAACGTCGCGTGCCAAGAATGAAGTCACGAGTTTGGGTTTGGAGGGCTTAAAAAAAAGTATAGGAAATTTGAAATGCTTTTGGCGTCTAAGTTTTGAAACTTAGACGCCAAAAGTCTTGCTTTTGGCGCCAGGCCAATTTTCGGCACTTATTTTTGGTGTTAGGGTCCACTTTTGGCGTCTAAGAATGAAACTTAGAAGCCAAAAGTCTAGACTTTTGGGGTCTAAGTTTAATTCTTAGAGGCCAAAAGTGGACCCTAACAGTAAAAATTTGTGCCGAAAATTGGCTTGGCGCCAAAAACAAAACCTCAAGACTTTTGGCTTCTAAGTTTTATTCATTATTAGAAGCCAAAAGTGGACCCTAACACAAAATATCTGTGCTGAAAATTGGCCTGGCGCCAAAAGCAAAACCTCAAGAATTTTGGTTTCTAAGTTTCATTCTTAGAAGCCAAAAAAGGACCCTAATACAAAATATTTGCGCCAAAAATTGGCTTGTCGCCAAAAGCAAAACCTCAAGACTTTTGGCTTATAAGAATGAAACTTAGAAGCCAAAAGTCTTGACTTTTGGCGTCTAAGTTTCAAAACTTAGACGCCAAAAGTCTTGCTTTTAGTGTTAGGCCAATTTTCGGCGATAACTTTTGGCGCTAGGGTCCACTTTTAGCTTTTAAATATTTAATTTAGACACCAAAAGTGATGTTTTTGGCATCTAAGGTTATAAGTTAGATGCCAAAAGTCAACTTTTCTCACATATAATTACAAAAATGGCGCCGTCTTTATGTTTTACTTCCTTTTTTTTATAATATGACGCTAATTGGGGAAGTAAAAACTATATTTTTTTTAGTAGTGTCAGTTGTCATAGTCTTTGTCTTTTTGTAGATAGTCGATCATTGATGTTTAATATATATTGGTAACTTATAAACCTTGTTAATTAATGAAATATCTTTTTTTTTCTTTTTAATAAATAATTTGGTCAATTTAAACAAATATTACATAATCACTCTGAAATATGTTTTAACATTTTATTATATCTAATTTTATAAATTGAATAAATTAATTTTAAAATAGTAAATATATAAGATAAAATAGATATTTTTTATCATGTGTTGTACAAATAGTAGATGGTGCGGAAGTCCATAAACTTCCAACTCTTAGCGTTTCACTTTCTACACCCTACAACTTCTCTAATGAATAGTATTTAGGAGACTTTATGCTCATAACTCAAAGGTTACAATTTGTGCACTCATGTTTATTAACTTGCTATTTACTTTATATAACTCATGATTGAGGTTGATGATCTATAAATAGAGCACTATGTACTACACTTTGATTGCATTCAAATGAATAAGATATTGCTAATCTTTCTCTTCAATTCTCTCTTCATATCTCTTCATCTCTTTCATTTCAATATCTTATATTTTCTTGATTTCATAACACATTATCGGCATGAAACTCTAACAAAGGTTCATTTTTCTCACCTTGGTTTAACAATTTCTCCCCCTTATATTTACATCAAAGTTTCACTCTGTTAAAGGTCTAGGTGATTGCCGAATGAACTGAAATCCATGATTGTATGTGAGTTATGAAGTACTTGAGTTTTCAAGTGAAAAATAGATTATTGGCTTACTATATATTGATTTGTCTTTAAAATATAGAAATAAATAACTCATACTTGAGGAGGAGATTGTTGGAATACAAGTGTAAATTAATATTGAAAAGTTCTATTCATATACTTCCTCACAAAGCTTATTGATCTCCCGAAAATGGATGTCATATTCATATTTTATATCAATATCTTATGGAAATTGAAAAGTTTGTTGTTGGTTAAGCAACATGTCACAGTAAACCAACAATTTATTGATCTAAACAAAATTATTGTTGGTATGACTTGTTTGATCATTCAAGTCATATATTAAAAAAAAATTATGTATGACATCCATTGAAGAACCATAAGATTCTTCATGAATAACCAACATATTATATAATTCAAGAATTATCATGTGTTGCTTGTTCTCAAAGAAATTTGATTATGAGTGTATCACAAGTTATGATTTGGAATGGATCTCTATATTTATGGAACTATATTAAACTTATATATGGGCCCATTCAAATAGCATGTAAACCATACAAGTATTCATTGAATTTGATAAATGTATCCATAAGATGGTTACATGTGTGATTATTACTAGTTTGCAACCTGAAGTTTGCATGATTGTTTGAGGAAATCATTATATTGAGCGCTCAATTTTCATATAATATGATAAAAAAAATCATTTATTAGAACCTCCATAATTAGCTAGATCAATACTTTTGAGAATAAATTTTTATTTTGATGTTGGTATATTTTATCTTATATATTGTAGCACTTATATACAACAAGCCAACAAATTTCTCCTGATAAAATTGGTTTTTGGTCAAGAGCCAGGATATTCCATCTTAAAAGGTTTGAATGTGCATTTTTATTGATCCTCCACAATGCACATAGATAAATATTTAAAGGAAATTGAGATAAATATTAGATAAGAGCCTCCTTCTTGTTGTCTCTAAATGAAACCAAAAGAAAATGTTTTTAATAGAAACAAAATGATTAAGAAGAGACTTATGCTTCATGATTAGTCGATTGTCATTTGACAAAGTTTTCCTGACATGAAGGAGGAAAATTTGAACAACAATAAAAAAAAAAAGAACAAAAAGAATGCATTATTTATATATCTTTGAATATAATAATATGAACCAGAAGTTCATTAGGTTTTGCATTCATGAAATATTGCATAAAATCTTCCAGATGCAATTACTAATCTAAATGACAATTACTAAATTTTATATTCTAGCTAAAAATGCTTTAACCAGTAAAAAAGAAAGTGAGACATTCTTGAAGTGAGAGAATAATCGATTCCAAAAGAAGAGAGAAAGAAGGAAATAATCAAGATAATTATATTGAGGAGGCAAGTACTCCAGAAAAGGCCATGACATAATTAATTGCAAAAACTTCAAAAAACAGGTTCAAGTACCTGAAAGTAATAAAAGAGATCTCAATGAATTATGTCATAGGAAAAATGGAACCGAAAAGATTAAATTGTCGCCAACAATCTTAATAATAATTTCACCTTATCAATTAAGGATCTTATGCATAAATCAATCTTGCGAGTAGAAAGAATGGTGATTGGCCAAAAAGGAAAAGTGAAAGGGAAAGGCACAATAAAAATGGGATTACATTATTTTGATATGTGAAAATTACGGACGTATTGTCCTAGCCGAAATATGAAATATATAAATATTTAAGTGAAAATAAAGATTTTCACAAATGCTAATGAAGACTATGATGAGACATACTATTTTGTGGTGGATACAATATTTTTGTATTTCTGGCAGCATATATGAATAAAATTATATGTTTGTTACTTGTTGTTTTATACAACCTATTCATATGACTTATTAACTAGTGAAATTTATATGAGAATCCTTAAAGCATCTGAAATGCCAAAAGCATATACAAGAAAATCATTCTATATATAAAAATTTGTGCAAGTTTGAAAATAATTCAAGCATATATAATTGATTGAAAAATACATTGGAAAATAAGTAATTTTACATTTTACTTGACTTGTAGGTCGAGTTATCAAATGTATCAATGATTTTAAAATCACATATTTTTGCCACAGTGCACAATAGATAACAAAAATGAGATTTGATGTGATAGTCCTATGAATATATTATATGATATCATTTTATTCAAAACAAATTGAATATGTGGATGCAAGATATATTTTGGTGATTTTAAGAAATTTTCCTTTATTGTTTCCACAATGAATAATATAAAGGCACAGTATCCTAATATTTTAACATATTCAGAAGATATGTTAGAGGACTATATTTTAGTAGAACTTTTGATGACAATGCATGATTCATAATTTGGAGGCCAAAAGAATAATATGCTCAAAAATACATTGGAACTGATATTCTTATCAGAGGGAGTAAAACTAATATTATTGTCATTGCGAGTGAATACAATATTATCATCATCATGTGAAGTAGAGATCATACTATACTCTTTTCCTTAACCAATGTTTTGTCCCATGAGATTTTCCTGGTAAAGCCACGGGTACAAAAATACCTTTTAAGACCGGATAAAAAACGCCTCATAAGACCAGATGTGTGACTGATCTTGTTCCAGGCGGTCTTAAAAGTCTATAACTTTTAAGACCGGATGAACGACCGGTCTTAAAAATTTAGACCGAACTTTTGAAATATCCGGTCTTAAAAAGGTTTCAAAATAATAAAAAAAAACGTAAATGAAACAATCGATCCCAAATCACCAGATCTGGCAACATTTTGAATTTCCCTCCATTATTAGCGATGGAGAACCAAGAGAAGATTGGAAGCAACACCAACAAGAAAAACAAAAAGATGAATACAAAGTCTAGAAATAAGTCTAGATCTACAAAAAAAAAAAATCAAAGGTGAAATTGAAGTCTAGATCTACAAAAAAAATCACAAGCTTAAAGCTACCAAATCTGAGCAGGATCCTCTTGTCGATGCTGGCAAAGCTTCAAGCAACCAAAATCAAAGTCCAGATCTGAGTAAGAGCGGTCAAGGTAGGAGCAAATAGACTTAAGCAAGAAGAGATCTGGGTTTGATTTTAAGCCAGATCTGTGCGAAGGCAGTGTAGGAGGAGCCATAGATCGAAGAGGAAGGAGCCATCGTTGTCTAGAATCCTCGAAGTAGTACGCTTGCGCCGTTGCGGAGTTGACGCTATCGTAAAACGCTTGAAGCATCTCACTGCCAACGTTGCCAAGGATTTGGTTGTGTGGCTCTTAGGACGACTAACGAAGATTGTGAGTAGGTTAGAGGAAGAGGATATCATTCTTGTTGAGGATTTGACTCGTGAGGCTCTTGGAACACTCGTTGAATCTATAACTAAGTAAATGTTATATATCGCCAATAAGACAAGCACACTCACGAACTTAACGAGTTTAGCGAAATTAGTTTTTTTTTTTTTAACACTTTTAAGACCGGTTGTTTGTAAAAACCGGTCTTAAAAGTGTTCTATATTTTTAAGACCGGTTGTTTGTAAAAACCGGTCTTAAAAGTATATTTTTAAGACCAGTTCTTTGTAAAAATCGGTCTTAAAAGTATATTTTTAAGATCGGTTATTTGTAAAAATCGGTCTTAAAAGTGTGTTCTATATTTTTAAGACTGGTTGTTTGTAAAAACCGGTCTTAAAAGTGTTTTATATATTTGTTGAAAGTTCAGATTTAATTAGTTATAATTAGCATATACAATTATATTATACAATTATCTTAATTAAGTTGTTAGAGAGATTTTAGGAATTAAGTTAGTTGATTATGGTTTTTTGAATTTCGTAATTATATTCCTTACTGTAATCCCTAGATTATATTATACAATTATCTTAATTAAGTTGTTAGAGAGATTTTAGGAATTAAATTAGCAGATCATAGTTTTTTGAATTTCGTAATTATATTCTTTATTGTAATCCCTAGATTATAGGAACTGCCTAGGTTATGAGATTATTTACTTATTAACATTTGTATATAATTTCAATTAAGCGAAAGAATAAAGCATCGCATTCTCGGACTCATCTCTGATCCGCGTCTTCTCAAAATATTTACGAAATTGCAACCGGTCATACTTTTAAGATTGGATCTTTTATAATCCGGTCTTAAAAGTATTCTATATATTTACAAAATTGCCACCGGTCATACTTTTAAGACTGGATATTTTATTATCCGGTCTTAAAAGTGTTCTATATATTTACGAGATTGCCACCGGTCATATTTTTAAGATTGGATCCTTTATAATCCAGTCTAAAAAGTTCTTTATATTTACGAAATTGCCACCGGTCATACTTTTAAGACATGATTCTTTATAATTCGGTCTAAATGAGGCAATCTTAAAGCTCCTTTTTGCACTAGTGAGCTTTTAGCAAGGTAGCTTCGATTTGTATTGTGTACTCTTTTTCTTTCATTAGGTTTTTGTCCCATAAAGTTTTTTCTAGTACAATTTTAATGAGACACAATATTTGTTCATTGACATCCAATGGGAAGTGTTGTAAAAATACTAGATCATGTGAATGTCCATAAATTCCCAATTCTTGGCCTCTCACTTTCTACACTCCACAACCTCTCTAATGAATAATTTCTAAGAGTCTTTATGCTCATAACTCAAAGGTTACAATTTATGCACTCATGATGACTAACTTTGCTATTTACTTTATGTTACTCTTGGTTAAGGTTGAGGGTTGATAATTGAATATTTCATGCACTTATTTGTGTAATCCCAAAATTTTGGGAGTTTAAAATTGTAGTATTTTATGCATTTCCTTAAAATATTTAAGTAGTAATAATAATAATAAATAAGCTAATTAACTAATTAGTTAATTAATAATAATAATAATAAAACACACATCAATACACCCATATATTAACCTCCAATGCCATTCACACAAACACCATCAGATATGTGTATCTCAGCAACAAATCAGGATTTCAGCGTCAGTTACACAGGAAGGCAGAGATCATAGCAGAAAGAAAAATGAAAGCTGAACACGCAAAAGTAGCAGACCAGCAACAACCATACTCCTCGAGCCCACCGCTAATACCCTCTAGTCCTTCTTTTTAAGACTGGACCCTGCTATATAGACATGTGGCTGTTCTCTTCGTTTTCCAGCAACATACTCCGCCATGTGCTTTCCACTCAAGTGCTCAAACTCCACTTATCTGCATAAAACCAGTTCAGCCCTTATTCTTATTCATTTCCCACAGTAAAGTTGAGAGTGAGAGTCCGAGAGAGAGTTAGAGAGAGAGAGAGTTGATCATTTTCCTCCTCTGCTCAAAACGTCGGAAAACAGAGGAGTATTTTTAGTGAGCTAGTTTCCATCGTTTAAAGCGTAGAAGAGAAGGTAAGTTTGCTGCCAGCATTTTTATATACTGATATACATAATGAAAGAAGAAAAACGCCGAAGGTCTCTGCAAAACTAAGCTAAAATCTGAAACTGAAAAACAAAGGGGGGCTGTTAGCGTTTTTGTCTTTACGTGTGTATAGGTAGATATATGTAAATAACTTTGCTGCATAAATAGGTATATAGCTGCTGATTTTGTTGCCTTCATGCGTGTGAGGGTACACACACACACAACTATCGCTAGACATAAAGATAAGAAATTTACCGTCATATATATGGAATACGTCAAAGGCATATATATATCTATATAAGGTCACTGCTGCATGTATACACCTGTTAGAGCTACGCTTTGTCTTTTTAGGGGCATAAATCAAGTAGAATAATACTCCTCCGTGGTTATCTGAGTGTTTGATATATTAAGAGGAGAAAAACGCTGGGCATTTGTATAGGTATTTATATATATGTTTTTTTTAAAAAAAGGAGGTGTGTATTATATATACATTATCCACTGTGAGTCTGTATATATGTACCGATGATTACTGTCATGCCTAGGTGTGTAAATGAATATATATGAATCTTGCTAGAGTAAAGTATGTTTTGCTGTCAACGTGTATATCCACATGGAACCAAAAGATTTCTATCAAACTATAATATATATATATATTAATGCCTTAACGTGGCTGTCATGGGCAAAAGGAAGGGTTGCTAGTTTTTTCTTATATATATATATATATATATATATATATCATACACTTTGCTGAGAAGGAATAAATAACAAATATACAATGATTAAATGCATGCTTGCATGAAAAGGTGCCTCTGTTCATTCAATATACATATTAACTTTTCAAAAAGTTAAAGAAGAAAAGTAGAGTTAGTTTGTGTAAATATATATAACTGCTATTATTCAGAAACTATAAAACCAAGAATAAAAGCATATTGTTTCTATATGTATATATAAATTAAAGCTATTGATTTTTTTTATATACCTATAAAGTATATTTTTGAAGTGTTAGTAATTATTATTATTATTAATACTATTATCATCATTAAAGAACTGAGAGTTAAAATAAAGTATAGAGAAATGATGATGATGATGATAGAATAGATAGATATTGTTATTAGGAAATTTAGGATAATTATAATAATAACAGATATTGATGTTATTATTGGGAAGGAGTGATAATAATAATAAATAAACGAGGAATTATTATTATTAGGGTTAATAATAATAATAATTAAAATTATTATGATTAGGGGAATTTTAAGGGATTAATAACCATTATTAATCCTCCAAACTAATTCGCGTAGTTAGTTTCCTTGCGATTCGAGTAAGTAACTAACGACAATGATAAATATTTATAGGATACATTGACACTTCCATCGATCCCAGCACCTTCGGAAGAAATTTAAAGACTCAAGCTTGAGGTGGGTAACTGTTATCATGTTAGCCTATATGTAAGTATTCATGTATGACTAATCATGTTTGCTTGATGGTTTACATGTTTATATCCTAGCTATGGATTAGGGGCTGTGTGTTCTAAAACAGGGCTACGTGTCCTAAAGGGCTGCAATCTTTAGCCGTTAACTACGGTTGTGCTACGACTTATTTACTGTGAATGAATGGCTATGGTCTTTGGCAGTTAACTGTGGTTATAGTGCGATTTGTTACTGTGATTTATTCTATCCTTAACATGTTTATGTTGTCATTTATATTTCATATTTGCATATGAGATTAACTGTTACCCCTGGGGTTCATTCATTTAAACTCCAGACTGCATGAAAGAGATAGGTAGTGGTTCGGGATCAAAAGACAAGTTGCAACTGTAAGGGTCATAGCAGGTGGAACTTTTTGGAAAAATATGAGTAATTAGACTGTACTTTAACGTTTATCATCTATCTATTTTTGATTATTGTATTAACATCCCACAATGGGATGGATTCGAATCGCGAAAAATTTGTCTTCGTTTTTTCAAACTAAGTTATTTTCAGAAACTTTTATTCCGCAATTAAGTCGTCTAAATTATCTCGATGCCTGTGCGCGATAACTCTGATAAATAGAGGCCCCCCACAAGGCGGTCGTTACAATTTGTATCTTTTTGGGTAATTAATTTGGGATTATTTAGTTAATAAATAATGGGCTTTAATGTTTATTTGGGCTTTTGGATTTAATTCATTTTAATGATAAAATTCCAGATTTACATTGCTTCATTGTTTTAACCATAACTCTTGAAACTAGACATCCTATTAGTTTCATTCTTGTCTCATATTTTAGATGATTCAGAGGGCTATAAATGTTATGAAGACTCAAAAGACGAAATCAGACAAGAGGATAGTCAACTTTGGAGCCGAAGTTAAACATGTTTTTTTTTGAATTTTTATTTTAGCCCGAATTTTGTAAAGACCATTTGCTATTTATGTCTATTTCTTTTGGGCAGGATTTTTATTACTTGGAGCCCCGTTTCATTTTTCAATTTTATGTTAGGTCAGATGGTGGCTACAAAGAGATTATCATTTACGTTTTTATAGTTTTTCAGATTTAACATAGACTTTTGAATTTCTCTAAAATGTTCTTCATCCATTGTTCATTGTTTTGCCCAACCATGCTTGGCTAAGTCTCTCTAATCAACGCATGGATTAGGGATTATGTATTCCAAAGGACTCACACTTAATCGGTAACATCTTTACTTGTTTTTGCCTTCTTTTACAAGATTCGATTTTGAATTCGGATTGGATTTTTGATTAAAAACCTAGATCAATATATCCCAAGGACATAGTTCAAACTGGGTTGAAGCGATCACTGTGCGATTGCCCAATGACATGCCGTTGAGTTGAATAAATTTTGGATGATCGTTTAGTTGAAGGGAATTTCTGGACAAACGTAAAGATTTCAGTTTGTCAAGAATCGATCACGAGTTCGGTTGTATTATTTTAGTCTGATGAAGGTTTTGAAATTCCTAATTCTGAGTTAGTTGTTTTAGTCTGATTAATTTTGTTTTCCCTTACTGTTTAGTTGTTGCTTTCATTTTATTGCATACTGAAATTCTCCCCCAATCATTTACTGTTTTACTATTGAAATTGGACCTACTGTAAATTCTATAGGAAATGATCCAGGTTACATTATACTGCAAATTTTTTTATTAAACTTGATTATTTTGTGAGAGGTCGGCAATCTCTTGTCAAGGTCTATAAATATAGCATCATGCACTACACTTTGGTTCATCCAAATGAATACATTATTACTCCATATTTGTCTCCAATTCTCTTTTCATATCTCTTCATCTCTTTCATTCCAATCTTTTATATTTTCTTGATTTTATAATCCATTTTATAACATCATGAAAATATAATAGATTTTGTTTTTTTAACCATGAAGAGATGAAATAGATTGAAATTTTTTATATATTTTTTTGATTAAATCTACTGTAAAACTTCGACTTTTTTTTCCGGGGACATATAACACTTGGACATCTAAAACCGTGGTATTAGAAACCTTTATTTCACCAGCCTACCCTGTTAAAAGTTATCCTTTAAAAAAGGACTAATTACACAGGCAAATTCGAACATAAAGATCGACTCCTACCGATAAAAAAAAAAAAAATTAGATCGACCCCACAGTTTAGCACCCGATACCTCCGAAAGCCGCGACCTGAATCCGTCGCATGGTGATTGACCTTCCACCGTGATCGCAGTCCTCTTCTCATCAGTCGCTGTGGTGATTATCCTGAATCGATTAGCGAACTTTGTGTCTGAGAGAGATGAATCCTTTAACCCTAGTGAAGCGCATTCAGAATATCAATTCCAAAGAAGCTTCTCTGGGCATCAGCGACGAGGCTTCCTGGCACGCCAAGTACAAAGATTCCGCTTATGTATTCGTCGGCGGCATTCCCTTCGATCTAACCGAGGGTGATCTTCTAGCAGTTTTTTCTCAGTATGTCTCTTCTTTTTTTTCCCCGTTTTGATTAGTGCACCTGTTAAATTTGAAAATTAGGTTACTGTCCCCTTTAACCAATTTTATTTGATAGATGTTTTCTTTTTCAATTTCTTCCTGCTGTGTTTGCCTTCCAATTTATGAGCCATTACCTATGGTAGTATCAATATGCCGTGGAGTGCCATAGATTATTATAAGCTAGAACTCGTTGTTGCTTCGGCTAGCATTATGCCTAATTTTGTTCTTTATGAAATATGATTTTTGATTTTTCTCTAATATCTGCTAATAATTTGTGTAAATCCAGATACGGGGAAGTTGTTGATGTAAATCTTGTTAGGGACAAAGGTACTGGGAAATCGAAAGGTTTTGCATTTCTTGCATATGAAGATCAAAGAAGCACAAATCTGGCTGTAGGTTGGGTTTTCAGTCTTGTAATAATATTGTTAGGGATGGTTTTAGCCTCTCTTTTTTCCCTTGCAGAATAATGAACTTAATTACTTGCAAATGCTTTTTCCCCAGATAATTTGAATGGAGCACAGATTTTGGGTCGAGTCATTCGAGTTGATCACGTCACTAAATACAAAAAGAAAGAAGAGGAAGATGAAGAGACAGAGAGGAAGAAAAGGGAGGAACGAGGTGTTTGCCGAGCTTTCCAGAGAGGTGAATGCACACGTGGAGCTAGCTGCAAATTTTCTCATGATGCGCAAGTAAGTACATTTTCTCAAGAAGTATTTAATGTGTCTATGATTTAGTCCTTTATGAGAAGAATTAGATGTTTGACCATTGAAATTGAGCCTGTATTCAAGGTTTAAGATATAAGTTTTGGTCCCTGTGGAAAATTTTAATGTGCCCATGATTTAGTCTTTGATGAAGTGAGTTTATCATCTCAAAATATAGGCGCTAATGTATTAATTGCGAATTTTGATGTCAGCCTTCAATAAAAGGAGCGTTGTAGGCCTTGTTTGATGGTCAGACTTGTTATTGAGCTTGGAGAGTTAGGCATAAAGCTCTATTACTGGAATTTGGATCCCAATTTAAAAAATTTTAACTTCTGTTTTCTTGTTTCTGTTATAATTGCAAGTTTTAGTAATGATTTCAAGGACTTTTAGAACAACTGCACTTCTGGTTCTATCTCTGTGACAACTTCAGAGAGACAGGAACCAAAATGTGCCATGCCTCTTGCTCATCTTTGTTTATTTGAGCAACTGAAACTTCAAAGTTCACTGACACCACTTCTACTAAACATCTGTCACATTGATTATGTTCTTTCACTTTGGAGCTTCATGTAATGTTTCCAAGGTTTTAATAATATAAAGGAGGTCTAATGCAGCCTTACATATCTTTGTTTTATTTTGTTGGGGTGCAATGCTTGGATCTTCGAGATATATGATTGTGTGGTTATTTTAAATGAATTTTCATTTGTGATATGCAGGGAGATTTTACAGTTTTGTTGCATTTTATAGCCTTGTTGGTCCTCTGTTTAGTTTTCTCCTCATTTTGTGTTGCTCATGATTTTTGCTGTTTTTAGTTGTGAATGTGCTGAATTCTGTGAACCAAATCCTTTGCTTAATTTGCGATGTAAGTTTGTGTGGCATTTCCTGCTAATTTGAGTTCATTGATGTGTCTATCCAGAGAGCTGCAAACACAGGTTGGGGGGCCCCTGAGGATGCTAGTTCAAAGTGGGGTCATGAGAAATTTGACGGTCACAAAAGAGAAAGAGATATACACTCTGAAGCTAAAAAATCAAGGAGAGGTGATGATGATATGGAACTCGAGCGAAGAGATCGTTATAGGAGGGAAGACACTAGGTCAAGGAAGCCAGATAATGATGAGTTTGAACCCAGGACGAGAGATTCTGATAGAAGGGAAGAAAAGAGGCACAAGAGACAGTATGATGATGATGATTTTGGTAGTAGACCAAGGGAAGATCATATTAGCCGGGAAGAGAGGGGGTCGAGGCAAAGAGACTATGATTCTGCATCAAGGTCAACAGATGATTATGATAGGAAGCCAGGTGACAGATCAAACAGACATGATACAGATAGATCTGAGCCAAAACAAAAATATGATTTGGGCAGGAGAGAGGAAAACAGATCAAGAAGGTGATTATCGGCATTGTATTTATGTGCTCTCATTCTCTTGTTCTGGTCATTTAACTTGTTCGGTATGATCTCTTTTCACTTTGTTATGTAAGACCTATCATAATCTTCCTTTCGGATGGAGGAAATCATGCATCTAACTAGTGATCTTAAAGAAGTATTGACACAAGATTTGAATCTCTCATATATATTGTCGCGACTAATTCTTTTTTTTTTTTTTTTTTTGGCTTTTTTACATGTTATCAATGAAAAGGAAGTTTTTGCCTGAAACTAACCATGGCTCCAAATTTATAGAATTGTTGTCTATTTGATACAAAATTTAGATAGTTTAGTAGTATTATATATTGAATAGAAGATTATATATAATTGTTCCGTTTTCTTCTGATTTCAAATTAATCAAATCATCCTACATGAGATCATGTAATGTAAGAGCCATGTCATCATTAACTGAAACGTGTGCTAGTTCTGCAATCGATCAACTTCAATTATTCATGAAAATTTACAAATTATAGAGGCATTCTTTTTTTTTTTTTTTTTTTTTTTTTTCATTTCTTCCTTAAGATATTTTCTATAATTGTTTTTCAAAACAAGTTTTAAGAAGATTTTATTTTTCTAAAAAAATCAGTTTGGTTGATAATATTAAAAAATTATATTTGATAACCAAAAAAATATAAATACTTATTTGAAATATTGTTCTTAAAATTAACTTTTGCGAGTACTGAGCATTCGACTTCGATTATTTGTTTAAATATTTTAAAAGAGAGAACTCATGTATAATCTATCTCCAATCCACAACTTTTTCCTTCTAATGTCCCATTCAATGCCTGTAGATCATAACTATATCAACTGAGAAGTTGCTTCTTTCTAATAAGGAGCTAGTCGGATTACCCTATGCAATGCACGAGCCCTTTCAATAGAAGGGGTGGAAAAGATTTTCAAATTTGGAAAATAATTTTAGTTAGTGATTATACAAACTTGAAATAGTTTAAGCAAAGGATATGTGGCACAAGTTAATAAAATCTAGGAATATTATTTATGAGCACCTGTAATACATTTTGGAGATGTGTGCTAAAAAAAAAATCATGTTGAAGATGGAAAATCCTTCCCTTGAAGATCACTCCCGATTGGTTGTGAGTTCCCTCCTAGGAGTGCTTCTTAGTTCTCCCCTTCAGTTGCTATGAGATGAGCTTGAGTTTAGAAGTGTTAGGCATTGTAAATGGATTATACGGTGTTCATGTTCCTAAAGTCATGTAGCTCTATAAAGAAAGATGTAGTGCATCATAAATTTTTAGACAAAACATTATGGTAGAAAATTGTTCAATCAAAATTCAATCAAGGATTATATTTCACTACTTCACAATAAGGTACAAGCATTACCTTGCTGCAACTCTTGAACACATGATACTTTAGATGACCACCAAAACTATATTCATTTTCAGAACGAATATAGTTATATAATGCAGAGTTTCCCATGTGAAATGCAACCCATTTGCATATTCATATTGTTCTTTGTATGTATAATGCTTATCAAACCCAAACTGGACCAATTGGGTCAGCTTGAAAATTGGCAACTCAGCCATGAAACCAGTCCAAGTAGCTTCATAGATTGTACTGTGGCAACCCGGGGTGACCCAAGATCAACCCGATAGAGTTGTTGGGTTACCCCAATCGCTTTTTTTTTTTTTTTTTAAATAATATTTTTATGGGAGTATGAATTATAGAGGGCAATTTCAATTGAAATTAATGATAATTTTTGTCTTAATGACTTTTAGTTTAGTGATTAAAGAATTGTAAATATGAATATTTTGTTATCATTTATCTATTTTGATAATTTTCTAGGAAGAATATTTAGTGATTATTAATTATAGTGTCATTGAGTGGTGAATCGATACCATATTGTCAATATGTCAAAGAAATTGTAAAGAAGATCATCTAAGTATGTTTTTTATTTTGTTAATAATTCAAAATATTGAATTCATTTTGGATGGTACAACATAGTGATGAGAGTTTAATTATTTTTTAATTTTTATTCCTTACCAATCTGACCCCTAGGTTGACTTTGATTTGATCAATTGACCCATAACCTATTATCCTAATCGATTCAGTGGCCAATCTAGGTTCAATAACCTTGATCTTATGATCGATATCAATGGAGGAATTATAAATTGATAAATTCTTGAAAATTGGGTTTGTCCCTGATTTATTTTCATGCCAAGTGGGATATCTTCTCAATGAAGACTAGCGAAGCATTTGGATGGAGGAGTATTGGGCGTGGGAATAGGAAAATTCGAATTTTCATATGGTGATGGCCCTTTAGATTGAATTTTTTGCTGGAAATTTTTTTCCCACGACGCCCATTCTCCTACAATTAAATGAAAATGGGCCCTATTTTCTAATGCCTACGAAAATGAAAGAAACTCTCATTTTCCCTAATGCGACAGTGACATGGCATATAAAGGCATAAGATCTGACCCTAATCGACAATGATGAAGCTAGAAAAACAGAGGGCAGTGAAGAATGGGGAGGGGGAGTGGCATTTTTCCGACAATGACAATGCATCTCAAACAATAGGTGGGTTGGATCTGATTTGTCTTTTCAGTTGTTCTGTTGTTGTTTGCTTTAAGCATTCATGGTTTTTGTGTTGAGTTAAGCGAGGATGCCATTGGCTGTATGATGTGAGTGGAACTAGCTGGCAGTGGTGGGAACTCCATGACTAGGAGACAACTTCGTTGAGTGAACACTAATCATGAAGTAGGCTTGCCCATATGTGATTCGTGGGTGCGCAACGATTGACATCGAAGTTATAAAATTATGGTGTAACCATGACTTCCACAGCAGTTAAATTAGACCACACAAAGTGGGTTTGACCACATGCGGGTGATCGATATGTCATAGTTATGGTTAGATTTTCTCATCCCCGCATAATCATGAGCCACCTTTTTAAACGCATGTGATTAAAGTTGTTCATAGATTCATGTATGATCGACATTGAGTGGTGGGTATGAGTAAAGATGTCGTTAATGCATGTTAACCTTTAGCAACCCACCAATCGCATCTGGGTGACCTTATGAGATTATTTAGATTTAACTATAGTCCAGAAATGGGTAGCTCATATCCAAAAACGAACTTTTTGAAAAAGACAACTTTGGCTGGCCACATTTATTGTGATTATTCTTCCAATCTGAGTGAAATATTGTTGGTTATATTGCTATGTTATATGTATGTATCCAAGAAACTGTGTAGGTGATGGATGGAGAAATGGATGAATGTTTAGTTGAGGTGTTGGTTAGATGTTTAGCTTTGGTGTTAGGGGTAAGGAAAGTCGTTGTGGTAATGTTTGTGGCAGAAACATTTAGTAGGCATAGGAGAGAAATCCCTTAAGCTCATTTAGGCTAGATTTCTGCTCTAAGAGAGTGAACCTCAAAGCAATGGTATATAGTAGTGACACAACTTGCTTCAACTAGATTAGGATGAACTGGGCGACACTTGACTACCTGTGCCACATGCGGGACACAATTGGAGGGTGTTGGTCGAATTCCCTTATAGCAAGTGAACAAGTCGAATAAGTAATAAAGTGAAGAGTAAAATATTGTCTCACAGAGATTAAGTAACCAACTTATGCGGCCAATAAGTTAACAAAAATAGCGTGATCAAGAGATATAAGAATAAGAGTGATTGGTGTGAACTACTAATTCTAATAAAATAATGAAAACAATCAGGAGTGAATATGATTGAGAGATATCAGATTTAAAGTAGGCAAATCTCAGATTTTCCCTTAATTTGCCTTCATCCCCACTACTAGCACACACTGTTTAATTGAAGTCTAATCATAACTCCTTTTTAGTAAGCTAAGACCATGACTCTTATTAGTGGCCAACTAAACTACAAGACCAATGTTAACTTCACAATTAAACAAATTGAATTATATAAATCAAAACTTGCAATCTGGTTCAGAAATACAAATTAAGGTTCCATCGTCGCTCAACCAATGGAAGTTTAGTTCATGACTAACAAATGAGATACAACTAAAAGTAATAAAATATGATCCATGAAATATAGAAGAAGAAAACTAAAACGAAGAAGAATCATGGAAGGAATTCAACGAAACAAGGTAATGTCTGTCACGTAATGCCTCTGCATCTTCTTCGGATCAGCAACCTTTTGTCACAATCGATCTCTTGTGCTTCTTAGCATACTATGATCTTTCTACCTCCATTTGATTTTATCTCTACCAACTCTTTTCTAGGTCTTGTCATCTTTCATTTTATGGCTAAGGTCCTTGTGTCATACATCAAATATGTCATCTAATGAGCTGGGTTATCCTCTTCTATTAGGCCCTGCTGAAAGATTTGGATGATTGATTAGCTTTTAATTCAACTGGATCTTGTTAGATATTCCTTATGATTCTTCGTGCTCTTGATTTCTGTCTCAATCAAATCAACCACCTTCTAGATGTTTCGCTTAATTTCCTACAATTATCTTCTGTATATCCTAAAAAAAAGATCAGCTCAAAATAGGATATGATATCTCCGATAACTATCCATATAATGTTGTAGCATCGAGATAGCATTGGTATGTCAGCTTAGAGTTCATAGCAAAATTAATTCCTTCTCTCTGTCTATATGTGGGATAACTCCTACAATGCATACATTCAGTTTTTCTAATCCCTATTTTCACATATGAATGAAATCTATTATTTTTCCTAAATCAAATACCTTTTAAGCACATAATTACAGTTAAAACCATTCATGACTTAGTGGAAATAAATAGCAAAAATAAGGCTTATCAGATGGCTGAAACCTACTTGGCACATGTTAGTTGATGAGCAAGTTGTGATGTTCTTGCACATTTTAGTGCATCATGGGAAGAACCGAGTAGTTCAATTTGAGTTTGGAAGTTCGGGTGAAAGAATAAGCAGATACTTTAAGCTCATTTTGAATGCCACCAAGGTAACAGAGCCTATTAGAGAGAACTGCATGGATGATTGTTGGAAATGGTTTAAGGTAAATACTCAAGAATTTTCTTTTTGTGAATCTACGTTTCAAATATTCATTGCGTCTTCATATAGTTGTTGTTAACGGTGGGGGTGTTTTGTTGCTCTAGATGGTACTCATATACAAGTACAGGTGCCTGATCAGCATAAGAGTCAGTATTGAAATGAAAAAGGGGATATAATGATGAATGTTTTAGAAGTATGCTCATCAGATTGACAATTTATATTTGTTTTGCATGGATGGCAGGATCTGCTATCGATCGAAGGGTATTGAGGGACACTACAACGAGGAGACATGGTTTGAAAATTCTAGCTGGTGCATTTGAGATTAATTGTTAATTTTTCATTTTGGTGTATTGTTACCAAGTTTGGCATTGATTAAACTAAAATAAAGTTGTTGGTGTGCAAGGAATTACTACTTAGTAGACATTGGTTAAACTAATAGTAACAGATTCCTTTTGCCTTACTGCAACCAAAGTTACCACCTAAATAAATGGAGACAAGAGTACCAATCCCAAACCTTGCGGAATGCTCTAACATGCAACATTCATCTGCTTGTAATGTCATTGAATGCTGCTTTGGCATTCTAAAGTTAAGATGGGAGATCCTCCCAAGCCCTTCATCTTACTCGGTCAAGATTCAAAATAGGTATATCGTGGCATATTGCTTGCTTTATAATCTTATTTGAAGATAGACTATCCCTAACCTAGGACAGCTTGATTCATTCAAACCCTTAACCCAACTTAAGAAATTCCTTCCATTTCAACAATGAAACCTTAGTTATATGGAACAATTTTAAGGACAACTTGGCTACTAACATTTATAATGCTTATTTGGCACATTGATTATGATTAGGATTAGGATTTATGTATCAATTCATGAACATTCCTATGATTGTCTTTATAAAAAGTTTGTTTGCACTGCAATAAAATGATATTGTCTATGTGTGTTTATAACGGCCTAATTTGGAACTAGTTAAACTGTTACTTATATTTGTACGTGTCATGATACTTGGAGAAACCAATTTCAATTTTTGTAGTGGAGTAATGGAAATCTAGAAAAAGGCTAAGCTCTATATGTGGACAGTTGACGAAGACAAGTTGTTGGTCCAGTGCCTTATGCAATTGAGGACAGAACATAAGTTTATGGTGAACAACAACTTCAAGTTAGGCTATGCGAAGTGCTTGGAAGGGATTATGGAGGAGCTTTCTCCTAATTACAAGTTTAATGGAAACCTACACATTATATCATGCATCAAGATGATGAAACAGTCATGGCAAATGGTGTATGATATGGTGTAAGGAATAGACACATATGGTTTTGGATGGAATCTGGAGAGACAATGCATTGTTGCCGAGAAGGTAGTCTGAGATATCTATGTAAAGGTTAGTGATGTTTGACCATTTTATGTTTATTGGTTTTGAAAATCATATTTGGTATTAGTTCATAGGTGGTTTCTTTATTAGGTTCACAAGAAGGCCGTATCATATAAAAACAAGTGCATGTCCCACTTCTAAGATATGTGTTTCGTGTGGTCAAAAAATAGGGCAACCAGTGATTGTGTAAATTGCCACTAGGCATGGAAGAAGAGATACATGAAGAATAATAAGACATCCCTAAGTCCTCAATAAATTTGGATGATATCCCTACCCCTGCTGAGGTTGATGTCATACATTCTGCTAACATTACTCATGAAGCTACTGGTGAAGGCTCTTGTAATGGCAAAAAGAGGATGAAAACGAGGAACTTTAACATGTTGGCATAGGTACTGAGGAAAAATGTTTCATGCCTTGATCGTACTATTGTTGAAGTTTTTTACAGCATAAGAGCACGTATGTCCTGCAAAGCGCATCATACGAAGGTGAAAGAGAAAGAATCAGACTTATTCCATTATTTGATGGAAGTTCCAAGTCTGACCATTGATAAGCTCACTGCCACCCACATCAAGACTGTCTTATCCTAGTAGCTACTCAATTTGTGTCAAAAGATTCCAAGTGCTTTTTAGTCAACATGGATTCAGAGCTTGCTAGGAAATTAGATGATAAATGGGTTCCATATGGATGGTCTATCATAGTTGGGGTTAGTGATTGAAACTTTGGTCCATGTTTATTTTAAGGAAATAGATAAAGACGGCATAACATTTGAATCTCTACTGTCTTTTAGAAAGTCTCTACACTCTTGATTTTGTTATTTTCGTTCCTCTACATATCTTTTGTAAGGGAATCTAAATATGTGATTTCATTGACACGACAAATATTTTGACAATGTCATATATGTAAGTTGTAATCATATATGTAAGTTAACTCCCCTTACAGGGATGTAATTATTGTGTTGCAAACCATGGTGAACCATTTGGCTTTATTCTGGTGAAAGGAAACAGGGGCAAGCAGAGTACTATTTCAACAGCTAAAACTATATGCTACCCATGGGCATAAGGTAGTTAGAGCCACATGAGATGATTCTCCATAATGGCTTTAAAGTAGGTAATGTTGTAATAGACTCTTTAGGTGTGTATGATGCCTGTCTAAGACCAACTAATAAGGCCATGAATATTTGCATAGGAAGGTATGAAACGATGCTTCAAAAGCTAGCTAAAGTTGTACTGGGCATTTTTGAGCATGACAATGGTAATGGATAGGATACCAGAGGTCCCTCTTAGTTACATAATATCCCGGATGACTCTCCTCAACGTCATTCAGAAGATGTCTCTGATGGTACTCATGTTCCTAATTTGCAGTCAAACGCCAAAGTTACAGCTGACTCCCCTTACCTGGACCAAGTCAATGCCCCAGCCATTGAAGCCACTAGCGAGGTCAACGTCTGCACCAACTGAGAATGTGGTTAATCCAGCATCTGAACTAGCTGAGGAACTCATTCATCCAATTGCATCGAAAGCCCATATGTAAACGATTATAGCTCCCTCAAGTCTGATGGATGTAGTTGCAAGCACCTCAACGATAATAGTTGTGTACTCTCCACGATGAAACCCACCAGCTACTCTATTGAGGCCTTTCACTCCTATTCATGACATCAACCTTCACCCATCCCCTTCGACTTATCAGAACCAAATGGCTAGTGCCGAAGATCCTAAAGATGATTAAATGTCATAGAGAACAAGTGTAGGTTAATATTTTTTTTTATTTATGGATAATGGCTTATGATTTATTGTAATGTTAAACTCAAATTAATGTGTATGTTTTCTAGTTTGACCTTTATTCATTTTAAGTTTGTTTATCATTACCATTATGTGCCCATAAAGTAGTCATGGTTATATCTACTCCATCACAAGGCATATGGCATGGTTATGGCTATGTCCTAAATAGTTCAACCATAAGCTGCTTATGGGTACGTTGTGGGCAACAATGATTGCAATGGATATAAAGGACTAATGCAGCACATTATAAATATATTCACCAATGCTTGTCTGGTTCATAACTATACGCACGTCGTGGGTAGGCCATAATTAAGAAGAAAAAACACAGCATATCATAAACCACAGAAGTTCACCATTAATAACTAAAAACAAATTACATGCTTTTCTATAGCATCACCATAATTGAATTAGAGTATAAGTTAAACAACAGTGCACCCAGTAGCATCACGCTCAAACCGATCTTCTCCTCTTCCAACCAACATAGCTACCCCCCACCTCTTTCCCACTATTCCTCTCCCGTTGAACACAATACACAAATTCCTAAAGTGTTTGAAAAGCTTCGTATTAGAGATGATAGCTTAACCATTCACCTATAAATCAGAGAGTTAATGGTGAACATTCCATAAACAATAGTCTCCAAAACAAGGTAGATCAAGGAGCTTACAACAACATAGGCTTCCTACACAGCATCATTGGCTACAACTTAATTTGTGGCATCGTCTTACCTGAAATTGTGCCCCTCCACCCCATACAACATATTAAACACTATCACTCTTTCTGCCTTCAGCTTCTTCAAGAAATGGAAGATATCATTGTTCCTTTTGAAGCCACATTCGATTAGCTTTTCTTCTATCTTTAGTTCTAGATATACCAAATAACCAGGTCTGAATCCCCTCTCATCCATTTGCTCGTCTTTGAGTGCGATCTCGACCGACAAATCAACAAGCACATGTCTACTTTAGCGGTCCACACGCAACATCGAAGCCCATTTCCTTCACTGAAACCACTATCTAAATCTCCATCCTCCACCATAATTCCACCGGTTTTCACTTTCTAATAGCCCTTGGCCTCCTTTGGTCTCAGCAGGGGGACTTGTTTTAGGCATTTTATATGGTGGGTGAGTAATAATGCTATGGGTCCGTGGCTTTCATGGGGGTTTAAAATAATGTTTTCAATTTAGGGGCAAAATGGTCTTTTGCTATATTTTACTACCTTATTTTCTTTAAACCAAATAACAATTTTCTATCAACCCATTTTCTTTTTAATGCGAACCAAACATGTCGGTGGTAAAATACTCTTGTTTTGTTCTCTAAATAGTCATGGAGTAAGATATTGATTTCTCAATAAGATAAACTCTTTTTTCTTCATTTCCATTCTTTACAGTAAGGAGTTATCATAATTCATTAGACTAAGGAATAACAATTGGAACTCTTAAAAGTAGTTTTTTCAGTTATGATTTACGGTATATGATGTTAGTATGTGAGAGGAATTTTGTCTCCAATTATGTAAATAAACACTTTTAGAGAGGTCCAAACATGACTGTTGCCATGTGTTTGATTTGAGGGAAGATAAGGGAGGGAGGACTTTTACCGAATTGTCATTAATTAGAAGAAAAAGGTTTTTTTATCTTTTGTATAGTTATGGATTATTGAAAAATTTTCATGAGTAATTTGTCAAAACAAGGTAAAAATTCCTCCTCCCCCTCCCTTCAAACTAAACATACCCATAAGCAATGAGGATTTTTTTGTTTTTGGTCAACAAGGGGTTTAATACCCTAGAAGAGTCATTTCCATTATTCTTTGATAATCCTATTTTTCATATTTTTTTCCTCTCTGTTTATTTTTTTTAGTAATAAATTTTGGCTAATTGAGCTTATTTAGATTATAGCCATTATATAATTTATAGAAATTAATTGATTAAATCTCATTTTGCGCGAAGTGGGAGCAATTAGGGATATTAATATTTAGGGTTAAGGTGCAAAAATACACATGAGCTTTTTTTCCAGGAGCGTCCAGTACCATGTACTTTTTTGGGAGCAAAAATACACATGTGGTTACCATTTTGGAGCAAAAGTCACATCTCACCGTTAAGTCACTGTTCACCGCCGTTAAGTTACTTTTGCTTAATCTCTTTCTCTCTCATCACGGTGAACAATGACTTAATGGTGGGATGTGACTTTTGCTCCAAAATGGTAACCACATGCGTATTTTTGCTCCCATAAAAAGCATGTGGTGCTAGGCGCTCCTGGAGAAAAAAGCTCATGTGTATTTTTGCACCTTAAACCTAGTATTTAATATTTAAAAAAAAGTGAAATTGTAAGAAGAGGGGAGCGATGTAGCGGAGTGAAGCACAGTAAGGAAGAATGAGGAGCGGGTCCGGTGGTTTCTCCTTCATCTTACGACGTCAGTTATTTTCTTTCCCCGACCTTGGGTATGTTTCTCTTCTTTCTTTTATTTTCTCTTTTTTTTCACTTTTTCTTCCATGAATATTTAGGATTTTATGCATAATCAACTCGAACTTAAAACTCTGATGCATCAAACTCGAATCTAATGTTATGTATATGTATTATGATTTGAATTACTTGCAACTTGGGATTTCTGGTTTGTAATTATGCATTATTTTTGAAGAGAACCTTGAATGTTTTTGGATCCTATCCCAACCGTTGGATTAAAATATGAACAGTTCAGATTTCATCTTTTTATAAAAATATTAATAAAATATTAAATTATTAAAAATATTTCAAAAAATATTTTTATAAAAAATAAAATCTGAACCGTTCATATGTCAATCTAATAGATGAGATAAAGAAGATGATGGAAGAGGATGGGAAGCAAAAAGAATAGGAGCCGGATCCCTGAAGTATGACATTGAAGCTGAGTGTCTACCTAAGCCAGCCTAAAGACAGGAGAAGGTAATTTCATTAGTGTTACAGATCTAAATTGTGGGCCCATTATGAAGATGGCCCAATAAGCAACAACCTACCTATAATCTTAACAGCCTCCCCAAATCAAGGAGATCATTAATTAATTTATCAAGATCTTTATCAAGATCCTAACCACCCTCAAATCAAGGGTCTTATCACTAAAGATATCTTATATCTTTAAGTGATAAGATAACAAAAGCCCAACAATTTAGGGCCCAGGTAAACCTATAAATAGGGTAAAAACCCTAATAAGGTACACAAGATCTGCACTCTATCTTTTATGATTCAGTACACACAGAGCATACACCCCCTCTCCCCTTTGGCTATAAGCTTATTCTTAGCAAGCGAACTATGTGGACTTTAATCCCTCTCAATAGTACGTAGGCCCCTGGGATTTAATCCTAGGTCAAGTCCAATCTCTATTGTTCTACAACAAAACATTGGCGCCAACTGTGGGGACTATAAAGTTCAATCCTTGTGACCAACGATGACTAACACCAGAAGTAGAAGCCAGATGCTCATGCAAGAGCAAAATCAAGAACGACACGATCACAACGATCAACAACAGGGAACTATTCCGGAGGGTGATGCTATACCATTTGAGGAACCCCAGAACACGGATCTCCCAAACCCTGAGGCTGATTCCACAGGCCTGGTACTACAGCAAGCTAACCAAGCCAATTTCTCACAGCAGTTCCAGTCTGACAACTCAGAAACCCGCATACTGCGGAACTCGATAGAATCGCTACTAAGACGAATTGAGATCATATAAAGATGCAACTACCTCTAGAGTCAAAAAATCGATTGAATGACCAAGATACTTGGGGAGCTCCTGAAACAGTCACAACACCGAGATGACTAGCATAATGAGGATAGAAACACTAATCAACAGCCTGTTAATCCTCCTTGAATTGAGGAACTTGGGCAAGGACATCCTGTTGATCCTCCTCAAATCGAGGAACCCGGACAAGGAAGGGAAGCTTCAACCACCAACCTTGACCAAAATAACCATCAGGATCAGACTCGAAAGGAGGGAACTCGGATGTCTTAAAGAAGCAATCAATCGATGGATGAGCAGAAAGCCGGACAAAATGCATTCAGAAAGCACAAAATATGGTACGGAGAAGGAGGAAAGAATAACAACCCATTCTCCGATGAGATTACGAAAGCAGTGTATCCAAAGAAATTCGATGCGTTCGATTTGCTCAAGTATGATGGAAGTCAGGATCCCCAACCGTATCTCAACACCTTCGACACCGAAATGCTCATTCGAGGATTCAAGGCACCAATCATATCCTGGTTGTTTACCTCAACTTTGCGAGGAGCTGCACAAGTTTGTTTAAGAACCCTACCTCCCAAGTCGATCTCTAACTTCGACGAATTGAGTGACAAGTTCTTGCTGAATTTTGCGACAAGCAAAAAGCAACCTAAGTCTGTATATGCATTGGGAAGAATCAAGCAACAACCCAGCGAGACTCTCCAAAAATACCTAGATCATTTCAAAATGGCCGCTCTCCAAGTGCAAGGATTGACGGAAAGTGTCCATGTACACCTACTCATTTCAGGCTTAGATGGTGAATCACGGATGGGAAGATCGATTTAAGCTGCTAAAATCAAAACATTGGAAGACTTTAATAGACGGGCTAAGAAATATCTGGATATAGAACATATAGAAATAGCCAATACTCCGAGGAAGGAGAAACGAAGGAGCCCGCCACCAAAAGGAAGGGATCAAGCAGCAAAAGACCGATTAAGGAACTCGGACCAAAAATCTTGAGGTGGGAAATATGAAGGGAAGTATGATAAATATACCCCTCTAAACGTTTCACGTGCCTATATCTAGAGAGAGGTAGCGTTAACCGAGATGAAAAAGGTGGAAAGCCCACGTCCATTGTATAACATAGGAGGTTTAGACTAAACCTGTTACTGTGAATTCCATGACGAACCTGGGCATACCACTGAAGAATGCTAGTATCTTAGGGACACAGTAGAAAAATTTATCTGAGAGGGTAAATTGCAGCAGTATGTGATCATAACCCAAGGACAAAAGAGCAATAAATGCAAGCAGATAAGTTGAAGTAAGACCCCGGTCCATCATAGAAAACAGCTAGATGACGACTGAAGGAAGCCTGAGGACGATGACAAATTCCCCGAAGCCGAGTTCGATTGCAACGTCATTAGTGGAGGTTACGACGGAGGAGGCGACACTGTAAGCCAACGGAAGAAGTATCTTTATGAAGTTCTGTCAATCAGGGGGAGGCCAACTTTGAAGACTAAACCTCTGAAATCAGAGCCTCCCAAATTATTCTTCACTTAAGAAGACTTGAGGGATGTAATCTTAGGTCACCAAGACGGGTTGGTGATAACAGGGCTTTTGGGAAAATGCCAAGTAAAGAAGATTTTTATGGATGCCGGTAGTATGGTAGACATCATCCTGTGGGACACATTCAAAAGAATGAACCTTGATCTAGAGAATTTAAAGCCATGCAAAACAACCCTGATAGGGTTCAATGGGGAAGACATATATCCTAAGGGATATATCGAGCTCAAATTGATATTAGGGTCTCAGGAAGCTTTCAAGACGGGACAAGTCAAATTTATCATTGCCGATTTCCCGTTATCCTACAATATTATCCTGGGCAGGCCAACTATTCATAGTTGGGATATGTTAATATCAACCAAACATCAGAAGTTGAAGATGGTGAGTAGTAAAAATGAAGTCATCACCATCAGGGGGATCAGAAGGAGTCTCGACAATGCTATTTGTCAATGGTAAAAAATAGCAAGCCAGGATCATCCTCCTCCCAACAACCACTCAAAGAAGTCTCAAACAAAGACTTAATATGGCCATGTGGCCAAATAACAGGAAAGCGCACAAAGTAACTAATAAAAGATTAACCTCATTATTAGAAATCAAGTTATTCAATATTTCAAACAAATCCCGAAATTCCAAACTACCTGTTATCCAATAAAGACCAAAATTCCCAATAATAATAATAAAAATCCCCTACCCGATTAGTTACAAACGCTTTTTGACAAGCATTTGCCGCAATAGTGTTAGTTCTCTATATGTTTTGATGATAACTGACAATTGTAAACAAAAAAGTTGCTCTTTGTTGCTAAAATTCAAAGAAAGGTAGAAGTTTGTTAACATTTATTTAATCCTTGTTATGTAAGATAAACTCGAGCCTAAAATTGTTTAACTCGAGTTCACACTTAACATAAAGAAGGATAAGTGTCTTTGAACTTAGGCAAACTCGAGCCTTCTTTGATAAACTTAAGCCTACTCGTGACAGAAAGCAAGTTTCGTGATTTTATCTGAGTTGAACTCGAGCCTATTATATTAAACTCAAGTCTATAGGTTACAAAGAGAAAAACAAGTTTATCACTCCTAGTTAAACTCGAGTCTGTCATAATAAACTCGAGCTTATGCCTTACAGAGAGCATGTTGCCATTTTGTAACTCAAGTATGTCTTATTTAGCTCACGCTTAAGTCTTATAGAGAGTTCTTCATCAATTGTTCATGCGAACAAACTCGAGCCTGCTAAGTTTAATTTGAGTTTGTCCCTTACAGAGAGCATTCAAAATATTTTGAAATATAGACTCAAATATGATTATGTAGACTCAAGCCTATCTCTGATTTCAAAAGCGTTTGGCTAAAGCAAACTCGAGCCTGGAACTTATGAACTCGAGTTTATGTCAGACAGAGAGAGTTATCAAAGCTAGAAAAACAATTAGACTCGAGCCTACATGATTTTAATTCGAGCCTAGCGGAACTCTGTTTCACTAACGACATCTTCTATCTGTTTGATTTCAGAATTATAGGCTGATTTACTCTCATATTAAGTTACGGATCATCATATATATGTTTGATCGATATACCTATTAGTTTTAGATGAATTCAATAGGGGTCAAATTAAAATCAGATCTGGGTTAAATGCATGTAATGAAGAACCAAGAACAAGCCTGAAACTTCTCCTCTTTCCTAAGGGTTCGGCTCAGGCCGTTATAGGTCAATCAAGTCATTCTCCAACGATCAAATACAGATCATGGAGTGACAAGAATTTTGGAAGATCATATGCAACGGCTAAATCCAGGATTCCAGTTAAGAATTGAAGAAAAAGAGAAATATATGCAACTATCATATTCCAGAGATGAAGCTGAACATTGAAAAATAGAAGAGAAGAAAATGCAACGACTAGTTTCTTTGATTAAGCTCTAAATATCCACGAAGACTCATTGCATCGACACACAGAAACACAACTGATTACATTTTCAACTTAAGTCTTGTGCATTCTATTATATTCGAACTTCAGTGTTTATTCATATCTGCTCTTTTTGAGAGTTTGTTTTTGAAAATCATTTGATTACTTGTTTGAGGGAACTCAAGGTTGTGGAACCTGTGAGTTGGGTCATTTGATTACAAAGTGTAAGGGGGAGCAAGTCTTAGGTAATTAGGATTGCTTGAGAGTTACATTGTTGTAATAAGATAATATTGACAGTTGAAAAACCTAAAAGATATCTGGGGACTGGACGTAGGTCAAGGTTAGGACCGAACCAATATAAATTTTATGTGTCTAAGCTTTTCTTTCCTTGCCTTCTTACATTCTGTTTTCAATCCAAAAACTTGAGTGTTTTCAAAAAGATTTTTAAAATCCCCAATTCACCCCCTCTTGGTGATTTCTTCCATTTTCAAAGAGGACGTGTGAACCAAAAACCTATTAATAGATAAAAACAAAGATGGATAGAAAGGAACAAGAACAAATAAGTTTTAGCTAATGTAATAAAGATACCAATTGTAGTTCCAAAAACTCCACATGTTTTATTTATTTCACAAAGGTCAGAAACAAATATGTACGGAATAGAGATCTTCCAACCGTCCAAGTAAAGAACTATTACAAATAATGAAGAAACTAATGAGCTTAAATAGGAACGTAAAATAAACCAAATGTGATACCCGAATATTCGGTTTGATAACCTGCTACTAATTCTTCTTCTGCTTTTGGTAAATCAAAAGGTAAGACATAGTAGTGCTCTCTAGCTCAGCTAAGACCTATTTATTTCGAAGGATAATGGTGCCAATTGAAGTGTATGACACTTAGGATGATGGTTTGTGCTAGACTATATGTGTAGTCTGTAGGCTCAGCCAGGTTTATGCATTTAGGGTAAGGATGCCAGGTTATCACATAGTAATGTGATACTAAGTGACAAGGTGTTGTCAACCTGATGATCTAAGAGAAGACATGGAGATGTTGTTGATCAAATCAACCCATTGGATAAGTTAGTTTTGCAGGCTCAACTGGAAACTAATGATTCCAATCGTTCTCTTAGCCCACTACGGAAATCCTTGTGAAGGATAACCCTAAATTAATTAACTGAGGGTCATTGATTCTAGAAGAAATAGTAGGAGAGCCACATACGTTTCAAAAGTCTCCGTATATGGTTCATGAAATACTTATAAGTCCATTTTGTTTTTCAGTACTAGAGTCATGACTAGAAACATCAATTTGTGCTCTATTCTGGAAGCTAACAAATTTACTTGACCAAACTTTAAGGACTGGTATCGGAATGTAAAAATAGTTTTACGTTTTGAGAAAATTGCATATGTTTTACATTCTCCAGTTCCTGTTGCCCCTAAAGAAGGGCAAGATGGGTTTGATTAGTTTGACTGACACGGGTACAAAAAAATGTTTTAAGACCGGACAAAATATGCCCCGTAAGACCGGACCAGCGACCTGTCTCATTCCAAGCGGTCTTAAAAGTATGTAACTTTTAAGACTGGACGCGAACTGGTCTTAAAAATATATTTCAAGACTGGACGTAAGAAACAATAGGTCTTAAAAATCACACTATATAGACCTTACATATATATAATTCGATCTTAAAACCAGAATTTATTAGACCGAACAATAAAAGGTCCGGTCTTAAATACGCCACTTTCAAGACCAGACTAAATGTCATCAGGTCTTAAAAATATGTAACTTTCAAGACCAGACAAACATATTCACCGGTCTCAAAAATAAATAAAATAAGACCTTACTTTAACATATAACTGGTCTTAAAAATATTACTTTTAAGACCAGACTAAATTAATATGTGCGGTCGTAAAGGTTGGTCTTTTTTTATACAATTATTAGAACTTTTAAGACCGTATAGAATAGCGTCCGCTCTAAAAAGTCTCACTTTTAAGACTGAACATCAATTACACCAGTCTTAAAGGTTAGTCTTTAAGACCGTTATTAGTAGTTTTAAGATCGTAAGGAATAGCCTCCACTCTTAAAAGTTTGACTTTTAAGACCGGACATTCAATAGACCAGTCTTAAAAGTGGAAATTTCCCCTGTTCAAAACAAATTCGCCACACAATCTAGCATCTAAAAGACAGTACTCTAAGCTACAAGCTATAATTGAATTGGGAATGGATACAAATATTATTCACCAGGCATCGTAATAAATGAGCTTGTTACTAGCTATTACAGTACAAACCTAATAATAAATGAATATAATTAATACATTAAGACAAATACATACAATGATTTACAAATAACAATGTACAACACCTAAATGAACATATATATACCAATGAGTTACAAATAACAGTGTATAGCACCTAAATGAACATATATATATACCAATTCATCACCTTGTCTTCATTGAATTCCCATTCGGCCAATAACAACGAACATAACTAACATTCCTCTTCTTTTGTAACAAGCTAGCCCATTTTGATCAAATCCTGCAGGAAAAATAAAAACAAGAACAAAAGATAGTCAGTGACATTGCTTAAGAACATAATTAAGAAGGAATTGAATATAGTTAAAAACGTAAATTAGAACCTTAAAGTTTTCAAAGAATTGTGCAAATGAATATTACCATATGAATTGATGACTCTTTTATAAAGGGATATCCTCCCATATCCCTTCTTGATGATCATTTCTTATGCCGGGTTCATTATCCGCTTCATCTTCTTCGTTGATGTCCGGTAAACCCTTTGAAAAATGAGTATCTTAGGAAGACCATAATTTGCATCATTTTCCTCATCAATATCAATGACCCTTTTTCCTTGGAGAGCTACAGACTACATTTTATTTTCTTCATCGATGATATAGAAAACTTGTTTCAGGATAAAAATATATATATAATTGCGGCTGCCACCGCCATTTTGGACAAACCTGCTTGGATTACCTAATTGCATTTTTTTTTCGTCTAAAGCTGATTGCGTACGTTTGAGAAGTTCTAAAAATGGATTTGAAATTAACATAAGTTATATGATAACAAAATTAATTTTTTTTTTAAAAATAATAACTACATTAATTAAGAACATACAAAACAGGCAAATTAAAGTCCTCGTGAGTCATCGCTAATTGACTTTAAAACTAACCATGATATATTTGCTTAGTTGATTTGATTTGAACATAATTTCAGTTATGTCTAAAAGAAATAGAATAATTAATTTTTTTTCTTTAAAAAAGACCTTTAGGGCCGTAGACATATAAAAAGCCGGTCCTAAAGATCTACGCAGGACTTTTAGGACCGGACATATATTAAAAAGTCGCTCCTAAAAGTCTCGCATAATTTTAAAATTAAAAATGTATTTTTTAAAAGTCCTTCAGGACTGAACTGCTATGAAATAGACGGTCCTAAAAGTCTCCAATATTTTAGTTTAAATTTCTCATGTTGTATGAGAAGAAGAAGATTCCTACATAACACATGAAATGTTGGGACCCACATATATATGTCGCGCAATATTTTTAAAAGGACTTTTAGGACCGGACATTTATTAAAAAGTTGCTCCTAAAAGTCTCGCATATTTTTAAAATTTAAAGCGTATTTTTTAAAAGCCCTTCAAGACCAAACTGTTATGAAATAGACAATCCTAAAAGTCTCCAATATTTTAGTTTAAATTTCTCATGTTGTATGAGAAGAAGAAGATTCCTACATAACGCATGAAATTGTGGGACCCACATATATATGTCGCTGCAATATTTTTAAAAGGACTTTTAGGACCGGTCATTTAATAACTAGTCGCTCCTAAAAGTCTCGCATATTTTTAAAATTAAAAACGTATTTTTTTAAAAGCCTTTTAGGACTGAACTATTATGAAATAGACAGTCCTAAAAGTCTCCAATATTTTAGTTTAAATTTCTCATGTTATATGAAAAGAAGAAGATTCCTACATAACACATGAAATGGTGGGACCCACATATATATGTCGCACAATATTTTTAAAAGGACTTGTAGGATCGGTCATTTAATAACTAGTCGCTCCTAAAAGTCTCGCATACTTTTAAACTTAAAAACGTATTTTTAAAAATCCCTTCAGGACCGAACTGTTATGAAATAGACGGTTCTAAAAGTCTCCAATATTTTAAAAAATTATACTAAGACTTTTAGGACCGGACAGATATGAAATAGACGGTCCTAAAAGTATCATTGGACATTTTGAACTTATTAATAAGCTCATTTACAGCATCCTGTCCTAAAGGTGTAAGAACTAATTCCATGCAACACATTCAGCAACAAAAAATAGAAAGCATCAATATAATCTGTTGGAAATGAAGAAACAAATTTATTAATTATTGATCATTAAAATGTACAGTTGTTCATTATTATCATTAAATAGTACAATTATTCATTATTATTTACAGAAGATGTAATATAGGTCTACAACACATATTTACAAATTAATCCCGGGGGGCATTTGCGATTTCCTGAATGAGATATTCATAAATGACTTGGCGTATGCGCTCAATATCACCATCAGGAAAGGGGTCAGCACAATCAAACGTCTGTAACATCAAAGACATAAATACTGTATATATTAGACCTTAATTCCTTTTATCAAAGGGGTCAGCACGCTAAACGTATGTATAATATCAAATACATTTACCTTTCAGTGATAGACAAAATTGTTCACGTGATAATATCATACATGTGTCACATGACGTAAAGCCCACATAAGTTAGAATCATGTGGTTGCCGACGTGTCTAAAATCAAACAATATATATATATATATATATATATATATATATATATATATATATATATAAGAGCGTATATAATTTGTTACACAATGACCAAGTTCACAAGGCAAAGTTCATAAGGCAGTGTCCATGCGTTGATCCAAACAGTATCTTTGACCTGATGCCCAGCCTTTCTCTTGGCTTTGGTATTCCAATATGGCCCTATTATCGAAATCAAAAATTTCAATTATCAATATTGGTAACTGAAAATTCACAAAAGAGATTTCAGACAAAAATCAGTGACAAAATGACATGCGCTTACTTATCAACAATCTGCTTTAATATAGGCACTGGTTCGTGGTGAAGGGAGCATAAAAAGACTACTTTATTTTCCTCCGTGGAAAGGAGGACCAACTGTCAATGGTTACCTTGGTTGAATGGTGCAAGGTACCACCTTCTCATATTGTTAGACAATCTCCTAGATATCTATGATGTTCTTTGAGTTACGGTTGCCACACTTTTGTAGTCTGGGCACAAGAATAAAAAATCATGTTCTCTGCCCTGTACTCCCATTTCACGATGCATCAACCTACAATAATGACATGCATCAGTGAATTTGCTAGTATATATGTATGTGTACATGTCTAAATGACCCCTCTTAAAATTATGTACGTACTCATAGAAGAAGATACTACGTACTTCATCAATAACAACACAATTGCATTAGTTATCTCCTTTTTAGGAAAGAGAAGGGAGACTAAATCTTCTTGGTCAACGAAGACCGGTTGCTTTTCTTTTAGGCCTACTTCAGCATTTATAGGCCATGATTTGGTTTCAAGAGTTTGATTGACTACCATAAGTCCAATTTCATCCTTGGTAGTCAACTTAAGAGCGGGCAAAATATTATGCGGGGCTGCAGCTTCATCAGCAGGGGCTAGGGCTTGAGGAGGAGTATAAACACGTACAAGCTTCACTGGCTACGAGATGAAGCCTCCCAAGCAATCACTCACAAGTTTCATTTGAGCGGTTTGAAGAGGGATAGGTGCATCAGCAATGATCACCTCCTCAACTGACACCCTAACTTCATCATCAGCCATTTATCGGTGGTGTACAATTGATCCCAAGTTGTAGACATTCCCTCTTGCAACCAATCGTCTACCAGGATCCTCCACATAGAGCTCACAATGTTCTGCTGACTGTCCAACAATGCAGCTCCCTTTAGTGCTCTGCTGAACAGGTGGAGGTGAGTGTGGCAAGGGAACGATGCTCTCTCCACGAGAGCTGACAATCTTCATCATCTCCTCCTTCATCTTTTTCAGCTCATCTTGAAACTTTGCACTTAATGAAGCTTCTCGCTCAACTGCTTTCTTCTCTGCTCTGGCCTCTGCTTCCTTAGTTGCTTTGGCCAGTGTACGTTCCATCTCCTCCTGGGTAACCATTGCTTGTTTTTGGCGTTTGGATTTACCAAAGTATTCCTTCAAGCCTACCCGTCCTCCAATTCCTCTTACACGCCCCACGTGATCCGATTTTCCAGTCGTAATGGTAACAATATCTTTCCTCCCATCTGACACAAATGATCCCTCTTGTTCTTGCATTTTGAGTTCTTCCTGTAAGATACAAATAACAAGAGCATAATTAGTAACAAAACATGTTTAGTAACTAAAAATTAAAAAATAACAATACTTACAATTCTCTCAGCAACTACACGAGTTTGTTTACTAGAGTATGCCCCACCTTTCTTTTTGCAAATATAGAGCCATAAATCCTCACGGCGTATTGGAGATGCTGGCCACGGATCACATATCTCAGAAGGATTGGCTTGAGCTTCATCTTCCAATCTCTTTCGCTTGGCAGCCATCAACTCTTTTTCGGCCTTTTAATATCCACCGCGAGAAGCTGTATGTGGGCAATCATTCTTTCTCCCAATCTCTTTTGCTTGCTGCCTTCTTATCTGTGAATCAGAATCGGAAACAACTATTCATTATGAATTCTAGACCTCAATTCAAACAATAGTCAAATTTACTTCATCAAGTTTCAAGACTTTGTTAAGGAAGATGTAGAATTGTATAATAAATTGGGAGAAACAGAGGAAAGGGAGTTGCTTAGTCAATTCATTCATTTATCATAACTAGTTCCAACTCAATAAGGTTTCAATAACTTCTTGCACATATACCATTACACAGTTAACATACTACCTAACTAACAGCAATGTCTACGTGACCTATTATAACAGAATACCTTCCTAAGCAAGCAACCTGACTAACGACCTCATAAATGAACACAATAACATTAACATATTCGCATAAGTTAATAAGTATACAAGAAGGGACAAAAAAAATAAAATATAGACTCACCAAAGCTTCTTCAGTAGTCCGCATCTAAACAAATTGTTGCCATGTTGCTTAATCAAGAAAGCCATACTTGGCGTAAGGATTAAGGCGAGGCTGACCAACTAGAACCTCAGCAAAAATATACTTGTTTGCTAACTGGGTCTTAAACTTCCTCCAGCGATCAGCACAATACGACAATGTCTTGACTTTCAACTTCTCATCATCAAGAACATTGTACGTAAGCCGGATAGAGGCCCAGATAAGATCCTTTACCTTCTCTTAGTCGACATTTTTCCACTCGTTGACCAAAATGCTTGGCTTGCTGCGTGCTAGTAAGCCGACATAACTAGTATATCTGCTTTTATTAGGGCCGCAAGGAGCCAAATGTTCATCAAACTATATATCTAGCTTTTCACTGGCAGTCTGTGCTAGGACAAGCTTTTTCAATCGGGTGAGACCTCTTCCACCACGGCGTGCACGATGGTTACGAGGAGGCTCACTCTGAGAAGGAGATGGTTCGTTCTGACTAACACCAGTCACATCATCAACTGGCATTTCACGATCAAGACTATACTTGTTTCCTCCGTCATTTTCGAAACAAGAAAAGAGGTTGAGAGAGGTGGTGCAAGAGCAAATGAGAGAGTAACAGAGGATGATGGTGGTTTGCAAGGAAGAGATGTAATGCAACAGGAAGAGGTGTTTAAGTGTTTCACAAGAAGAACAGGGATTTCAGTGTTCAGACAGAAAGACGTAAGACACAAGTTAAGGTTTCACCGGAGAAATATAGTAGGCAGTTTTAAGATCGGAGAAATACAAAATGACGGTCTTAAAGTTTAACAATTCAGAACATCCTTTTATTAGGTCCAGTCTTAAAGGTAATAAACTATTAGTTTAAATTTTTTCACTATTTAGTACCGGGTAGAAGTCACGTCCGCTCTTAAAAATATTAACTTTAAGAACGTCATTTATATATGTCCGGTCTTAAAAGTTTTATACAATTTATTTTTATATTTCCTTATTATTTTGCACAGCAAAAAATATAAGTCTTGCTGTACGGGATTTTTCAATAATTTCATATTATTTCAATTTTTTTAATAAATATTTTAAGAGCGGTCAATTATATATGTCCAGTCTTAAAATTTTTCTACAATTATTTTCAAAAATTTCCATGTTATTTTGCACCACATAAAATATAAGTTGTGATGTACGAGATTTCTCTTTAGAGTAATTCAAATTTCAATTTTTTTTAATAAATGTTTTAAGAGCGGTTGTTTTTTTCAACGCTCTGAATAATATATTTAAGACCTATCAAAAAATGATACAGTCCAAGATGTTCTTTGGTATTTACAAAATTGTTATCGGTCATATCTTTAAGACTGAAGCGTTGATCATCCACTCTAAATGAGACGATCTTAAAAGTTGATGCGGTGGAAGAAGTTCTTTATATTTACAAAATTGCCACTGGTCATTTCTTTAAGACCGGGGTGTTGATACTCCTCTCTAAATGAGACGGTCTTAAAACACTTTTTTGCACTAGTGTGGGAAGCCCATAAACAACACCTAGCATACAATGAGCTAGCAGTCTGCATACTGCTTGCATCTACTGCAGAACTCCAACGTCATCATGAGCATATGGATGCTCCCTCCACTATCTTACATTTGCAAGAGCTTTACGACAAGCAAGGACGGGTTGAGCATTTTTAGACCTCCAAAGAGTTTGTTTGGCTATAAGATGGCTGAAGGTATGGCGGTTGGACCGCATGTCCTTAAGATGATTGGGCGAACAGAGAAGCTTGCTTCTCTGGGCTTTATCATGGACGATGAGCTAAGTATTGACATAGTCTTGCAGTCCTTGCCACAATCATATAATGACTTCGTGGTGAATTATTATATGAATAAGGTAGACTCAACACTCCTTGAGTTGTTGAGTTTGCTGACCACTGCAGAGGGTGCTGTTAAGAAAAACAAAACCCAAGCTCTTCTGATTGGTGGGCCTACCAAGGCGAAAGGCAAGGGCAAGTTTGTGGTGATAGACAAACTCAAGCCTAAAGCCAACCCCAAGAAGAAGAAGGGCAAGGCCAAAGAAAAGGGGAAATCTAAAGACAATGTTGTATGCTTCCATTGCCAAAAGGAAGGACATTGGAAGAGGAACTGCCCATTATATCTTGCAAGCGTCAAGGGAAGGAAGCATGGTGATTCTTCTACCTTTGGTATATTCACTATAAAAATTAATTTTTCAAATGTTAATTCAACTTCATGGGTATTGGATACTGGTTGTGGTTCTTATATCTGCAATTCATTGCAGGTACTAAAGAATCCTAGGAAGTTGAGAAGAAACGAGGTGATTCTCCACATCAGGAATGGAGCAAGAGTTGCTGCATTAGCCATAGGAGATGTAGACCTCAAGTTGTCTACTGGCCTTTCTTTATGTTTGAAAAATTGTCTCTATGCACCTTCTATTTGTCAAAACATTATTTCCATTTCCTATTTAGAACAATTTGGTTTTGATTTTATAATAAAGCATGGCAAATTTTCTATCATTATGAATGACCTTGTTTATGCCTGTGCATCTCGGGATAATGGATTATATGTTTTAGATTTAGAATTGAATAGTGAACTTCTTAACATTCATGTTAAGAAACCAAGATTAGATAATCGATCCTACCTTTGGCACTGTAGAGTGGGACACATAAATGAGACAAGATTATCTAGACTCCATCAAGATGGTTATCTAGACTCCATGGATTTTGAATCCTATGGAGTTTGTGAATCTTGTTTGGCCGGAAAGATGACGAAGACCAAGCTTGAGAAGCTTGTGAGTCATAGAGCCAATGAGTTGTTAAAACTCATTCATTCAGATGTTTGTGGGCCCATGTCTACTCAAGCTAGAGGAGGATGCTCCTACTTCATAACCTTCACTGATGATAAGTCAAGATTCGGGTATGTGTATCTTATGAAACACAAATCCGAAGCCTTTAAAAAGTTCAAAGAATTTAGGAATGAAGTAGAGAAACAACTTGGCAAGATGATTAAGACATTTCAATTTGATTGAGGTGGCGAATATTTGAGTCAGGAGTTTCAAGATTATCTAAGAGAGAATGGGATTCTCTCTTAATTGACAGCTCTATACACACCTCATCAAAATGGTGTGTTATAAAGGAGGAATCGAACCTTGCTTGACATGGTATGGTCAATGATGATCGGTACAAAACTCCCAAAATGGTGTTGGGGATTCACCCTAGATACGGCGCTAAACCTTCTTGACAAGGTTCCATCAAAATCTGTTCAGACTACTCCGTATGAGATATGGAAGGGCCGAAAGCCTAACTTGAATTACCTCAAGATATGGGGTTGTCCAGCTTTTGTCAAGACCCTAGCATCGGATAAGTTAGAAGCTAGGAGCACTTTGTGCTATTTTGTAGGATATCCCAAGGGAACAAAGGGATATTACTTTTACTACCCTAAGCACTACAAAGTGTTTGTATCCAAGAATGCTACATTTCTTGAGGAAGATCTATTCTCTTAAGTAAATAGTGGGAGTAAGGTAGAACTTGAAGAGATTCAAGACCTACAAGAACAAATAATAGAGCCTGAGTTTGTTGATCAGATGATGCCTCAAGAAGAGACTATAAACAACAAGCCTCATAGGACTTCCAGGGTTATTCATCGACTTAAAAGGTATAGTTTTGTGATTGAGAATCAACAACCATTGAAGATGATGAACCTACTTCCTACATTGAGGTAGTCAAGGATGTTGACTCCTCAAAATGACTTCAAGCCATGGAATCTGAGATAGATTCGATCATGAGAACAAGGTGTGGACCTTGGTTCTACCACCTGAGGGAATAGTTCCTATTAGGTGAAGTGGGTCTTCAAAAGGAAGACTGAAGCAGATGGCAACATACAAACCTATAAGGCTAGGTTAGTTGTGAAAGGTTATCGCCAAAGACAAGGAGTTGACTTTAAGTAAACCTTCTCGCCTGTTGCCATGATCAAATCTATCAGGATTATGCTAGCTATAGCCGCATATCATGATTATGAGGTTTGGCAGATGGATGTCAAAACCACCTTTTTGAATGGTTTCTTGAAGGAGGAGGTGTATATGACACAACCTGAAGGTTTTGAGTCCAAAGGCCAAAATCATATAGTATGCAAACTTCAAAAATCAATCTATGGGCTTAAGCAGGCATGCAAGAGTTGGAATCTTCGTTTTGATGAAGTAGTTAAAGGTAATGACTTTATCAAGAATGAAAATGAACCTTGTGTTTACAAGGGTCAGTGGGAGTGCAGTAGTTTTCCTTGTGCTTTATGTGGATGACATATTACTCATTGGAAATGACATTCCCATGTTACAATCCATAAAGATATAGTTATCAGAGAACTTCACCATGGAGGATATGGGAGAGGTGGCCTATATACTTGGTATAAAGATCTACAAAGATAGATCCAATAGGTTGCTAGGATTATCCCAATCCATATACCTAGACAAAATGCTAAAGAGGTTTAGCATAGATGGGTTGAAAAGGGGTTTTCTTCCCTTCAGTCATGGCGTTCACCTTTTTAAGGCAATGTGTCCTAAGACACCGGCAAAAAGGGAACGGATGGAAAAGATTCCATATGCATTTGCAATTGGATCCATCATGTATGCCATGCTTTGTATAAGACCAGATGTTTCTTACGCTTTAAGCATAACAAGCAGATACCAGGCTAATCCAGGAGAGGGTCACTGGACAGTTGTGAAAACAATCCTAAAGTACTTAAGAAGGACTAATGATATGTTTCTGGTCTATGGTGGTAGTGATGAGATAAGAGTGTCACTTATGCAAGTTTCCAAAGTGATAGAGATGATTGTAAATCTCAGTCAGGAGTTGTTTACACTCTAAATGGTGGAGCAATTTCTTAGAAGAGTTCCGAGCAAGAGACCACAGCAGACTCTATGACCAAGGCATAATACATAGCAGCTTTAGAAGCGGCTAAGGAGGCAGTTTGGATCAAGAAGTTCATACATGAACTTGGAGTGGTTCCCAGCATTATTGATCCAATAATATTATATTGCGACAATACTGGAGCGATAGCTGAAAGTAAGGAACCTAGGTCTCATCAAAGATCCAAGCACGTGATCCGTAAGTATCACCTCATCTGAGAGATCATTGAAAGACAAGACGTAAAGATGGATTGCATCCTTACTGATGATAACTTGGTTGATTCTCCAACAAAGGGGATTTCTCAGAGAAAACATGATAATTATTATGAGTCTTTGAGTATAACACAAAGACTCGATTGGCTCTAGCCCAAGTGGGAGATTGTTAGTAAATAGGAGTCCTAAAGACAACCTGTTTTGACAGATGAATACCTTTTTTCTATTTAGTATTTTGTGATTAATAAAATTGAGCATCTTTTATCTTTATCATATTTGTGTCTCACTTTTATTTAAAGTAAATATGCATTTAAAGATAAAACCCCTAGGAATAGAATATGTGTTTATTCGAGGATCTATAATAGGGATCATGATTATAAGGACTCGAGAACACTGAATGTCTATTGCTTGAAACTTGTTCCTAGTCTTGAATCACCAAGAAAGGTTATTGATGGTCTCAATAAGACTAGTAGACATCATCTATTTGCATAGAGATATAAGGTAGGGACCTCATGGAATACAGGCATGTGATGTCTTAGTTGATGTCGTGGGTGGACTTGTTGGAGAACAGATAGACCAAACAGACCCGCCAAGAGACTCCACAAAGATTTGTAGGAAGTATCATTGGATATAAAAAGTCTCTCAACATTTGGTAGTGCGGATTGTCCTAGACTTGATGATGTCATCAACATTGTGTCCCAAGGTCATACTTGGACTGTACAACTCTATCCACCTGAGAATGGGGAGAATAGTGTACTCTTGGGTATGACTCGAATGCATGAGTGTAGATGGACAAGCCGAAAGGACTCACAGTCCCCTACAAGGGATTAGTCTTTCACAGGACCAGTAGGGCTTGGAAAAGGTAGATCACTTGATCAACTCAATTAATTCTGGGCCTACAGAGCATTGCTAGTGTCTTATGTAGTCATTACATAACTTGGGCCCATTAAAGGAGTTTGATTGGTCCTAGGTTATTTATGTCAGTGATTAATTGGGCCTAATGGGTCACACACAAAGGTTATTCTTGATTGCTTAAAAATTAGCAAACTTGGGCCAATAATTGTTATTGGGCTTTCTTTAGAGAATATGTGTATTGGGTTGGAGTGGGATTCCAAGCCCAATATATAAAATGGCGCCATAGATGGTTCCTTAGTGGGAAATTAGTGTTTCTACTAATGGGCCCAAATATGTTACAAGACCAAACAAGGTCTTAGGCCAATTTGAATTTAAAATTTAAATATGAATTTTAAATTCAAGAGATTGGGTTATAAAGATAATTTTGAATTATCTAATATATTTATGTATATGTGTAGATGTGTGTGTGTGTGTGTGTGTGTAAATAAATGTCCTATAAAGATTGGACAAATAAAGGATAAAAAGAGGCAACCAATATGACAAAGAAGTGATGACAGAACGTTTGGGCTTAAAGGCATAAGAGTCCACAAGTCCAAACTCTAACCCTAAGGTAATCTCTATAAATAAGAGGTTAACCTACAAGGTACACACATTCTAGGCATGCCTCTTTACTATTCTGCATACACAAAGCACACACCCCACTCCCCCTTGGCTAAATGCCTATCTGTATCATCGAACTACGTGGACTTTGATCCTTCTCATGGGTACGTAGGCCCTGGGCATTGTTCTTAGGTCAAGTTCAATATATCTTGTTCTACAACAAAACAGATCTCTTTACACTTTATTATGTAAGAGTAATCATAATCTTCCTTTCGTATGGTGGAAATCATTCATCGAACTAGTGATCTTAAAGAAGTATTGACAACAAGATTTGAATCTCTAGTATGTATTGTTGCAACTCATTCTTTTTCCTTTCTTCTTTTTCTTCTTCTCCTTTTTTTTTGGCTCTTTTACATGCTATCAATGAAAAGGAAGCTAGAAACTAAATGGCTCCAAAAAATGAATTTGAGCAACTAGGCAAGAGTACCAATATTTGTATAAAATTGGGAAAATATCATCGAGGTCCCAAGGTAAAGAAAAAATATAAAAAAGGTCTCAATCCCAAATCCCTTATATAGGGACTTTTTTGATATTAATTGTGAAAAGTTATGAAATTCCTCTTGCGAAAAAGTCTCGTTGTCAAAATGATTTTTCATGTTATCAAAATAGTTTTATTAGTTGTTAAAATGCACCTATGAAAATCTCGTTGTCTAAACAGCTTCTAATATTGTCAAAATAGCCTTTTCATTCTCTAAAAATTCTCCAGGTTTCTAAAATTGCACATGCTGGAGGAAAAAGTCAAAGATTATTGACAACATGAAAAGTCATTTTGACAACGAGATTTCAATAGGGACATTTTAACAACTAGTAAAGTCATTTTTACAACATAAAAAATCATTTTGACAATGAAATTTTTTTGATATTGGAATTCGTAACATATTCACAATTAATATCAAAAAAATCTCTAGAGACTTTTTTGTGAGAGAATTTGGGGTTAGGACTTTTTTGATATTTTTTCTCTATCTTGGGACCTCACTAATATTTTCTCTATAAAATTCACACCATACTAGTACTTTTTATTTACTTTATTTTTTTAATAAATTATGGCTATCATAATTCAAATTTCATAATTATAAATATAAACCATTTCAACAAATTTTTAATATAATTGTCAAAGTTAGAGTTTAACCCAAAACTATAAGTGAACATAGAAAAATGTTATCTACAATTTATACAGGAAGATTGTAACTTAAAATTTGATGGACAAAGGAAGAAGGGAAAATCATATCGATGTTCTAGTTAAGAAAAATAATAATAGAAAAACCTTATGACTTGACAATAGTGGCTCTTTCACTTGTCATTGATAAATTATGTGACTTTTTTTTTATATTATTTTTCTTGTGACTTTTCCAAGGAAATATGTATAATAAAACTTAATTCAATGACCTTATATAGAGCAGCTTGATAGTGTCTTCCCCGCGATGACCAAGTCTTAAAAACCGGATGCTAATACTTATACAATGATGATAAAAATGTTTTGTGAGAGAAATGATTTGGAGAGGGCTTTGAAAATATGGTCATATGGAGGAGATAGTTGAAATTAAAACGGTTTGTTCAGAGCATGCACTCAATAGGTCTTATTTATAAGTCACTTTATTAAATTTTTCCTATAAATTATGGGTGAGCATGGTGCTCAAGAGCCCAGTATGCCCTTCCGATCACGGACAAAAATTGCCTTGCCTAACCCAAACATAGTGGATGATCCAAAAACAATTTGGGCATATTTAGGCCATGTTAACTATTGGGCAGGATCGAGCATTGGACATGATACCACCCTACCCATTTGGCTTTCCCGGAAAATTATATGCAATTTATTTAAAATATATATTATTTTATAAAATAAATAGTATTCTATACATATTATTTTATTTAATATATATTATTTATTTTTTATGAAACATTTTATATTATTACTCCCTCCAGTTCATAATATAAGATGTATTTACTTAAGTTGATTAGATTAATGAAGTTAACTGAGTTATTCAATATGACATGTATTTTATAAAATACCTAAATCATCTTTCTAATTTCCCAAATTCCTTCTCCTCATTTGTTATTGTTAATGGAGGATCAATAGGAGCGAATCAGAAAAATATTAATAAATATAAAAAAGGACTCAAGGGAGTATATAATATCCAACCACCGCAATTTACATATAAGTTACTGCTTTTTGGATAAACGTGGTCCCCCCCCCCCCCCCCCCCCCCCTAATTTGGATGGATGATACAAAGAATTAAGAAATTGAGAAAAAAAGGCAATAAATTTAGTTTCTTTGTAGTCTTTATCACAATTGCACCTATTCATATCAAACAATATTCATTCCTAAAAAATAAATATTACTTCATAATTGCAGACTCATTAATCATTCATAAACTAATATTATCTAATGGACAGAAAGAGACTAAATGACTTCACTGCTAGGATTGCAAATTTGAGTTACAAGGGTATTAGTAGGGACTTGTTTATAGCCTATTGCCCTTCATTCTCATTAAGGGGCATTGGTGACCTGTTCGTTTTGTTTATATTTATTTACATAGCGTATGTATGAGTACACCATGTGGTGCTTCTATGAAAAAACTCGTTAATAGTGCAAGACCAGAGGTTTTATATATGGTACGAAACTTTACATTTCCATTCAAAGGCCCTGTTGCTGTTTCAATTATTTAGATGAACTGTGATTTTTGGTTTTGGTTAAGCGATAATAAAACTTTGTGAAACAAAAGAAAGTGATTATATCCTATAATGGGAGGGTTTTGGCTTTTTGACAAATTGTACCCTACAAATAAATGACCTCTCCCACATTAGCACTTGATACTCCTCTTATAATCAATCTTGTCAATATTAATAAACGGCCTCTCACCGAGAATTTAAAACCAAATAATTTTGCAAAAAATTTTATTTTTCATGATAAAAAATAAAATGTGGATTATTTTTCAAAATTAAATATAATAAAAGAAAATAAATAAATTATACATTATCCAACATGATTAATAAAACATAAAAATATGACATAAAGATGAAAAGTTAAAGTGAAATGTAAAATTTTTTAACATGATTTATGGAAAAAATCAAATATACAAAAATTAACAAAACATCTCTTATTAAAATATTATTTATGTTTCTTAAAAAACATTTATATTCTCAAAGCCTAAAAACCAAACACACCCTAAAGGTTGAAGCCTCCAGCCTGTGCAAGTGCGACAGTACATTAAATCTTAATTTAATTTCGTGAAAATGCATCATATATGCTTGTCGTTTTCAAAGTAAGAATTTCTTGTGAGTTAATACCATCCTTTCTTTGGCTCATTTGTGTTGCATGAAAAGTAATGTGGTGATGGTGATGGCTTTGAACTATTGATCTTTTTATTTGTGTATTCTAAAATGATGCAATAGAAATGAAAATTTTATCTACAGTGGATGGAAAGCAAGAAATATTGGATGGAAATGAACGATAATTAGGCTTCTCATTTCACCTGAATGTTTAATTCACAGAAAAAATTATTTCAGTTCTCTTTTTCTTTTTTAGGATCTAATCTATCCATGCTTTTGCTTGCACCATCTTTTGTAGTTGTATATTCTTTATTTTAAATTTGTTCTTCCACTTTTGTATGTTAGGATTGTCTTTCCATTTAGATCATGGATGTAAGTTCTCTGAAAAAGATATAGAGGAGGAGTAATTGGAACAATGGAAGACATGAACGACGAAGTAAGAAGAAGCTTAAGTGAATTGCCCGATAAAGGTCTTTCACACATTCTTTCATTTCTTCCAACAGAAGAGGCTACGCGAACTAGTGTACTATCCAAAAGATGGGAATACATATGTACCTCCATCCTCAAACTTCTCTTTGTTTATGGGAATGAACTACCAATGGATTTAGGTAGGATTTTAAGATGAAGATTTTTTGTGTAACGCTCTGTGATGAGTAGCCTTTAACGGGTACAAAAAAGTTTTTTAAGACCGGACGAAAGAGGCATCGTAAGACCGGATCAATGACTAGTCTCGTTCCAGGCGGTCTTAAAAGTCTGTAACATTTTAGACCGAACGCGAACCAGTTTTAAAGAATTTTTTTAAACTGGATATTAAAAATATTATGTCTTAAAAATCATACAATATAGACTTGATATATTTTTTATTCGGTCTTAAAACCAAAATTTTTGGACCAAACAAATAAAAAGGCCGGTCTAAAAAAGATGACTTTTAAGACCGAACAAACACAAATCCGGTCTAAATATTCTGACTTATAAGACCGGATAAATAAATACACCGGTCTTAAAAAACCGGAAATTAAGACCTTACTATTACATACACCAGTCTAAAAAATATGACTTTTAAGACCGAACTAATAAATACATCCGGTCTTAAAAGTTGATCTTTTTAGACTGACATATTTAGACTTGTAAGATCATAAAGAAAAATGTCCGGTCTAAAAAATTTGACTTTTAAGACCAGACTATTAAATACATTGGTCTTAAAAGTCGATTTTTCCCCTATTCTATTTCTTCCTAATCATACCACATCCACCACCCACTCCAACATCTAAAAGATAGTATTTTAAGCTACAAGCTATGAACTATCCATTATGAATTACAAATTGAATTAGAAATGGATTCAAATATTATTTACCATGAGTTATATTGTGGCATCTTAATTAATATACTATTACAGTACACACCTAAATGAACATATACAATAAGATAAGTTACAAATACAATGATTAACAAAGACAACATCTAAATGAACATACATGTCCAATTTACCATGTCTTTATCAGATTCCCACCTAACAACATAATTAACTTTCCTCTTTTGTAATAAGCCCCTTTTATAACAAGCCCCTTTCGATGGTATCCTGTCACAAATATAAAAACAAGAACAAAAGCTTCACAATCAGTGACATTGTTTAAGAACATAAGAAGGAATATAGTTAAAACCTTAAAGTTTTCAAAGAATTCTGCATATGAATATTACCGTGTGAATTGTCTCTTTTATAAAGGCATATGCTTCCATATTCCTTCATGATGATAATTTCTTATTCCAGGTTCGTTATCCTCTTCATCTTCTTTGTTCATGTCCGGGAGACCCCTTAAAAAAAAGAGTACTTTCAAGAAGACCATAATTTAAATGAATTTCCTCATCAATAACAATGACATTTTTCCTTGGAGAGCTACCGACCACATTTTATTTCCCTGATCGATGATATAGAACACTTGTTTTGCCTGGTCTGCCATAATAAAAGGTTCATCTCCTAAACTTCTACTATTGATATCGACTAATATAAATCCTAGTCGATCAATTTGAACACCATTATTGAAATTAACCCACTTGCATTTGAAAATGGAAAATTTAATTTTAACGTAACCCACCTCCCAAATCTCGTAAATAATCCCATAATAAGGCATGACTGCCAATTTAGGCCTCTTGTCTTTCAAACTAGAGAAGTGCATGGATTCAACCTCTAACATAACACCATTGTTCTTGACGGTGCTCTTATCATTTAGGGATTTCTTGTAAAATATATAACCATTGATCACATACGAATTCCGACTTATGACATCAACCTTAGGACCATATGCTAACCATTTTATTGTATTAGAAACACATTCCTCTCCCTCGACCTTTTGTTTGAACCAGTTTGCAAAAAGTTCTGTTATGCTCCATAATTAACCTTTGTTTAGTCATTTGATGATTTTCTTTCCTTACAGCTTCTTTATGTGCATCTATGCTGGCTTGAACTTCACCAACATTATTCAATATGTATAAGTGAACTTGTGACAATTCATCAGGATCTAGCCCCTTCAGCATGATGATGTTTAGGAAGCCCAATATGTCTTACTTTAGCCAAATAATTTTGACAAAATTCCATGTCTTCTTCAAAAACATATTTCTGAGCAATTGATGCTTCTGGCCGGTAATGCATTCTTCATGTACCCTTTTAGGAATTTTATAAATCTTTTGATTGGGTACATCCATCATAAATAGATAGGGCCATACAGTTTTATATCCCTCACTAGATGAACCATAATATTAAAAAATGTAAGAAGAAAAAGCTTCTTGAGCTGGCATAAGATAAGATATCCTTCATTTTCTAATTCATCCAATTTTTCAATATCAAAAACTTTACTACAAATCGCATTGAAGAAGAAACAAAATCTAGTCAAAATATGTTGAAAATCAGACTCTGCAATGCTATAAATAGCTAGTGGGAGTAGCTATTGCATTAAGATATGATAATCATTAGATTTTGGCCTACTAATTTCAATTCCTTTGTTGGTACAAGCCTCTTAAAATTTGAAGAATACCCAGAGGAAACTTTTGTGCCATGTAAACACTCACAAAAACTTCTTTTCTTGTCCTTAGACAAAGTATGAGAAGCTGGAGGACAATAGGTTCTCTTACCATATGGCCTTGGATGTAAGTCTTCATGTATTCCCATTTCTTGTAAATCCAATCTTGCCTTTACACCATCCTTAGAACTACCTTGTATGTCAAGAAGCGATTCAACAATACTATCACATACATTTTTCTCCACATGCATGACATCAATATAGTGTCTCACATCAAGATTGCGCCAATATGGAAGATCGAAGAATACAGATCTCTTTTTCGATATATTTGTTTCTTTTATACTCTTTGCAATCTTACCGAAGATGGCATTGATATTTTTCACCTTTTCATAAACTTGCTCACCAGTTAATACCACCGGAGCATCTTCATACTCTTGCCACCAAAAAAAGCTTTCTTTAATCGAAGATATGAGTGGCCCACTCTAAGAAATCTCCTATATCCAAGATAAACCGTCTTTCTTCTATGTTATAGTTGATGGTAGCATGTGCCTCCTTCACAAACTAGACAAGTTTTATGGCCTTTTACACTATACTCTAACAAGTTACCATATGTTGGGAAGTCATTTATAGTATAGAATATTAAGGATCACAATTTAAAAACCTCTTTCTTGAAAGAGTAAAAAACATCGACACCTTCTTCCCACAACTCTTTCAAGTCTTCAATCAAGGGCTCAAGGTAAACATCAATGTTATTTCCGGGTTGTTTTGGTCCTAAAATCAACATATACAACATGATGTACTTTCGTTTCATGCATAACATAGGAGGTAAGTTATAAATAATCAGGAATACAGGCTATGAACTATACATGCTGCTAAGGCTACCATAGGGATTTATGTCATCCATGCTAAGGGCAAGCCTAAGGTTCCTAGGGTCTTCACCAAAGTTAGGAAATAAGTGATCAATTTTCTTCCATTGAAAAGAATCAGGTGAATGTTAAAGCTTTCCATCAGAAATCCTCTCATTTTTATACTATCTCAAAATTTTTGCATCATTTTCATTAGCAAACAAGCGCTTGAACCTTAGTATGTTTGGAAGATACCACAATACTTTTACAGGCCCCTCATTTGATTTATACCTTAGGGCTTCACATATCGGACAATTGCTTCTCTTCAAACTATTTTCTATACATTATGCAATCATTCGGGCATGCATGGATCTTTTAGTACTCCATCCTCAGTGGACAAAGTATTTTCTTAGCATCATAGTATCTATGCGGCAACACATTATCATATGGAAGCATGTCCTTAAAAGCCTCAAGCATTTTTGAAAAACTTGTCGCTCCATCCATGACGTACTTTCAAGCTTACCAATTTCAATACAGCGTTCAACAATTGGTAGTTTTTTACACCCAGGGTATAGCGGCGTCTCTACATCACTGCACATATTACTATATGCATGTGATTGCTTAAAAGCCTCTACTCCTACGTCACGAATAATGTCCTTTATGTGATCATCCATATTTGTGTCATTATCATCAAAGGACACTTCCTTATGTTAAGATACATTTGACATTTTTTCACCATGCCATATCCATACTGTGTAGGTCTTACAAAATCCTTCATAAATTAAATGTGTATATATAACTTCAGGACTTAGTTGCCTCTCATTCAAACATTCTACACAAGGGTGATAAAACTTCTCACTATCATCATGGACATTTCGTTTAGCAAATTCTATAAATTCCCTCACCCTATGCTCATATTCAACACTCGTCTGTAAAATCATTTATCCAACTGTGATCTATAGTATAATTCTTATAGACAGAAAGATTTAACATTACCTGAAAAATTGAAAATTGCATATAAACTAAGCCAAGTCCAAATGCATATGCTTAATGTAGGTCATGTATTTTTTTTTTAAGAAGTAACTTGACCATTAAATGCATCACAAAGAATCACTCTTGGTCATAAATGTATCACAGTGAATCCAAGAAGCAAAATAAATGTCTAACGAGGACAATAAATGCATTACACGAAGGTCTTATGGACTCACCTGTAGCATATAAATTCAAATGCTTTTGTTGAGGATTTCTTCTCCATGAACAAAGACATTTTTTAGCATTTTGGGATTTTATTAAGACTGGTTAATTATAAAGTATCAAGTCCTAAAGGCATACATTAATATTTTCTATTCATTTAAATTTTAAGACTGGAGGTTTATAAGAATCCAGTCCTAAATTTTTTTATTCATTTAATTTTAAGGTCGGAGTTATATAAAATATCTAGTCCTAAAAGTAAAATACTTTTAAGATTGATTACTTATAAAGTACGCGGCCTTAAAGGTCCTCATTTACTTTACGAATTGAACCAAAAGATAGCAGCATCAACTAAATGAAAATAAAGGTCACTGGAGAATAAGCTTCTTTCATTACTGGAGAATATGAACAAAAAGAAGATACAAGCTTAGTTCTTTATGCTTCTTACATTATTGGAGAATATGCATGTACAAAAGAAAAATAAGAACAACAAACTGAAAATGAACAACAACAATAATGTGACTAAAAATCCTAAAGCTTATTATTAGCTAATGTCTTAGTGATATCGATGTGAGCAACATTAATTTCCCATTGGAGATCAGCAATTTCCTATTTTATGCACATCAGTATCACATCATCATCAGAGGAAAGAGGGGAGGGGTCAACGGTAGGCACGCTAGGGCCAGGAGGTTGGCGAATATTGTCAGAAGGCTGGAGAAGGGGAACAAGAACTTCTTCATGGTCTGAAGGCTGAAGGGGGTCGGGAATCTCTACATCATCCAAAATAACAATGGGTCCGATGACACGAGACTCTTCTGTCAAAATAGAACGCTCTCTTGCTTGAGGCATCCTGTATATAGATCTAAGGAAGGCACGAGCATTAGAAGTAGCCCTACGAGTGGTTGTCTTGTATCTAATAATTGTTTGAGCAGTTAGAGACAGAAAGGATTATTAGGGATATAGTGAGGAGTTAGGGCAGAGAGGTAGCTAGGGAGAAGTTAGGGTAGAGAGATACGAAATTTGTGAGAATGAATGGGATTCAATTATTATATATAATTAGCAAATACTTTTAAGAGTGTATTATATAAATATCTGGTCCTAAATGCACTTTTAAGACTAGTTTCTTATAAAGTATCTAGTTCTAAAAGTATATAATTAATTTTTTCAATTAAATTACTTTTAAGACCAAATTCTTATAATTTATTTGGTCCAAAAAGTCTATTATTTATTTTTTATTTACATAATTTTTGTTATTCTCTATCGGTTTTATGATACACAGGCCCTCCTTAGTTCCAAAACTAGTTTATTAGCATTATATATGGAACATGATTGCTAAGAAGATCAAAAGAAAAGCAATGTAGTTTCTTTCATTAGTAGAGCATATGAATAAGAGAACAACCTTCAAGCAAAAGAAAAATCAAGAGGACAACCAAAAAAATGAAACAGAAAATGTACAACAAGAAAAAGGAAATTGAAAATATACAATTATAAAAACGAAACGACAAATTTTTAACTTCATCGACTTATGCATTAACATAAGCTTCAAGTTGCCGCCAGAGTTCAGTCATTTCTGTTTAAGATAGGTGACACGAATCTCAATAGACTCAAGACAGGAGTATACAGTGAGAGGCCTATAGGGGCTAAGAGGTTGGGGAATATTAGCAAAAGGATGGAGGGGGGAGTGGGAACCTTTTCAACGCCTAAAGGTTAGAGGGGGGAGTGGGCATGTCTTCATCTTCAGAAATGATAATGAGCTACACAACATGGGACTCTTTGTTTAGAACAGAAGGCTAGAGGAAGGAGTGAACATCTTTTCATTCGTTCTACGAATGTTGCTAGCACCAAATGTATCCTTACGAGCAATTGTCTTGTATCTAACCATGGTTTGAGAAGAGATGATGATTAGGGACAAAGAGGATTATCAGGATGGAGTAAGGAATCAGGACAGAGAGGTACGAAATGGATTAAATGTGGAATGGGAAATAATTAGAACTTAAGTTAAAATTTGTAAATATCTTTAAGACCACATTTCACCAATGGCTAGTCTAAAAAATACTTTTAAGACCGTCCTTTTAAAATATTCAGTTCTAAAAGTCTATGCTTAATTTTTTTTAAAAGTAATATTTTTTTCTTATAAGCAAATACCTTATACTTATAAGAAGGTTGTTTTACAATATCCAGTCTTAAAGTTCCGTCGTTTCAAATCCTTCAAATAGCAGAGTCATATCCTTACACTTTGTATTCAATGAATGCTTCAGAGTCTCTTTGACTTCCAAGTAAACTTCCCAACTATGCATCTCCTCATATTCTAAGGACACTCCAACGATAGTGCTCTATTTAAGTCCCTTGTTACTTTACTTTCTTCACATTCTTCTCCACATCCTCATTTTCTTCTACAACCTACACCTCCTAGCCTCTACCATAATGGCTGCCCCACCACCACTGGGTCCTCCTTTTCCTCCTCCTCCCTAACCTCAAAGGCCTCCTCCACTGTTGTCGAATCCATCTACAAGTATATGCTAGAGCTGTTGGACCTGGCTATCACCCAAGAGGGGGTGAATTAGGTGTTTGATAAAACTTTAGGAACTAAAAGAAAACTTTTCGCAACTCATAAATTGACAATTAGATATTCAAAGATGAGCATGTACTGGAAATGTAAAAGATAAGGGAAGAGAGTATGCAAACTGTGATTTATCCTGGTTCGGTCCAATCTTTGACCTACGTCCAGTCCACAAGCTTCACTTGAGATTTTCAATCCACTATTTGCTTTGAACTTGATTACACGTTCTGTACTTAAAGCAATCCTCTCACTAGGATTCACTCCACCTTACAAACCATAATGAATTCACTTGCTTGATTATACACTCTGTACTCGAAGTAATCCCTCACTCGGATTCACTCCCTTTACAAGCTGTAATCACAACAAAGTGTTTCCTACTCAAGATCACCCAATCTTGAGTATCTCTCAGATAAACTGATTCATAATGAATCTTCTCTCTCAGAAGTGAATGAATAAACACTGAAGCACAATACAAATCATTTCACTCTCAATGATAAGCTATGTTGGCATTGAGAACATAGAGTAAATGATATGAAAATCAAAGTATTAACATGTTGAAGATGTAAGCTTGTGTCTCTATGTTTTTCTTGTCTATGGAGTCTTTAAGTCTTCAGGTATTTATAGGTTAATTAGAGGAACTAGCCGTTGCATTTTCTTCTCTTTGATTCTTCAAAGTTCAGCTGCAAATCTGGAATATGGCCATTGCATATTTTTCTCTATTTCTTCAATTATTGGCTGGAATCTTGGATATAGTCGTTGTAGATGATCTTCTAATGTTCTTGTCATTCCATAAACTTTATTTGACCGTTGGAGAGTGATCTGAACGATCTATAACGGTCTGAATTGGTCTATTGGTATAGAGGAGAAAATCCAGGCATGTTCTTGGTTCTTCATTAATTGCATTTGATCCAGATCTGATTTCATCTTGATCATTGTTGAACTTGTCTGAAACTTACTCAAAAATTCATCAATAATGTTAGAAATAACAGTAATACATGATATGGCATTTTCAGATTAACCCATAAAGATTTCGCAGATTGACACAATATGGTTTTTCAAATTCACCGACGCAAACTGGAGTTTTTAAAACTAAACTAGAGTTTGCAGCGGGCTAAATTGGAGTTTAGAAATCCAAACTCGAGTTTAGGTCTTCTAGAGAAGAATGTCGTGATTTGAGTTTTGGAGCACACTTGAACTTAAGGCTAAACTCGAGTCATTAAGTGACTAACTCGAGTTTGGGGCTTTGTTACAAGGATAAGCCTAAGTTCAAGAACTTCCAGACTGGAGTTTAGAAACACAAACTAGAGTTTATCAAATCAACATATTGAGGAACTCTCTGTCTACCACAAACTGGAGTTTCCTTCAGAGATGAAAACATCTTGCTCTCTATCTCCATAAGACTCTTTAAGTCTTCTTTCCAATGCAAGAAGAATCAGCTCCAAACTCATTGTAATTTGACAGTTATGATCCGATAAATGAAGACTGTTCTTTGGCTAGCGTTTTTTCAGCATCCTGAATTGACTGTCAACTTCAAAGATTCATACCTCACTCATTTGATCTTTGTTTTCCATGTTCTTTATGTTTCTGGAAAGGTATATGAGTCTACCTTCATATGTCACCGATTTTAGCTCATTCTGATGTGTAGATTGTAAGTTATGCTCAAATTACCGAACCTTGGTCTGCTGTATGACAGTAACAGATGGAGCAACTTCAAAAATTCATAGCTCTCTCATCTAATCTTCTTTGGGCATGAAACTTTGTCAAGATGACACATTGGGAGTCTAGTTTTATACAAAATTGATTTCACCTTAATCCGATATCTGGTTTGGGAGATATCATCAAATTACCATAGGTCACCCGTCCTGAACGTGAAACAGAGTTGCTGAAAGCTTGCTAAACTCGAGTCATTAAGTGACTAACTCGAGTTTAGAGTTCCAAACTCGATTTTACATTGGCTAACTCGAGTTTGGCTGATCAAGAGACGCCAGAGTTGCTGAAGACACTACAAACTCGAGTCATTAAGTGACTAACTCGAGTTTTGAGTTCCAAACTTGAGTTTTGTGTCCTAAACTCGAGTTTTCTCATAATTCAGAGGCAGATCACTTCCAGTAATGCAGTAAACTTGACTTTTGAGTATCTGGCTTGATTTTGCTCATCCAGAACCTGATATATGCTTGTTTTAACTTTGAATTGAGCTGCTCCAACTTTCATTTAATCGTGGAGACTTCAAGAATCAATCTAAAAACTTGTATGATAATTTTCTCATTCCATTTGACAAGTTTTTCTTTCTTTCTTCTCTTTTCTTGATCATTCTCCATGATTGAACTATTTCTTTCTTTTCTTCTCTTGTTCTTTCTCCATATAAACAAATCTACATTAAATGTAGCAATTAGTCAAAATATATGTGCTATAAACTTTTTGCTCTTACTAATGACATCTATATAAGACATCATCAAAACTAATCATAACCAACATTCTCCCCCTTTTTTGATGATGACAAATACTTTAAGAAAAATATGTATGAACATGAAAATTTATGAGACCCAACATATTTTTCTTGCCATTCTCTCCCCCTTATTTGTCATTAGCAAAAAGTTGAAGTAAAGAAGAAATACTTGTGAAGAGGCAAATATGAAATCAAATTCTCTCCACCTTATTTTCTCTGCCCCTTATTTGAAAGTATTCAAGTTTCAATATGATGCAAATAGGAAAGAGTTTTCATGAAAATATGTCTGAAAACAAGTTGGAGAGGTTTTCAAAACATCTTTCACAATTAAAGCATAGAGATACCAAATATGTGCAAAGTTTCTACTAAATATAAAAGGGTAGAGTTTAGAAATGCTCATTTAGATTTGGCAGCAAGTTGATGTATAATCCACAAGGTTCATTTGCTTGCTTTCTTGTTGTAAGAGATCATTTCCATCCTTTTCCTTTTCTGCATATAGCTTTTCTGCAAACACATGTCTCAGCTAAGCATAATTTAGCTTCAATGTGATTGAACATCAAAGCATCTTTCCTTAATTTAATGATATCTCCTAGTAGGACATTAAGGAAAGTTCTTGCACAACTGAATTCTCCTGTTACAATTGTAAAACTTTCTTGCAAGAGAGAATTATTAGTGCAATAAGATATCAAGATATTCCTTTCTATAAGATATTTTCAAATAAAGATAATGAAAGGAAACTATGATATTAACTCATCATCAAAACTAATAAAAACATTGTGAATGCAAATGAGAATGATTAAAAGAGTTTTCTTCAAGTAAAAGGAGATGAGCTTTTAAGATATAAAACACACATGAATGTGAGGCTCCCCCTTAATGAATGCATGATTAAAAAGATATGAACTTCCTTTTCAAAACCCCTTAATGATACTAAATAATAATGTGATACCAAAGTTATGAGATTTGGAGTTATCCTTGCTCACAACATAGTATCTCATATTTAAGAATTTTCAAGTTCACTTGAGTGGACTAGAAATTGGTATGAAGAGATACTTATGCTTTCTATGATGATAAAAGAGTTTAAAAACATAAGGATCATTTTTAAAAAAATGAGTTAGCTCGAGCTAAAACTTCATGAGAGCAAATAAAGTGACTGGAGTCATCTGTTAATGAGCCATCGCAAAACATTTATAAAAATTCGATGACTGGAGTAATTCAACCATTACTGGAGTCACCGATAGCTTTGTTTTTGGAATCAAGCCAAACTCGAGTCATTAAGTGACTGACTCGATTCTGCATTAGACAAAAGAAATCCTGAAGTGCTTGAAGAACCTCCAAACTCAAGTCATTAAGTGAGTGACTCGAGTCTGCACCACACAGAGAGTAGCCTGAAAATCTGAAGAGACTCCAAAGTCGAGTCAACATATACAAACTTGAGTTTATCGGGGATTCAAGGATTCACACATACATCCTTGAAGTCCAGGTAAGTATACATTCATGTAAACTTGAGTCAATTAGTGTAAACTCGAGTCTGTCGAAACCCTATATATATGTGATTGTTGTGCCTGTTCACTTTCAACCCTCGAAACTCAAGTTTGCCCTAGAGTTTTCTCTGCAATCTCTCTGCTTCATCTTCAATTTCTCTCTCTCTCTCTCTACCCACAATGGCATCCAATCAACCACCCAGACCTTCAAAAGACACTGAAGCTTCGAAAACCGTCACCTACCTCTCTTCACCAACAACAACGGGTCAAAACGGTCCCAACTCACAGACCCATGAGAAGCAAGCTGATACCTAAGAAGTTTGCTTCAAGGATTGACAAGCAAATCCCAGGCATACATCACTCTTCCCCCAGACCAAAGGGAATCTCTATCGAAGAGCCTTCTGAGGAGCAAACAAGGAAGAAACCAGACACAGTTTCTGGTAAAGGGAAGGAGAAGGCTACTGAGCTTTTGAAAGGCTCAAAGAGAAAGAGAACCAACCAAGACCAAGCCTCCTCCAAGGGTCAATCTTCATCAATTCCAAATTCTGCTGAACAATCTGATCAATCTCCCGAGACACAATCGGTAACAAAAGCTATCTTTGAAATTTACAATCACTCCTCACCCCCATCTGGCTTCTTCACTGAAAACACAACCCTGTCCAACCAACAAGCTACCAAGTTCAAAGAAGAATTTGGCAAAAAGCCCTTCTGTCCAGTAGTGTCAGTAAATCTAGATACCCTAAAACAGGAATGTAACCTTGACCTCTCTCCTTGGTTTAGTCAATTCAAATCTCTTTTATCAATTTCTGCCCATTACACCCCCAATATAATAAGACTTTTCTACTTCAATATGCAATGGAGGTACTATAGAGGATGATGACCAAAATCTGGACAAAGAAAGCATCACTACTACTGCTAGGGGAGTGACATTCACCCTATCCACTACCATCTTGAACAAAATCTTGGACATTGACAATCCTCCTCCTCACCATTCCATAGAATATTCCAATAGGCAGTGTCTTGAAATTCTAAAACCCAACGAGCCTATTACTGATAACCAAGTACTCTCTCTTCATTTTACCCCAGCATCTATGTCTCCAACCTTCCGGCGTTATGGTACATCTACTCCTGGAACTTGGTTTAGAAAGGTGGCAACTTCACCCACTTCACCAAGCGAGACTATGCACCATTTGCTGCTGTAGTGGATAAGATGCCAATCAATGTAGGACAATGGGTGTTTGAAGAGATGGTTCGATTCATATTTGGATCCAGGATAACATCTCACATTCCATTCCCTTCCCTCATATCTGTTATCCTCTTTCATTTCAAGATATGGCATGTTGGGGCCATAGACACTATCATACGACCTCCAGCATTTGGGAAGCCTCAACTCCATCTTATGAAGATCAGCTTTAATGTTGAAGGGTCTGGGCAGTCAAGAGCACTCTCCAGAACAAGAGCCTCCTATTCTCGTCCACCTCCTCAAACTTCCATCCCTTCAGACTTTGCTGCAAAAGTCAAAGAGATTGTTGATGCAGCACTAGACTTTTTTGCTGCAAAGGTGGAAACTGAGATTGGGAAAATTGTGCCTGAACTCACCAAGACAAATCAAGCATTGATTGACGCACAAGATGCAATGAAAGCCCAACTTGACCACCTTCTGAAACATTTCAACCTTCAAGCTTCTGCATCTACCTCAGCTGCTCCAGACACTTCTGAGACCTCTCATCCTTCTACCCCTCTAGTTGACCCCACACTTTCTATTGATGATGACAAAGAGGGAGAGAAAACCACTGAGCAGTCTTGAGTTTTGTTTTGAGTTGTTGTTGAACTTGCTTTTGTGTAAACATTTGTGTGTATTGTTGACTGGAATGGAAATTGTTATATATGATGAACTTATTTTCATCCTTACTGCTTCTATGTTTGTGAATTTCTAATATCTTGTTCTGCATAAGCATTTTGAGTCAAAATCAATCAAAATTCTGAGATTTTAAGTTTACAAGTGTTGTCATCATCAAAAAGGGGGAGAATATTAGTTCTCTATATGTTTTGATGATAACTGACAATTGTAAACTTGGTATGAAGCTTGTCTTTGGTAAGTTGAAAAACTTACTGTCAAAGGCAAACTCGAGTTTAGGTATGTGAACTCGAGTTTGAGACTTGACAGAGAGTTGCTCAATTCTACAAGAAAGCCAAACTCCAGTTTGCTTAGTCAAACTCGAGTTTGTAGAGTTATAGAAAATGTTCAAAGTTTTTCACAACAAGCTAAACTCCATTTTGCTCATACAAACTTGAGGTCTGGGAGATACAGAGAGCACTCAAATTTTTGAACAAGACAAGCTCGAGTCTAGACCATGAAACTCGAGTTTAGACTAAACAGAGAGAATTCAGAAACTTCAGTATTTTCACAAGTCTTGCAAACTCCAGTCTTGTTTCCAAACTCTAGTTTACACTTGACTAAGAAAAATTTCAAAGTTTCAGTTCTTGCTGAAACTCGAGTTTGCTTCTGTAAACTCGAGTCTGAGTTATACAGAAAGACCACCAATATGTTTGTTTTGGAAACTCCAGTTTGTGCTTCTAAACTCCAGTCTGGAAAGTTCTTGAACTTGGGCTTATCCTCTTGACATAGCCCCAAACTCGAGTTAGTCATTAATTGACTCGAGTTTAGCTACATGTTCAAAGTTTCATTCCAAGATCAAAGCCCGACAGTCTTCTCTGTAAGAACCAAACTTGAGTCTGATATTTATAAACTCCAGTTTAGGCCATTGCTCAACATTCATGGTCTCTGGTTGAACCCCAAACTCTAGTCTAGGAGTACAAACTCAAGTTTGCATCGGTGATTTTGAAAAACCAGATGATGCTGATCTGCGAAATCTTTATGGGTCAATCTAGAAATGTTTTATCATATGATACTATTGCTTCTAATATCTTTGATGAAGTTTTGAGTAATTTTCAGTTAAGTTCAGCTAAGATCAAGATGCAATCAGATCTGGAATAAGTGTATTAAATGAAGAATCAAGAACAGGGCTGATCCTTCTCCTCTATTCCAATGGTTCAACACAGACCATTTATGGATCAATTAAATCACTCTCCAACAGTCAAATGAAGGTTATGGAATGACTGAATACCTAGAAGACCATCTGTATCAACATATTCCAAGATTCCAGCTGAGAATTGAAAGAACGGAGGAAAATATGCAACTGTCATTTTCCAGATTTGCATCTGAACGTTGGAGAAGAAAATGCAATGGCTAGTTCGTCTAGTTAACCTATAAAAAGCTATGAAGACTCAGACAACACACACACAACGAAGCTACATTTGATTATATTTGCTATTTGAGTCTGTATTGTAATTTTAATTTGATCTTCAATGTTCATTATTATTTATTCTTTTGAGAGTCTTGATTCTTTGGAATCAATAGTTGTTGGTGTAAACTCTAGGTTGTGGAAACCTGTGAGTTGGGTAGCTTAATTACAAAGTGTAAGGAGGAGTAAGTCCTAGGTGAATAGGATTGCTTATAGTTTACATTGTTGTAGTTAAAGCTTGTTGAACTAGTGGAAATACCCAGAAGGTATCTGAGGATTGGACGTAGGTCAAGGTTAAGACCGAACCAATATAAACTCTCTGTGTCCAGCTTTTCTTCCCTCTTCCTCTAGTTATTTACTTTTCAAGTTTTGGAAAAAGAGTTCAAAAAATTTTTTGAAATCCCCAATTCACCCCCTATTAGTGATTTTTTCCATTTTTATTTGGTATCGGAGCATAGGTTGTCTACTCAAAGGATTAACATCCTAGACAAAAAGATCCAATGGAAGGAATTCTACCAGAAGGTGCCTCAATAAACAGACCACCAGGTTTCAATGGTGAACACTACTCATTATGGAAATCCAAATTCAAAGTATTTGTGATGGCTAGTGAGTATGGTCTGTGGGAAGTAATTGAGGAAGGGAACTATGTTCCTAAAAAGAAAGTTGGTGAGAACTTTGTGCCAAAAACGAGAGCTGAGTTTGATGAAAACGATCAAAAGAAAATTGTTCTTAACAGCAAAGCCATCCTAATGTTGCAAAGTGCATTGAGCTAAAAGGAGTACTTTTGCATTTGCAACTTGCCCAGTGCTAAAAAGATGTGGGATGCATTAGAAGTCGCCAACGAAGGAACCTCAGGGATCAAGGAGAACAGGATCAACACACTCACTACTGAGTATGACCTATTACGCATGAAGTCTGGAGAGTCAATTACGGAATTCCAACTTAGAAGTAAAGGCCATTCCTTATGCAACTGGTGGTTTTAAGAAGAAAACACAAGAACAAGATCTTCGAGTATAAGAAAACATAAGAACACTAAGGGTAGTAGTAAACTTAGAAGTAAACAAAAAATAAAAAATCTAGAATAAAAATGAATCTAAATCCAAAGGTTAATAACAAAGTCACATTGAACGCTCATAACATTTTTTTTGATACATGAGAATATAAAGCACATCCTGTAGAATCAAATCTTGCAGAGACTTATATCAAAAAAAAAAAAATCTTCCAGAGACGCAAGGCAGGCATCTAGGAATGCTGTCGAAGATATACCCTCTTTTGCGAGAGCATCTGCCACCATATTACCTGATCTTGGAGTGAAACGAATACTTACCTCCCAATCATTCCTCTTCATTCTCCATATCTTCCAGAAAATAAGATCTCCTCCAGATGCAGAATTCCGGTCGTTTAGTCTATCCACCAATTCCTTTGCATCCGATTCCATAAGAATATGTGTACGTATATATGATGTATCAGTCTATATTAGAAGAACAAAAGGCAAAATAATGTTATCGTATTATGTTGATAGCTCAAGCACTCAAAAGGCATTAAATTTATATAATTATTTAGAGTGGGATATATGACTTCTAAGTCATTCTCATTTCTTTAGCAGTTTGAACATTTAAGTTAAACCATCCTGGTTATACACCAAAAATGAAGCTAAAATTAACATAAAATAGATTATCAACTTAAATATGGTACAGATTCTATGCAATATAGTAATTGATGCTGCCATAGATAAATCAATAATTACTTGGCCTAACAAAATTCGATAGACCAAAGTCGATAACCTTAATGGGAGAATCATCTCCTTTTGAGACAAAAAGAAAATTCTGCAGAACGGGCAAAATATATAGGGTGACAAATTATAGACTGCAGAGGTAATTATATACCTTCACCCAAAAAAAAATCTTAAAGAATAGCTATTATCCCATTATCTTCACAATTCCATACCTCTGGTTTTAGATCACGGTGAACAACTCCTTGAAGATGACAAAAAGCAACTACATCTAGAATTTGCACAAGAATTGCTTTAGCATCATCCTCTGTATCTTCCACCTCTTCACAAATTATTCATATTACAAGAATCCAATTAAAATCATGATTGTCAATCCAAACCATCTAACAATTATGGAGGAAATAAGCTAAAATATTTGAAATGATGAACAGCATTTCATTTTTACCCTGAAAGAATTCTGTCAATCAGTTCACCCTCACACAATTTGACAGGAAAATAATACGCGTCAGAAAGAACACAAAACTCAACAATTATTTGCATAGACTATTTATCTATTAAATCTACCCATGCTAAACACTCTTGGATGCATGAACCTGGGATGAAAGTCCTTAATTTCAAATAACTTAAAATAACTGAAATATTAGAATATCTGATACAACAACTTAAATATTCTAAATATAATAAATAAAATTATTATTAATAAAATTGTCGTATATGAAACCAAAGCTTTCACGTTTCACATCCTTTTTATCTCGCCCCAAATGCCCATCTAATCCATGCATATAGCTCCCACACGATGAATCGAGTATACATTTTCCAAAAGCAAAATCTACTAGTAACATTTTTGCTGATTTCTTCTTTCTTTCCCCTCCCCTTAGTTTCTTTTTTCTTTATAATTTCCTATAATTTTTTCTGGCCACTAATAATATTCATTACGATTACTTTTTTCTATTCAGTGTTATAACTCATTTACTATTGGCTAAGAGCATGTTTGCTTCAGTGTCCATACTGTGACTTTGACAAAACATGGTTTTGTCAAACTCACTCTAATTATGGTTTTCTTTACAAATCCCTTTCAAATCTCACCAAAAAAAAGTTACAAAGTTACAATGTCCTACAAATCCCTTGTAGCTCTCTGACAAAGTAACTCAAACCAGATAACTTTTTATGGCTGAGCGACAGAAAGGAACAACCTTTTATGAGTCAACCTGAACAAAAATATATTCAAGATCTACCTCTAACTCAGAAAGGTATAAAATGTTATGAATATGGACTTTAATTGAACACTCTTCATGCTTCCTTAAAAACTGAAATAAAATAGAGCCTAAGCTTTTCAAGACATGGAAAGAACTAAAGTTTGCAGAGGAGCAGAAGAAAACCAACGTTAAAAAACAGAGCCCGAAATGTAGTGAACCTAAGCTTTTTACAAAGCCATTTCTGTTTGAGTTATTGATATTTCTTATTGTGGCTGAGGAGAGAACCAATGTTTTTTGGAATTCCCAGGATGTTAGCATTCATTGTGGCGAGTGGTTGCTCCATTTATATTCATGCAATACGTACCTATTTGGTTTGTAAATATCATATGGTCTGTGTAATGCCTTCTAGCTGTTTATTATATTCATGCAAAATGTTTTCTGGAAGTCTCATTAATTCAGGTTAGTGTGCATAATGCCTTCTAGCTGTTTATTATATGGTCTGCGTAGATTTGTTCATTCTGATTAGTTATAGAGTTTAATAGTTTATTTAGATTTAGATTTAGATTTCGCTTTTACTGAAAATCGCAGTGGAACACGTTTAGTGGTTATTTATTTATGCATCGGAAGGATTTCTAAACAATCACTGGTGGGCAATATATTCTGTGTGATTGATTTTGTATTTTAATTTGGTGCATATTATTCTCTTTTTCTCCTTGCAAGCCCAATTCTTTTGAACGTTGCTAGGTTTTTTTCGGGATATAGGGAAAGTGATAATGCTGTGATATTGGGCATTGGTTATTATGAAATTATTATGACCTGCTTTCTTATAATCAGCTTTCTCCGCTTCATTTTAAAGTTAGGGATTAAGGGGGTGATAATTTTTATTTTCCACACTGTTATCTCGTAACAATAATAGTCTTAAGTTTGCACATTGGACTAAGTGGTGGAAGGTGAAATCTCTGCTTTATTGTAATTTTTTTTTATTGCTTAAGTGGAAGGCATTAAGACAAAACTCACTTATTTGTATAACATACGGTTTAGCAGTTATTGTTAGCCTACTTTATGGGATTTCCCTGGAGACCAGTCACTCTGTATCTGAATCGTTTCATTGTTTAAATCCATTCATTTAGTGTGGAAACCTGGATATCAAAGGTTTATGTAGGTAAATAAATTCAAATGTGAAGCCCTTGATAGTATGCTTCTTGAGTACATTAAAATTTTAGAAGTAGCTACGACTTGAATAGTGTTATTAGTGACTATAGATTACATGAGTCTGTGCTTGCCTTTATTTGAAAAGAGAATAAAATGTTGGTTACTGAATTTGATACATTTTTTAGGGTGAGTATTAAACTTGTGACCCTGTACTAAAATCCTTATCCATGCGGCTACATGAGCTAGCGTTAGGTGACTTCCATGCTAAAATACTTGATTTACAGTTGATATGACATTTCCATGATATGGCTTTGCTATTGAAGATTGCTATTTTATTATTCCTTTGACCTTGTAATTCTTTGTATTAGTAAAACTGTCAAGCAAAGACGGTATTGCATATTGTTTACGTGCATGTAGTAGATTACTTGGTACAAGATCATTTGTACAAGATTACTTTGTACAAGATCATTTGTGTTGTAGACCTTCGAATGTTCTTAAACTAAAACAGAATTTGATATCCTTTTATCATTAATAACCAAAGCAATGATATGATGATACTCACTCTTTGTAAGCAATTCATATTTGTCTATTTTCCATAGTGTTTGGTAAAGTAAATAATTGAAATCCTGGAGTTTGTGTCCCCCACCCCCCTATAAGTATCATCTTCTTGATGTGGAGTCTCAAAATAGATTTGGATACAACCAGGAACCAACTGAAAGTTTGTTGTGAAGAAGTTCCAAAGGCCAAGCTGTCCTTGAGAAGTATTGTGTGTGGAACAATATCTTTGTCTCACCCAAATCGTAGTACTCCGTGTAAGTATATTTATTTGTAAATATACGTTCTCACCTCCAAAAAAAATGTTTAGACATGTTCCAGTTGATACTTTTACTGTTTCTATTTTAATGAAAGTGCATGCATCTTTTCAATAAGTTGATACATCCATCAAATATCTGGGCTGTTTAAAAAGTTATTGGGGGATTTTATTGCAAAAGGAGATAAAATAAGTAGGTCATAATAGTATAAAATGCCCTCTAAGTGTAACATCCCATTTTGGGATCCATCCATCAAAGGTGCAGCAATAACTTAATATTAAAAACTTGTGTGCAGTAAGTGTATATGCGTTGTGGGTTATTGATTGGCATGCACATACATAAATGCTCGCTGCATTAAATCATATAGGATAAGAAGATATGATTATATATGTATATGTTAATGAATGCAGTGGCAGACATAGACCAAAAGGAAGTTGATACCTAGTTTATATATATTAAATAAGCAAATTCTCTTCAAGTGCGTTTCCCATTTTCGGTAAAGACAGAAAACACACTCCATTAAGCAAAGGGAGAAGGGATAAGAATCGTACCCAACCTCCACTTAAACCACTCCCATTATTACTGTTTTTGTCTATCCAGTAAGCATCCACTATTGTTAACTCTGTTGTCCTGGCGTTTAGTAGATTTTTCTTTATGTTCAATGCGTTACTCACTCATGACATCCCATATTACACCATACTCCTTCTGCCCATTTTTGGCTTTATCAAAGAGAGAGACTGTCGAGAGAGAGAGAAACTGATACTGGAAACGGGGGGCTGTTAGCAACTGAAAATCTCATCTGTGTTTCGCTGTCACACACGTTGCTGTTGTGTGGGTAAGTATATATTTACTGATGTATGTGAGTGAATATGTACATGCTTAGTTATGTTACAGGAAAAAAAAAAAAACACTGAACATACATATAACGTAGTTCTGTGTGTGTTTTCTGGATGAGTGTATGTATATATATTTTTATAAGTGAAACACACATACATATGTACAGGTTGGGGGAGGGGCTGTTGAAATAAAGAAATATATACACATACATATAAAAGGATTTAATCAAAATATATATATATATATATATATATATATATATATATATATATATATATTCAACATGATTTTGTCTGACTCATTAGAACGTATAAGCCAAAATGCATGTCTTACGTGGGGTGGTTTGCCAAGAATATATCTCTGTGTGTTTGAGCATGTGTGAAATATACATATATTAACTTTTCAAAAGGTTCACTACTATATATATTAAAGTTGCTGATTTTGTTTTACATATACATATAAAGTATATTCTTTTGAAGTGTAAATGACTATAATAATTAAGGAACATGGAGTTTTAATTAATTAAAGAGTCATAATAATAATAAATACTATTGTTATTTTTTGGAAGGAGTGGTAATAATAGTAGGTTATTATTATTATTACTAGGGAAATTTTAGGGATTAATAACTAATTATAATCCTCTAAGAATAATTCGCGTATTAAGTACCTTGCGACGTCAAAAGTGACTAACGGTAATGATAAACAATTATAGGCATACTTTGACACCTCTATTGATCCCAGTACCTCCAGAAGAAATTGAGGATTCAAACTTGAGGTGGGTAACTCTAATCTTATAATCATGTGTGTAAGTGTTTATTGATTAATTAGCTGATCATGTATGCTGGTTGATTTACCTGTTATATGTTTTTTTTCCTGGCCATGGATTTGAGGCTGCGGTCTCATGGGGCTGCGCGTCTTAGACAAGGGCTACGGTCCTTGGCCGTTAACTGCGGTTATGGTTATTTGTAAATTCTTTCTTGCTTTAACATGAGCTAAACTACCATTTATACTTTCATACATATGCATGAGATTAATTGTTACCCCTGGGGTCCATTCACTTGAACCCCAGATTGTATGAAAAAGATAGGTGAAGGATCGGGATCAAAGGAAAGATGAAGTTGTAAGGGCTACAGCCGAAGGGATTTAATAAAGAATTTGGACTGTATCAATTTGTTTATCATTTGCTTGTTATATTTGGATTATTGTATTAAGATATCCTTTAAGGGATAAATTTCACTCGCGAAAAATTTATCCCTATATGTCCAAACTAAGTTATGTTCATGAAAGTTTTATTTCGTTAGTAAGTCGTCCAAATCATTTCAATGCCTGTGCACGATAACTCTGATAAATAAAGGCCCCATAAGGTCGGGTGTTTCACTAAGTATAACTGAGATAATGTTGCAAAAGGATCTGTAAAACACAAGATTATATTCCATTCCTTTATCATCATTTACAAAAGCTATTAGATGATTATTATGCTTTGCTATCTTCATTTCTTACCTTTATTGCAAGCACACTGATGTATGTGACTAAGATTAAATAATTAGGGATAGAAGGATCTTATTAGTCATTCTGCATTTCATAGGAAATCGAATAGATACTGCTTCATCAAACAAGCGAATAATATATACTTATCAGCAGGTAATCTGAAATGCACAATGTTATTATTAATTTTATCTCTTCATTTCTTCAGTTACAAGATTTGTTGGAGATGAACCAATACACAGCCAAGTGCAGTCTTTTCCCCTCAAATCTTCGAAACGACAGATAAATAGAGGAGAAAAAGAACTAATTTACAAGATATAACAAATGTTGCTTCCAACTTAGAGAATCGCTTTGCAAATGCAAATGGTGCCTATCTCTATAACCCTTAATGTAACTATAATAATCTTTCCATTTGGGTTATGCCTATGTTTTTCCTAATAAGTATGTTTTGCTTATTTGAAGTATCATAAGGAGATGTTAATATTTTTCTGTCAAGTGTGTTATTGGTAGTCATATTGATTATGATCGTGATAAGCTCATATTATATTTCCTAGAAGAGTCAGTACAACAAAAAGGGAAACATCCATTCATACGTACAAGTGGTAGGTTCAGATCTTTAGAAAATCATAATTTTAGTTACAATGGGAGGACAAAACGCACCAGGAAGAGAATCAACCAAACTGCATATAAAGGTTAGTTATTCATGATATAGTTGTGCCATAAGGATTAAAAATGGTTATACATAGATAATGCAATATTTATTTCCATGATAAAGTTGTAATTATTTCTATCATTATTATTATTAGGGAAAATTCCATATAAAGCTACCTAAAATAGGAAAAATATAAATCAACTTACTAAATTTAATAAATCTATAATTAAGTTATTGAAAAATAATTATGATTTCAATATGTGGGTAAAATGACTTGATTATTTTCTCTTAGTCTCCTCTTAAAAGTGTTGCATTGCTTCCTAACTTCTTATTTTTCAAGAAGTGTATATATATATTAACGTCAATACATAATAAAATAAAATATAATATGCTTGCTAATCAGAATAATTCAAGTATGAAAAAAAAAAAAACATAACCCCAATATCAAATAAATGATAATTAGTTGAATATTAAGAAAATTAATTTTTTTACTTTAATTTTTTTTTATGAAAATACAATTAAGCTACTTTAATTATATATCTAATTTGCCTGATGTATCAAACAATATATAAAAAATCTTCATTAAAAATAAAAAAAGAGTCTCATTGCTAAATGGTGTAAAATATAGTGAATTATATATCACACAAGACATACTCATAGTTATGTGATTAATGTAGTTTGATTATATATCACGCAAAAAAAAAAAAAAATTGTATATTCAATATTAAACTATGAAAAATTTTAATTGATGTTGGGAGCTATGCTTTTTATTTAATTTTTTTGGCTTGAATTATTCTTGATAATATTTTTTAGAATTGTAAATTGATAAGAAGAATATAGACTAATAGAGGGCAATAAAGTCATTTTACTTATATTTTAAAATCCTAAATTACATCAATGACTTGATTAGGGATTTGCAAAGTTTGATAACTTGATTTGAAATTCTGTTATTTCAAACAACTTTTTATGGGATTTTCTCCTATTACGACTACTACTACTATTATTATTATAAGTATTATAATGTGATAAAGATCAATGACAATAATTGATATATTTATATTATTTCAGAAAATGAACCTCAAGTTAGTGCAGACAATATTAAAGATGCAAATTATCCATCACTAGCATTGAAGGATTCAATAGATATCAATGAACAAGGTATTTCTCATGATGATTTTAGGATAGTATTAAAGCTACAATTTTTGTTATTGACCTTCATGATCACAATAATACAAATATTATGTTTTACCGTTGCATTTATAACTTAGATTTATATTTGTACTTATATAATAACATGTCCTAAGATTAACCAATTGAGTTACAAAGGCTCATAATATACTGAAAGAAGGACTACTATATTTAGTGATGATAATAAATTAAGCTATTATTAACACTGACAATTTGCTTAGTCATGAGTTGGTTAAATTCAAATTGAGAAATAGTATTACTATATTTTAATGATTGTAATGATGCAATAAAGTTACAATTATAATAAACTTTTTTTTTTGGGTGTTATGACATGCAGTTTGTAATTCTTCCATCAAACGTCCACCACAAGAAATATACTATAGAAATATAGAATTTCAATTCAATACTAATGATAGTGATGATGATAATGAAGTTCAAAATGTTCCCCTTGATGCATTTGAAGGTACAGACATTCACACACAACATTCTCTTACATCAATTTATATTACTCCTTTCTTAATATAATTTGTGATAATATTTATTTATCAAGCTACACATGTTCTACATGATCACTTCCCCTCAAATCATGTTGAGACCAGTGAACTTACTGACAGTATAGATGAATTTGTAGGTAATTAATACTCCTTTACAAAGTTCATCTAATCATACATGTGCGTGTGTGTGATATGAAACTTTACTACAACTATATAATCGTTGTCAACATTGTCACAGGTTATATAGATGAAGGAGACCTTATATATGAATGCAAATATTGCGGGGCATTGATTTGGTTTAATGAACAAAGTGTAAAGGATAGGAAGCGAAACGCTGCTAGTTCACACTCTCTATGTTGTTTGAAAGGGAAGGTAGTCTTGCCAGCTATGAAAAGGCCTCCTCCATTATTTGAAAGCTTATTTTTTGATAAAGAATCAGCCCATTCAAGGAACTTCTATGAGAATATAAGCCAATACAACAACATGTTTTCATTTACATCAATTGGAGGCAAGATAGATCATTCAAAAAATACTGGTGGTGGACCGTACTCATTTGTCATGTTTGGAATGAATTATCACAATATTGGTAGCTTATTACCACCAGAAGGTTCAAGACCTGTCTATTTACAGCTCTACATATTTGACACAGCGAATGAAGTGTCAAATAGAATTTCTGCAGTTAGGTATGTCAACTTAAGTCATACTTAACATTACATTTATTGCTATTTGATATAGTGGCATTTATTAATGTTACATCCTTGCAGCAAATTCCAACAACAATCAACAATTGATGCTATTATAGTTGACCAAATAAAACAACAATTGGATGAAGTCAACCCGTTTGTTTAGCAATATCGTGTTGCATTAACATTGCTCAATCATCCTAACCCACTCACATTGAAAATGTGTTTGATTAGAACAAGACAAAATGATGGCCACACTTACAATATGCCTAATGCTTCTGAAGTTGCAGCATTAGTTGTCGGGGATATAGATATGGCATTCAATGTCAGGGACATCATTGTAGATAAACATTCAGGTAGACCACGGAGAATAAATGAATTGCACGCATCTTACCTTCTACTTCAATACCCTGTACTTTTTTCATTTGGTGAAAATGGTTATTGAGATGATATTTAGCACAGGGAAGTAACACTTAGTGCCACGAAGACTAGAAAAAGGCTTAGTATGCGAGAGTTTTTAACTATAGACTAATGACCAGAATACATGAAATATCTACACTATTGCATGCATCAAGGCTACTACAACAATTCATCGTGGATGGGTACACTATGATAGAATCTCAAAGATTAGTTTGGGCTAGAACACACCAAAAGGAGCTCAAGGTTGATTTATATCAAGGATTAGTTGATGCAGTTCTAAGTAGAGAAACAAATGGTTCAACTATTGGTAAGAGGATTATTCTGCCCTCATCATTCACAGGAGGAGCAAGATATATGATGCAAAATTACTAGGATGCTATGGCAATTTGTAGATCAGAAGGTTATCCGGATCTTTTCTTAACTTTCACATATTCTCCTGCTTGGCCTAAAATTCAAAGATTTTCTCGTAAGCATTATGTAAAGCCATGCGATCGGCTTGACATGTTGGCTCGAATATTCAAAATAAAGTTAGATCGCTTGATGAAAACTATAAAGGAAGAAAAAAATTTTGGGTCCATCCGTGCAGGTTAGCTCAACCTTTTTTTCTCTAATTGTTATCAATGTAGGTTGTTCAATTAATTTGATTAAGTCTAATTGTTATTTCTTTACAATTTATATTTGATAATTTCATTTGTTATTTATTTTGCACAGACATATACACTATAGAGTTTCAAAAGAAAGGACTTCCTCATGCCCCATATACTGTTGTTCCTATATCCAAATGACAAGATAAAAGGTCCAGAAGCAATCAACAACTTCATCTGTGCAGAAATACCTGACAAGAACATTTCTCCTCTAATGTATAAGTTAGTTAGGCAATTTATGCTTCATAGACCCTGCGGCATAAGTAACATAAAGACACCATGCATGAAGAACTAGAAGTGCAGTAAGTATTTTCCAAAAAAGTTTAATGAAAATACAACCATTGATGAAGATGAGTATCCAACATATAGACGTAGGAGTAATGGCAGAAAAATTAAAGTGAAAGGTATCCCTTTAGATAATAGATATGTTGTCCCATATAATCCATTATTGTTACAGAATTTTTATGTACATATCAATATTGAGAAATGCAATCACTCAACTGCTATAAAGTACTTATTCAAGTATATTAGCAAAGGTAACAATAGAGTTGTGGCTGCAATTTTTAATGGTGCAACTAATGAGCATGGTGAAGCCATTATTGATGAGATTAAACAATATTATGATTGTAGATACATATTTTCATTTGAGGGTTCATGGCGTATATTTGGATTTAATATTCATCATAGGAATCCATCTGTTGAAAGATTGAGTTTTCATCTTCCAAATCAACAATATGTCATTTATTCCAATCATGATGATGTTGTTGAATTGTTGGATGAACCTAGAGTAAGTGAATCACAATTTCTTGCTTGGATGGAAAAGAACAAGACAGATGCATTTGCTAGAACTTTGACATATATTGAATTTCCAAAACACTACGTCTATGGAAAGAACAATAGGGCTTGGAAATGAAGAAAGAAGGGCTCATCTATTGGCAGAATAACACACGTGTCACCATCATCAGGGGGATTGTATTACCTACGTGTGTTGCTCATGAAAGTAAGAGGACCGCGGTCATTCGACGAAATCAAAACAGTTGATGGTTTTATCCACAATACTTTAAAAGATGCATGTTTTGCAAGGGGGTTATTGGATGATGATCAAGAATACATTTCAGCCATTAAAGAAGCATCTATTTAGGCATCAAGTCATTCATTAAGGAAACTATTTGTTAGCATATTACTTTGTTTCTCTCTACACCACCTTGATTTTGTATTGAAGGAGACGTCAAAACTACTTTCAAAAGATGTATTATACATTCCTTGCAATGATCCCATGTCTTCAAGTAAGTTTGCCTAACCTAACTTTTATTATAGTCACTTTTCATTATAAAATGGTGGATACTAATTTATATTATCCAAACTACAGGTGTGAATATATTTGAATGTGATAAAGAATATGTCGCATTACAAGAAATAGATTCATTGTTGCGGAAAAATGGAAAGAGTCTTCTTGACTTCCCTACTATGCCATTCTCAGAGGAATTGCCTCCAATTGATGTCTCAAACCAACTTATCTTGCATGAGTTGAACTATGACAAACATGCCTTACAAGTAGAATCAAATAACCTTCAAAACTTACTAAATTATGAGCAGAAACAAATTTTCAACAATGTTATGTCATGTTTACAAAAAGGTGAAGGTGGTTTCTTCTTTGTATATGGTTGTGGTGGAACCGAGAAGACATTCTCGTGGAATGCATTTACATCATCACTCCGTGCGAAAGGAGAAATTGTGCTCACAGTTGCATCAAGTGGAATTGCTGCAACATTATTACCATCTGGTAGAATAGCACATTCCAGGTTTGCAATTCCTATTCAAATTACTGACTCCTCAATGTGTTCAATAAAACAAAATCCCCCTTTAGCAAATCTCATCACATCCACAAAACTTATTATATGGGATGAGGCACCAATGGTGCAGCGTTTTTGTGTTGAGGCATTTGGTAGGACCTCAAGGGATATCATGCATTGTGATAGACCTTTTGGTGGCAAGTGTGTTATTATGGGAGGTGATTTTCGTCAAATATTACCAGTTATACCAAAAGGAACAAGAGGCCAAATTGTCAATGCATGCATTAATTCTTCTTACCTATGGGATCACTGTATCATTTTCCAATTGACCAAGAATATGCGGCTGAATTCTTCTGCTTCAACGACTGATCGTGATAAGTTGGCATGGTTCTCAAGATGGTTATTAGATGTTGGTGATGGCAAACTAAGGGACTCACAAGACGGTATTAAGGACATTGAAATACCCAATGATTTGTTAATTTTAGTCTATCAAGATCCAATTCATGAGATTGTGGAATCAACATACATAAACCTCTTGGAAAATCTCAACTCGAATGAATACTTCAATGATAGAGCAATGCTGGCTCCAACTATTGAAATGATTAATTCTATAAATGAGCATATGTGTGCCATGTTGCCTGGAGAGTCTTATGAGTTTCTCAGTTATGACTCAGTTTGCAAGTCAAGTGAAGACAGTGATAGTTTTGACAACTTGTACACCACATAATTTCTTAATAGTATTAGTTGCTCTGGTTTGCATCCACATAAGCTAATATTGAAAGTAGGAGCACCTATAATGTTGTTGAGGAATATTGATCAATCCTTTGGATTATGCAATGGAACACGACTTCGTGTAACTCAGCTTGGGAAGACTGTCATTGAGGCAATCACATTAAATGGTTCACATCCAAATCAAAAGGTCCTCATTCATAGGATGGACATGAATCCTTCTGAAAGCAGATGGCCTTTCCACATGAAAAGAAGACAGTTCCCAATCACCCTTTCCTTTGCTATGACTATCAACAAAAGTGAAGGGCAATCTCTTCGCCATGTTGGTTTATATCTTTGCAAGCCAGTCTTTACACATGGCCAATTATATGTTGCATTATCCAGGGTTAAAAGCATGGATGGTATACAGATTGTTGTGGATGATAATAGTTGTGGCAACAAGAACAAAACAAGGAATGTTGTATACAAAGAGATATTTAGGAATGTTAATTGATTAGGAGACATTTTGTTCAACATTGGTGACATTTCATTTGTAATATGTACTTTAAATCGATTGAAGGATATTGATGTTTATCATTGTTAAGGTTTCATTTCAAATATGTAATCATCCACTGGTTGTTATGTATTAATATTCCTTAAAGATAAGAAAGTTGCATCAGTTTAAAAGGAAAATATGTTTAAGTAACCTATGAAGTACTATCAAATTAGAAATAGTAATAGGTTGAAAAACTCTTTTATGTAAATGTTCAAAACCATTTTTCATAACTGCACAAGGAGGATTAGAATTGTTTACCACATGTTCATCAAGAGCTTTTGATGAAGATTCATAATTATCTATGATAAGCTCTTCTTGGGAATCCTTATCCTCTTGTTCTTTCGTGTTGACTAGATCATGAAAGTGTTCTAAGATTTCTCCTTCTTCATTCTCAACTTCCAGTTGTTCATCAATGGAGATGCAACTAATTGTTTTGGATGAACTGTCAACACTATCAACTTCAACAAAATTGTTAGAAGCATAAATAGAATCAAGAGCATCCCATATATCTTTAGCAGTAGAGCAAAATATTATTTTCTCAAAATCATTTTCGATTAAAGCACTGTAGAGAAATTTCATTTCTCTAATGTTCAAAGAAAACATTTTCTTTTCCTCTCTTGTCCAATCTTTTCTTGGTTTGAAATCAAAAACATTTATAAAGACATTCCACATATAGAAATCAGTTGCTTTGATAAAACTAGTCATCCTAGCTTTCCAAAACCAAAAATCAATATCTTTGAAAAACGGTGGAATGGTATAATCGGCTCCTTCTGAAAACAAACAACACCCAAAATCAGCCATTTAAACTCTTAAGACAGTTAAGTCTTTTAAACAAAAGTCTAGCTTTGATACCAAATGAAAGTCCCGGCTAAACCCAAGAGGGGGGTGAATTGGGTGAAGATAAAAATTTGCAACCTTTGAAAATCTTTTCGCAATTCGGTAAAAATAGTTTGAATGATAGTAAAGAGTTAGAAAGTTTTAGATAATTATTCAAACATATTTGCTGGAAATAAAAGAGATTAAGGAAGAGAATTGCAAACTCAGATTTATATTGGTTCGGTCCAATCCTTGACCTACGTCCAGTCCCTAAGCTCCACTTGAGATTTCCACTATCTCTTTGTTTAACTAGGCACAAGAGACAAGCCTTTACAACCTCACAAGTTTAGCTAGGCACTTGTACAGCCTTTACAATCTCTCACAGAGACTCTCCCTTACAACCCAAGGGATACATTCAATTTCCCACTCAAGGTCACCCAACCTTGAGTATCTCTCAGAAAATAGAATGTTTTGCAATGTATCTTCTCTCAAAGAAGTGAATAAATGATCACTGAAGTGCATTACAAATGATTTCACTCTCTAAATGATGAACCAAGTGAAGATGAAATATCACCTAGAGGGGGGTGAATAGGTGATTTAAAAATTTATTCGCTTAATCAAGATTTTCGCGAATTAAGACTGAATAATAAATGACTAGAGGTTTAAAAGAAAATAGACACAAGACAATTTATCCTGGTTCGGTCTAATCCTAACCTACATCCAGTCCCCAAGAACTCCTTGGGATTTCCACTATCTCCTCAATGATTACAAATACAACTTAGGGATGATCCTAACTCTCTCAGACTCACTCCTCCTTACTACTTGTAATCTTGTACACCCACAACTTAAGGTCCACAACCTTAAGCTTAAACAAGGATAATAAAAGTGTTTACAACTCCTCAAGAGCGAGTAATTAATGATCACTGAAGTACAGAATATATCCGAAGATATTTGACAATGAATGAAACTAATAAGAGTAATAAATCAGAGTAAATGCGTAGAGTTTCGGTAGTTGGTGATATTGAATGCTTGGGCTTTTATATCCTTCGCCATTAATGCCGTTGGGAGGAACTGGAAGGTGACCGTTGTCACTTGTTTAAATTTCCGTTAGGCTCAAGTTCCTCGTTAATCAAAATGGACCGTTGAATCTTCAGCTTCTTTCATTAAATGTGTTGTGCCGTTGGTTATACTTAAAAGATGGAATAAGAATGTCTCGAAGAATGTCTTTGTTCTGCTGCAGCGTTAATTCCATATGTTGCTCTGTTTTTCTGCTCCGCAATAAATGTGATGACATGAGCATTTGCTTTATGTTGCTTTTCATTTATTACATCATTTTGAGCCCTGAAATCACTAGCAAACATGTTAAAGATGTTTTACAAATGATTATTAATCAATCTGGTAAGTATCTGCTTAAGTTCAAAACATTTGGAGAGTTCCAAGAAATGATTCGCGATTTTTCCGTATAAGAACTCTAGTTCTTAACATGAGAACTCTAGTTCTGTGTACTGGCCCAGACCAAGTTTCAAAGGAACTCGAGTTCTTAAAGAAGAACTCTAGTTTAGAACACTAGTTCTATATGCAAGAACTCTAGTTCTTGTGCTTTCCAAAAAAGGTCCGATTGTTTTTCCACGTGAGAAACTCTAGTTCTTTCTCAAGAACTATAGTTCTTGAATAAGAACTCTAGTTTTTGATGAAGAACTCTAGTTCTTGTGTTTTCAAAAGAAACTTCGTTGTTTTCCAAAAATAAAGAACTCTAGCTCTTGATCAAGAACTCTAGTTCTTATGTTCTTTTCTCTGACTGACAAATTCTTGGTGAGACAAGCTTTCGCGAACTCGAGTTCTTATACTAAGAACTCTAGTTCTTGAATGAGGAACTCTAGTTCTTGACCAAAGAACTCTAGTTCTCAAAAACTTTGTTCGACACAGTGACATGATAAAGTGAAGAACTCGAGTTCTCAAACAAGAACTCTAGTTCTAAACTCTAGTTCACCACTTAAGAACTCTAGTTCTCATAGCTTTTGGATTCTTGAAAAGTTTGTGAAATGCAAAGGCCGCGAACTCGAGTTCTCAATTTGATAGATTGAGAACTTTCTCATCAGAAGCCGCGAAATGGAGTTCTACTCCCAAGAACTCGAGTTCTCATTTTGACAGAAAGAGAACTCTCTTATCAGAAGACACAAACTCGAGTTCTACTCCCAAGAACTCGAGTTCTCATTTTGACAGAAAGAGAAATCTCTTATCAGAATGCGCGAACTCGAGTTCTATGACCAGGAACTCGAGTTCTTACTCTTCAACTTTTCTAAAACTTGAATTTTAAAGGCCAGAACTCTAGTTCTTGTTAAACAAACAATTAACAAGTGTTTTTTTTCATCAAAACTTAAATTGAGAACTAAATTCTCCCCCTTTTTGATGATGACAACACTTCTAACAATCTTAGCAAAAATATCTAGTTTTAAAAAAATAGAACCAGAGTTTTGAAAAGGATTGAGGCACATATTTTTCTGACAGAATGAATCTATATAGACTTGAAATCCATGAAACCAAAATGTTTGCTACTGAATGTAGTGATAGCAGAATTACAATCAATTCACAACAATGCACAGTAAGAGCAAATTGAACAAGTAACTACAAGATGAAATCAGCAATTGTAAATTTTGAAACAAGCCTAATCAGCAACTATAACTTAAAAACAAGCAAAACAAGCAGCTTCATTTAACTTCATTCAACCAACTTCATTCAACCAACAGTAATCAATCAACAACTAATCTTCTCCCCCTTTGTCATCATCATTTGGAAGGATCATGGTGATTGGAGTGACTGTTAGAGGAGTCTTAAGGAGATGAGGGCTTCTGCAAGGTGGAGGGAGACTCTGGGGTGGATGTGGGAGGAAAGGAGGAGGAGGCATGCTGAGGATCAGGAATAGGTGTAGAGGCAGAAGATAAGGCTAGGATGAGAGTGGAAGTCGCAGGAGCTGGAGTGGAAGTTTCCTGAACAAATGGAGAAAGGGCAAGAGTAAGAATTGGAGAGGAATGAGAGGGATAGGTCTTTGGAGAGTGAGAAGGAGAAATGTGAGGGGTGGAGTGAAATATAGGGTCAAGCATAGTAAAATGAGGAGGGGAATAAGTTGGAGGTGAGGAGCCAGATGGTCCTGCAGGTGCAGTCTGTTTCAGAAGCTGCTCTACCTTTTTGTCCAGGGATTGATATGCAGCATGAGTAGTCTCAAAACATTGACCAAGATCTTCAAAGTGGCCAGTAACTGCATCAAGCTTTACATTGATGTCTGCAATTTCATCTGCCTGTTCATCCTGGACCTTATCCAAGGACTTGAAGCTCTTGAGAACCTCATCTACCCCTTTCTTCACCTCAATCTCTATCTTCTTGGATAACTCAGTGATCAGATTTGCTTGAAAAGAAGAAACTGCTTCAGATATTGCTTTGTTAATAATGTTTTGAATTGAAGCTCCAAATAGTGAAGTAGGAGCAGTAGTTTGAGCAGGAATAGATGCTCTGGCTGGTGAAGATTGATCCTCTGCAGCTCTAAAATGAGTAGCTCTGGACTGAGTAGCTCTGGTCCTTGATCTGGAGGGAGCCCTAGACTGCCCGGATCTCTCAGCAAATGACAGTCTCATATAATTAAGCTGGTTCTGACACATCTTAGTTGGTTTGATAGGCTTGGAATCTAGCTCAAGGTACCAGATTTTATGGTGGAAAAGGATCAGAGATACTAAATGAGCATAGGAAAGGTGAGCTTTCTTCTGACCTTCAAATATAAATTTTTTTAATCTCATGAAACAGCCAGTAACCAAGGTTGAACTGTGTTTTAGAGACAATGGCTGCAAGTAAACCATAATCTCTCTGGGCAAGGTGTGTGTAGTTTCTACCTTTTGGCACTAGATTCCTAGTGAAAATATACCACAGGACTCTGTGTAAGGTAGGCATATCAATCGGTTCAAAGTTCAAAGGTCCAATTGGTTCACCTGGTCTAAGGATTTGGAATATTTGAGCATCTGTAAAATCATAAACAGGTGGAGGAGGAGGATCTATGACTCCTAACATGTTGTTTAGATTTTCAGTAGTTAAAGTTACGTGTTTACCACGAACATAAGATATCATTCTTTCTTCTACGAAGGTTCCATTAGAGCCAATCTCATTGGAAACTTGCAGAAAGAAATAGAATGCTCTAACCACTGAAGGACAATACGAGTCTTGAATATCCAGAAGGGGTTTGAAGGGGTTAAGGTAAGCAAATAAGTCTAGGCCACATTCAGATTGAAAGGTTTGAAAATCAACATATATATATGGGCAAAAATTTTGAATTCCATAGTCAGATCGAAAGGTACGAACATTAGATAGGGGTATCGAAACAGGATTACAAATGAAATCTTTAGGAGGAATAGGATTTCTAGTAATGGCTATATAAGACGAAATAGTAGGAGGATGAGGCTGAGATTGAGATTGAGATGGTTGTCCTCTGGAAGATGAACCTGGTCCTCGAGATGGTGTAGTTTTGCGTGGAGTAGCACCCACCTTCTCTTTCCCTCTTCCTTGAACAGGTGGAGTAGTAGCTTGCTTCTTCGGTTGCTTACTTGGTTCCTAAATTACAATCCCTCTTATTTTAGGTTGAGAGGGAGGAGTGGAAGAAAGAGGTCCAACATCTTTTGTTACCTTGGGTCTGTAATGCTTGGGTGGAATTTTATCTCGACGAGGCCGCTTAGGAGAAGGAGGTTTAGGAGGAGGAGATGAATTGGGAGTTTCTGATTCAGGAGATAGTGAAGAGGTAGAAGAATTATCACACTGCTTAGGGTTTTTGGTTTGTATTTTGACAAATGAGAGAGGTCGAGAGAGTTTTAGGGTTCAGGAAGTTCAAGAATCAGCAAGAAATGAAAGAGAAAGATCGTACAGCTATATATAGGTTTACAGGAACTCGAGTTCATAATTGAAGAACTCGAGTTCTGCTAAGAGAACTCACTGATGAAAAGCGCCAACTACTGAGGAACTCGAGTTCTTGGAGCTAAAAATCGAGTTCGAGACTAAAGTTCTTCTTGTTGAACCTAGCTATCACCCAAGAGGGGGGTGAATTGGGTGTTTGATAAGACTTTAGTGATTTTGAAAATTTTTTTGAAACACTCAAGTTTTTAAATCGAAAACAGAGTATAACAAAAAAAGGGAAGAAAAGCTAGACACAAAGGATTTATACTGGTTCGGTCCTAATCTTGACCTACATCCAGTCCCCAGACACCTTCTGGGTTTTTCAACTATTTCAATATTCTTTAATTACAACAATGCAACTCTCAAGCAATCCTAATCACCAAGGACTTGCTCCCCCCTTACACTGTGTAATTAAATAACCCAACTCATAGGTTCCACAACCTTGAGTTCTCTCAAACAAGTAATCAAATGATTTTCAAAACAAGACTCTCAAAAAGAGTAGATATGAATAAACACTGAAGTATGCACAATGAAGTGTCAAAATAAAAATGCAATCAATTGTAATTGTGCATATGTGTCATGCTCTGTGTCTTCATGGGTATTTATAGGCTTAATCTGAGGAACTAGCCGTTACAAATTCATCTCCTTCTTTCTCCAACGTTCATCTATATTTTTGGAATATAGTTGTTGCATATTTTCCTCTATTTCTTCAATTCTTGGTTGGAATCTTGGATTTAGTTGTTGCAGATGGTCTTTCAGAATTCTTGTCATTCCATTAACTTAATTTGACCGTTGTAGAGTGATTTGGATGATCTGTAACGTCCTGAGCTGAACCATTGGGATAGAGGAGAAGTTTCAGGCTTGTTCTTGGCTCTTCATTAAATGCATTTGACCCAGATCTGATTTCACCTTGATCCTTACTAAACTCATCTGAAATTGATGAGTATATCGATCAAGTAAATATATATGATGATTAAAAACCTAAAAAATGATTAAATTAGTTCATAAGTTTAAATCAGATAGATGGAAGACGTCATCTATAGAACAGAGATTCGTTAGGCTTGAGTTTAAGCTATTTAGGCTCGAATCTAATCGTGTTGGAAATCTTCAATAGCTTTCTATCTGAGCTAAACTCGAGTTTATTAGTTTAAGGCTCGAGTTTATCGAATATTAGATCGTGACTAGCTCTCTGTCTGAGTCAAACTCGAGTTTATAAGTGATAGGCTCGAGTTTGTAACATCCTGAATTTTCTGTCAACTTCCAAAGGCCATATCTCCCTGGTCTGAACCTCATTTTGGTTCATTTAACTCTTGATGGAAAGCCTTATGAGTCTACTTTCATATGCCACCGATCTCAGCTCATTCCGATGTGTAGATTATGAGTTACACTCAAAACATTGAAGCTTGGTCTGCTGTGTGGCATGAACTTTTGATCCAACTTTCAAAATTCATAGCTCTCTCATCTGATCTTCTTTGGCCATGAAACTTTGTCAAGATGACGCATTAGGAGTCTAGTTTCATACAAAATTGATTTCACCTCAATCTGATTCCTGGTTTCGGAGATATCATCAAATTACCAGAGTTCGCTCAGCTGAAATGCGAAACAGAGGTGGACAAAGTTGCTGGAAATCAGTCAGGTTCGAGTTTGTAAGTAACAGGCTCGAGTTTGCTCGTGCCAGAGGAGAACTAAGCTGCTGGAAATCAGCCAGGCTCGAGTTTATAAGTATAGGCTCGAGTTTGCTCGTACTCGAGGAGCCAGAATTGCTAGAAATCATCCAAACTCGAGTTTATAAGTATAGGCTCGAGTTTGCTCGTACTAGAGGAGCCAGAGTTGCTCGAAATCATCCAGACTCGAGTCTATAAGTGACAGGCTCGGGTTTATTTATCCAATAACTAATATTTGCTTGTTCTAACTCCGAATCGAGCCATTTCTACTTCCATTTGATCATGGAGACTTCAAGAATCAATCTAAAAACTTATATGATGATTTTCTCATTCCATTTGGCAAGTCTTTAATTCTTTCTTCTCTTTTCTTGATCATTCTCCATGATTCAACTCTTTCTTTCTTCTCTTCTCTTGTTCTTTATCATTTGGCTCCATAATTGACTCCATAATTCTATTCTTTCTATCTTCCATCTCCCATCTAGATTATGCTTCATTAAAGAACTTGAGCTGATCTTGAATTCCATTCACCAAGATCTTTCTTCTTCAATCACTCCTCTTCTTATTGAATGTGCCCAAAATTCTTTGATAACTTCTTGCTTATTTGTTGATCTTCTTCTTGATCATTGTTCATAGATGAACTTTACATCTTTGTTTCTACATTAAATACAAGAATCAATCAATGAAGAAGATAAACATATTACTCAATCTTTTTGCTTTTACTAATGGCATATATATAAGACATCATCAAAACTAATCATATCTAACACTTCTTTAAGAACTCTAGTTCTTATTTTGCTGAAGCTAACCAGTGACCAGATACCCTAGGAACTCGAGTTTTCTTTCAAGAACTCTAGTTCAAAACTAGAGTTCCACTCTAAGAACTCGAGTTCTTAATTTTTTTACAAAAGCAGTAAGCACATGGTCAAATTTAGAATGGCAGGAACTCTAGTTCTTGCATATAAACTCGAGTCACGAACTCGAGTTCTTGCCCAAGAATTGGAGTTCTTGGATTTCATTATCATCAAAACGCGAAAGATTAAGCTAAGAACTCGAGTTCTGTGTTCATGAACTCAAGTTCTTTACCTGCTAATTTTCACCCATCGAAAGAACTGGAGTTCTTGAGCTTCAAACTCAAGTTTTGCCTTTCTCTGATCATCCTTGTTTTAACCATCCATAACAGAGACACCTACAAAACAACATCTATACACTCTGAAGCTCAAATTAGTCTAGGATTAAGTGAATTAACTTGAAACATACTAGATTAAATATGAAACACTCACAACTCATTGGGTTTACCATTCCCAATTCTCTTCTGATAAAGAGAAACTGTTCCTTGGCAAGAGGTTTGGTGAAGATGTATGCCAATTGTAACTGAGTGGGAATATACATCACTTTCACATCTTTTCTTTGGACATGATATCGGATGAAGTGATGTCTAACATCTATATGCTTTTTTCTGGTATGCTGTACTGGATTTTTCGCTAGGCTGATTGAACTTGTGTTGTCACAGAGAATTGGAATTTCCTTCAGATGCACTCCCAAATCTGATAATTGTTGTTTTAACCAGAGGACTTGTGCACAACAGCTGGAGGCTACACGTATTCTGCTTTAGTTGAAGACACAGCCACGGTGGTTTGTTTCTTACTGAACCAAGATACCAATGATCCTCCAAGAAACTCACATTGACCAATAGTGCTCTTTCTATCGGTCCTGTATCCAGCATGATCCAAATCTGAGTAAGCAACCAGATATTCTTGTTGTCCCTTTGGGAACCATAGTCCAAGTTCTTTTGTATCAGCTAGATATCGAAATATCCTTTTCACATGCTCTGCATGTGATTCCTTTGGGCCAGCTTGGAACCTGGCGCACATTCCGACACTGAATTGAATATCTGGTCTGTAGCTATCAGGTATAGCAAAGATCCGATCATTCCTCTATATTTGGTGATGTTAAAATCCTTCCCTTTCTCAGTATCAGCATCCAGTGAAGCTGTTGAGCTCATCGGTGTGTCTGCACCATTGCAACTTTCCATCTAAATCTTTTGAGAAAATCCCACAAGTACTTAGTCTGAGAAATAAATATCTCATCCTTTCGTTGCTTAATTTGCAGACCAAGAAAATAGTTCAGCTCTCCCATCATAGACATCTCGAATTCACTCTGCATTTTCTTTGAAAATTTCTCACATAGAGACTCATTAGTAGATCCAAAGATAATATCATCAACATATATTTGAACTATCAGTAACTATTAAGCTTATTATTTTTAATAAAAAGAGTAGTGTCTGCCTTTCCTCTAACAAAACCTTGTTCTAGTAAGAATTTGCTTAAATGCTCATACCATGCTCTAGGAGCTTATTTAAGGCCATATAAAGCTTTCTTTAGTCGATAGACATGATCAGGGTATTAGACATTTTCAAAACTAGGAGGTTGTTCGACATATACCTCCTCTTGTATAAAGGCATTTAGAAAAGCACTCTTAACATCCCTTTGATAGAGCTTTATTCCCTTGATACAAGCAAAGGCCAGAAGAACACATATAGCTTCCAATCTAGCCACAGGAGCATACGTTTCTTCATAATCAATTCCTTCTTCCTGATTATAGCCTTTGGCAACAAGTCTAGCCTTGTTTCTGACTATAATTGCGGATTCATCTCGTTTGTTCTTGAATACCCATATAGTGCCAATGATTGGATGGTCTTTAGGCCTAGGTACCAAGTCCCAAACTTGATTTCTATCAAATTGATGTAGCTTCTCTTGCATTGCGATGACCCAATCATTGTCTGATAGGGCTTCGTCAATTTTTGAGGGCTCAATTTCATATATGAAAGCAGAGAACATGACCTCATTTAATACACTATTTCAGTTCTCACACCTTGATCAACATTTCCTATAACTTGGTCAAGAGGATGATTCCTGATGAATTTCCAAGCTCTAGGCTGAGATTGTTTAGGATGATTTTGAGAATTATTTTAAAAAATATCTTCAGAGTTTTCAATAGAAGCAGGGGTAGATTTTGAGAAAAATTGATTTTTCTGAATTGATTCATCATCCTCATCCATAGAATTTATTAATTTTGACTCACAGAACACTACATGTATCGACTCCTCAACTATACGGGTGCGTTTATTGAAAATTCTATATGCTTTACTTCTATTAGAATAACCAAGAAAAATACCTTCATCTAATTTAGAGTCAAACCTACCCAAATTATCCTTACCATTGTTATGCACATAGCATTTGCACCCAAAGATGTGTAGATAAGCTAAATTTGGTTTTCTCCCTTTGTAGAGTTCATAGGGAGTTTTATTCAATTTCTTTCGCACATAAGCTCTGTTTGAAATGTAGCTAGCTGTGCTTATGGCGTCTGCCCAGAAAACTTGTGAAGTCTGATACTCATTTAACATTGCACGAGCCATCTTAGTTAGTACTCGATTTTTCCTTTCCACCACACCATTTTGTTGAGGAGTTCTTGGAGCTGAGAAGTTATGATCTATCCCATGAGCTTCACAAAAACTTCCAAAAGCTTAATTTTCAAACTCACCTCCATGATCAGTTTGAATAGCTAAAATAAATATACCTTTCTCGCTTTGCACTTTCTTAGCAAACACAGTAAACAGATCAAATGTTTCATCTTTTGAAGATAAAAATATTGTCCAAGTAAAACGAGAATAATCATCCACTATAACTAAGGTATATAAGTTTCCCCCTAAGCTTTTCACTCTGGTAGGTCCAACCAAATCCATGTGAAGTAGCTGAAGAGGTCTATTTGTTGAAATTTCAGTTTTAATTTTGAAAGATGATTTAGTTTGTTTGCCCTTTTGACATGCATCACAGATCATATCATTTTTAAAATGAATTTTGGGCACACCAATAACTAAATCCTTTTTCAACAGTTTGTCCAGTTGGTGTATATTCACATGAGCAAGACATTTATGCCACAACCAACTTTCATCCAAGTTACTAACAAAACATTTTTCTGAAACAATTTTTGGTAAATCTAATGTATAACAATTACCTTCTCTAGGAGATTTAAATAATACCTTGAGTTTACTTTTGTCAATGGAAAAATCATCTTTGTTCACAATGAGACATTCTTTTAAGTCAAAGATAATCCAATTGTTCTTGTCAGCACTTTGACTCACACTTAGAAGGTTATGGCATAGCCCTTCTACCAGATAGACATCCTTGATAAGAGGTCCTTCTTTAGTTCCAATTTCGCCTATACCAGTGATTTTCCCAGATTGATTTCCTCCGAAAGTAACTTTGCCACCATCTCTTGAATTTAGAGCAATGAACTTCTCTTCATCACCCGTCATGTGTCTAGAACATCCGCTGTCAATGTACCACTTATTTGCTCTGGATGCTTTCAGACACACCTACAAGACAAGAGAGATTAAGTTTTAGGTACCCTCTTTTCTTGAGTCCTTTGGGGTTAGTCTGAGGTTTAGGAACATAGGTTCCTTTAGATACCCATTGATAATTTCCTATAGGTTTATCTCTTTTTTTCTTTTTATGAAAACATGATGATGTGCTATGACCCTTCCGATTACAATAATTACAATGAGCAAAAGGATTTGATGAATGTACTAATTTTTGAAAATAATTTTAATACGATTTTCCACCAGTTTTCTTTTTTCCCTTCTTCTTGTCAAAAATAGGATTATATCCTATACCTGATCTATCATTTGTAAAACATTGGGCATTCAGGATCACATTGAGCATTTCACTCCCTCTAGTGAACTTTTCAAGAGTTTTTGTAAGATATAAATTCTTTTTCTCTAAATCAAGACAATCCTCACAGAGTATGTTTTTGTCAGTAAAATTTTTAACTTGCATTTCAAGAGAGGTATTTTTTCTTTTCAGATCAAAATATTTATCAGCAAGTTTTTCAAACTCATATTGCATTGCATTGTATTCATCAAACAGCTCATCGTAAGTGGGTAATGAATCGTTTACCTCACTATTTTTTGGTTGTCCTTCTTCTGCAACTAGGCAAACATTTGTTGTTTCTGCTTCTTCTTCACTTTCTTCTTCTGAAGAGTCATCTCCCCAGATAGCTGAAACATATGCCTTTTTCTTGAAGTTGTTGAATTTCTTCTTTTTGTCTTTCTCATTGCCCTTCAGTTGAGGACATTCCGATTTGTAGTGACCAGGCTTCTCACACTTATAGCAGATGATTTGTTCTTTCTCCTTAGAGTCACGTCTGCTACTGGAACCTCCTTTTTGGAATCGATTTCTGAAGCCTTGATCCCTTTTGTAAAACTTCTTAAATTTTCTCATGAACATGACCATCTCATCATCCTCATCATCTTCATCATTTTCTTCTTTTCCTTAACAGCATTGAGAGCAATTCCTTTGTTCTTGTTGTTGCCATTGATCTCATCCGAATCTTTCTTGAACTTTAACTTGCTCTCGTATTCAGACAAGCTTCCGAATAAGGTTGCAACCAATGCCATGGATTTACCTCGAGCTTCTTCTATTTCTGTGACCTTGGCTTCCCAATCTTTGGTTAATACGTTGAGTATCTTCCTGACTTGGGCGCATTGTTCATATGATTTGCCTAAAGCAGCTAGCTGGTTGATCAAATGAGTATTCCGAAGTTGAAATTCGGCAATTGATTCTCCGTTCTTCATCCTTAACAGATCATACTCGATTGTGAACGTGTTGACTCAGTTTTCCTTTATAGTTGTTGTTCCTTCATAGGCAACCTCCAAAGCCATCCACATTTCTCTAGCAGTCTCCAGATTACAGATGCGAAAATATTCTTGTTGACTAAGTGCGCTCTGAAGCAAGAGTATCACCTTACTGTTTAGAGTGACATTTCATCTATCATTCTCATCATACTCTTCTTCCAACTTTGGAAGTCTAAGACCATTCTCCAGATATGTTGGTTCATAGTTTCCTCGTTCAAAGACTCTCCACAAACCAAACTCAGTGGCCATAACGAACACCTTGAACTTGTTTTTCCAGAATGAGTAATGTTGTCCGTTTAATCCTGGAGGCCGATTTATTGAAGCACCATCAGGCAATATTCTGTCCATGATCGAACTCTAGATGTTAATCCGATCTGATCAACCTTGCTCTGATACCAAATGAAGATGGAATATCACCTATAGGGGGTGAATAGGTGATTTAAAAATTTATTCGCTTAATCAAGATTTTCGCGAATTAAGACTGAATAATAAATGACCAGAGGTTTAAAAGAAAATAGACACAAGACAATTTATCCTGGTTCGGTCTAATCCTAACCTACATCCAGTCCCCAAGAACTCCTTGGGATTTCCACTATCTCCTCAATGATTACAAATACAACTTAGGGATGATCCTCACTCTCTCGGACTCACTCCTCCTTACTACTTGTAATCTCGTACACCCACAACTTAAGGTTCCACAACCTTAAGCTTAAACAAGGATAATAAAAGTGTTTACAACTCCTCAAGAGTGAGTAATTAATGATCACTGAAGTACAGAATATATCCGAAGATATTTGGCAATGAATGAAACTAACAAGAGTAATAAATCAAAGCAAATGCGCAGAGTTTCGGTAGTTGGCGATATTGAATGCTTGGGCTTTTATATCCTTCGCCATTAATGCTGTTGGGAGGAACTGGAAGGTGACCGTTGTCACTTGTTTAAATTTCCGTTAGGCTCAAGTTCCTCGTTAATCAAAATGGACCATTGAATCTTCAGCTTCTTTCATTCAATGTGTTGTGTCGTTGGTTATACTTAAAAGCTAGAATAAGAATGTCTCGAAGAATGTCTTTGTTCTGCTGCAGCGTTAATTCCATATGTTGCTCTGTTTTTCTGCTCTGCAATAAATGTGATGACATGAGCATTTGCTTTATGTTGCTTTTCATTTATTACATCATTTTGAGCCCTGAAATCACTAGCAAACATGTTAAAGATGTTTTACAAATGATTATTAATCAATCTGGTAAGTATCTGCTTAAGTTCAAAACATTTGGAGAGTTCCAAGATATGATTCGCGATTTTTCCGTATAAGAACTCTAGTTCTGTGTACTGGCCCAGACCAAGTTTCAAAGGAACTCAAGTTCTTAAAGAAGAACTCTAGTTCTATATGCAAGAACTCTAGTTCTTGTGCTTTCCAAAAAAGGTCCGATTGTTTTTCCTCGTGAAGAACTCTAGTTCTTTCTCAAGAACTCTAGTTCTTGAATAAGAACTCTAGTTTTTTATGAAGAACTCTAGTTCTTGTGTTTTCGAAAAAAACTTCGCTGTTTTCCAAAATGAAGAACTCTAGCTCTTAATCAAGAACTCTAGTTCTTGTTCAAGAACTCTAGTTCTTATGTTCTTTTCTCTGACTGACAAATTCTTGGTGAGATAAGCTTTTGCGAACTCGAGTTCTTATACTAAGAACTCTAGTTCTTGAATGAGGAACTCTAGTTCTCAAAAACTTTGTTCGACACAGTGACATGATAAAGTGAAGAACTCGAGTTCTCAAACAAGAACTCTAGTTCTAAACTCTAGTTCGCCACTTAAGAACTCTAGTTCTCATAGCTTTTGGATTCTTGAAAAGTTTGTGAAATGCAAAGGCCGCGAACTCGAGTTCTACTCCCAAGAACTCGAGTTCTCAATTTGATAGATTGAAAACTTTCTCATCAGAAGCCGCGAACTGGAGTTCTACTCCCAAGAACTCGAGTTCTCATTTTGACAAAAAGAGAACTCTCTTATCAGAAGGCGCGAACTCGAGTTCTATGACCAGGAACTCGAGTTCTTACTCTTCAACTTTTCTAAAACTTGAATTTTAAAGGCCAGAACTCTAGTTCTTGTTAAACAAACAATTAACAAGTGTTTTTATCATCAAAACTTAAATTGAGAACTAACACCAAGAAAGCAGGAAAAACAGCGTGAGAGGAGGTTTCAGAATTTCAGCATTATGACAGCATAATCTCTTCCATCCTCATTTTGCATTTTGAATCTGGCTTTATTTATAGATTAGGATGATTTGAACGTTGGAGAATATAGCCGTTGTAAATAGAGCTGTTTGAGAATGAGGCTGTTGGAAACTTGTCGTTAGTTTTGCTTTTTGGACTTGACAGCTTAGCATTTTGATCTTCATGTAATCCTTCATTTGATCATCTGAAACATGTCCACAAATGATATAAATAATGATAATAAGTGTTATAGATCATTAGGGTAGTCATTTGGATGATCTTGATCAAAAACGAGATTTTTGACACTTTGATTTTTCTGAAGTTACGGTGTATACTCGAGTATTGACTTGAATATTATGGTATTGAGCTTATTTCATTACTTCAAATTCGTCTCTATTTATCCAATACTTGAGTATTGACTTACATACTCGAGTATTGAAGATCCTCTAACGTTCATTGCTCTTTGTCTGAGCAATACTCGAGTATTTACTTGTAAACTCGAGTTTTCAACTTATTCTTGGATTTGGTTGCTCTCTGACTTGATATAGCTTCAATTTTGGCAAACCAATTATCCCCATATAGCTCTTTATGTCTTCTTTCCAATGCAACAAGAATAAGCTCAAAGATCGTTGGATTTCATCTGTTATGATCCAATAAATGAAGCCTTGTTCTTGACCAGCGTTTTTGCAGCGTTCTAAATTGTCAGTCATCTTTCGAGGACCATATCTCTCTGGTATGATCTTCATTTTTGTTGAATAAATTCTTGATGGAAAGCCTTATAAGTCTTCTTTCATATGGCACCAATTTCAACTCATTCTAATTTGTAGATTGTGAGTTACACTCAAAACATTGAAGCTTGGTCTGATGTGTGGCATAAATATTTAATCCAACTTTAGAAATTCAAAGCTATCTCATTTGATCTTATTTGAGCATGAAACTTTGTCAAGATGACTCATTGGATGTCTAGTTTCATAAAAATTTGGTGTCACCTCAATCTGATGTCTGGTTTAGGAGATATCATCGAATTACTAGACCTCGCCCAAAGTTGAACGTGAAACAGAGGTGAACAGAGTTGCTGTAAGTGCTGGATATTCGACTATTGAAGAGGATACTCGAGTATTGTAGGGCCAGAGACACCAGAGAAGCTGAAAACGCCCCATACTCGAGTATTTAGGTTCCATACTCGAGTGTTGAGTCCCATAGTCAAATTTTGACTTAGAAACTTGAGTTTCCCAAACTCCAGTTTTCTCATCCAGAAGCAAATTTCTGCAATAAGCTTGTATACTCGAGTTTTGATCTAGATACTCAAGTTTTCTCTTCTAGAACTTGATTTTTGTTGTCTTTAACTCTGAATTGAACCTCTCCAACTTCTATTTGATCATAGACACTTCTATAATCAATCTTGAAACATAAATTATGATATCTTCAGCAAGTTTTTCTTTTTCCATCTTGATCAATATTTCCTCTTCTTCATTTTCTTCATTTTCTTCTTTTTAAAATCTCCTCTCTCATGATCATTCTCCATAATGCAACTCTTTCTTTCTTTCAATCTTCTTGAGCATTCTCCACATTTATATTTGAGCTGATCTTGAATTTGATTATCAACTTCTATCTTTCATCTCTCCTCTTCTTCTTGATTATCCCCAAACTCCTTTGATAGCTTCTTGCTTCTTAGTAGATTATTCTTTCTATCTCCTCATCTCTTTGACCATTCTCCATAAATTCTTTCTTCTTCTATTGAATATTCTTCATAAATAAACTTGGACTGATCTTGATTGAAGATGTTCCATTCAATAAACTCTTTCTTTTTCAATCTCTCCTCTTCTTCTTTTTCTTTTCTTCCTTTTCCTTATCCTCATCCACATCCTCGTCCTCCTTGATCTTCTTCTTTTCCTTCTTTGTCGATTCTTCTTTTTTATTATTCTTCATGAATGAACTTTACATCTATGACTCTATATTAAATTCAAGAATTAATCAATAAAGGAGATAAATATAGTATACATACTTTTTGATCTTTTCTAATGGCATCTATATAAGACATCATCAAAACTAATCATATCTAACACTAATGAATACTCCTTTAATTTATAGTCTCGCCATTAATGCCATTGTAATCTAGCCATTATCTCAAGTTTGTTATTCTGGTAGTTCTGGCATTGATAATATGACCGTTGGCATTAAATGTGGGTAGTTGGCCTTGGGAAAATAATCAAGCTTAAAGAATGTTTTTGCTTCAATATTTCTTATTCGACCGTTGCAGTAGAAACAGAAAGAATGTAGGAGAATGTAGGAGTCCTTTATTATCATCATATGCTTTCGAGCCAAAATTCTGTTTAGCATTAAATGCTGCTGACATCATATATATTTGCTTTATCTCAATGCATTAATCAAATCTTCCTGAAACTTTTCATAAGCTTTTAAAACATGGTTAGTAACAACAATATGAACACAATATGATACTCATGAAACAATAGAGAAAGATTGGCCAGAGTTAGAATAATCAGCAATCAAATTAATAAGTTGGAGCATTTCTGATTTGCTAGCTATTTTACCTCGAGTCACAATGTTAACCTCGAGTTTCTCTACAAACTCGAGTCACAAGATACATCTCGAGTTAAATGATGAGGATTAAGATCAAGGTGGAGGTATAAACATTCCTTCAACCTTGAGTTACAATGTTTGGCCTTGAGGTTTGGCACAAACTCGAGGTTATATATAATACCTCGAGTCATCACCAAGCCATTTGAAAATAACAGTCTGATGAGATGTTCCAGAATACACTTATTCTACCTCGAGTCATATGGTCTACCTTGAGTTTTTATCCAACCTCAAGGTAATATGTTCAGCCTCGAGTCAATATAGATGATTTGATCAAATTACAGAGATTTTTTACCTCAAGGTAATTTGACAGTAAGCTCTATTTATTTTTCTAAGATATATTCAAGTCATCATCAAAACACACATGAAAACTAACAATATATGTGTGTCATGACGTAATGGCCACATAAGTTGGATGCAAGTGTTTGTCAACATGTCTAAAATCAAATAAGAAATATATATAAGAGCATATATTACTTACTAACCAAGTTCACAAGGCAGTATGTCAGTGTTTAAATATGTACTAACCTTTTGTATGATCCATGTAAGCTCTTTGATCTAAAACCCAAGCTTTTTCTTGACCTTCTTTTGGAATGTCATCATGGGACTATTATCAAAATCACAAATTTAATTTATCAATAATAGTCACTGAAAATTCATAGCAGAGATTTCATATAAGATAATCAAAATGATACGCTTACATGTTCACGATCTGCTTCGATGTAGGCATTGGATTATTGTGAAGGGAGCATAAAAAGACTACTTTATTCACCTTCATGCACAGGAGGACCAACTGTCAATGGTTAATGAAAATTCACAATACACAAGTACTCAGAAATATGTATGTAGCATAATTAAGTGAATTGCAGACAAAAATGATGATATATACCTATTGTTTTATGGTGTCAAGTACATCTTTTTCAAATTATTACACAACCTCCGTGTTATGTATACTTGTCTCTCAGTTAAGGGTGGCATACTTATGTAGTCTAGGCACAAGAATCCAATATTATTGCTTCTACCATGTTTTACCAATTCATGATGCATGAACCTACAATAATGACATCAAGGAATTAGTATATATATGTGTGTGTCTAAAGGATTCATATGAATTATGTATTCATAAAAGAAGATACTTACTTTATCAATAAAAACACAATTGCATTAGTTAGCTCCTTTTTAGGACACAACAAGAAAATTAAATTATCTTAGTCAACGAAAACCGGTTGCTTATAACAAAGGCCTACTTTAATATTAGCAGGAAACGATTTAACTATAAAAGATCCATTGAATACCTTAAGGACAATTTTGTCCTTGGCATTCAACTTAGCCATCTCAACAACTTCAGAAGGGGCTGGAGCTTCAAGAGGAGTAGAAACATGTACAAGTTTTACTTGCCATGAGATGAAGCTTTCCTTTCAATCACTCACAACCTTTATATGATCAATTTTAAGAGGAATAGGTGCATCAATGATCACCTCTTCAACTGACACTCTAACTTCATCATCAGCCATTTGTTGGTGGTGTATAGTCAATCCCAAGTTGTAGACAGTCCCTTTTAAAACCAAACGTCTATCAGGATCATCCACATAAAGATCACAAGGTTCCTCATATTGTCTAGCAATGCAACTTCCTTTAATGCTCTACTGGACAAGTGTAGGTGATTATGGCAAGGGAACAGTGGTCTCTCCACAGAGCTCACAAGCATCATTATTTCCTCCTTTATTTTGTTCAGCTGGGCTTTAAAATTTGCAGTTAATGTAGCTTGTCGCTCTGCTACTTTAGCCTCTACTTCCTTAGACGCTATGGCCAGCGTACACTCCATCTCCTCCCGAGTAATCATACTTTGTTTTTGGCGTTTAGATTAACCAAAGTAGTATAAATGAAGCAAATTACCAAGAGGGGGGTTAAATTGGGGATTTTAAAAACTTTTGTTGAATTACTCTATTTTATAGAAGTAAAACAGAGGTGAATAGAAGAGAGTTAAAAGAAGCTTGACACAGAGGAATTTATACTGGTTCGGTCCATATCCTTGACCTATGTCCAGTCCCCAAACTCTCTCGGATATTCATTAACTCACTATATCAATTACACACCCTGTACTTGAAAGTTATCCTTTCACTAGAATACACTCCCCCTTACAAGTCGTAATATGATATTCTCAATCTCCAAGTTCCACGACTTGAGATTGTTTACAATAATTGATTTCAATAAATGAAGACTCTCTCTTAGAGTTGATAGTGATAAATATTGAAGTAGAAATATATCAAAAGATACTTGACAGTAGAAAAACTGAAAGAGTAGTTGGAAACTTGAATGCTTTTCGTTTTCTTTTTCTTAGTTTTTGAGAAGACTTGAATGCAGCTCTATATATATCAAGAGAGCATTAAGTGACCGTTGTAATCTTCAATATAACTGTTGTAGACATTAAGGAAGGATTAGCACAAGCTTTGGTCTTCTTCTCTCTCTACTCTTTAGTTAATCTAGGTGCTTAGAGTTTTATGGTTGACTTCCATTGAGATTAATCTGTTGGAATAGCATAAGCTAGTTAGGGAAAGGAGGCATTAATCCCTTTACATCATGCAGAGAATGATTGTCCAAAAGATTGCAAGCTCTCTATACTTTACAATAAATGTTCTGACATTACTTTTTGCTTTTGACTGAATCTCCATTTTAGTACTCTTTAAATCATCTAAAACTCACTAACAAACTGGTTAAACATAGTTAGGAATAATAATGAGTGATGATAAGAAGTATATAGGTTAAATATAGCCATTTCACATATTCGCGCAATTTGAAATTTAAACTCTACAATACAAACTCGAGTTAGTTCATCTAGACTGGAGTTTGTATTTTGCTTCAGAAGTCTAAACTCGATTTTTTAAAATCTGACTCGAGTTTTCTTCATCTAGAGAAGAATGTCGCGATCTAATTTGTCAAACAAGTTTTGAGTAAGAGCTAAACTCAAGTCATTAAGTGACTAACTCGAGTTTTGGACATTTATAGTGAAAACATATTTTAAGTCCAAAAACTTAAAACTAGAGTTTTCATTTTAAATTGGAGTTTTCAAGCAGTTTAAATAGAGCGAAGCTCTCTATATGGCATAAACTCGGGTTTACAAAGTCTAACTTGAGTTTCCACAAAAACTTAGGAAAAATTGGGAAACTCTCTGTATGGATCAAGCAGGAGTTTGCAATAGAAAACTGGAGTTTTCAAAATTGGAGTTTTCAAATCACAGAAATAAAGCATAGCTCTCTGCTTGACATAAACTCAAGTTACCAAAAAAAATAACTCAAGTTTCCTTTAAAATTGTAAATCTTTGAAAACTCTCTGCTAAGAGAAAACTGGAGTTTGTTAAAACCAAACTAAAGTTTCCTCAAGTAAAAACTTGAAAATTCTCTATCAATCCCAGACTCAGGTTTACAAAATTAAACTCAAGTTTTCACAAAGTTAGAAAACTTAGAAAACTCTTGACCAAGAGCAAACTGGAGTTTTTCAGAACAAAATTGCAATTTGCTCAAGATGAAAAACATTTAGAATCTCAACCAAACACCAACTCGAGTATATGAGAACTCAACTCGAGTTTGGTCAAGTTTACAAATTCTTGAAAAACTCTTCCAGAGACAAACTCGAGTTAAAAGCAAACTGGAGTTTGTCATACTTGTTGGAATTGGCTATCACCCAAGAGGGGGGTGAATTGGGTGTTTGATAAGACTTTAGTAATTTTGAAAAACTTTTCGAAACACTCAAGTTTTTAAATCGAAAGCATAATATAACAAAGCAAGGGAAGAAAAGCTAGACACCATAAGATTTATACTGGTTCGGTCATAACCTTGACCTACGTCCAGTCCCCAGATACCTTCTGAGTTTTCAACTATCTCAATATTCTTTAATTACAACAATGTAACTCTCAAGCAATCCTAATCACCAAGGACTTGCTCCCCCTTACACTTTGTAATTAAATAACCCAACTCATAGGTTTCACAACCTTGAGTTCTCTCAAACAAGTAATCAAATGATTTTCAAAACAAGACTCTCAGAAAGAGTAAATATGAATAAACACTGAAGTTCACATACTGAAGTATGCATAATGAAGTGTCAAAATAAAAATGCAATCAGTTGTAATTGTGCATGTGTATCTTGCTCTGCGTCTTCATGGGTATTTATAGGTTTAACTGAGGAACTAGCCGTTGCAAATTCATCTCCTTCTTTCTCCAACGTTCATCTATATTTTTGGAATATAGTTGTTGCATATTTTCCTCTATTTCTTCAATTCTTGGCTGGAATCTTGGATTTAGTTGTTGCAGATGGTCTTCCAGAATTCTTGTCATTCCATTAACTTAATTTGACCGTTGTAAAGTGATTTGGACAATCTGTAAAGTCCTGAGCTAAAACATTGGGATGGAGGAGAAGTTTCAGGCTTGTTCTTGGCTCTTCATTAAATGCATTTAACACAGATCTGATTTTACCTTGATCCTTGCTGAAATCATCGGAAACTAATAGTATATTGATCAAGTATATGTATATATGATGATTCGCAACTTAAGATATGGATAAAATGTATCATCAGTTCAAATCTGAGAGTTGAAGACATGATTTGGAAAACAGAGATCTACCAGGCTTGAGTCTAGTTTCAGCAGGCTTGAGTTTGTTCATGCAAACTTGAGTTTATTTCTCTAGGCTTGAGTATGCTTTAGTTAAAAGCCTTTGAAAAACTCTTGATCTACTACAGGCTTGAGTTTGTGAATTTATGGTTCGAGTTTCCTACCTTAAATAAATCTTCTAAAGCTCTCTGTAAGTGACAAACTCGAGTTTGTAAATGTAGGCTCGAGTTTGAACGTTTTGAAAAGCTTTGAGGAACTTTTTGTGTAAGCTAGGCTCGAGTTTATATGTCCAAGCTCGAGTTTAATCGACTTGGAAATCATTGATAGCTCTCTATCTGAGCTAGGCTTGAGTCTATTAGTTTTAGGCTTGAGTTTATCGAATTGGAAATCCTCAATAGCTCTCTGTCTAAGCTAAACTCGAGTTTATAAGTGATAGGCTAGAGTTTATAACATCCTGAACTTTTATGTCAACTTCCGAAGCCCATATCTCCCTGGTCTGAACTTCGTTTTGGCTTGTTTAACTCTTGATGGAAAGCCTTATGAGTCTACTTTTATATGCCACCGATTTCAGCTCATTCCGATGTATAGTTGTGAGATATCCTCAAATTACTGAACCTTGGTCTGCTGAGTGACATTAACAGATAGGTCAACTTCAAAAATTCATAGCTCTCTCATATGATCTTCTTTGGGCATGAAACTTTGTCAAAATGACGCATTGGATGTCTAGTTTCAGCCAAATTTGATTTCACCTCATTTCGATTCCTGGTTTAGGAGATATTGTCAAATTACTAGAGGTCGTTCAGCTGAAACGCGAAGCAGAGCTGGACAAAGTTGCTGGAAGTTAGTCAGGCTCGAGTCTGTAAGTATAGGCTTGAGTTTGCTTGGGCCAGAAGAGCCAGAATCGCTAGAAAACAGCCAGGCTTGAGTCTATAAGTGACAAGCTCGAGTTTGTTCATGCCAGGCTCGAGTTTACATGTATAGGCTCGAGTTTGCTCGGACCAGAGGAGCCAAAATTGCTGGAGAACATCTAGGCTCAAGTCTATAAGTATAGGCTCGAGTTTACTCGTACCAGAGGAGCCAGAGTTGCTAGAAATCACCCAGACTCGAGTCTATAAATGGTAGGCTCGAGTTTATTTATCCAAAAACTGATATTTGTTTGTTCTAACTCCGAATTGAGTCATTCCAACTTCCAATTGATCGTGGAGACTTCAAGAATCAATCTAAAAACTTGTATGATGATTTTCTCATTCCATTTGGCAAGTCTTTCTTTCTTTCTTTTCTTTTCTTGATCATTCTCCATAATTCAATTCTTCCTTTCTTCTCTTCTCTTGTTCTTTCTCCACATGAACAAATCTAACATAGCTATTCATCAAGTTCTTCTTTCTTTCTTCTCTCTTCTTGATTATTTTCCCTGAATCAATTCTTCCTTTCTTCTCTTATCTTGTTCTTTCTCCACATGAACAAATCTACATTAAATGTAGCAATTAGACAATGTATATTATATAAAATTTTTGCTCTTACTATGGCATCTATATAAGACATCATCAAAACTAATCATGACCAACAATACTTCATAAAATATTGAAGGTTCTCTATTTGGTGTAAACTTGAGTTAGTACAACTAAACTCGAGTTTATCTTAATGTGAAAAACTTAGAGTGCTCTCTGTATCTCACATTTCAAGTTTGTCTACACAAACTGGAGTTTGTCTTAGTTCATAAGAATTGAGCTACTCTCTATCAAGTCCAAACTCGAGTTTTACATCTAAAACTCGAATTTGCCTTTGATAGTAAGTTTATCAACTTACCAAAGACAAACTTCATCTTGAGTTTACAATTGTCAGTTATCATCAAAACACAGAGAACTAACACTATTCACACACCAAACCATCTAACTAACAGGATTAGATGAACACAATAACGTTTACATATCCGCACAAGTTAATAAGCAAACAAAAAAGGGCAAAAAAAACTAAATATAAACTTACTAAAGCTTATGGAATAGTCCGCATCTAAACAAATTGTTTCTAAGTTTGTTCATCAAGAAATGAATACTCATCACAAGGGTTAGGGCGAGGCTGACCAACTGGAACCTCGACAAAAATATACTTGTTAACCAGATGGGTCATAAACTTCCTCCAACGATTAACACAATACGATAACGTCTTGTCTTTCAACTTTTGACTGTCAGGAACATTGTATGTCAGCCGGATAAAGTCTTAAATAAGATCCTTTATGTTGGCCTGGTCAACATTTTTCCACTCATTTGTCAAAAAGCTTAGCTTGCTATGTGCTAGTGCGTCAACATAACTAATATATTTTCTTTTATTAAAGCCAAAAGGATTCAAATTTTCATCAAACTAAATCTCGAGCTTTTTGCCAACAATCTGACTTAGGGCAAGCTCTTTCAATCATGCCCCTCTTCCACCACAGCGTGCAGGGTAGTTTCAAGGCTCACTCTGAGATGAACAGGGTTCGCTATGACTCACACTAGCCACACTAGTAACTGGTGTTACAAGAACAAGACTAGACTCATTTTCTCTATTCATTTTTGAGACAAGAAGAGAGGTTGAGAGAGGTGGTACAAGGTGGAACCGGCCACAATTTATGTCTGGTCTTAAAAGTGCAACTTTTAAGACTGGCTTTTAAATATATATGGTCTTAATTTTTTTTTAATCTTTTGTACTAGTCAGTAGTCACAATTGATGTTCGGTCTTAAAAGTTTAACTTTTAAGATAAGCTTTTATATATATCTAGTCTTAAAAGTTTAAAACTTTTTATATTTAAATTTTTCCTTATATTTTGGACTGCATAAAAATTTAAGTTCGATAGTATGAGATTTCTCTGAAAAGAATTGATATTTCAATTCTTTTACTAACATTTTTAAGACCGATTGTTATCGATACCAGTCTGAATAATATATTTAAGACCTATGAATAAAGGATCTGATCCAATAAGTTCTTGATATATACAAAACTACCACCAGTCATACTTTTAAGATTGAAGCCTCGATACTCCAGTCTAAACGAGGCGATCTTAAAGTGGTTTTTTGCACTAGTGTTTGTATTCATCTATTTATAGTACAATAGCTTTAGGGTTTTACATTTATAAGACGAATGTATACAATAGATAATGGATTGTACAAATAATGGGCCTTAACAATTTGGGCCCTCTATTCTATACACTTGTTTTCTGGGCTTATCTCTAATATCTTTGACATCCCCCCAACAAAGATTGGATATTCAAATCAATCCAAGTTTGTCTATAAAGCCTTGAAACTTTGAGTGATAAAGAGCTTTAGTAAAGAGATATGTTATCTGATCTGAAGAGGGAACATATTTGATAGTTAGCTTATCAACAAGTACTCTATCTCTGACAAAATGAACATCAAGTTCAATTTGTTTTGTTTGAGCATGGAAGACGAGGTTTGAAGCTAGGGCTTCTGCGTTGAGGTTATCACACCAAGTTAACTATCAAATTGATCTGAGATGCAGTTTGATTTCTCCGATGAAAGATTGGATCCAAGTTAGTTTATGGGATAGATTAGAGAGTGCTATGTATTTCGATTCTGCGCTGGATCAAGAAGCAACTCCTTGCTTCTTTGCAGACTAAGAGATCAACGAGTCATCGAAGAAGACATAGTAGCCACCCATCAATCATTGGTCATCTGGGCAGACATCCTAATCTGTATATGAAAATCCTTGTAAGGTGAGATGACTACTTGGCTTGATATGTAAAGCTAGATTTGTTGCTCCTTTAAGATACCGAAGCACTCATTTGAGTGCTTGCCAGTGTATATCGGTGGGAGAATTGAGAAATTTGCTTAGTTTATTCACAGTGAAGACAATATTTGGTCTTGTGTTTATTAGATATTAAAGAGCATTGATTATCTATTTGTAAATGGTTGGGTCTGCAAGTGGTTTACCATCATGTTTAGAGTAGTATCGGTTTACCACCAAAGGAATAGGAACAAGTAAGGAATGTTGCATTCCACTTTTGACTAGGATGTCCAAAATATATTTTTCCTGTTTCAAATAGAGTCTTATGATATCTCTGTAGGCTTCTATTCCTAGGAAATGATATAATTGGCTGAGATCTTTAAGTGCAAGTTGAGAGTTGATATTTTGAGTAAACAAATTTATCAGTTTTGAGTAGTTCCCTGTTACAATAATATCATCCATATAGATAAGCACAAAAAGCACATATCTTTCCAACTTGAGGAAGAAAAGGGATGAGTTAGTTTTTGAGTATAGAAAACCCTAGTTTATCAGTGTTGTTTTCAACTTCTCGAACCAGGCTCTGAGAGCTTATTTTAAGCCATATAAAGCTTTATTCAGAAGGAAGAAATGACTAGGGAGTTTAAGATCAACAAAGTCTTCTGGTTGTTTCATTAGTACAACCTCTTATAGATCTCCATTTAAGAAAGCATTGTTTATATCCATTTGTTTTACTTCCTAATTCAGAGTGACAACAATGGTGAGAACAAACTTGAGTGTGGATGCCTTTAGCACATGGTTGAATGTCTCCCCAAAATCTATTCCAGGGCTTTGTTGAATGACTTTAGCAACAAGTCTGGCTTTGTATTTTTGCAAAGAACCATTTGTATTGAATTTTTTCTTAAGTACCCACTTACAATCAACTAGGTTGCCCTAACATGTATAAGGTACTAGCTTCCATGTACTATTTTTTATAAGAGCATTACACTCTTCTTATATTGCCTTTCTCCAATCATTTCACTTCAAAGCTTCTAGAACACTGTATGGTATCAATTTGTAGCATTTCCAGTCATAACAATACCTATGTAAGGTGTTTTAGGTTTATAAATACCAACCCTGCTTCTAGTCACCATTTGGTATTGATTTTGACCTAAACCTCATTGTTGACTTTCTTGAATTTCATTACTTCTAGGATCTACTCTATCTTCAACAAAGGGTAGAAGAGACAGAGAATGATCAAAAGTACTAATGCTATTGGGAGAATCATTCACTGAGTCAATAAATTGTAGCTACTCTGAAGATGAAGAATTAGTAATTGATTGTTCATCATGAGACTCATTGTGTGTTCAATCAGAACATAGAGGAGAAGTTTCAGCTGAAAGGTCTGCTGATTGATATGTTGTTAAGGGAGAAAGATATGAAGAATGTTCTAGGATATACTTGCTCTTCAAGTTCGCTTCTTTTGTTTATAAATCCTATTTCAAAATGAAATTCACTCTCACTAAACACAACATGTCTTGATATAAAGATTATGCCTATTGAGCTTAAACACTTATACCCTTTGTGAATGTTACTGTAGCCCAAAAATACACATTTAGTGGTTATGAATTGTAACTTATGTTCATTGCATGGTCTAAGACAGGGATAACATGTTGAGCCAAAAATCATTAGTCTTGTATAATCTAGATATGTATGAAATAATTTGTAGAATGGTGATAGTCCTCCTAGAACAGAAGAAGGCGGTAGATTAATTAGACCAGTGACTATGCTGAAAGCTTTCCACCAGTAATGTAGGGGCATTTTAGCTTGTTTAAGTAGAGTCAAACCAATTTCCACAATATGCCTATGTTTCCTTTCTGCCCTTCCATTTTGAGCAGATGTGTGTGGGCATGAGTGTCTAAAATGTGTACCAGCATCCTAAAGAGTTTTAAAAATACTTTTGTACTCTCTTCCCCAATCACTTTGAACCATTTTGATTTTACTTTCAAACTAATTATTTTTTTGCAAAGTTTTTCATTTGAACAAACACGGATGATGCTTCATTTTTTGTTTTGAGAGGAAAATCCCATGAATAATGACTATAACAATCAAGAAACACAACATAGTTTCAAAAACCATTGATAAATGTTATTGATGTAGGACCTCACAAGTCAATGTGTATCAATTTAAGAGGTTTGAAAGTATGAGACTGAGAAGATTTGAAAGGAATAGAATGAGGTATACCAAACTTGCAAGGTTCACAAAAGGTAACTTCATCATTCTTAATACTGAGTTTCAAATTACAATCACTAATAACTTGATTTAACACTCTATTATTAGGATGACCAAGTCTACAATGCCATAAAGTCCTACTAGAGATAAAATTCTTTGATTGTATTGAATGATTAGCTTCTTTTTCAGTCACAAAGACTAGGTCCATTCTTCCATCTGCCTTTTTACTTGAAACTCTAATCATTCCTCTTTTGGTTGGTACCCCTTTCAGAATTATCTTCCCTCTTTGCTATTCCTTCGCAGTCAATCCATGTTTGTTAAACACAATATCGCATTATTGTCATCAGAAATTTTATAGACACTCAATAGATTCTTAGTAATTCTAGGGGTGCATAAAAATAATTTAACTTCGCTGTTTTGTTAGGGATATTTGAGACTGTCGTTGAACCAATTTTTTCTACCTTAACTTTATCATTATTACCAACTATAATGTGCATTTCACCAGTAGGCTAACTTTGATTTTCAATGCAATTGGCATCATTGGTCACATGACAGGTTGCTCTATTATGCAAGTACCACCTATAATCACTAACAGTTTCAGGTGTAGCCCAATAAGCTGTAAAATCAAAGGTAGAACAAGAAGCATTATGAACAGTATTAGTTTTCTTTGTGTTTTTGATAAAATTTTTGTCAAAAAAATGGAAATAAGTTTTGACAATATGCCCAATACGATCACATAGCTATCATTATGGAGATCTTTCTGAAGATGGAAGAAATCACCAAGAAGGGGGTGAATTGGGGATTTTAAAATAAATTCTTTTCAAAGATATCTAAGTTTTTGAAAAACTTGAAGTATAAAGAGAGAAGGAAGAAAAGCTGGACATAAAGGATTTATACTAGTTCAGTCTTAACTTTGACCTACATCCAGTCCCTAGATATCTTTTGGGTATTTCTAATATCTCAGTGAGCTTTAATTACAACAATGTAAATCACATGTAATTCCAATCACCTAGGACTTGCTCCCCCTTACACTTTGTAATTAAACTACCCAACTCACAGGTTCCACAACCTTGAGTTTTCACACAACAAGTAATCAGGAATGATTTTCAAAATCAGGCTCTCTTAAAGAGTAAATAATCATAAACACTGAAGTTCAAAAATATTTCACATAAACAGAGCTTAAAGATCAAAGAAGCAATCAGATGTAATTTTGTTGTGTGTCTTGCTCTTCGTCTTCATGGGTATTTATAGATTAACCAGTGAAACTAACCGTTGCATTTTCTTCTCTAATGTTCAGCTACAAATCTGGAAAATGGTTGTTGCATATTTTTAGTCATTTCTTCAATTCTTGGCTGGAATCTTGGATATAGTCGTTGTAGATGTTTTTCCAGTATTCTTGCCATTTCATAATTCATTTTTGACCGTTGGAGAGTGATTTGGTTGATCCATAATGGTTTGTGCTAAACCATTGGGATAGAGGAGAAGTTTCAACCTGGTTTTTGGTCCTACATTAAATGCTCTTATACCAGATCTAATTTGAAGCTCAAAGCGTGTTAATGTAATCTGAAACTCATGAACAAACTTATCAAACACATATATAATGATTCGTAAACTTATATAAGTGTAAAGTGCATCATGAGAATGAATCAAAAATATCAACCACACGGAGAATAAAACAGAGATCTCATTAGGCTCGAGTCTAATATCAGTAGGCTCAAGTTTGTTCATATGCACTTAAGCATAAACTCAGCAGGCTTGAGTTTGCCCTTTAGATTCTGGTGTTTATCGTGATGAATGTTTAAAAGTATTCTAGAACATTGCACAGGCTCGAGTCTATTATTGATAGGCTCGAGTCTAGAGCTGTTTGCAAAGGGAAGAAGTTTAGTTATAAAGACATAGGCTTGAGTGAAACTCCTTAGGCTCGAGTCTGCTCGGGCCATACAACTTTGATAGCTCTCTGCCTATCCCAAACTTAAGTCTGTAAGTGTTAGGCTCGAGTTTGTTTCACCCATACGCTTTTGAGATTTCCTTAAATTAGACATAGGCTTGAGTGAAAACCATTGCGCTTGAGCCTATTTTAGAGTGAACATTTGGTAGCTCTCTGGAAGGGACAGGCTCGAGTCTAATTTTATAGGCTCGAGTCTACTCACATGAAATTTTGTTTCAGGAGCTCTCTGTAAGACTTAGGCTTGAGTTAAGAAATCCATGCTCAAGTGAAAAACGTGACATGCTCTCTGTAAGACTTAGGCTCGAGTTTATTTAGATAGGCTCGAGTCTAACTAAGAGCCAATAACTTAATTTGCTCTCTGTAAGACTTAGACTCGAGTTTACCTTACCAGGCTCGAGTTTGCCTTACTTATAAAACATGAACTTTGCTCTTTGTTTCAAGCAAGCTCGAGTTTATGAAGTTAGGCTCGAGTTTTCCTAAATACAAAATACTCATTTTTACTTGTTGTTAAAAGACTTTTAGTTTTACAATGGTTTGTTATCATCAAAACACATAGAGAACTAACACTTTCATCCTGAGTATTGTTACGGCTAACGTTGTAATAGGTGAACCTTCCCCTATTTTGATTCCAGCAGCCTCTTCGATTTCCTTGCCAATTTCCATGGGGTGAGTAATTTTCAAACCTAGTATAGTTGACAAAGTTTGTTGTAACTGACAGATTTGCCAATCGACTTAACTATTTCATTCAACGTTCATAGGTTAATAATGAGGATTGAAATTCTATCCAAGCTAGATCAATTGCTTCTCTATTAAGTTAAACAACAATGGAGTTTTAATCAGCATCTAAACCGGCAAGAACCTGGATAATCAAATCTGGAAGATAGACAGAACACCCAACAACAACAAGTTGTACAGAATGCTCTTTATCTTGGATAGGTATTCAACCATTTTTGAGTTTCCTTTTCTGGTTCTCTAAAAATCAAACTTCAACATTAGTTCTTTGGATTTAGTTTGAGCACCATCTACTTGTTTTACTACCTCCCAAAGATAAGTAGCATTTGATACATCCACCATTTGAGAAGAAACTTCTAAACTCATGGTGTTTAGTGAAAAAGCCGGAGCAAATCACCAAGAGGGGGGTGAATTGGGGATTTGAAAAATTCTTTCGCTCAATTCTGGAATTTAATCGCTGAAGCAAAGTAGTGCAGAGAAAGGGAAGAGAGAACAAGACACAGCAAGATTTATACTGGTTTGGTCTAACTCCTTGACCTACGTCCAGTCCCCAGACTCTCTGGGATTTTCACTATCACTTACAATCAGTTACACACTCTGTACTCGAAAGCTATCCACTCACCAGGATACACTCCCCCTTACAAGTTGTACACTGATATCCCAATCTCCAAGTCCCCCGACCTGAGATTCTCACTGTAAGTGATATACCAACACAGTACAACTACACACTCTGTAACTTAGGATGATCCTCTCACTAGGACTCACTCCCCCTTACAAGTTGTAGTCGCACAACCAATCTCCAAGTCCCTCGACTTGAGATTCTTTACAATCAAATGATTAACAGAAATAAACTCTCTCTAAGAGCAGATATTGATAAACACTGAAGCTCAAATCTCTCAAGACTATTTACAGAAGAATAAATACAGGAATCTGATTGTTGCACACTGTAATTGTCTTGTATCTTGTCTGTGTTAGTTCTTCTTCGAATCTGAATGATATTTATAGCTGTTGAAGTTCATTTTGAATGAAGAACTTGACTGTTAGAAGAGCACTACGAATTTGAACGTTGGAGGCTCCACTTCCAGAACTAGCTGTTGAGAATCCACTGAAAATATTCTTTATGGGAGGATTCTGACTTTGTCCAAGCTGTTCCAGACATTCTTGCATTGTGGGACTTAGTTATTGGGAAGATAATGTTGATGTCCCAGTGCTAGAGTGGGCTGTACTTAAAGATATGTTAATTTAATCCAAGTTGAAGCACTTTAAGAGACAACATCTTTTTCTCTCTCTTGCTTTACAGCTAATTGTCTGAATCTTCATTGTTTCCTTCAATAAACCATCTGAAACTTGCTAACAAACTGGTTAAAAGACGTTAGGAATAATAGCAATTAAAGATATAAAGTATTAAGATCATTCAAATGGTTTTCGCAAATTCGCACCATCTGATTTTACAAATCTGTGTGTTACAAACTTGAGTTTACAAACTCAAACTCGAGTTTGGAGCTCATCCAGAGAGCAATGTATTTTTGAAAATCTTCCTAAACTCGAGTTGATTAGTGGCTGACTCAAGTTTGGTTCTTACAGAGAGGAAAGTCGCGAATGGCTCTTGGATGAAGTTTTGAACACAGTGCTAAACTCGAGTCATTTAGTGACTGACTCGAGTTTGAAGCTTTTATGAAAATATTGAGTTTAAGTTCAGAGCTTCAAAACTGGAGTTTAGAGAACGCAGACTGGAGTTTACAAAACCTGGAACATTGTTAAGTTCTTTGTATGCCCAGACTCGAGTTTTGATATCCAAACTCGAGTTTCAGTGTAAACTGAAACTTTTGAAAAATCTTTTCATTTGCAAACTGGAGTTTCTATTTCTCAAACTAGAGTTTTCAAATCAGGCTTTAACTCAAGACTTTCTTGTTTGAGCTAAACTCAAGTCACCATAACATTAACTCGAGTTTCAGTGAAAACTGAAACATTGAAATACCTTTGAAAGCTCAAAACTGGAGTTTTCATTTTCAAACCTGGAGTTTAGAAATCATGTAATAGCTTGAGTGTTTTCAAACAGTCCTAAACTCGAGTCTCCAGAAATCTGACTCGAGTTTCAATGTATATTCAAACTTTGAAAACTTTTCATTAAAGTGCAAACTGGAGTCATTGAAACCAAAACTGGAGTTTACAAGGCAAGTAATAACACAAGTGTCTCTGTTTATCCTAAACTCGAGTTTGCTTAACCCAGACTCGAGTTTACGAGTTTTCAGCTCTTAAACTTTTCTTGTAAACTGGAGTTTGGAATGATCAAGAGTAGAGTTTGAAAACTTGATAAAACGTTGAAGCTTCTGTTTGATCCTAAACTCGAGTTAACAAACATAGACTCGAGTTTACAAATCTTTGAAACTTTTAGCCTTTAAACTTTATTGTAAACTGGAGTTTAGAAAGACTGAAGGTAGAGTTTGAAAACAAGTTGAAATTCGAATGTCACTGCCTTTGATCTAAACTCGAGTTTATAAATACAGACTCGAGTTTACAACTCTTAGAAACTTTGATTGTTCTCTGTAACTCTGCAAACTCGAGTTTGCCCATGCAAACTGGAGTTTGCCTTTCTTTGTTAAAAACTGAGCTTCTGTCTATCAAATCCAAACTCGAGTTTAGCTACCTAAACTCGAGTTTGCCTTAAACAGAAAGTTTTACAACTTTCAAAGACAAACTTCAAATTGAGTTTACAATTGTCAGTTATCATCAAAACACCTAGAGAACTAACATTTAGCAGCCAATTGAAGAGAAGCTGATCTGCTACAACCCAATGCTCAAAAGTTAGGTTGGATTACATCATTCTCAGGAATGAATTGGGGTGGACACACTTTGGTGCCAATGAGGAAACCTTCAAGTTTATGACCCTTGATGATAGGCAGGACATATGTCTGCCACACTACAAAGTTTGTTCCATCCAACTTGATAGAGCAAACTTGATTGATGCTATGATTGTTGGATGAGGAGGCTGCCTTTGATAAACCAGCAGCAGAGACAAGAGAATCAACATTGGAGGATTTTAAAGATGTTTGAGTTGTTTCTACCATGGTTGTTTTCCTTTAGTGCTTTGATACCAAGATAAGATTTTAAGATGAATAATTTTTGTATAAGGCTCGATGACGAGTAGCCTTTGTATTTATCTTTTTTTTTTATAAAAAAAAGTTTTGGAAGGGTTTGACACCAGTCCCCTACCAAGGCTAGGGTACAGCCCTGGGCTCTATGAGCACTTAATGGGAACTTACGAGATCACCTACCAAAGGAGTCTCAGCGACGGCAGAGGGGATCGAACCCACGACTCAAGGGTATAGTCCTGGATCCCTTACCATCGGCGCCAACTCTCATTGCCTGTATTTATCTATTTATAGTACAATAACTTCAGGGTTTTACATTTACAGGATGAATGTATACACAAGATAATGGACTGGACGAATAATGGGCCTTAATAGTTTGGGCCCTTTATTCTATACACTTGTTTACTGGGCTTATCTCTAATTTCTTTGATAGATTTCCTGAATATCGTTGATAGATCATTGCGACTTCGCGGGTTATTTGATATAACTAGCTTTTCACTCAATTGCAACCAACTCAAAAGCTATTTTCAGATTGTCCTTTGCTTGAGGATTTCGAACTACATCAGTGTGATTGGGAATATGTAAAAGCAATTTCTTTGGTATCTCCCCCAAGGCTTCAGAATTTTACCATGATTGAGGATGACGAAAAGGTGCCATTGAGTTTCAAAGGTGATGAGTTTGTGATTTTTGGTACTGACTTAAAATACTTTCATTATGAAGGTCAATTTCAATTTGAATTCAACAATTTAAAATCCCAGTTGTTAGAAGAGGTTCACATAAACTTTTATTCACCTTAAAATGGCCCGATGTTTGTTATCGATCACTTTTTATCCAAATCTGACACTCAGGAATGCCCGAATATGCTTTTTTCTGTCTCTATTTATTTGACTTCAATGAGTAGTATTATGCACCACATAAATTTTCTATTTTTGACTGCCCATCGATTTCTTGTTTTCAGTGCCTTCTTGACATACCAGAAGTAGTGATTCAAGTACTCGTGTTTAATGTTGTGTGGTGTCTAGAGTTGGATTATGAAACATCTGATATTTCAAACAAAGACTTTGTTGATGATGCTTCAAAACATTCCTTTCCTTGAATCCCTGCTGTTTGTAGAGGTAATTTTACATCCAAGCAATCATATTTTTTTAATTACGTATAAATAAAGTATATATAAAGAACGGGGATGTGAAGGACTTGATGGCAGTAAAAGTTTTACTCGAAAATGCCAGGGCCTTGGTAGAAATTGAAATCTATTTTAGTGACTTTGTGAATAAGGCATTAAGAAACATTTTCTACATTGAGTTGGTGAAGCTTCCCAGAGGTTCAATGTATTGTGGTATCTATGTAAGACAATAGTTTTATATAGATATGGCTTTAAATTTGGCATAAACTTTTGTTTATGTTGATGAGAGTGCTGTGTGTGGGATTTAAGAGATATGCAAGTTATAATGACAGATTCTCTTTTTTCCTTCAAGACAAAGAAGATTTTGGTTATGCCGTTTAGAATGATACAACTGTTAAGTTGTATTAAACCATGTACACACACAAAAATCAATGCGTAATTTTTGAGTAAATTCTTTCTTTTTTTTTTTTAATTCAACGACAGATTGTTAAAAACACAATGCCTATAAACACCTATTATCCACTTTATTCCTTTCAAAGTGCACTTGTGCGGCCGCAAAACCCGGTCATCAATTTCCCATTATAAATTTTATTGTCTCAGGGTCAAATTCTTGAGTAAGTGTAACTATTTTTTAGTTATGTATAACATATCTTTAACCACCTGTAATTATTATTTTTAGTTTGTGTATAGTATCAAATAGATTACCTATAGCTGAAAAAGAGTTGAACACAAGTTATCAAACAAATTTTAAGTTTTTTTAGAAATAAACTTTGTGAAGAAGATTTTGAGTAATTTTTCTTTATCATCATCGTCATCATTATTCACTACTCCCTGTATTTTTTAATTTAAAATATACTTTAATAAAAAATGTAAATTGCAAATTGGATGTTATATTAAAGGATTAAGGTGAAAAAATGCACATATGTTTTACTCCAGCAAATGCTTTTTTTAGATGCAAAAGTGACTATGTGATTACAAATTAGGTGCAAAAATATCATTTAACTATTAAGTTTGACTTTGATAGTTGATTGGATGATGACGTGACTTTCAAATGTGCTAAAATATATATATGATTTGGCTAAAAGAGCGTCTAACACCAAGTACTTTTATTTAATTTATTAATTTTATTTCAATTAAAGGAAAATTATTATTTAAATAATTTTTGGTTCAATTTGTTAGATAAAAAAATTAAAATTATTTTTAAGCAAATATATTATTTGTAATATCAAATTTCAAATGCATAAATACTCATTTATTAATTATAGAATTTAACTATGATTTTTTAAAAAAATAAAAATATGGAAATAAAATTTTTACCATTTTTACCCATTGACTAAATCCTCCTTCCCAAAATGATAAATCATAAGAAAAAATTTGCTCTCCCAGGAATTATGCCAAGAAAAATAATAAGTTTCCTTTAATTGAAATAAACTTATTAAATTAAAAAAAAAAAACACTTGGTGTTGAGTACTCTTTTGGCCACGTGTATTTTTTGCACATTTAAAAGCCATGTTATCATTCAGTCAACAAAAAAAAAGTCAAACTTAACGGTTAAATAGTATCTTTACACATAATTTGTAACAACATAGTCACTTTTCCACCTAAAAAAAATACTTGGTGTTGGGCGCTCTTTGTAGTAAAACACATGTGTATTTTTGCACCTTAATCCTATATTAAAAATTCAAAAGAGTAATTGGCTTAAATTTGAAGAGATTATTTGTCCCATGCAGGTTGCTTGGTTATAGATTCAAAGGAGATTTTTCCATTTTTATTATGTTGTTCTCCGTATATCTGACCATCTTCTAATTTGATCATGAGAATCCATCAATGAAACCAATTATATACTCAACCCAACAATAGATTACCTTATGTAAAAAGGATTATACAAAGTCACTCTTCCCATAATTTAATCAATGTTGTTGATTTAAACTGTAAATCTTATCGGTCCATGCTACAAATAAAGACCTCTTTGTACATCGAAGAGGTGAAATTTTGAATTTAAAATTCCCATTTTAATTGCGCTGGTCTCTCTCCCCATAGAATTTCGCCGAAGACTACGGGTTTTAGTTTAGCCTCTCTCTCTCTTAAGAAAATTTATATAACATTTCATAAATTTTTACTAGGGTAGAGTAACTAGCCGGTTGGGCAATTTGTGTCTAAACCCATAATCCGTTCATTTAACTTTAAATAGGTATAGACTAGTCTATGCCCATACCTCAACTTATTTAAACCCGTTAAATAGGCTAGCATATAAATGGCATGCTAATCGGTTTTGATTTTGAGTAACACATTTACATTTAACCTATATTTTGTATGGAAAAAAAAAACCATGTCGATCCAGAAATCACTATACAAGATCGATGCCTCTCGTATTAAGATCGATAAACTCTTGAAGACTAATAAATCTATCACCATCCGTCCACTTCACGGATCATGCCATGCAGCTCCTCCTCCGTGACCAATCGGCTCAGGCTTCTGAACATGGAACCCAGCTCCAATATGGAGGTCTTGGTCACTTCCATGCCATTGCAAGGGTTAGTGTTACACAGAGTCTAAAGAGAAAAGAGAGTGAGAGACAGAATCACTAAGAGTTGGGGAAATGGTCAAATGAGGAATGGCTATTCCGTTTCATATTACTAGTCAAGTGTTCATATAATTAACAAAAAAAATATAACTAATGAGTGGGTTCGGGCAGTCCGAAGGCGTGCCCATAGCTCGCCCATTTAATTCCTAAAAACCCGCCTCATTATGAGCCTTTTTAGGTAGACTCAAAATGACCTAATATAATTACACTGGGTTATGGGTAGGCTCAGACTTAATTTTACAATATATTTATGACATCCATACCAACCCTTGCTATATTTACTTTAATGTAATTGCTGCAACAAAATTTAGGAAGAGTATAAGTGCATGCAAAATGATTTTCCCAAATACTTTTCTTCAATCCTTTCTTGCTTGAAGACAGTAATAGACACAAAAAAAAAAAAAAAAAAAAAAAAAGAGATGAAGACGCACAACTAATTTATTTGCTTCAAGCAAAATGTGTCCTACATCTAGTCCCCAAACACAAGGTTGATAATTTATATTATTGTGGGAAATCACTAAAGATATAACATTATGGTACCGGTCTAGTAGCTTCATGAAGTTTATCCCTCAATTTTTACATATATTCTCTCAATTACAAAGCCAACTCGACCCAGCTAGCGGTAGACTATCTATTAAATAACAACGTGAGAGAACTAAGGTTTGAATCCCACCATGCCTGTTTAAAGACTCTTGGAGAGAGGCGTCCTAGTCAATCGGATTTGAATAATTGGAAATAAATCTCCTATGAGAAATTAATTGTCTAATGGGACTTCAAAAAATGTGAAGCCATGAGATCTTTTAGTCTTAAGTCCTATTTCTCAATTAATTTCTCAAATGAGGATTTACCCAATTTTCTAAAAAACAAAGCTAATTGACATAGAGAATAATTAAAATAAATTGAATGCAAGAAATATTCTGCATTACTCTTCAAAACAATGTTAGTTATTTCATGATGTTAGAAATTAATTCTGCATTACATTTCATCTTCCAAAAGGTTTTCCCCATAATCAGCAAGCTATGTGACTCAAATCAATTCATGATGATACGAATCTCTTCTAGCAACTGATTGACTTACAAATCTTTTGTCAGTTGCAATCCTTACTTGACCTTGTTATCAAGAATAGTAAAGCAAATAGACCCCTTATTATTTTAAATAGCTGTCATGTAAATTCTTGCAAATCCTCTATTTTTTTCTACTATCACACATCCATTTGTGTTGTCTTCCCCACACGATTAACACCCACAAGTGTTGTGTGTTAGTATGCTTGGCTTGAACATATCCTTGAATGACACCATTGAACTAATAGGCGGTGTGATCCTAGTTGAATGGGCTTTGACCACAAAAGTATGAAGTCTCAAGTTTGAGTGCATATGAATGCAAAAAACATCTTGAGGAGAACTACCCCAATTGGATCCAACTATACTTCTATCCCAATCAGATAGCCATAACGAGAAGGCACTATTGACATGTCATTGGAGTTGAAGTCTATGCTCTTGAGTTCCTCAACTTCTCATTCCTAACAAAAAAACAACAGCAAAAAAAAAAAAAAAAAAATTAGTGCAAAAAATTAATTGCTCTAAAAAATGAATACTTAAATTTTAATTGTCCATATAAAGATATGGCTAAAAGAATTCACAATCCAGAAACAGAACACGTCATTAAACAAAAAAAAAAAAAAAAGTCTGCTTTTGAAACATGCATCACAGTCATGTATACACTTAAAGGTTTTTTCTGTCAATGTATAGTGAAAAATAAAATAAAAATATGTTGTCGAATTCTTAGGTTGAGTATATTTAAATACAGAAAGCTAGAAATAGAACATAGGAAGAGCAAAGTGAAGTAGCTACAAGGGATAAAACACGAACACAAATAATTTTCCCCTTATTGACGCTAATGCAAAAGAAAGGGCTAAAAAGGGTACCTCATCCTTTTGTCCTCAAAATACCCTGGCCAATGCATGCATTTACCTCAACTACTTTGTCCACAGAAACTTGTCTGACCATAAATATAGAAAAGCAATAAATTTAGATTGTCGGAAGCAATAAAAATATAATCGTTTCTTAGTTTAAAATTTTGGAGTCTAGATTATTAGAGTAAGAATAATTCTTTCCCTTCTCCATCATTCAAAGAGTGCTTACTTTATATAACTAATTCCAATGTATCTACTAAGCTTAAAATTTGTTAAATTAAAACATCAAATTTGTAATTGTTTTTATCAGCCACAACCTTAATATCTGCGGAAGCAAATGATAATCAACCTTTTAGCTTCTACTAGGATACAGAAAAGCAATCATTAGAAAAAGCAATCAACAAAAATATATTACCATTTCCAACATTTTCAAGGTGCCCAGGGAAGATGCAAGATTGTTGGCCCAAATATTCCTTTTTCATCAACAGCCTTTGTCTCGATCAAGATCACACGAGTGTTTTTGCACATTTCAACAGGAACATAAGCATGTCTTTATTAGAACATTTAAACCAGATAAATCATTACAACATACTATTTCCTTAATATAAAATATATTTAATTAATTTAGATAGATTAAGAAAATTAGTTAAATTAACATTTTGTAAAAAAAACTGTTATAAAATATTAGAGATTGAAGATAGTAGCATCTTTTTACAAGTCTATTCATCACTTATATTGTAAAATATGAAGTGGTAAAGACGATAGAACAAAAAATACAGAGTGTAAAAACATAATCAAGAGAAATAGTCACCTCCGATGGATGAAAAGTGGCACCCCAACAACGATTAGGGCTGGCTTCTTCATGTAATTAACAATGCAAGTAGGGCAGCCAATATTTTTCATTAGGGACATAAGAATGTGGCATTCATATCCACCATCTCCAATGTTGAAAATACCAAGTTCTTGTGAAACACAGAAGAAAATAATTTCAAACAAAAATGAGGAGACAGAACAAGAAAAGAGGAAACAAAGCCTACTATATTGTAGACAAAATCTCTTTTTTTATGCCAATGATTATAACTTTGGAACTCTTGAGGTAAACCTTGCAAACTTTGGTAGCCTTTAGAGGCACTCATATCCCTATTACAACTATAGACTTTGACAAGATTGTCTTTGATGGAAAGATATATGTGTTTACGACCAAAAAAAAAAAAAAAAAAAATCAATAAATTGATTTGAAGATATACTACATACGGAAATTCTAAAACTCTATATAGCCTTGAATTCAACATTCTCCTCCCTTTTCATTATGACAAATATTTGAATATTAAGAGGAATAATTTCTTGAAAAAATCAAAAAGTTCTAAGAACAACAAGAACACTAACCCCAACATATATGAAGCATGTCGTTTCCTTTCATTGATCTGATCTAGGTGAAGATATGCTCCCTCTATCATAATATGTTTCCTATATATATATATATATATATATATATATATATATATATATATATATATATATATAACATTTCCTATACTTTTATTAATGACAAAACAAATTCATAGTCCGACAACATTGAGATACCATAACATTCAAATATTCAATCATATAAGTTCACAAAACGACCAACTAAAAGCACAAAACAAATTCACAGCCACATCACATTAATCCAGTACAGTCATCCAAAATTTAAATAGAAAAAACTAACGAGAAGAAATTCTTTAAGGAAAGAGACTTCACTAAGAGGACATCTGGATTTCAACCATCTTTTCCAACCACCTGCATATATGGGGAAAACAAATCACCACAAATTGTTCAAATTATGATCCACTTAAAAAAGAGCAAGCCTATTGGATCCTTTTATTTGTTACACTTCATATAAACAATCAATCTTTTTTTTTTGATACATTATAAACAATCAATCTATAATAATGTAATGAAGATTTCATATATACCTGTCAGTCTTGGAATCTTCGTTTCATTCTAGCCTTGAAAATTGCCAAGCGGACATAAATCCAATCATACATGCTAGTGAAGAATTCAAAATAAGCAGCCCTCCATGAACTTTTAAGGATTAAAGTTCCACAAACTCCCCAGAATCCAACAAGGAATCCTAAAATCATGCTGATGTAGAACCCAAAACTTATGAGTTCATCTCCTTCATTTCCATCAATGTTGTGACTTGTCTTGTGATTTTGATTGAAGTCATCATTTTTTGAGCATCCTTTTGTGAGTGGCTGGCCACAAAGTCCACGGTTTCCAATGTAACTGGAAGCTTCAAATGTTTGAAGTTGAGTAGTTTGTGGAATTTCTCCTGATAAATTGTTGAAAGACAAGTTCATGAAACTCAAAAAATTCAGATTTGAGAAGCTCATTGGAATTCCACCAAAAAGAGAGTTACTTGACAAATCAAGTGATTCCAACATTTTCATTTGACCCATATTTTTTGGAATGAATCCTGTGAGATTATTTCTTGATAGATTCAAAGATGCCAATGCCACAAGTGATATCATGCTACTAGGAATTTCTCCTGCTAGGTGATTACTGGAAAGATCAATGGCTGTCATTAACCCAAGATTCTTGTCATACTTAACATCTTCCCCTTTCCAATTCAACATTGCATTTTCAATGAAAAGTGCGTCCCAAGAATTTGTAGCAGACATATCATAAGAAATGGTATCCCTTGGAAATGTTAAATTTGATAAGGCACTCAAGTTATTGAAGCATAGGGGTATAGTCCCTGTAATATTGTTCTGCGAAAGATCCAAAATTTGAAGAAGTGGTAACTTGCATAAACTTGTAGGTATATTTCCATGAAACTTGTTTGCTTGGAGACGCAAAACAATCAATTTGGGCAAGTAATGACCAATCCATGTTGGCAACATTCCATTCAAATTATTCTGGCCATAATCAATGAACTTCAAAGACGGAGAGTCCATTAAAGTTGGCATCTTTCCGGAGAAGTTATTGTTATTTAAATGGATAGTTTCAATTTGCTTCAAAGTACCAATTGAAGATGGTATTTCCCCTGAGAAATTATTGTTTGCCAATATCAAAACTTCTAAGGAAATAAATTGCCTCCAACAGTGAGGAAGTTTTCCTGTTAGCAAATTACTTGACATGTCAAGATGACGTAATTCATTTTGTAATGTTGCACATAAAGAAGATATGGAGCTTGAGAACCTATTATTTGAGAGAATCAAGACTGCTACTAGTGGTGAAATTTGTGGTATGGGACCTGACAAATTGTTGAAACTCAAATCAAAAGCAATTCCATATTTTGGTAATGATCTTGGCAATTCTCCATGGATTTTGTTATGAGAAATATTCAAGTCTGATAGACTCGGGAGTAGGCATATCCATTCAGGAATTGAATCTGAAATTGAACCACTAGAAATGTCCAAGTTTGTAAGTTCCCATTGATGCTTGAGCCACATTGGAAAGCCAATGCTAAAATTGCATGACCTCGCAAAAAATGTTTTCAATTGAAAAGGTGGAACCCATTTTGGACTAAAGTTGAGTGAAAGGAAATTATTAGAGACATCCAAATGTCTCAAGTTAGATAAAGTTGACAGATGTCCTTCATTGACCACACCATTCAACTTATTGTAAGACACATCTAATTTTTCTAGCAACCGAAGAAGATGAAGCTTTGGTAATGGCCCACTCAAATTGTTATGCCTTATATCCAATATTGAAAGATGAGTCAAGCGCCCAAATGATTTGGGAATTGGCCCAATCAAATTGTTGTAACTTATATCCAATACTGAAAGATGCAGCAAGTGCCCAAGTGATTGGGGAATTGACCCAATCAAAGTGTTCTCTCTTATATACAATTCTGAAAGATGAAGCAAATTCCCAAGTGATTGTGGAATTGGCCCATCAAGACTAGTATTTGTAAGAACTAGCGACTCCAAGAATGAGAAATTCAAAAAATATTTAGGAAATGGGCCCCTATGAAATGGATTATATGATAAGTCCACACTCACTATGCTATGTTTGGCACAATACAATTGTGGTATCCAATCACTTAATTGACCAGATAAATTGTTGGACGATAAATCCAACTCACGTAGTTGACATAAATTAGATATGGCTTTCACAACATCATTGTCAAGATGATTATCAAAAAGATACAAACTCTCAAGAGAAGTGGTATTTGTAAAGGCATCTGAAGCAATATGTTGTAAGGATGTTGATCTAAGAGCCAGACTTTTTAGAGAATTCATATTTGAAAATGCGCCGGTAGGAATATGTTGGAAAGGATTCACTGAGAGATCAATTTCTACTAAGGTTTTGCTAATATTTGAAACCCAATATAAAACTGAAGCGTCAAGGTAATTATCACTAAGACTGAGGCTTGTGAGAGAAGTGGAATAATTATTGTGGAGGAAAGATTTGGGATTGACTTGAGGTAGAGCACATCTGTCTAAGCTAAGCTCAAGTAGAGAGGACATTTTTGATAATGATGACTGCCAATCAAGTGCTTGATTAAGATTTACCCCAGACAAATCAAGATGCCTCAAAGAAGAAAGCGGGGAAATCCACTTGAAATTTTTTACAATCGAATTATAGTTTTCACTAAGGTCAAGTGTTTCTATATTAGAAAGATTTCCTAGTTGATGAGGAATAATGCCAACAAGATCTGCATTTGAAAGTATCAACTTTCTTAATTGAGGAGCTTTTCTTGATAAAGGTGATTGCCAATTAAATGCTTGACTTAGACTTAACCCAGACAAATCAAGATTCCTCAAAGACGAAAGGTTAGAAAGCCATTCAAGATCATTTACAATCAATTGATAATTATGCCCAATGTCTAGGGTTTGAAGATTAGGTAAATTCCACAACTCATTTGGAATAGTACCACCAAGATCAGCATTTGAAAGATTCAACTCTCGTAATTGATTAAGAGAACCAATGCATTTTGGAATTTTACTTCCTTCAAACTCATTAAAGGCGAGGTTCAATTGAGTTAGATGTTGCAAATCACATAGTGAAGAATCGATTTTACCTTTTAAATATCCCAAACCATAATATGAGACTTGCAGCTTAGTGACATGACCTGTCAAATGATTGCAAGCGATTCCATGCCACTCACAACAATCAGCTTCATGTTTCCATGATGAAAGAATTTCAAAATCATCAGTGAAATCAGCTTTAAACTTGAGAAGAACTTGCTTGTCTGCTTCAACACAACTCTTTATGTTGGAATTTCCCGCACACATACAGACGCATAAGGCTACTATCAAGAAATAGATATTGAAAGTGTGGCTAAACATGTTGATCACCATGCTTTTGGTTCTTTTAGATGATAAAATGACAGTAGAGGTATTATACCTCAAATGATGTGATCTATGGGCCTTTAATAGACAAAAAAATTCCATACTTTTCCAACTACTACAATTTCACGTGAATTCCGACTACTACAATGAATATCGCGTTTATAGTTACGTTTATCATCATACGTAAAGGATTTATGGTAGACTTTAGAGTCAACCAAACATATTTATTCAATATAAAAATAGTTACGTGTGCTGTTGATGCTATTAAAAAACAATATTTAAAGGATCAAATAACAGAAACATTTATGTTTTTATATTAACTAGTGTGTTTGTCACTTTGGGTTGACTAAGATTTATTTTTTATTTTTTTACTTGTAAAATAAATGTAATCTTTTTGAATCATTTCTGTCAAATAATTAGCCAAATTTATTTAAAGTAATAGTTAGTAAAAATTATGCACATCTAAACTTAGTGATAGAATCCATGGTTAATTAATTAGTAAACGTCTATTTGACGACGAAATCATTAAATTATATTCCTAATCTACTATCTTTTTATAGATATTTAATTAGTATTCTATTGTCTATGGAATTGTAAACTAATTATGTAAAATATTTTTTTATATATATAAGCAAGAGGCTGGTCATGAAGTTTAATAATCTCTTATCTCACTTATAATTTTATATCGTTAATGCCTTCTCCTATAATTTTTTTTTTTTTAAAAAAAAGTCTGCCACTTCCACTTTTCAATCCCAATTTCAGGTAAGTGCGCCCATACGAACCCACATACTTTTCTTGTTAGCCACCCACATGAGTACGTGTTCTTTGGGTTGGAAGAATTGTGCCTTATTTAGAGGATTGTTTAAAAAGGCACGTTGTTTCTCTAAATTAATAACTTGTCAGTTACTTAAAGTGTTGGTGGGGGCTTAGACTTTTGCCTTGCTCTTAGGGTCATTGGGGCGTATTTGACATTAACTCTTTTCCAAGACATTGTTTAATATATTTAGACCATCTACAAATATATATTTCATTCATGCCTGTAAATATAATTATATAATAATTAGTTGCGGAAGTCATATTATTTTACAAGAATGAAAAATCATATGCTTGTTTAATTACATAATAAAATCAATGAGAATCTAAATAAATGTTGAACATATAGTATCCTACAAGGCAACAAGTAATGGTAGATTCTGGGTTTAGTTAGTCAGGGTAATTTTTATCCTAAATTTTCTCTATTGATATAAAATATTTTTTATGTTATATGATTAATAAAACATGTTTAAACTTTAAAATTTTTATCATAACTTAGATTAAATTGGCAACTTTTTTTTTTCCATTTTTTACACAATATAAAATGACATCCATATTTATGTGAGGAGTATATATTCTATTATAAGAACCAGCTGAACCCAAGAAGGGGTTGAATTGGATGCATGATAAAAACTTATTGAAGATGAAATATCACCTAGAGGGTGGTGAATAGGTGATCTCAAAATCTTTTTGCAAAGCACACTGGAACACTAATAAAAGAGAGGGTGAGAAAGAAAAAAGACACTGAACAATTTATACTGGTTCGGTCTAATACTTTGACCTACATCTAGTCCCCAAGCACACCTTAGGATTTTCACTAATTTTTTCAAAAATACGAATACAACTCAAGATGATCATTCACACTCGGACTCGCTCCCCCTTACAAGTTGCAATCGTACACCCACATTTAAGGTTTCACAACCTTAAGCTTCAAACAGAAAATGATATGAATATTTAATAACTCCTCACGAGTAGACAATAAATGAACATTGAAGAACAATAAATATCCGAAGATATTAAGTAAAATAATCGATCACAATAACTTAGAAATGAATGCGTAGAGTTTCGGTAGGTGGCGAAATTAAATGCTCAGGCTTTTATATTGTTTGCCCATTAATGTCGTTGCAAAGAACTTGAATATAGCCATTGTGACTATTTGAATTTCTGTTAGTCACATTTGTTCTTCGTTGAGCCAAATCGACCATTGCTTCCTTAAATGTATTCGTCGTTTTCATTAAATGCATTTGCCGTTGTCTATACTTGTGCAAAATGTGACTTAGAATGATAGATGGAATATGTATGTCTCTTGGGAATGATTTTGTCTGCTACAAAAGCTAATTCCAATTGTTGCTCTATTTTTCTGAGTAGCATTAAATGTGTCTGCCATGTTGGATAGCTTTTCGCTCAATTTCAATTTAAGCAATGTTAATCAATTGAAACTCAATCAAAGAAATTGATTAAATATGATATAGATGAGTTTAAAGATGTTTAACAGAAGTCAAATAATGACCCACAGATTTTTAAAGACAATCAATGATGCGTCAAGTCTGATATAGATTTAGGAATTGTATTCTCAAGAATTGTCCATACATTCTCGATAACTATTGAACATATGCTTTCCAAAGTGTATATCTTGATGATACTCGAGAATCACCATGTAGTTACTCAAGAATGATAAGACATTAAGGCTTGTAATCATGTAAGCTTTCTCGAGAATTCAAATCCACATTCTTGAGAATTAGGAATTTGACCAGAGAAAATGTGAAGAGATTAAGCCATGTATTCTCAAGAATAACCTACCAATTCTCGAGAATCAATCACCAGTACTCGAGAATTGCTTCTGATGAGAGTCAAGCATTTGAGGATGAATGATCTCGCTAGTACTTGAGAATGTAATCTCATTCTCAAGAATCAAAGGCTCATTCTCAAGAATCACAAGTCCATTCTTGAGAATCAAAGCTATATCAGAAGGTTTTTGAGTCTGACATACCATTCTCAAGAACCATCTTTGCATACTCAAGAATGGTAACCTGAAATGCTCAATTACAGATATTAGTTCATTCAATTCTCGAGAGCCCATCCATAATTCTCAAGTATGTATTAATGCATTTATTAAACTTGATTCAAAACCTTAAAACCTTTGAAGTTGTTATCATCAAAACATTTGGAGCTAACACTTATAAGCTTTGAAAAAGTTTTCACATCTCAATAATTGTAGTATGTATGATAGTAAAGAGTTGTAAACTAATAGTCAATCATTCAAATGATTATGTTGGAAATATAGGAGATAAGAGAAGATAATATGTAAACTGAGATTTATCCTGGTTCGGTCTAATCCTTGACCTGCATCTAGTCCCCAAGCTTCACTTAAGATTTTTAATCCACTATTTTCTTGTTTAATCCGGGCACAAGAGAAAATCCTTTACAATCCTACAAGTTCACCTAGGCACTTATGAAGCCGAATCTCTCATTGAGATACTCCCCCTTACACGCCGTAAGGTTATAATCTATTTCCCACTCCATATCACCCAATCTTGAGTAACTCTAAGATAAAATGATTACAATGAATCTTCTCTCTCTCAAAAGTGAAAAAATAACACTAAAGTACAATACAAATAATTTCATTCTCTATGATGAGCTATATAAATATTGAGAACAGAGAGTGTATGAGATAAACATTAGATCCAGAATGTTGGTATTTTAATAGTACAAGCCCATGTCTTATCTTCTATCTTGAATGCTTCTTCTTTTATAGTTGATCATCATTAATGACCATTAATCATTTTCAAGTTATCCATTGTGATATTGAACATAGCCATTAGTCAGTAAATATCATTCGTTACTCTCACGTTGGACTTCGTCGAAGAATTTGTAGTGCTTTCGCCTTATTAGCCGCTTCGACATTCCTTTTGTTTTTCCCGTTGAGTTGCAACAATTAATACAAAATAGGTATATCAAAAAGTGTTCCTTTGGTTTGCTCTAAGTTTGTTGCCGTGTTAATGCTTGTTTTGTAATTACATTTAATACCTTCTGACATAAAATGTACTTTATGATAATTTGAACTTAATCCATTGTTTAAGTGCCTGAAAGTCACTAACAAACGAGTTAAATAGAATTGAGAATAGTAATTAGTGGTAATCAAAAGTTATGAGAACATGATCAATGAAACTGAATTTATGATGACAATGATTAACTCACTGAAGCAGCAAAACTTGAGTTTGTTTATCTTGACTCGAGTTTGATTTACATAACTCAAGTTTTGTTCTCAGAACAAACACTCTTAGAAAACGAGTTAAGTCTTTCAAAAATGGAAACTCAAGTTTTGTTCAACCAACTTGAGTCTTGAAGATTTCCTGTGTTCATAAATTGTTTGCAAAAACGAGTTGTGTCTTTCTAAAATGCAAACTTGAGCTTTGATATTCCAACTCTAAAGATGAACTTGAGTTTCTCAATCATAACTCGAGTTTTTGGCAATTTTGAGAAATTGGCAAAAGAGAGTTAACGATCAATGAAATATCAAAGCTACCAAAACTCGAGCTTCATTTAACCAATTCAAGTTGTTTGTTAACTGGAGTCTCAAAATTTCAAGTGTGCCAAAGACCATTAGTATTTAAAGTATTACCTTGGCACTCAAGTTTTATTTAGGAAAACTCAAGTGTTACCTTTGTTTGTACTAGAATAAAAGTGTTAGCTAGCATTATCCGCAAAGTTCATAATGTAGAACTTAAGAACGTTGGTTGCACAAGGGTCATATTCTAGTAGCCGTAACATCTTTGATATAGCTCCAATTTTGGCAAACCACCTATACCCAGAAATCTTTTTCAGTCTTATTTCCAATGCAAAGACAATCAACTACAAATTCATTGTATACAATGCTTTTCAATCAGATTAATAGAAGTTGTTCTGGACTAGCATTTTTGCAACATCCTCAATTGACTCTGACCTTCAAAAACTCATATATCTCTCATTTAATCTTTTTTTCCTATGATCGTGATAGTTTTGCAAAGGTAGTTAGGTCTAGTTTCATATGTCACCGAGTTCAACTCTTTTAGATGTGTAGTTTTTGAGATATATCCAAAATAATGAAGCTGGATTTGCAGTATGATGTGAATTTCAGTTCCAACTTCTAAAATTCATAGCTTTCTCATCTGAACTCTTTTGGGATTGAATTTGGTGTCAAAATAACGTATTGGGAGTCTAGTTTCATAACAAATTGGTTTAACCTCAATTGGATCTCTGGTTTGGAAGATATCATAGAATAACCGAACATCGCTCAAGTGAAATGTTGAATAAGAATGAACAGAGTAATTGAAACTTGAGTGTCACTGTGCCAATTTCAGTTTTCAATTTGAAACTTGAGTTTTGCATTGTAGCAACTTGAGTTTTCATATTGAAAATCAAGTTTTGCCTTTAAAATCATTATAGCAATCATAGAGCTTGAACTTACTTATTTTAACTCCGAATTGACCCATTCCAAATTTTATTTGATCGTAGAGACTTTTAATATCAATCTACAAGCTTGAATATTGGTATTTTCATTCTATTTTGCAAGTTTCTCTTTCTTTCTTCTCTTCTCTTCATCATTCTTAAAAATTCAACTTGGACTAATCATTTGTGAGTCTCTCTTTCTTTCTTCTCTTCTCTTGATCATTCTCTAAGATTCAATTTGGACTAATCTAAATTAAATATAGCAGTTAGACAATATATATGACACAAATTTTTTGCTTTTAATATTGATTTGTATATTTGACATAATCAAAACTAATCATATTCAACATCTATTACTTTTCACATTATTATGGATGTCCATCAAAGACATGATATTGTATATGCTATGAATTCATACTCCTTTTGCTCAATTTTATTATAAGATACCAACTAGAAGTAATTTTTGGTGGCATAAAAGACACCAAGTGCCATATCAATCAATTTCTTTTTTTTTTCACTTTACCCTTATAATCAATTGGGGTTTAAAGTTGTAAAAAATTAAGTCTCACAATTTAAAGAGGGGTAAAGTTGAAAATGATTCATCAATTTATGACAAATTTAATGATTTAACTATCATTCATTAGTCTGTGAGAATTTTGTTCCTTATAATAAGGACCAAAGGGAATATTTTTTTTTATGTCAATGTAATTTTTATATGAACATAATAAAAAATATACTATTATTTAATGCTTTATTCTTTGACTTGTAAAATATACTACAGGATCAGCTTGTTTGAGCTCAACTCCTTTTAAGTGCTCTAAATTATGAGCCCAACCTTTGACTTAAATGGATCAACCCAACAGGCTTGGCTTGTTTTCCCTATGATCACACCTATTTCGATAAGTTATTTCAAGGTATATTTCAAAATTTTATTACTATTTTTAGACTTAAATTGCATTAATTATGATTAAAGTTGTTTATATGAAATTAAGGTTAAAATGGGCGAAAATGTCACATATTTCATGATTTACCTTAATTGGTTGATTTTTGAAATATGAGGTATTATATTTTGGTTTTATTTTCTTTGCAAATCATTTTGTTTAGTTGATTTGAGTTAATATAAGTGTCACGGTTAAGCATTCATATTAGAGGATATATTTGCATGAATTCAATCTATTTCACATATTAAGAAGTTCCTTAATAATAGCAATAGTTATGAATGCGATAGTAGTAGTTATGGATTATGAGTGTTAGACCCAATGTCCTAACTTGGAGTTTTACAATTAGATTTGATAAATTTTGACTCCCATATCATTTATGAAACAAGGATGGCTATTCAGCCAATTTTTTTTTTAAAGAGAATTCACTTCATTCATATTCTATTAACCATTATATTTTATAAATAAAACACCAAAAATAATGGCTAAAAACTTAATTTCATTGCATCCAATTATTTGTAGTTGGAAAATGATTTTTAAAACCAACCCCGTATTTTCTTACATTTTAGAAAAGTGAAAGGTCATAGGTTTAATCTCCTATCTCACTTATACTTTCATATCATCAATGTCTTCTTCTATAATTTTAAAAAAGTCTGCCACTTCCACTTTTAAATCCCAATTTCATGTAATAGTGACATGAGCCTCATATTTGTAACATCCCAAATTTAGGATATAGAAATTTGGAATAATATATGAAATTAAATTGTGAAAGTTGGCCAAATGATTTAAATAAATTATTTGGAAAATTAGGAATTTATTTTCCTTATAATATTTGGAAATAAAATCATGGAAAATAATTGCAAGAGAAAATTTTGGGAATTTTAAATGTGTAATTAAATGAATAAAAGCCTTATAGATCATTTTGGTGAGACACACATGCCTAAACCAAATCCATTGTCTCGCTTAGGGGTAGAAACAGTTAGGCCAAGCCAGGCTTTACCCTTAACAGGTCAGATCTGTTCTATAACATACTGGCTTTAGTCTATCCTGTGGCTTGTTACAGGCCTATTTTTTGGCTTGTGGCCTGTTAAGGCCTTTTTTTAATTATTTTTATTTTTTTAATTAATTAAGCTAACAGGCCACAGGCTGAAAACAGACCTACTTTAAACAGGCTAAAAACAGGCCAAAATTACATAAATTAATACTAATAATATAATAACAGGCCATAGGCTGAAAATAGACCTACTTTAAATAAGCTAAAAACAGACCAAAACTACATAAATTAATACTAGTAATATAAACAGGCTGGCCTGACAGGCCTAAAAGGCCTCTTATCAGGCCTGGCCTGGCCTGTTAAGTGAAAACAGGCCTCATAAGAGGCCTTGGCCTAGCCTTTTAGCCTGACAAACCAGGCCTGACCAAGCTTTTAACAGGCCAGGCCATAGGCCCCTGACCTTTTTCCACCCCTCTTTACCCTAACATTATTCTTGATCTTCAACCAGCAGCATTCACGTGAGTAGTAACCATGCAATATCTGAATCAAATTTCACTCCCTTAAACCAGTGTTTTCGGCCCAAATACCAATCCATTAGTTTCCCAACCCAATTTTCCATTACTCTCGTCGGCCCAGCATACTTCACCATCAAGAGCTTCCATAAAAAACATAGCTCTAATTACGTAAATTGGATTGGCTTATCTCAGTTTCAGAAATGATTGTACACTCAAGATTCACAAGAACCATTACACCATATCCCTCGAGCCCAGCGTCGCTACTTCCTTCGGTCCTTCCCTCTTGGTCAAGCTCCTACATCCTTATATATTGCCTGCTTCACTTCCATTCATGCATCACCGTAAAGGAGAGAGGGAGTGTCGGTGAGAGAGACACGAGAAAGGGGAGAGGGAGCCAAAACTTGCAGAACATTGTGCTCTGTTCCTTGCGTCCGAAAACAAAGTGTGAGGCGGAGGGAGTCAGAGTCACATTCTCGTTCTTTTGGCTTGATAAGAAGCAAAATCAGAGGTTGCGAGAATGAGAGAGAGAAAGAGAGTTAGGCAAGCAGTGAGTCAGAGATAGAGAACCGAGACAAGAGAAGCATCAATGAAGGCAAGAATGACGCTGACTATGCTTGCAACCTGAGAAACTAAACAAAGTGAGTCTTCAAGCGTTTCATCTCCTAGTTCCGTAAGTTCCAATGTGAAGCTTTTGCTTTGTTTTTGAGTCTCAAAACAGAGAAGGTTTAGCTTTTGTGTGTGTGTGTCACTGCTTGATTTTAAAACGCAGAAGCTACTGTTGACATATATCTATATATATAAGATGCTACATTAAAAAAAAAAAGAGAGAGACCAATGAGAGTTGGCACAGATGGTAAGAGATCCAAGATTAAGCCCTTGGGTCGTGGGTTCGATCCCCTCTACCATCACTGGGACTCCTTTGATAGGTGATCTCGTAAGTCCTCAATAAGTGCTCATAGAGCCCGAGGCCGTGCCCTGGCCTTGATAGGGGATTAGTGTCGAACCCTTCCAAAACTTTTTCTTACAAAAAAAAAAAACAGAGAGAGGGGGGGGAAGACTTTGTTTATGAATGTGTATGTGTGTATGTGTATTTTGCTGAATATGAAAAGAGAAAGGAAAAACAAAACATAATGTTATATATATATATATATATATATATATATATATATATATATATATATATAGGGTTAAGGTGCAAAATTACATATAACCTTTTCCCCCAGGAGCGCCCAGCACCATAACCTTTTTTTTGTGCAAAAGTACCCATGACGTTACGTTTTTGGTGCAAAAATACTATAGACCGTTAACTTGACCGACGGCCGCCCACCCCACTACCGGCCTGCGGTGGCGGCCACCTCCGGTGACAGGCGGCGGCAATTCTATTTTTTTTATTTTTTTATTTTTTAAAAAAAATTTAACTAAGGTTTTTCCTTTAAAGAAAATAAGGTTTTTTCTACAAAAAACTAAGGGGAGGCCGGTGGGCCCCACCACTGGCGGCGAACACCCTCCCTGCTTCCAGCCGTCTCCGGTCGCCACCTCTGGCGACCGGCGGCGGCAACTCTTTTTTTTTTTTAAACTAAGGTTTTTTCTTTTAAAAACAAAGGTTTTTTCTACAAAAAACTAAGGGGAGGCCGGTGGGCCCCGCCACCAGCGGCGGACTCCCTCCCTGCTGCCGGCCTCCGCCGGCGACCAGCGGCGACCACCTTTTTTTTTTTAAAAAAAAGAAAAACTAAGGTTTTTACAAAAAAAAAAAAAACCTTCATTTTTTTAAAAAAAAAAAACTCACCGCCGCCAGTCGCCGGAGGTGGCCGCCGGCGGTTGCCGGTAGCAGGGAGGGCTTTCACGGCCGGTGGTGGGGCCCACCAGCCTCCCTTAGTTTTTTGTAGAAAAAACCTTATTTTTTTTTAAAGAAAAAACCTTAGTTAAAATTTATAAAAAAAATTCCGCCGCCTGTCGCCAGAGGTGGCCGCCAGCGGCTGCCGGCGGTGGTGGGGCCCACCGGTGGAGGAGGGTTTATTTTAAAAAAAAATAAAGTAGGGGCAAAATGGTAATTTCAGCTTAAAACTAAGGGCAAAATGGTAATTTCACCCAAGTTACTGTTCATTTCTGTCCAAGTTAACGGTCAACTAACGGCCCGTGGTATTTTTGCACCCAAAACATAATGTCATGGGTACTTTTGCACCAAAAAAAAGGTTATGGTGCTGGGCGCTCCTGGGAGAAAAGGTTATGTGTATTTTTGCACCTTAACCCATATATATATATATATATATATGGGAAGAGAACAGATATGGTGCATGCGTGTGTTATCTATAGGTACAAGATGGATGTCAAGTGTGTGTATATGCATAGTGTGAGAATGCTTGCAGATATGATAATACTATATAAATACACACACCACACTTACATGCTATACTTACAGCATGTAAGTGTGTGTGCGTACATATGTATGTAGGTATGTATATTTTGGAAAACCATAAGAAACATTATATGTAAGGCATTAAAGCATAATTTATATGATGACTGGTAATTATAAATTCTTAATTTAAAGTGTTAGGATAACCTCTGAGAGTTTAAAATAATTGTAGAAAATGAAAAAGGAAATAAGTGATAAATTAAAAAGGGAAACGATTGATAACCACTTTTAACCACCTAAAAATAATCTTTGTAGTTAGTTACTTTGCGATCCCAGAAGTGATTAACGACAATGATAAACGTTTATAGGCATACCTTGACACCTCTATTGATCCCAACATCTCCGGACGGAATTAAGGATTCAAGTTTGAGGTGGGTGACTGTTATCTTATTAGCTTGTATGTATATATTCATGTATGACTAACCATGTTTGCTAGAATATTTACATATGTGTATCCTAGCTATGGACTGGAGCTACATGCATGTCCCATAGAGCTACGGTCCTTAGCCGATAATAGCGGTTACAGTACGACTTGTTTGCTATGAATTATTCTATGTTTAACATGTGATATGTTGTCATTTATATTTCATACTTACATATAAGATTAACTATTCTCCTGGGGTTCATTCATTTGAACTCCAGATCGCATGAAAGAGACAGAGAGTAGATCAAGATCAAGAGGAAAGACGCAGTTGTAAAAGAAGGAACTTTTTGGAAAAATTATATGTGTAGATGGAATCTATTACATCGTTTATCATTTGTCTATTTTGGATTACTATATTAACATCCTACCAGGGGATAGATTCGAATCATGAAAAATTTATCCTTATGTTTTCAACTAAGTTATTTTGAGAAAGTTTTATTCCACAATTAAGTTATCCAAACTATTTTGATACCTATACACAATAACTCTAATAAATAAAGGCACCATAAGCGAGGGCGTCACAATGTTCTTGCTCTAAATTAATAACTTGTCAGTCACTTAAAATGTTGGTGGGGGCGTAGATTTTTTCCTTGCTCTTAGGGTGATAGGGTTGTCAACGTCATTAAGTCTTTTTCCAAAATATTGTTTAATATTTTTAGACTATCTATAAATATATATTGGGTTAAGGGATTATTTTGTCCTGGAAGATTTTATTAAGTGACAATTTTGTCCAAAACATTTTTTGGAAGGCCATTTGCCCCAAAAACATAAAAAATGGAGTAATTTCACATTTACCATTATCCTAATTAATGATTATTAGTTGATCAAGTATACTAAACCGACAATCTACATATTGTCTGTATCACTTTTATTAAACTGTAAATATCCCGAACCATAGATATGAGATTTGCTGCTTGGTAACATTACTTTTCAAACAATTGCAAGAGATTCTATTCCCCTCGCAACAATCACCTAAGAAAAATCCAAACCAAAATAACTAATATTTGCTTTTGCTTCAGTTGTGTGCATACTGTGATGTATCCGTCTATAAAGAAAATTGTAATTGCTATCGTTGACAAAAAGAAAATGTATGGCACGTCTTTGTAGAATCATAAATAAATAATATTTTTTAAAATTTACTGTTCTTGGTCATTTTATTTACTGATCATTATGTTAGGATTAGATTAGATCGATTTTGATTGTTGTTGCTCATTTTCATCCTCGTCAACGTTTGGTAGAACCTAACAATACAAAGGGTTAAGGAGAATTTTTACTTTTGAAGTTTTCATCAAGTGACAATTTTACCCCGAAAGTATAAAAAATGGGCCAGAGCAACTTTGTTATAGTCGTTATACCAATTAATTTTGACTATTAGCAGGGGCGGAGCCAAGAATTTCAATTAGGGGGGACAAAAATTATAGAATAGAGTTCAGATGTTCATGAAACTTTATTTTAAGAGGCGAAAATTATAGAATAGGACCCATATATTCATGAAACTATATTTTAGACCTATAAATATTTCAATATTTTCATTTTAGTCCCTCCATATAACTTGACATAAAGGGACTAAAGTGAAAATCATAAACTTTTTATAGGCTGAAAGATAATTTACTAAAAAAGTTGGGTATTTTTCTGTAATTTTAGGAGGGGCGGGGGCCACCCCTAGCCCCTCCCTGATTCTGCCATTGACTATTAGTTAACTAAATATGTTGAACTAACAGTCAAATTCCATCCAAATCATTTTGTATAAGGTGCAAATTTGTTTCAGAAGTTTAAAATCTAACTTTAAAAAAAGATGAAGTAAATGACATATGAACTTCTAGCCCGTTTAAACCCGACTCCTTTTGGAACTCTAAATCATAAGCCTAGCTTTTGATTTAAAATGGCTTAAACAAGCCAGCCCAACGGACTTGGCTTGTTTTTCTGGTTATTGCACCTATTTTGATAAGCTATTTCAGGGTATATTTGGGAATTTTATCACTATTTTTTGACTTAAATTACATTGATTATGAATAATTATGACTAAAGTTGTTTACATCAAATTAAGGTTAAAAAGGGGCAAAAGGTCAGATATTTCATGATTTCCCTTAATTGATTGATTTTTGGAATATAAAGTATTATATTTTGATTTTATTTTCTATGCAAATCATTTTGTGTGGTTGATTTGAGTTAATGTGAGTGTCACGATTGTGCACTCATATTAGAGGATATATTTACGTTAGTTCAATCTATTTCACACATCAAACAGTTCCTTGATAATAGAAATAGCACTATTTTGATAGCAAATAGTCCTTGATAATAGAAATAGCACTATTTTGATAGCAAATAGTTCCAACAGGCTTGGCCAGTTTTCTTAGTGATCGCACCTATTTTGCAAGCTATTTCAGGGTATATTTGAAACTTTTCTCACTATTTATGGACTTAAATGACATTAATTATGATTAATTGTGATTAAGGGTGGTTAAAAACTAAAAAGGGGGGAATGTCACATATTTCATGATTTACCTTAAGTGATTGACTTTTGGAATATAAGGTATTACATTTTGGATTTATTTTATTTGCAAATCAATTTAGAGAAAACTACATAAAAGGACCCAAGACTTCCTGCAAATTAATGTTGATGAGGACAAGAACCAATTATAGAAAATTACCCAAAACTTCTAAAAATTATACAAAAGGCCCAAAATTTTGAAAAGCTATGTTTTCTGGCTGAGAAGTTTGATTTTAGTGTTAGAGACAAAAGGAAAAAGAGGGTTTTGATGTTTTTTTGGGGGGGGTGTGGGGGGAAGGAGACTTTCAGAGTTGGTTAATATATGAACATAGGAAAGGAGACGGATATCACCATCTCTGGTATACAGGTCCTTATAAAACTGTAATGCCCATGCCTGGAGTATGACACCATTTGTACACCTTTCTCCCTCATCGCTTCTTAGGGTCGTAATTACTCTCCGCCTACTTCAATGTACTGATTTCACATGGTAATAGGCCATATTTCTATCACCCAGCTTAAGCCAATCACAACGCGCCCATTGTGCCCAGGTCAGGCTTTCCTACTCATAGCCACCAAGTCTTTCCATTATTCTACGCTTCCTAAGATTAATCTACCGAAAACCTCCTAATTCCATACCTTAACCAAGGTCGCCAGCTTCCGAATGTTTACTATGATGGGGTCTATGCTCCACTAGTTATCCTGTACCACCTTCCCAAAAGAGTTAGAGGTTGACCAAGCTACCAAGTATCAAAAGGGGGTCTAGTTGCGAGAACGACTTACGCCCCTAGTAATCAGGATGTAGAGTGGACGACGATTAGAGCTGAGTCTCGACAGGTGCTTGACCACTGTTCCACCAAAAGAATTTAACCACATTGTGTTACCAAAAGCTCTATCCAATCTTTGGAGCAGAGTGCCCCGACCCCAAGTAAACTTGGGACCGCTAAAACCAAGGTCCGTTAAACCACAGTTGAAAACAAGATTATGGAGTTGGTCATATCCCTGTGCTCTCACATCAATGCCACCACAACGATCCCTCGCATTAAGAATCACATTGAAGTCTCCTGCAATAAGCCATGGAGCCGAGACATGTATGGCCACGTCATGTAAAGATTTCCACAACTCTTTTCGCAGAGTATTATTTGGACTCCCATAAATTGCCATGAAGAGAAACGAGCCTGGAAAGCCTACAGCCTCTATCTTAGTATGGATGAATTGCGAATGACATATTTCAACTGACACATGCAGGGTATCTTTCCACATCAGCCAAATACCACATGAGAAACCCCGCGCCGCCAACATATAGGAACATTCATGTTGTGATATGTGGATCGATTGGGCGTTGGTAACACGAATTTGAGAGAAAAATAATTCTATTACTCACAAGAATAGATTACACGAATATTTACAAAAACTCACAAGAAAAAAACTCTCAAACTCACACAAAACTGGATCACTCCACTCACTAGGAATACTCACCACTCTCTTAGGGATGTATTCACTCTTGGTGTTGATCACTCTTGTTTGTGATACTTTACAACTGAGAAATGCACCTCTATTTATAGGGGTGGGTCAGTATGAACAGAGAAGTGTGAACGGAATAAAAGGTATGAACACAGAAAGTGTGAACAGACAAAGTGTGAACAGAGAAGACGGTTTGGACGGTAGTGTGAACAGAGACGATGGCTAGAAGTCATCAATTCTCCCCCTCTAGCCATATCCAAAGAAAACATCCCAGCTATGTCTCTGCATAACTCTAGCTTCTCTCGAGTCACCACTTTCGTTAATATGTCCGCAGGATTCTCCTTTGTATGGATCTTCACTAGTCTCAACAGTTGTCGATCCATTACCTCGTGTATCCAATGATAGCGAATATCAATATGTTTTGTACGGGAATGGTACACGGAGTTCTTGCTCAAATCTAGAGCACTCTGATTGTCACAATGTACCTTGTACTCCTTTTGCTTGATTCCAAATTCTTAGAGATAACGCTTTAACCACAACATTTCTTTTCCAGCTTCTGCGACAGCAATGTATTCTGCTTCAGTTGTGGATAAAGCAACACACTTTTGTAGTCTTGACTGCCATGAAACAGCCCCCCTGCAAAAGTGTAAATGTATCCTGAAGTAGATTTCCTACTATCGAGATCTCCAGCCATATTTGCATCTGTATAGCCTTCCAAGATCGGATCAGCTCCCCTGTAACAAAGACATATCTTCGTTGTACCCTTAAGGTACCTGAGAATCCACTTTACTGCCTCCCAATGCTCTTTCTCAGGGTTGGAGAGAAAACGACTCACCGTTCCCACTGCATGAGCAATATATGGCCTTGTACACACCATTGCATACATCACACTTCCGACTGCTGAAGAATATGGTACTGACGACATCTCCCCAATCTCTTCCTTAGATGAGGGACACGATCTCTTGCTCAACTTGAAATGGTTGGCTAAAGGAACGCTAACTAGTTTAGCATTGTTCATATTGAATCTTTCTAGCACCCGTTCAATATACTTCTCCTGAGATAGCCATAACCTTCGGTTCTTCCTGTCTCGGATAATCTGCATTCCCAATATTTGTTGAGCCAGTCCTAAGTCTTTCATATCAAAAGACTTAGAGAGTTCTTTCTTCAGCTGACTAATCTTCGCTGCATCTTTTCCCACGATCAGCATGTCGTCTACGTATAGTAGAAGAGCAACGAAAATCCCGTCTGAAAATTTCTGATTGTAGACACATTCATCTGCGACAGTTTTCTTGTACCCTTGACTCACCATGCAAGAGTCAAACTTCTTGTACCACTGCCTAGGTGCCTGTTTCAGACCGTACAAGCTTTTCTTCAGCTTGCATACGAGGTTATCTCCCGAAACCTCAAAACCTTTTGGCTGCTCCATGTAGATTTCTTCTTCTAAATCTCCGTGAAGAAAAGCTGTCTTTACATCCATATGTTCAAGCTCCAAGTTCATACTTGAGACCAATCCAAGTATAACTCTAATTGAAGTCATCTTGACTACTGGTGAAAATATCTCGTCAAAGTCAATCCCCTTCTTCTGTTGGAATCCTTTGACTACAAGCCATGCTTTGTATTTCACCACTTTTCCGCTGCCATCCTTTTTCAGCTTTAACACCCATTTGTTTTTCAGTGCCTTCTTCCCTCATGGAAGTTCTACGATCTCATAAGTCTGATTTTTCTGCAGAGATTCCATCTCGTCCTGCATTGCGAGTGACCACTTTTCTTTGTCCTTATGAGATACTGCTTTATGGAAACTCTCTGGTTCTCCATCTCATAACTCTCTGCTTTATGGATATCTTCTCGATGGAATCCAACCTCGTTCAGATCTACGAACTTCTGGAACAATCTAAGGAGATCCACCATCATCTTGGCCTTGTGATGGTCTTGGAACGTCTGGCAATTGGGGTTGTGGCTCCCCCTGCTCAGCACCGTCATTTTCCTCATTGTCTTCTACTTCTGGCATTTCTTCTGGCACTGTATCTTCATTTCTCTTGAATGATTCTGCTGTTGCCTCTGGCACCTGAGCAACATTTGACTTCTGAGATATTGTGGGCTTTTCAATATCTTCTATTGTCTGGCTTTCATGGAACACCACGTCCCTACTTCTGATCACCTTTTTCTCTTTTGGATCCCATAATCTGTATCCAAACTCTTCATCTCTATAGCCTATGAATATGCATGGAGTGGTCCTTGCATCCAGCTTCTGCCTGAGCTCCTTGGATACATGTGCGTACGCCAAACATCCAAATACTCTCAAGTGAGAATATGATGGATCCTTTCCAGACCAAAGTTTCTCTGGAACTTCAAAATCCAATGGTACTGATGGAGATCGGTTGATCAAGTAACAAGCGGCTCTGACTGCTTCTCCCTAGAATGGCTTTGGCAGCTTAGCCATACTGAGCATGCTCCGAACACGTTCCATGATTGTTCGGTTCATTCTTTCAGCAACACTGTTGTGTTGAGGGGTGCGTGGAACCGTCTTCTCATGTCGGATGCCATATGATCTGCAATAGGCATCGAACTGCCTGGAAGAGTATTCACCTCCATTATCGGATCGAAGACACTTCAACTTCTTTCCTGTCTCACGTTCTACCATGACATTGAACAGTTTGAAGTAATCGAACACCTGGTCCTTCGTCCGCAAGAAATACACCCACATTTTTCGAGAAGCATCATCGATGAACGTTAGAAAGTATCGGTTGCCGCCGATTGATTCAACCTCCAAGGACTGCAAACATCAGAGTGTACCAGACTGAGCAACTCTGATCTTCTCGTTGAAGAGGAATTAAACGAGACTCTATGCTGCTTACCAAACAAACAATGATTGTAAGGATCGAATGCAGCGTCCTTGTCCACATTGATAAGCTCCTTCTTTATTAGGGTAGACAACCATTTCTCACTCATGTGGCCGAGTCTCTGGTGCCATAAGTTTTGTGAAGCCTCTTTTTCTGCAACATTAAGGCTCTCTGTATCAATCTTCACATGAGTTTTGTATAGTGTGCCACAAATGTGTCCTCGAGCGACCATCATGGTGCCTCTTAACAATTTCCATGTACCTCTACTGAAATGACTATCATAGCCCAGTTTGTCTAGAGCTACTCTAGAAAGTAGATTCAGCCGAAGATCTGGTACATGGCGGACATCCTTCAAGGTGATTGTGCTCCCGGAACTTGTCTTTATTTGAACATCACCAATTCCGACAATCCCAATGGAACTAGAATTTCCCATCTTCACAGCTCCAAAGTCTCTGGCTTTGTATGTTGTGAAGTATTCCTTGTATGGAGTCACGTGGTAGGACGCTACAGTATCTACCACCCATTCTGTGTCTTCCCGTGAGACGTGAAGGCATGTCTCATCATGGGTTGAACAATAAGCTACATCACCAGAGATAGCAACTAATGTTTCTCCACCCTTGTTCTTCGGCTGCGAACTGCTCTGGCCTTGCTCCTCTTTCCATTTGTAGCAGTTCTTCTTCATATGTCCCTCTATTCCACAATGATGACACTTATATGTTGGTTTTCTGCCATCAGTGGACCTGCCCCTGCTCTTATTTCTGCCTCTCCATTTGCTTTTGCTACTCTTTTGTTGCCTCCCCTAGTTCTCTGTGACAAGGGCATGGGTCTGATCTATGCCCATGTCCTTTCTCCTTGCCTCTTCACTGAATAGGGTATCCTTGACCATTGACATGGTAAGTTTGCCATTTGGGGCTGAGTTGCTGAGTGATACGACCAGCGTTTCCCAACTATCGGGAAGGGAACTGAGTAGTAGTAGCGCCTGAACTTCATCGTCAAGTGGCATCTCTACAGACGACAACTGGTTGACCAAGCTCTGGAACTCACTGGTATGCTCGGCAACTGAAGTTCCACTTTTAAGCTTCATGTTGACTAAACGCCTCATCAACAGGGCTTTATTCCGAGCAGTCTTGGCCTGGTACATGTCCTCCAACTTCTTCCAGAGGGCATATGCGTCTATCTCTTGTGCAAAATGGTGGAAAACACTATGATCAATCCATTGACGGATCTGACCAATAGTTTTTCGGTTTGATTTCTTCCACTCTGACTCTTTGGCAGGATCAGGATTTTTACCCTTCAATTTGATGGGATCGAATAAATCTTTATAGCTGAGGAGATCTTCCATCTGAGGTTTCCACAGCGTATAGTTGGTGGCAGTGGGCATAATCATGGCTCCGAAAGATGATGTTGACTTTTCTGTGGACATTATCACCTTACAAATAATTTTTCAACACGATCGAGGTTGAATCTTTAAAAACGAAGCTCACCGTTACGTCTGGAATGGTTGAAAATGGTGGAATTGACACTTTACGGCTGAAATTCCACTATAAGGGCACAACTATAATTTTCAAAAATTGAGGGGCCAATCTACAATTTCAGAAAGTTGAGGGGCCAATATGCAATTTCAGAAAATTGAGGGGCCAATCTGCAATTTCTAAACGTTGAGGGTCCAAACTGAAATTTCTGAAAGTTGAGGGGCCAAACTGTAATTTCTGAAAGTTGAGGGGCTAATCTACAATTTCTGAAAGTTGAGGAACCAATCTGCAATTTATGAAAAATTGCGCTGACATGGCAGGCTGCACTGCGTGGCAGCTGACTTGGCGCTGATGTTGCTGACTCAGCGCTGACTGTACCGCTGGATGACTGGTCGTCTTCTCCGGCGGATTTTCCGGCGATGGTCGTCTTTTCCGGCAGGGTTGACCGAACTTTGAGTGTGATTTCTGGGCTCGTTTGAACTCCGATTCAGTCGCCGTTTGGTGCGTTGGACTCCGTTCGACGAGACGAATCCAATGGTGTAGTCAAAATTGGATTTAGAGCAAAGCTCAGAAAACCCAAATTCGGCCCGTCACCCAAAAACTCCACCAACACCTCGAACTTTTGCTCTGATACCACTTGTTGTGATATGTGGATCGATTGGGCGTTGGTAACACGAATTTGAGAGAAAAATAATTCTGTTACTCACAAGAATAAATTACACGAGTATTTACAAAAACTCACAAGAAAAAAACTCTCAAACTCACACAAAACTGGATCACTCCACTCATTAGGAATACTCACCACTCTCTTAGGGATGTATTCACTCTTGGTGTTGATCGCTCTTGTTTGTGATACTCTACAACTGAGAAATGCACCTCTATTTATAGGGGTGGGTCAGTGTGAACAGAGAAGTGTGAACGGAAAGTGTGAACAAAATAAAAGGTGTGAACACAGAAAGTGTGGACGGACAAAGTGTGAACAGAGAAGACGGCTTGGACGGTAATGTGAACAGAGACGATGGCTAGAAGTCATCAATTCAAAACCTGAATGCGCAACAAACCTGTCAGCCTTAAGACCCGAGATGCGAGGCTCAACAAGAACCACACCATATCGGGCTTATGCTCCTCAACAAAATGCATGAAAGTTCTGGAAAAAAAACTTTTACTCACTACCCCGACAGTTCCAAACGAAGATCTACATAGACATAAAATATGGAGGGGGATGGTCAAACACTCATTCCTGACTCCAGTGGTCATCCTCTCACTTAATATGTGGCAAAGCTTGCTCAAGGCAGCACACTGGATTCACCTCCAACTTCCCGGGAGGCGCAAGCTGTTCCTCCCTGATAATTGCTATTTCATCTTTAGAAATGTGCAAGCCTGAGGGTTTCCTGTGGACTTTCAACTTCCTACTACCATAGGATTGGAGTTTGACGCCCAAATGAGCTTGCTTTAGTACACCTAGATTTATGGCCCTATTTTCCTTACCCTTCCTTTGACCACCAACCACTGGTATGATAGGGTGCACCCCATTAGAACTATCCCCTCGTATAAGGTTGACCTCTTCCAAAACAGGGCAATGACATTGCAGCTCTACCACCGTATGTTTTCTGCTATCTAGAGTCGATGCTGCCATGAGGGGTGTAAACACCGAGTTCTTGATGATCGGGTCCTTAGCGCAGATAACCTCAGAGTTACTTAACCCCTGGTTCACCACTAGAGGACACAGCCCATCCTTAGATACAATTTCAACATCGACTGGGCTGTTGGGCTTTAGAGGGAGTCGCCTTGACAGGTTGGGAAGAGGATGGGGTGGCTGAGCTCATTGAGGGGGCCTTTTTCCGATATTCTTGCATTACAACCTTGGCCTCAACGTGGCTATGCTTGGAGGGCTTGACAGCACAAATCATTGGCTCGCCCCTGGGGCCCACACGTTGGTCGACAGCTGTGCCTAACACATCATTCCTGATACTTTGTGCGTTGACTCTCACAAAATCCACCCTCTCAGATCACACGTCATTTGCCTCCATATCCTCGTAATCAAAGAGGATGTAATACCGAGATTCGCTGCTAACATGCGATCCCCCAATCTTCGCTTCCTTCTTTACACCATTGATTATTTTTTTATTTGGATGTATGTCATTTTATTGGTATGGATCGTATGGCTCATGCGATTCTTCCCTCTCCTTCCAAAATATAAATTCATACAATATATCATACACTCACCGCAATTGAGTCAAAAACTTCGAAGTGCATTGAGAATATGAATTCGAAGGATTCGAATGAAGAGGCTTCTTAGCACGCCAAATACAAAGATTCTGCTTATGTGTTCGTCGGCAGCATTCCCTTTGATCTAACTGAGGGTGATCTAGCAAGTTTTATATTTTGTTATGCATCTTGCACATGTATATGACGTTAATCCTTTACTTCTGCAGTCTTTGGATGGTATGCGTGAGAATTTATGAAATCTGATTCTGGTTTTTCTCTAGTTTCTGCTAATGATTTCTGTAAATTACAGATACGGGGAGATTATTGGTGTAAATCTTGTTAGGGACAAAGATACTGGAAAATCGAAAGGTTTTGCAGTTCTTGTCTTTGAATATCAATGAAGCACAATTCTTGCCGTAGGTTGGGCTCTCTTTCTTGTTATAAAAAGATTGTTTGGGATGGTTTTAGCTTGTTTTTTCCTGCAGAATAATTAACTAAATTGCTTTTCTTCAGATAATCTGAATGAAGCAAAGATTCTGGGCAGATTGATCGGAGTTGATCGGGCAACTATATAAAGAAGGCAGAAAAAGATGTAGCCAGAGAGACAGAAAAGTAGGGTTAGTTAGTCAATTACTTGAATAAAGCCGTTAAGTAGGTGAGATTATAAATAGGATTACTCATATTACGATTGATTATTCAGTCTCTCTTCTCTAATCTCTCCCTTCTCCTCTGTTACCTTTCTTTCTCTCTTCTGTCACCCGACTCGCCCTCCCATAGACATAATTGATTGTATTGAAATTATATCATCTTTTCACAAATATATTTGATTAAATGTATTTTTTTTATCTCTCTTAATACATTATTCTTACCATAAGTACTTGACAGATATACATTATCCTTCTAATGCGACATTCAATGTCCATAAATCAGAACCATTTCAACTGAAAAGCTGCATGCAGGAATGCTATAAGAACAAATAAAGGATAATAGCAGAAAATTGTTCAATCAAAAGCCAATCAAGGATTATATTTCATTACTTCACAATGATATACAAACATTATTAACTGCTGCAACTCTTGAACATGTGAAACTTAAGATGACTACCAAAACTAAGAAACACAAAATCCAAAGTACAATTTGCATTGTTATATAACGCAAGCTTTCCCAGGTGAAAGGTAATTTATTTACAGATTGTTAATGATATGAGCATGCTGTCTTTTAGCTGCATCTATATCAATAGAGCATGCTGTCTTTTCCCACTGAAGACAGGTAGCTTTCAAGAAGGGAGAATCATTGTGCACTCTCATATATAAGCAATTTAATCACTAAAAGGTCCCACAATAAATGAATAGAAGCATGTAGCCTCAGATTTTATCATTTTATTCTGCTCGCTTATTGTGGGACTGAAGTGATTAAATTGCTTATGTGGATTGCACAGCAATTCTCATTTCTCCTTTTCAAGAAAACAGTAATTTGATCTACCAACTACAACCAAGAGCATTCATCAGCTGCTATTTTCACCAATGATATCCTCAATAAGTTTCACGGTAGAAATGTACGATGATCCACCTCTCAAGACAGCTTTCCTGGCCTTCTCTTTCATCTCTTGTACCTTCTTATGCACCTCACTATCTCTATCCATCAACTGTGTAATCCCTCCCTCTATCTCATCAGCCGCCACAAGATCACGATCACTCCGGTAATCGAGTCTCAATTTGACCGCCAATCTGAATTCCCTCACCATACTGAATGCATTCAGCTGCTGTTCTGCATATATAGGCAATGTCAAAATTGGTACTCCAAACCACATGCTTTCCAATATAGAGTTCCACCCACAATGAGATACAAACCCAACAATAGATTTGTGTGCTAAAACCTCCACTTGTGGTGCCCATCCACATATCATTCCCTTATCATGGCTTGATTCTAAGAAACCTTCTGCTAATATTCTGTCTGCATTGTCTTTTGTTGGTGGTGAACGCATAGCCCACAAGAATCTAACCCCACTATTCTTAAGTCCTTTTGCTAATTCTCTTGTTTGAGATGGACTTAAGCTTCCCATGCTCCCAAAACAAAGGAACACGACTGAGGAAGGTGGTTGATCATCAAGCCATTTCATTATCTTGTCATGTTGAGCTTGGTCCAAATTGGGGTTAGGCTGACCCTTGAGCTCAATCACAGGACCAACAGTGTAAATTGGAGGGATGTTCATTTTCTCATCTTTAAGTATATCATCAATAGCATATTGTTCCAATTCTGAGAAGCTATTTACAATAATCCCCTTTGTCTCTGTGAAATTCTGAGCTAGCTTGTAATAAGAAAAATACCCCCCATCTTTACTAAAAAGAGCATTAGGCAAAACCCTATAAGGAACTAGATTAGAGAAACCTGGAATCAACAAGTCAGGACCAGAATCACAGAACACATCGTCAATTTGGCGTTTCTGAAGCGAAAGCACAGTGCCAAAAAATCCTGCGTTTGTGGTCAGAAAGAAATAAGAAGGAAGGTCAAATTCCTTTCCCACATCAACCATAGACAAACAGAAGAAATCAAGGACCAAACCAACAACTGGGTTTGAATCATCAGCCATGTGTAAGATGTTCTGTATAGTGGATTTGACGTGCGGTATGAGGCTTTCCATGAAGACATAGATGAAGTATTCTGGAGATTTCAGAAGCTCTGGTGAAGGTGGATCTACTTCTGGAAGATCAATTAGTCGGATTCGAGGTTGGGACGCTACGACTGATTTGATGTATGAATCTGAAAAAGGAGTGAATGGGAACTTAATGCAGAGAACTGTGAAGGAAATGCGAGAATCTTGATCGATTATGCGCTTTGCGAACTCGAGAGACGAAGCCAAGTGGCCAATTCCCGGCGAGGGAATGAAGATGAGCTCTGAGTTCTTCTTCATGTCAGCCATTGTTCTTTCAGTTTCTGGGTTTGTGAACTATACTGAACTGTGAAAGAAGAAGGCTTCTCAAATGCCCCTTTTTTCTTTTCATGTATGGTTGGTAATTAATTCAGTATTGTTTTTATGCAGATATTAAATATTGAATAAAATTTATAATTGGATAACTGGAAAAATCATTGTTACTAGTATTATTTTTTCAAATAAGAAGTTTCAAAATTAAAATTAAAATTAAAATTAAGTCACAAGATGAAATTCAAAATAGTTAACATGATCAAATAAAATTATTTTTATTTATTTAATTATAAAAAAATTATAGAATTTTTTTTTTTAATGTATAAGTTTATGAGTTTAATGTTTCTGTCTATAAGTCGGAAACATTAAACCCTAAATTTATTATTTATATATCAACATTCAAAGAAATAATTTATTATATTTTAAAAATTAACGCAAGAGTTGTAATATTTAGAATGAGAATATTTGTATATAAATCAAAATATTTTGAAATAATCTAATAATGGCAAGAAATGTTAACCAAATCCAACATCAAATTGATTTATAAATATTAAAAAATAAAGTTATTTTGGAGAAAAAAAGATTCTCCAAGGATAAGTGGATCCCAATGTCAATGCCATCAAATTAGGTCAAGGGTCTCAAATCTGAATGCTTGGCTGTAAAGCAATAATGCAGGGGGCTCCATTATTTTCAGTTTCTTGTTTTTCTTAAAAAAAATAAAATAAATAGTAGAGTACCAAACATCAATAGCAATTTAGCCTTCTAGAAGAGAAGCAGACTCTGATTAAAAAAAAAGGAAAATATTTTATAAAGAATTTTAATTATACTAAAAGATTAAAAAGGTGTTTTGAATATTCATAATCTTATAAAGTTGTTAATCTCAATTTATCTTTTTAAAAATTAAAAGAAAATAAATAAATTTCCTTTAAATATATATTTTTAAAAAATATTATTCCCACTAAAGTTCCCGTAGGAGTATTTTGACAGAAATATTAATTCTCAAAGTGATGAGGTAGTGTTTGAATCCGACCAGATTCCCTCCGATGCATCGGAGGGTCCTTTGCAGGGAATGAAGTGCAAAATTGCATTTTACAAAAAAAAAAAAAAAATCACTCTCATTCCCTACAAAGGACCTTCGATGCATAAGAGGGAATTCTGATCCATTTGAACCCCCCTCACTTGGTTTGCTTAAAGGATTGGTGGCCATTGGACCACCAATGGATTTTCAATACATTATATGAAAACAAATATATGTGTTAACTTTTGATCTTTCACTCAAGCATGTTCACAAGTTTTATTAAGGAATTTACGATATTTCATTAGGTTTTAACAATTTTTCGTTTATCCAGTAAAAAATTTTATACTATCAACCCATTCACAAATTTTGTTAAGAAATTAATAACATTTTATTAGGTTTTAATAAGTTCCGTTCACTCAGTAAAAAAAATTCATACAGTGAGATCAATATTAAATTTTGTTAAAGAATTCAGGACATTTGATTAGACTTTAACAACTTTGGTTAAAACAATCAAATTCACATTATCAAGCTTTAACAAGTAGTGAATTTTTTTACGGGGAAACAAAATTTATTAAAATCTAATACAATATTATGAATGTATTAACAAAACTTGTGCATGACATAATAGTATAAATTTTTCAATTGGTAAAAAAAGTTGTTAAAACCTAATCAAATATCATGAATTCCTTAACAAAACTTATAAATGACCTGATGTTGTGAAATTTTTATTTAGTAAACAAAAGATGTCAAAACCTAATGAAATGTGGTGAAATTTTTAATAAAACTTGTCAATAACTCTGAATTTTATTTGATAAGTGAAAAGTATTAAAAACTAAAGAAATGTCATGATTCATTAATAAAATTTATGAATAACCTGATGGTGTGAATTTTTTACTTGATAAACAAAAGTTGTTAATATCTAATGAAATATCATAAATTTCTTAACAAAACTTGTGAAAGATCCAAAGTTAACACACATACTCCCTCTGGTCCTTATTATAAAGCATCAACTATCAAATGTATTTGGTCTTTTTTATAAGGCACTTGCTTGTTTCCAAGAAGTATTGATTATTTTTTTTTCCATGTATGCTCATAATTAATAGGAGTAGTAGGTGAGAGTAATAATAATATAATATTAGAATTTAGTGTAAATAGTATGAGTAATATTGAAAATTAATTAAATTATAGAACAACTTTATTGACTTTAACTATTTTTATTGGTTTGTTTGATTTGTTAGTTGATGTCTTATAATAAGAATAAGAGAAAATATATTTGTTTGGCTATAATATATTGAAAGGCATTGGTGGCCTAATGATCACCAACCTTCTCGGTAATCCAACTGTGAAAAAAAGAAGGATTCTTACATGTCCCTTTCTTTCTTTCCATGGATGGTAGGTGAGTGGTTAATTCAGTATTGTTTTGAAGCAGATGGTCTTTTCTTTTCCAATATTAAATATTGAATAAAATTTATAATTGGATAACTGGAAAAATCATTGTTACGTTATTATTTTTTGAAATAAGAAGTTTCAAAATTAAAATTAAGTGACAAGATGAAATTCAAAATAGTTAACATGATCAAATTAAATTAGGGTTAAAGTGCAAAAATACATATAAATTTTTTTTGTCCAGGAGCAAAAATACACATATCCTTTTTTTATGAGCAAAAATACACATGTGATTACCATTTTGGAGCAAAAATCACATCTCACTGTTAAGTCACTGTTCACCGCCATTATGTTATTGCTCACCTCATCTTTTTCTCTCTCATCATGGTGAATAATGACTTAACGGTAGTATGTGACTTTTGCACCAAAATGGTAACTATGTGTATATTTTTGCTCCTCAAAAAAGCATGTGTATTTTTGCTCCTGGGGAAAAGCTCATTTGTATTTTTGCACCTTAACCTATTAAATTATTTATATTTATTTAATCGTAAAAAATTATAGGAAAAAAAACATTTAAATACCACTTCAACTTCCAAAACTTAAAAAAGATTATTAAACCTTGCAAAGGACTGAGAAAAGATGGGGTTGGAATCTTGGTTTTTCATGTTTTGGCTTAAAGATCAAACATTTTCACACATTTTTTCAGTACATACTAATTTTTTCAAAACCATTACAATTTTTGTTAAAATTATTCCTGTGTTAATCAATCTCAATATTCAATTGGTTATAGCCCACAAAAATAGTAATGGTTTTTAACAAAAATTATGATGGTTTCTTACAAAAATCGAGATGATTTTGACAAAATTGTTAGATACTTAAAAAAAATGTGTGAAAGGGGTTTTGATTTTTAAGTCAAAACATGAAAAATTGATATTCTCACATCATACTTTTTATATCATTTGCAGGTGTTAATGGTGTTTTCTGAGTTTTAGAAGTTCAAGTGACATTTAAATAGTTTTTCAAAAAAACAAAAGGTATAAATGTAATTCACATTTTTGCATTTTTAAGCGGGTATTTGTGTGTGTATATATCAACATTCAAAGAAGTATTTTATTATATTTTAAAATTAATGCAGCAGTTGTAATATTTAGAATGAGAATGTTTGTATATGATTACAAAATATTTTGAAATAATTTAATAAGGGCAAGAAATGTTAACAAAATCCAACATCAAATTAATATAAAACTGATGAAAAGTAAATACAAGAACAAGAGATTTTAGAGAGAGAGAGAGTAGAGAGAAGTTCTCATTTCAGTGTAATTTGAATGTTTACAGAAGGCCTCTATTTATAGAAGGAAAATGGGCCTTTAGTGTAATTTCCACTTTGGGTCATTTGATGCAATATTCCCATAATTACATAACTGTATACTCACGAGAATGCATTCCCGTGAGTTGTATAATTTTGTGCGTGGGTCCCACCAAATAGTAAACTACTATGCAATGGTACTATGCGTGGGTCCCATGTCATCTTGTAATATTTGGAGACCGGGAGTCAATGGACATCCACATAATCAGTATATTCATAACACTCCCCCTTGGATGTCCATTTATGAATGTGCCTCATTAAAAACTTTAACTAGGAAAAACCCAGTGGGATAAAAACCTAGCCAAAGAAAAGAGTACATCACTCATTGATACACTATCCAGTGCTGCCTCATTAAAAACCTTTCTAGGAAAAACCCAGTGGGACAAAACCTAAATAAGGGAAAAAGAGTACAGCGTGTATCGACTCCCCCTATTGACAACATCAGTTGAGATCTTTGAGTCTTCGAAGACAAATACCATAGACAAGCTTCTCAAAGATTGCTTCTGGAAGTGACTTGGTAAATAAATCTGCCAAATTTTCACTTGAACTGATTTGCTGGATATCTATTTCACCATTCTGTTGAAGATCACGAGTAAAGAAAAATTTTGGTGAAATATGCTTCGTTCTATCGCCCTTGATGTATCCTTCTTTAAGTTGGGCAATACATGCAGTATTATCCTCATATAGAACTGTTGGAACCATTTTACCAGAAGATAAATGACAAGTAGTTCGTATATGATGAATTACTGACCTCAACCACACACATTCTCGACTTGTTTCATGCATTGCTAGGATTTCTGCATTATTAGATGAAGTGGCTGATATAGTTTGTTTCATAGATCGCCATGAAATTGCTGTACCTCCACATGTAAATACATAACCTGTTTGTGATTTTCCATCATGTGGATCAGACATAAATCCAGCATCTGAATAACCAATCAGTTCATGTTTAGATACATTTGAATAATATAACCCCATATCAATAGTACCTCTGAGGTAACGAAAAATACGCTTTACACCATTCCAATGCCTTTGTGTTGGTGCAGAACTATATCTTGCTAATAAATTAATAGCAAATGTTATATCAGGTCTTGTGTGATTAGCAAGATACATTAGTGCCCCAATAGCACTAAGATATGGTACTTCTGGACCAAGTAATTGTTCTACACCTTTTTCGTTAATTACTTGGGGTTGGAATGGATCTTTTTCTTTTATCAAAGACCTTACAACCATTGGAGTACAAAATGGATGTGACTTATCCATATAAAATCGTTTTAAGACCTTCTTTGTATAAGTTTCTTGATGTACAAAGATCCCGTCCTTCAGGTACTCAATTTGTAATCCAAGACAAAATTTTGTCCTACCTAAATCTTTCATTTCAAATTCTTTCTTCAAACAATGAATTGCTTTTGTAATCTCTTCAGAAGTTCCAATAATGTTGATATCATCAACATAAACAACAATTATAGCAAATTCATTTCTCGATCTTTTTATAAAACTGCATGGGCATATCGGGTCATTTTTATACCCTTCTTTCAACAAATATTCTTTAAGGCAATTATACCACATGCGCCCTGATTGTTTCAAGCCATACAGGGACTTATTTAATTTGATCGAGTATTGTTCTCGTGAATTTGAATTAAATGCTTCAGGCATCTTGAGTCCTTCAGGAACTTTCATATAGATATCACTATCAAGTGAGCCATATAAATAGGCAGTCACAACATCCATTAGATGCAAATCAAGCCTTTCATTTGCTGCTAGGCTAATTAAATAACGAAAAGTAGTTGCATCCACTACTGGTGAATATGTTTCTTCAAAATCTATGCCAGGTCTTTGTGTAAAGCCTTGGGCTACAAGGCGTGCTTTATACCTTGTAATTTCACCCTTTTCATTTCTTTTCCGTACAAAAACCCATTTATATCCAACTGGCTTTACATCTTTAGGTGTATGGACTATAGGTCCAAATACTTTTCGTATTGCTAATGATTTTAATTCTGCATTAATGGCATCTTTCCATAGGAGCCAATCTTTTCGTTGTTGGCACTCTCTAATGGATTTTGGCTCATGATCCTCTTCTTCATTCATTACATCATATGCCATATGATTAGCAAAAATGTCGTCAATGTTGACTTCATTACGGTTCCATTTGATATTATTTGTGACATAATTTATTGAGATCTCATTATTTTCATACATTTCAGATACCTGGATCTCTTCTGGGGCCTCAATATTCTCCTCTGGAGATAATTTCACTTTATGAAGTGGCTCATCCAGAGCTACGCTTTTTTCTTGATTATCCTCGACTTGGCCATCTATAATTTTAGCTTCTTTTCTTTTTCGAGGATTTTTATCTTTGGAACCGATAGGCCTACCACGCTTAAGGCGTGCTTTTGATTCATTTGTAATCGGTTGTCCTACAGGGACATCAATTCGAATTGGAGCATTAGCAGCTGGAATATGTGACTTTGTCACTTTCTTTGGGTCAGTGAATGCTTCTGGCATTCGATTAGCTGAATTCTGTAAATGAATTATCTTTTGAACTTCTAGTTCACATTGTTTTGTATGAGGATCAAAATGAGCCAATGATAATTCATTCCAGCTAATCTCTTTATTCAACTGCTTATTTTCTCCCCCTAATGTTGGGTAAACTGATTCATTAAAATGACAATCTTCAAATCGTGCAGTAAATAAATCTCCTGTAGATGGTTCTAAATATTTTATAATTGAAGGAGATTTATACCCAACATAAATTCCCATTCTTCTTTGAGGACCCATTTTAGTACGTTGTGGAGGTGCTATAGGCACATATACTGCACATCCAAAGGTCCGTATATGAGAAATATTAGGTTCTTCACCAAAAACCATTTGTAAGGGGGAAAATTTTAAATAACTAGTTGGCCTGATGCGAATTAACATTGCTGCATGCAAAATGGCATGGCCCCAAGCAGAAATTGGTAAATTAGATTTCAAAAGTAAAGGTCTTGCAATAAGTTGCAATCGTTTTACCAATGATTCTGCAAGTCCATTTTGCGTATGAACATGTGCTACAGGATGTTCAACATCAATTCCAAGGGACATACAATATTCATTAAAAGTCTGTGAAGTAAATTCACCAGCATTATCAAGACGTATTTTCTTGATAGGATAATCCGGGTAATGTGCTCTTAATCTTGTCAATTGAGCAAGTAATCTCGCAAACGCCAGGTTTCGAGAAGATAATAAGCACACATGCGACCATTTAGTTGATGCATCAATTAAAACCATATAATACCTAAATGGTCCGCATGGTGGGTGTATTGGCCCACAAATATCTCCCTGTATCCGTTCTAGAAATGTGAGAGACTCACTTTCTACTTTGGTTGGTGATGGCCGAATAATTAATTTTCCCTTGGAACATGCATCACATGAGAAATCATGGGATTTTGGTATTTGTTTCTGTTTCAAGTTATGTCCACATGAATTCTCTATTATACGTCGCATCATAATTGACCCAGGATGGCCTAACCGGTCATGCCAAACAATAAATATGTCTTTATCAACATGCTTCTGGTTTTCCATAACATTTATTTCAATTGTACTAATACTTGAATAGTACAAACCAGAAGATAACATAGATAATTTCTCCAGAACATATTTTTCACCATATCTAACAGTAACAATTTGTAGATATTCTTTATTGTCCTCATTTATAGTCTCAATATGATATCCATTTCGACGGATATCTTTAAAACTCAACAAATTTCTATGAGACTTAGAGGAATACAAAGCATCATTAATAACAAATTTCGTACCATTGGATAATATTATTATTGCTCTTCCAGAGCCTTCAATCAATTTTGTATTACCCACTATGGTATTGATGCTTGTACTACAATTTGTTAGATGTGAAAAATATTTCTTATCTTTAAGAATTGTATGTGTCGTTGCACTATCAATGAGACATATATCTTCATTCTTGTGTGCAATATTTGAAATGTCCATGAGCTTCATTAAAAGAAAAGAAATGCATCAAAACATATTCAATATAGAAGATGCATTAAAAACATATTTATTATACATAACTGGCAACAAGTCAGAACGAAACAAAATAATTATTACAATTTTTGCAAAACTTATTTAATCATAAAAATCTTCCACCTCCAAACTTATTTAATCATAAAAATCTTCCACCTCCAAGAGAGACATAACATCATCATTTGGCTCATTGACATCATTATCTTTATGAGCCTTATCATCACATTCCACATTATTAACACTCTTTTTTATAGAGGCTTGGTAAAGTTTCGCTAAATGTTCTGGTGTACGACAATTACGTACCCAGTGTCCCTTCATACCACACCGATAACATTTATGTTCAACAACTTTTGAAGGACCTTCTTTATCATTCTTTTGTCCTTCATTGTTCATCTTTTTCTGGTGGGTATAAGGACTATAATAACCTCTTCCACCATGATAAGGACCATGATTATTTCTACCTCCACGATTTCCACGTCCTCATCCACGACCACGGCCACGACCACGACCGCGACCATGGCCACGACCATGATCATTCCGTACACTCACATTCGCTTCAGGAAATGGAGAAGATCCAGTTGGACGATTTTCATGATTTTTCAATAATAACTCGTTATTTTGCTCGGCTACTAGTAAACATGAGATTAACTCAGAATATTTTTTAAAACCTTTCTCACGATATTGCTGTTGTAAAAGCAAATTCGAAGCATGAAAGGTAGAAAAAGTTTTCTCTAATAAGTCCTCATCAGTTATTTTTTCACCACATAATTTTAACTGAGAACTTATTTTGAAAACAGCTGAGTTATACTCACTTACAGTTTTAAAATCTTGTAACCTGAGATGAATCCATTCATAACGAGCTCTAGGCAAAATCACCGTTTTCTGATGATCATACCTATCTTTCAAACTAGTCCACAATTCAAATGGATCTTTCACCGTTAAATATTCAGTTTTCAAACTTTCATGAATGTGGTGTCGGAGAAAAATCATAGCTTTAGCCTTTACTTGAGGGGACGCATCATTTCCTGGCAATATAGCCTTTCCAAAGTCCTTTGCTTGAAGATGGATTTCAGCATCTAAAACCCATGATAGATAATTCTTCCCGGTGATGTCAAGAGCATTAAATTCAAGATTTGAAAGGTTGGAAGACATGATTCAAACTAAAAATAATAAAAATAATTAGAATCTTATTATAAAAACTTATTATAAATTAAAACATAATTTAAAGAACGGTAAATAAACATGCTAAGAAAATAAAAATAAGATGAGATAGGAATGGGAGTAAACTCACAGCGAGACCTATCTCATCCGAAGGTAAGAAAGATGATGCATATATTATATAATATATAGACAACAGTAAAGAATTAAGATAAACAAATGGAGCCCTATTAGTGCCACCACCATAAAAGGTAAATAAATGCATAAATAAATGGAGCCCACTAATATTAGTGTTTCCACCATAAAAGGTAAATAAATGCATAAATAAATGTTAGTAACATAAATTTAAATGTTAGTGGCATAATGTAAATATTAATAAAGTCAGTATGGAGCTTAATATCGCCACCATGAAATAAATAAAGCAGTAAGTAAAGAATTTAAATTAAACAAATGGAGCTTAGTATCGCCACCATGAATTAAATAAATAAAACAGTAAAATTAAATTACAAATGGAGCTTAATGTTGCCACCATGAATTAATAAATAGGGAGTGGGAAGAATATATAAACATAAATAAATTACTGTAAATAGTAAAATATAAATTTACCGTGAATAGTAAAGTTACTATTCACAATGAATAGTGAATAAAATAAAATTACTGAAATATTAAATCTAGACTTCCATAAAGGAGTCAAAATGAATAGAAATATAAAATTACTGAAAAAGGTAAAATTAACATGAATAGTAAAAATTACTATTTACTGTGAATAGTAAATAGTAAATAATCTCAAATCTTAACCATGGAACCCGATGTTCAAAATAATCGGTAAAAGTAGAACTTTAATTCCATATCATGGTTAAGATTATCCCAGATAGAAAAAAATAAACAAATAGTAAAGGAGATGGTAATAAAATCTTACCTTGGTAGAGTCTTCGTGCTGATAACGTAATATAAAACTGATGAAAAGTAAATACAAGAACAAGAGATTTTAGAGAGAGAGAGAGAGTAGAGAGAAGTTCTCATTTCAGTGTAATTTGAATGTTTACAGAAGGCCTCTATTTATAGAAGGAAAATGGGCCTTTAGTGTAATTTCCACTTTGGGTCATTTGATGCAATATTCCCATAATTACATAACTGTATACTCACGGGAATGCATTCCCGTGAGTTGTATAATTTTGTGCGTGGGTCCCACCAAATAGTAAACTACTATGCAATGGTACTATGCGTGGGTCCCATGTCATCTTGTAATATTTGGAGACCGGGAGTCAATGGACATCCACATAATCAGTATATTCATAACACAAATCAATTTATAAACAAAAACAAAAAAAGGTTATTTTGGAAAATAAAAGGAGAAAGAAATATTCTCCAAGGACAAGTGGATCTCCATGTCAATGCCATCAAATTAGGTCAAGGTCAAGGGTCTCAAATCTGAATGCTTGGCTGTAACGGAATAAAGTTTCTTGTTCTTTTTATAAAAGAATAGCGTAGAGAGCCAAACCATTTAGCCTTCTAGAAGAGAAGCAAACTCATTAATTAAAAAAAAAAAAAAAAAATCCCGTCAAAAGAACTTGCTAACAGATATAATGGTATTTTGAATATTCATAATCCCATAAAGATGCCTAGTCTCAATCTATCTTTTTTTGAAATTTAAGAGTGACTACTTGTCATTAAATATATATATTTCTTAAAAAAAATATTACTCCCTATGCTGATGAGAATATTAATTTCCAAAGTGGTGGGGTTGAGTTCCATTTCCCACCACTTTGGTTTGTCCAAGGCCATCGGGCCACCAATGGCTTTCACTACTTTATATGCAAATAAATATATACTCTTTATTATCTTTATTATAAGGTATTAACTAATAAGTGTATTTAATCTTTTTTATAAGGCATTTGCTTGTTTTTAAAAAACATTAATTGTTTTTTTTTCATGTATGCCCATAATTAATAGGGATAGTAAATGAGAGTAATAATAATATAATATTAGAGTTTAATGCAATTAATAATGATAATATTGAAAATTACTTAAATTATAGAACAACTTCATTGATTTTAACTGCTTTTATTGGTTTGTAAAAATTGTTAGTTCATGCATTATAAGGATAAGAGGTAGTATATGTGTTGACTTTTAATCTTCCATCCAAGCCCTTTCACAAGTTTTGTTAAAGAATCTAGGACATTTTATTATTTTTTAACAATTTTTCATTTACTCAATAAAAAAGTTTACATTACCAGCTTATTCACAAATTTTGTTAAGAAATTCATAATATTTCATTAGGTTTTAACAACTTCCATTCACTAGTAAAAAAATTCACACAATAAGGTAATTCACAAGTTTTGCTAAGGAACTCGCAACATTTGATTAGCCTATAACAACTTTTATTAAGAAAGCCACACTATCAGGTTTCAACAACTTGTAAATTTTTTTATGAGAAAATAAAAGTTGTTAAAACCTAATGAAATATAGTGAATTTATTATCAAATCTTGTAAATGACATGATAGTATGAATTTTTCATTTAGTAAAAAAAGTTGTTAAAACATAATTAAATGTCATGAATTTTGTAACAAAACTTGTAAATGACTTGATATTGTAAATTTTTCACTTGATAACACAAAAGTTGTTTAAACTAATTAAATTCATGAATTTCTTAACAAAACTTCTCAATGATTTGATAATGTGATTTTCTTACTTGATAAATAAAAATTGTTAAAAACTAATGAAATGTTATGAATTATTAACAAAACTTCTGAATGACTCAATGATGTGAATTTTTTACTTGATAAACAAAAGTTATAAAAAACCTAATAAAATATCGTGAATTCCTTAACAAAAATTTTGAAAAGCGCTTGGTTGAAAAATCAAAAGTTAACATACATACATATATATGCACACCCGCATGTACACATGTAAAAATATTTGTGTGTTGTGTGTGTGTTTTTTTTTGGGGGGGGGGGGGGGGGGGCGCATATATATTGCATATAATGTATTGAAAGCCTTTTGTGGCCCAATAGCCACCAACCTTTAAGGCAAACTAGGTTTGAACCCCACCCCCCATCACTTTAAGAATATTAATTCCCTCTAAAATATTCACACTAGAGCTCTAGCTAGCCACCGTAGCTCTGGAGCGGCCAATAGGGTAATATTTTCTTTAAAAAAATATTTATATAAGGGCAATTGTAATACCCCAGATTATTATTATTATTATTATTATTATTAATTATAATAATAATAGTAAAAGTAATAATATAGTATTAGTTTAATTTTATTAGTTTAGATTAATTTGATTAGTTTAGTTAGTTTAGATATATTTGATTATATTAAATTTATATTGATTGATTTAATAGAATTTAATAATATTGTTTTATGATTTATTTATTTTTTTTTTAAAAAATGTACTATTCATCAAAATAAAATTATTCAAATTTATATCTTATATGATTGTAACAAATATTTTTATCCCACAAGGATATTTCATAAATATAAGAACATATCTGTATGTGCGATATATTTTTTAAAATAACTGTACTATTTATCGATATAAAATTTAATACCCTAGATTTTATTATTATTTTAATAATAATAATAATAATAATAATAATAATAATAATAACAAATACTAATAACACTAGTAATAATATTAATATTAAAAATTTAAATTTAATAATGTAGTAATAAAAAAATATATAATAGTAATAAATGGATAGATAAAAATTAATTTAAATTAGAATCTAATAAATGATTTGTCATTATTTTATTAAACCAACAATAGTTAAAAGCCCAACCCACAAAGCCCAGCTAATAACTAAACCCTAAGAGTCTAATTATAAGTTAGGTTTAGCCGTCTAACTTTAGTCATCATTCGGTAGCTCTCTACTTCTGAAAATTCCTTGCGGCAGAGTTTCCCTTCTAGGAGCTTAGCAACCATGGAGGTCAGGTAATTCTAATCCCTAAAGTAATGTTGGTAGCATTAGAACGTTGATTGGAATTAATTGATTGTAATCCTAAACCCTTTAACAATAGAAATTTTTACTATATATCATAATCTCTTTTTTTTATCCTAGTTTTGTTTGCTGATAAATTGCTTTGTTTTTTTTTTTACGCCATACCTTCAATTTTTTCTTATAGGTCTGTTCTTTGCAATAGAGAGTTGATAACATGGCGCATATTATGGCTGATGATTGAGTTATATTTTCTTTCCACCGAACCCTAAATTGAAATTCTCATTCATCAATCCATATGAGTATAAATATCAATCATTGATAGATATCCATAAAAGAATTTCTTTATGCCATTAAAATGTAATGGGTGGTTGTTGTTCAAGCAACATTAGATGAATTGGATCAAATTGATAATAAAGCATCCTTCTCGATTCTCGTACTGTATGCCTATACCTTCAATTTTGTAGAATTGCTACACACATGATGATGTTTGGTTTATAGGGTTACTTATATAAATGATAATTGTGTTGCGTTTTGCAATAGGAATATATATTCATTCACCTCGCCATGCGTGCTGAATAATGCAAATGTGCTCACTTCCGTTTTGTCTCCTTTTTTGTGTTTTTTTTTTAATGTTTGATTCATATATATGTGTGTGTGTGTGTACACACACACATCATGATTATATTTGAGAAAACTCACGAGTTCTTGTAAAAGAATTATAATTTTTGGGTTTGTGAAATTAAGATCAACCCTTTCTTGTAGGATAAAAGGATTTTATTATTATTGTTACAAATATCTGAATACACCTAATAAAAATAATGTAGGAACTTTATGAGTCTAAATTGCTTATAATAAATTAGAAAGTGGGAGGATAGCTTTGGGAAGGTACCTCCTAAAGTGATGAACACACTTTTAAGGCTTTATGCCTTCGAGAATTTATTTGATGTGAACCGATATATCCGTTCTTCCCAAAATGGTGTTTGACAGGGTTTCCCGGGACACTAGTAGCAACTTTGGGAAGATGTGTGCACACTAGGAAAAAATTACGTTATGGCCAAATTATGATGATTTGTGACTGGCAGGGTTTTCCGGGTCACAGGGTAGACTGGCAGGGTTTCCCGGGTCTACCATAGTTCTCTTCCCACTAAACAGACTGGCAGGGTTTCCCGGGTCTAAATAAATATGTTATTTTATTTTGCAATTAATTTATTTTTATTATTTTATTTTATGTTGGAATTGATTTATTTTACAATTATTTAATTTTATTTCGTAATTAATTTATCTTATTTTATAATTATTTTATATTGGAATTAAATTATTTTATTTTATGATTAATTTATTTTATTTTATAATTTATTTATTTTATTTTAATTCATATCAAATTTATTTATCTATCTACTTATTTCTGTTCTATTTTATTTCATTTTATCCTTAATTAATTAGGATTACCAGCGTTTGCTGATGTGTGTATTCTTGGGTTGCGATGATCTTTCAGGGGAGTAGAGTTTCAGTGAACAAGTTTCAAAGACTGGAGCTAGCAGTGAGAAGTGAGGATGACGGACAATAAATTCGCGTTATTTACTTTCTTTTCATTTATTTCCTTTTATTTTATTTTTCAAAATAAACATTCTACTTAAGTTTAGATTTACTTCCTGTAATAAGAAGCCTTGCACTTGTTCCATACAAGTGCGGCGGTGACACCCTCCCAAATTTTGCTATTTCTAAATTTTGGTATTATTTATAAAAACTATCGCTATTTTATGTCATTATAACTCCTAGAAATTCAGGGGTGTTACAGCAATTTAGTCATTTCCTTTCAATTTCAAAAAGATAAATTGAGACTAACATCTCTCTAGGATTATAGGATTATGAATATTCGAAACACTCTTTTATCTTTTAGTATTTTTAAAGTTGATTATAAGGGATTTCCCCTTAAAAAAAATAAATATCAGTGGCAAACCAAACTCTTATAACCTAATCAATCATTGACATCAGAGGCTCATTCTGATATCAACTATGAGTCTGTTTATGTTTCTAGAAAAAAAGGAGCCTACTCTTTTTATGTATGCTTAAAAAATAGAAGTAAGATAATTTTAGATAGTTAAGAAATTATATAACCTATAAAATGATTTATTTTATATATATCATATAAAAAATAGAAATCATTTTTTTTATCAAAATAATGAAAAAGTAATTTATTCTTTAGTGATATTAAGATTTTACTATATTTTTGTTAATCTCTGTTGAAAAAAATGATTTATTATTTAGTTATTATAAATTTTGATGATATTTCTTCGTATTTATGACATTTACTTTCTCTCATCTACCACATTCGATTGTTTTCACTAGTGTAATTAAATCTAGACCGTACTGGCCGGTTCGGCTGGTAAATCGATGGGCTGGTTAGTAAACAAGTATGGTCCAAGTATTAACCTGGTTTATTTATTGTTTTTAAAAGATCAATTTTTTTTCTTTATTTCATATTAATAATAATACTATAGACAACGATTTTAATGTATGTTTTTTTTTTACCTTTTAATGTCCGGAAACAGAGGGACACCTATGCCAGAGCCCAAAGACATAGTAAAGTTAATATACAACCTCCATTAAAAAATGAGATGTTGTAAGAGACATGTATGAGACTTACAGTGTCCCTTTTGTAAGGTGCTTTTTTTAGGGGCAAAAAAAAAAAATCTTAGATCCTCAGCAACTCAAGCGCCGTCGTCGCACTTGGCCTGGAACGCAAATCAACATGCTCAACAACTCAAGTTCCATCGCCTCAGCAACTCAAGTACCATTGCCTCAGCACAATCAGGAATTGCAGATCCACATTCTCAGCACGATTAGGAACGACAGATCCTCAGCAACTCAAGTGCTATTGGGGATGTGAGCAATGAGGCCATCAGAGTTCAGAAGCAAAGATAGTGAAGGGAGAAGGAATGAACTGAAGGAAATAATAGGCCTAGCTACAAAACAACACAATGACGACCATAGTCAATCAGATCTTCACTTACCGAGATCTTGAACAAAACACTAGCCAAATCCCAAAATCTCAAAAACCAGCAAAGACAAAGACAAAAGAAGTTAGATCCTAATGGTGAGTGAGGCAGTGGCAAAGCAAAGATCGAAGATATGAGGTGAGTGAGGACCTAACGATGAGAGAGAGAAAGCCATGAACTTGTTGCCGACACCGACGCCAGAAAGAAGGACACAACGAGGGCATCATGGATGTGAGCAATGAGGTCGTCGAGGATGTGAGAAAGACATGCTTGGGATTTCAAAATAGAGAGCACTCGAGACCTTTAGGGTTTTGGAGAATGGTTGAAGGGTGTGTGGGTAACGAAAGAGAGAGTACTTGAGATTTCAAAAGTGTCTAGGCATCCCAATTCAAAATTGGGACACCGAAAGACTACTTTTGACGTCACAATTTTAAAAGGGAAGCCAAAAGTGGTGTTTTTTACGCCAAAAGCTCTAATTTTAAAAGGGATGCCGAAATCCTCCATTAAATTACAAAAATGGCACCACATTTATGTTTTACTTCTATTTTTGAAAAACATATTTTTTTAGGGAAGTAAAATTCATTTCTTGTAGTAGTGTAATCCTAAAATCTTTAATTTCTCACCAATTTAGTCCTGAGTTAGCTCCGGTTTAACCACTAATCACTAACCCAATACTTGACCAGTTCAGTAACCGGTCTAGTTTTAATAACATTGGTTTTACAAGTCACTCAAAGTAGTTTTTTAAAATATTCAGAAATATATTTTTTTCATTTTTAATTCTGATTTTTTTATGAATTTAAATAAATATCATAAAATTATAATTTTTTTAAAAAAAATCTTTTTCATGAAAAAGAACAACTCAAAGACCCAACATAATCATAATAGACGCAAATTGCACACACTCTCAGGATTGTTCCCACATATATCATTAAATAAATAATTATTATAGTGAATAAATGTCATATAAAGTTAATACTTAACGGTTAAATATACGCACCGTCGTATATTAAAATAATCTTGTAACATGATAACAAATGCTAATTGCATTCTTTTAATTAGGGTTTAGAAGCATCAGAATTAGTGTTTAGAAGTAAATGGAATACGAGTCTGTTTTGATTGTATGCAAATTTCGCACTCTTTATTCAATAAAGCATAACGTCTTTTACAAAACTAGTAAAAGAGCCTGTCTTAATCTCTTCTGTAAAAGTAACAAATCATCAAAATTATGTATCTTGGCATTTACAGTATTCACAACATCAAATCTTTTCGGAAAAAATAGCATGTATAGGCCTTCGTCTACCTTACATAGTCTTTAATATTACTATATATCATTCATTTGGTAAGCATCAAATGGAGAGAGATCCCTTGTTTTATGTGTGGTAGCCCTACAATCTAAAACCCATCTAATGTGATGTGAAGCTAAAAGATTATGTGATAATACCTAATGATGAGATGGAAATTATTTTTTGAATTAGGACAGCAGATCTGAATCGAGGAGGAAAATGAGTTAAAAAAATGCAACTTTAATTATTTAAATGAAACGAAAAGAAGAAAAAAAAAAATCAGATACTACCTTATTTCCTTTCGAGATTAAAGATGATTTTACTTATATCTTATTAGAGAAAGAATGCTCGTGAATGAGTGAAATGCTAAATGAGATTGAAGACTAAATATATAGAAAGTTTTAAAGAAGCTAAAATTCAAATAAGATACAGTATGAATTCATAAATATCTTTTTTCAGATAAGACTCAAATTAATACCTTATCTTAAACTTATAATATTTTTCTCATTATCTTTATTTAAGATCAAATAGGAACTAGATAGGTTCATTTTAAACGAAATAACAATTATTAATATTATATTCATTATATTTTTATTGTAGGTTGTATTCATTTATATATTTCGGTCAAAAATTTATTTATTTTTAAATGTAGTGTACTCTAATTTTAATTTTTTTTATCCAAGAAGATACGCTAAAATGTACAGCATGGCTAACAAAGTATGTCTTAGACAAAACCTAAATATTTAAAATTATATTAATATCTGACTTGTTTTTTTTTATTTGTAGAGTGATTCAAATAATTAACCCAGGTCTTCAGAAACGCCACGTTGTTTCAGTTCAAAAAGTAAAAAAAGAAAGCTTGAAGAGTCGAATAGGGAAGACCAGGATCAAAAAGAGAAAAATATATGAAGTTAAGACGAAAAGAAGATGAAAGACAATACCTAATATGATATATCAGTCATTAAGAGAGAGGAGAACAGTAACTGATTGATGAGATGGAAACAAAAATAGGGACACTGAGTAGAACTGTAGAAGCAGAAGAGGATGAACGGTAGAAGCTAAAGAGGATGAAGAAATTTAACTTGAAGAAGCAATGAGAAGAGAGGATTGAGAAAATGATAACTGAAAAGCGTGAAAAGTGAAAGTTTGCTTTTGTAGCTTTGCCTTGGGAGAAAGTGACGGGAAATAAATTCATAGTTATATGCTGGACATAGCACTTGTGTGTGTATGTGCGCGTGAAAAGTGAAAGTTTGCTTTTGTAGCTTTGGCTTGTGTGTATCTGTGTGTGTGAGAGAGGGAGAGCTAGCTTTTACCAGTTTGACTCTAAGGTGACACCAGTCTAATTAATTCACTGGCCCTTGAATCATTGCCTTGATCGGTTTAGTTTCTAGTCCCATATTTTGAATTTTGATTTGAAGAGGTTTTGCTATTAAAAAAAATAAAGAAGTTTAAATTAAACTGAAGATTATATGTTATCATTATTAATCTTTTTGTTTTAAAATTAGATTCGGATTAGTATCTTAAATTAATGATATTTATCTCGTTATATCTATTTAAGATTAAATAGGAATAGGATGGTGATATGTACCAAATAAAAATTATTGATGTTAATATTTTCATATTATTGTTATTTTTAAATATAGGATATATAATCTAATTTTAAATTTGTTGTCCAAAAAGATGTGATAGAGAGTAGGTAAGGAAGTATATCTATTATTATTGATTATTTGTAGAGTGGTTAAAATTATGGCTTGGTAGTTTTTTTTTTTTTTTACACCAAAATTATGGCTTGGTACTTGGATTAAAATAAAAAAAATAATTCAAATATAAAAGTAACACATGGGCCAATAACGGAAGAGCTAGGACTTTTTAAGATATATGTTGATGATGATTTTGATATTGATGATTTCCATGAAAAGCAACACAGACTTTGGACGCTTGTTTATGAGATCTGAACCGTCGGTTTTTATTTTTATTTTTATAGTTTTTTAAAAAAATTAGGAATTTTTTTTTTCAATACTAGTAAGTGTCTTAAAATATCTTTTTAGTACCACCCATTAGTTTGAAATTTTTTTTCAAGATCTTAAAATAATTTTTTAAGATCATAAAGTATTTTTCAGTAATAGTTAGCTGACGTATGTTTTTTTTTAGTACCATTTAGTACCCTAAAATACTTTTTTAAAAAATATTTTAGGGTACTGAATGATACTAAAAAAACTTACTTCAAGGTAGTGACTATTACTGAAAAATACCATTGCTACTAAAAAAAAGTAGTCAACACTTTGAAATATCTTTTAGTACCAGTTGGTACTCTAAAATATTTTTTTCAAATCTTAAAAAAATATTTTAGAGTACTAATTAGTACTAAAAATATACTTCAGAATATTGAAAAAAAATTTCATGATCTTAAAAAATTATTTCATTGTAGTAGGCTAGTATTAAACAGATATTTCTAGATACTTACTGGTACTGAAAAAAAATCCTGATTTTTGTTAAAAAAAATTTATAAAAATAAAACGGACAGTCCAAATCTCATGTGGAGATCTGGACTGTCTAGATCTCCCAGGTGTAATACTGGGATAACTATTATCTGGAATATTAGGTCACAATAATAAAAATGCCTATTTACGAAGATTTTGGTCTTAACATGTTATGTGATTAGTATATGTTCAGAGAAAAATATTAAGAAAATTAAAGGAAATTTAATATCGGAAATGTGAAAAATGTGTCTTAAGGCCATAAAACATCCTGAGAAGAATTAGGAAAAATTATAAAAGGCATGGAATAATTATTAAAAATTTAGAAAGCATATTATTCTTAATTTAGACAATTTAATAAATTATTTCCTATGAATATAAAAAGAAGAAAAATTAAAAAGTATTCTGAGACTAAAATTGACTTTATGATTTTTGATAAATTGTAGGGAGCTTGAATTATTAATGTCAATAAAATTGTTGTGAGAAAATGATTGGTTTTAATTAATAAAATTATTGAAAATTATTAAGGGATTAATTAAGTAATTTTGGAAATTTTATAAGATTATAGAAATTTAGGGAAAATTTTGGAAAAAATAAATACAAGATAAATAGGATATTAGGATAAATGAAAAAAAAAATTAATTATATATATTTATATGTGTGTGGGCCGAAATTTTTGGGAATGGGAAGAGATAAGGATGGTGAAAATAATAATAATATAAGATTAAGACATGTGTTGATTTAATAATATTATATTAATAAAAATGAACAGCATAAATGACCACAGATAGAAATAAAATTCTATCCAGAAAACCTTGAACTAAGTTGCTAGGGTCAGAGTATATTAGGAACAAGTGAATTTTTATCTCGAAGTAGGCTGTCCCCGAAGTCCTTTCTGTAACCGAGGGAGTGTTTTGGAGATCAGGTTAAGTAGATGTTCTGTAGAATTAAAGCAGATAGTCAAAATGAGAACCGATAGAAAATAATTCGGATGCGAGATTCCGGGGATAAGTTGGGAAGAACCAGAGTATATTATTGATCAGTGAATTTTTGTCCAGAAGTTGGCACCGACCGAAGTCATTTCGGTAATCGGTCACGAATACCGAGGATTTTCGGCAGATAATGGAATGTCCTTAATGAGAGTACAAGGATAGGAAAATCCAGTATTCTTGAAGAGGAGGAAAAGACCTTCAGAGTGTTGTTCCCGGAATTTTAAAAAATTTCGCGATCAGGGCACCGAACCAGGAATTTCATCTGATAAAGCAAGATGACATAAGCATGATGATGTCATCAATTTTGTCTTCTTGTGGGGGGTGGAGGTCGGCCAAGAGGTGTAGGGCCAAGATCAAGCCACTTCAAAAAAGTGCGATCTGATGGTCAGAATTCAACCAGACAAGTTCAGCGAAATTACGAAATTGCCATTGAGATTTTCTATAAATAGCCTTCATTCCTCTTCATTCTTCACCAATTCACTTACAATCTTAGAGAGAAGTTAGAGAGAGAAGCTCTGGAAGAAGAGTAAGAAGTTCATAGCAAAGCTCTAAGTAAGTTCTTCAGTCCTTAGTTTTTAGTTTCAATAGTTCTTTCAGTAGTTATAGTAGAACTGCTAGAGTAGTCTTTAATTTTTCAAGTTAGCTTAGATATTATGTTTTAGGAATAAATATGATATTTATCTTAGGAATACGTTAGAGAAAAGTTATAGCAAAAATTTTGAGAATTTAAAGTCGGAATAGCGAAGCTTTGGTAAAATTCCACTAATTAGTCAAACTAGGGGCAAAATGGTAATTTGTACCTAAATTGCCTGTTATGATCTTAAATATTCATATCAATGACATTATCCTTCTAGCATATCCGAAATCATAAACCATTGTTTCCGCTGTCACCACTGTCGTGCCGCTGTCAAACGTGCCGTAATTTGACGAAAGTGCTAGAAACCGTCAACGGAGGTACGGACGCGTATTATAACCTTAACACTTATGCTGCTCATATACTATATGTGATAGACATGCTTATATACTGAAGCTCTGTCTAGGGTTGTTGGTATACATACAGCTTTATACGGGTTATAGTCTTGATAACGCCGTTGGGTTTTCCTAGCGCTGAGGACATGATGGGCCGTCGTGGCACTGGTTATGTGCAAACATTATGTGGGGCTTTACATACTGCTGTGTGCTTATGTTTTGCCAATATGTGATCATGCATCTGCTCTGTACTTATGTAGTGATATACTGCTGTTATGTGATTATGTACATGTTGTTATCCATATACTGTCTTATTTGAGCATAAGGTTAACCGTTACCTCATATCCAATCGGGAATTGGATCTCAGCTGTAGCTTCAGGGTCGGGAGGACCAAGGTCGGAAGAGAGAGGCAGGCAGGTGGTGTAGGACCCAAGACGGAGTTCTTATTTTGTTATTTCTCTAGTTATGTATTTTACTTTCCTTCGGACATTAGAGGACTGTAATAGAACAATTACACTGTGGTTATGTTTTATCAAAGTTCAGTTACTCGTTTTGCTAAAAAGCCTTACTCTGATCACCGTTTTTTTTAAAAAAAAATTCCGCTGTTTTAAGGTGGGATGTTACACCAGGCGCTCGTCAATAGGGGACGAGCGCGAAACTCATTCCGATGCACGCACGTGGCCAAACTCTCCCGCCACATCACTTCATGAGTTGTTTTTGCCCGTGTCAATCAAGGAATTATTAATTAATAAAAAAATGAACTAAAATACTAATTCACACTAAATAGTTGAAAGTATAAAATTTGTCATGAAATTTAAGTGATTATTAAGTGTTAATATATTATTTAGTTCCTAAAGTTTGTCCTCAGTTTTGTTTTGATCTCTCATGTTTCAAAAAGATGTTTTAGTCCCTCAAAGACAAAATGGTCAAGACTTTTACTTAATGAAATAGAGCAATATTTTAAGAAGAATAAAACTTTAGGGACCAAAATTTTTATTTGAAACTTAAGAAAATAAAATTAAAATGATGGTAAACTTCAATGACTAAAGATTGTATTAACCCTAGTATTATTCTTAATATTCTATACTAACTTTTTACTTTTAACATCGTATGTATTAAATTTTTATTTCTTCCACTGTACTATATACTCTTATTCAATATGCCCATGAAAAATAGCACTTAATAGGTTTTTTAAAATGAGGGTAAATTATCGTCAATATTCTATACTAACTTTTTACTTTTAACATCGTATTAAATTTTTATTTCTTCCGCTGCATACTCTTACTCAATATGCCCATATATATATATATGAAAAACAGCATTTAATAGTACTTATTTCAAACTAGAAAATGTCTTATATAAGTGCATAAAATACACTTTTTTTAATCCCTATTGAAGCAATTAGAAGGGAATAGGTTTTTGTCCCACTCAACAACTTCCTTAACCAACGTATTGCTTTGATAAAAGCACTTTCTAAATGGCGCATAATAATAGGAACTACATAGGAAATATATAATCGTATAAAACCCACAAATACACCAAGCATTATTATTTTATTTTATTTTCGCCGGAAAGCGTTATACTTATACTGAAACTTGGAATTCGGCAAAAATAAAAAAAGAAACTTTGAACAGTTAAAAAATAATAAACTCTTTGAAATTAAGTGCATGTTTGGCTTCATGTTAAAAACCATCTATGTACATCTGTTAGAATATAAGAGATTAGTTGATTAGTTAAAGAGTTAGTTAGAGGGTTAGTTAGGGACTCTTGTCTATATAAAAGGGTACACACACCATTACTAAGACTTACTTTTACTCTTTGTAGGAACAATATGCTCTATTATGAATATACATCTTTCTTCATCTTCTTTCTCCAAAAATTGTCTTCTCTAATTTATACTTGTTAACATGGTATCAGAGCATCAGGTTTTGCTAATTTTTCTATTCCTTAGTGTATCTGAATGTCTCTCTGGGCAGTGCATTTTTTCAAGAAAATATCATATATCCCAAGCAATATTCAAGCAATTGTCTCTAAATCCAGCTCCAGCCAAGAGTGTGTTAAGATCCACCGTAGAATCAAGAATTTGCTTTGGGTAGGGTGTTGACCTAAGATTCTATCCGATCCATCATTAAGGCCCAATCCAGAAGGTGTTTCTTGCTAGCTTTCTTGCATTTCAGCCAAACAAAGCCCTAATCCTGATTCAATGATGTCGATTTGTCTCCTTTGCCTAATCTTGAGCCATCGATCTTGCCTTGCTGCGTGATATTTCAAGAACCCCAGAGATGAGCTGTGAACCGCCTCAGCAAATCATGGAGATCCGCCGTCGGTCGTCGTGCGTCGCCGATTGAGCCGTGTTTTCTTCTTTTCCGACACCCTGTTTGGAGATCCGCCGCTGTGAGGCCATGATCCGCCGTTGCCGACTTGGATCGTCGCTGAAGATTGTTTCGCCCTAAGATCGTCTGTCCGTGTTCTTTAGCTCGCGCGATTGCCTCCGACATGCCAGGCTTCAATATCGCCTGATTTGATTGAACGCCTAAATCAGAATCAGATATCCAAGAAACAGGGCTGCCTTCCAAGATCCAGTTGTGATCCACGTGGAGCTCCGGAAATACTTGGTTTCAAGTTAGACGGGCGGAATCGTGAGAGCTAATCAAGTTTTCAAGTTGAAATCACATTGGCATTCACAACGCACAAGATTTCCGAAGATGTAATTGTAGCAAGAATCGTGGATCTCGTCGTGCTTCGTCGCACCCAGAACGTTCCGAGATATCCTTGATCGTTTCCGCTGCAAGTTTTGGGACGATCTGCTCTTCACCGTGATTTCTTGGCTGCCGTGATTGAAGGTTCGCCATGAATCAGACTCACAATATTGACGGTCTCTCTTGGTTTCACGAGTTGAGAGCAGCACAGTCGCCTCCTTGTGATCTTGCGATTCCGTCGCACACAAATTCCGAGAGTTGAGGGCAAAGTTCTTGGTCCTGTGGCTGCTGTGTTTGACCGTCAAGATTTTCCTAGTTATCGCTGATCCTTAGGATGCTTAAAGTGCTAGAGGTTGAATGCATTGATTTAGGCTTTACTTTGAACATTTGAACATAGTTAACCGTCCAAGAGAGTGAACTGGTGACTGCGGGGATGGAAGAAACATTTGCATTTTGCTGATTTGTTGATAGTGTTTGGCTACCCATTATCTATACTTGTCGTTTTCAAGTGGGAAAATAATGCCTATTGTAACAGAGGTTCTAATTGGCTTCTTTTGGCTTGAACTCTTGGATTTTCTGTATGTTTCATGTCCTGTGTTAGGAATGGATTGGAAATGGTCAAATATCAGGTGATGATGTTAGAAGAGCAAGAGTAGAGAGCAGAGAAATGACGCCTCCTCGCCCTTGTCGATTTAAAGGAAAGTAGAGTAAAGAGTAGAGAAGAATCGCCTCCTCACTCCTGTCGGTTTAAGGGAAAGCAAAGTAGAAAGCAGTGAAGAATCGCCTCCTTGCTCCTATCAATTGTGACTATCAACTCTGCAGGATCAGAGAATATTGAGCAAGCTGGTCAAACTGGAGTTTCTGGATTATGGTCTTAGTAGTCAATGCTTGGGTGGAACTACTATTTGTGAGGTACAGGGGAGAGTAAATTGTTGGAGTATATTCCGGAAAGATGATGTTCTTGTTTTACATGGAAGGACGTTGGCAGCTCCGGTTGAGCTCATTAGATGTTGAAAATCTATTAAAGAGCATGCTTTTGTTGCATCTCCTTACCCTGTCATCACAACCTTGGAAGACCATCTCACACCAGATCTTCAAGCCAAAGTAGAATAGATGATTACTGCAACATTTGGGGATATACTGTTTGTTCGGATGTGATGATGACTATAAGAGTCATGAGTGGGGCCACCCAGAATGTGCATGGGCGGTCTTGATAGTTTTATGTGTTGGAGTTATAATTGAAGCATGACAGATGGCATTATGGAAGAGAGTGTAGTGAAGATATCATTTTTGTGCCAATTGAAGAAAAGAGCCAATTGAAGAAAAGAAGCACTGGGGGAGAAGATTGTCTAGAAGAAACCATTGTATTGTTTTTTTTTTTTTTATTGTTTTCTTATTGTTCAAGTTGAACACATTTAAGATTAATAGTGTTCAACTTGAGGGGACGTGCTAGAATATAAGAGATTAGTTGATTAGTTAAAGAGTTAGTTAGAGGTTCACTTAGGGACTATTGTCCATATAAAAGGGTACACACCATTGCTAAGACTTACTTTTACTTTTACTCTTTGTAGGAACAATATGCTCTATTATGAATATACATCTTTCTTCATCTCCTTTTTCCAAAAATTGTCTTCTCTAATTTATACTTGTTAACAACATCACAAAGTATCAAAGCCAAACCAAACACAAACACGCCCATAATGTTAATGTTATAAAACTACTCCTATATGTTAATCATCCACTTCACAGAAGAAGTCGCTGCTGCAGAAGCTTAAACCACATTTTCAATATACTCTTTATAAACATCATTACTTGCCTCTTCTTCATCATCGTCCTCGCCTTCACCGGAAATCTCCTCCAGAGATCTCCCCTTCGTCTCCGGCAGCAGAAAAGTAAACATCAACCCCAACAAGTTAACCACACCCAGAATTATCAAAGCATTCCTGACTCCAATTGAGTTTGAAGCATACAAAAACCCAAACGACCCCACAATCGCTCCGGCTTTGCCTGCCGCCGCCGAGATCCCGTGGCACGTAGACCTCAGCCTTGCGGGAAATATCTCCGCCGGGATGATGAAGGTCGTAGAGTTGGGCCCAAAGTTGCAGAAAAAGAAGGTCAACGAGTACATTACCACGAACCATATCTGATGTCCGTTCAAGGTCCAGTAGTGGTAAGGAATGGCCAATGCAAACATGAAAATCGTCATGAAGGAGAATCCGATTATCTGAATTGAGACCCTTCCAATCCTATCTATTAGCGCCACCGTAACCCAATAGCCTGGCACGGTGCTGAAAAACGCTATCAGGGTTTGAGCTCTGCCGATCTTGAAAACCTCTTCAATGGCGCTCATCTTCTTCGCATCAGGAAGCCAACCAATCGAACTAAATATATCTTTCTGAAACAGATTCTGACTGTAAAAAGCTATGTCCAGAAAAAACCACGTCATGGCGGTTCCTAGCAAGTGAAGTCCATGACGGCGAAGAAACTGCTTCGAAAATAACCCAAACTTATTAACTTCATTATTCTCAGAAACTTTCAGATCAGTTTCCGGTTCTATCTCAACCTCGAGAACTTTAGACATATCAGAAGTCGCTTGCTTCGTGTTCTTCGCGACCAAGGCGGTGTATCGAGCGGTTTCCGGCATCTTCATACGCCAGTAATAAGTCAAAATCGCCGGTACAGCGCCGAACATGAGAATCAATCTCCAGACGTAATCGTATTCTGGAACGGTGGATAGAACTGGATTCGTCTGGTACGATGGCGCCGGAAAGGCTGCTTTGAAAATCGCCGAGAGGATGATCGCGACGGTCCCGCCAGCGAGAATTCCAAACCCTTGCATGGCGAAGACGGCGGCGATGAAAGCGCCGCGAGTCTTCTTGTTGGAGTACTCCGACATGATGGTGGCGGAGAGAGGGTAGTCACCGCCGATGCCGAAGCCGAGCCAGAATCGGAAGAAGCAAAGAGTGGCCATAACCGCTTTAGTGTTGGATCCCAGAGAGAGACCCGAGCCGATCGAACAAATTACCATGAGCATTAGGGTTATGCCGTAGACGCGTTTTCTTCCGAGCCTGTCTCCGAGCCAACCGAAGAAGAGCTGGCCAACTAGGGTTCCACAAAAGGCGACGCCGGTTATGGCGGCGGAGACGTTGGGCGGAAGAGAACCGGGTTCAGCAGAGCCCTCTTGGTAGTAATATATACGGCCGAGTAGTTTTGTGACCAGCGAGATGCAGAAAAGATCGTAAGAATCGGTGAAGAAACCCATTCCGGCGATCACGATCGTCCTGAAGTGATACCATTGTATTTTCGCAGCATCAAGAGCTTGAAGAACCTTTAATTGACCGCTAGCCATTTTTAGGGTTTAATCTGAAACATGCAACAGAAAATTAATAGAGAGAAGATGAGAATAAGAATGCAGTAGTGTGTATATATATTCAAACGTAAATACTCACAACTATAACAGAACTGTGAAGCTGTTGAGACTTGAGAGAGATGATCTTGAAACGAGACTACTCGGTCATATATATAGATGGGTGGAGGGAATTATATCTGATTTGGATTTGAAAAGATAAAGTAATTTGATTAAAAAAAATGAAGAAAGGATGATGAGATATAATAGTGATATAAAAGATAACTTAAATGATAAATATTTTTATGCTAGATTATCTTAAAAAATATAATAATAATTTTTAAACTTAACGATTTTTATCAGGTTCTTCGCAATGCAATATATTATGATTAGTTTCTATATTATTATTTTTTTCTTATAGTATATTAACGAAGATCTTGTCCGTATCTTGAGGAGATTTTTTTTTCATATTATATATATATATATGTATATATATATATATATGTATGTATGTATATATTAATATATATTAATATATTTTTATTTTTATTTTGTAAAATTTGAAAATATTTTCATATATGCCATTCTTATTTCACCTAAATGTTAAATCTTCAAAAAAAACAAAATATGCTAGATTATCTTAAAAAATATAATAATAATTTTTAAATTTACAATTTTTATCATCAGGTTCTTTGCAATGCAATAGATTGATTATCTTCTATATTATTTTTTTTTATAATATATTAACGTTGATCTTGTCCGTATCTTGAGGATAATATTTTTTTTTAGATTATATATATATATATATATCTTAATATATTTTTATTTTGTAAAAATTAAAAATATTTTAATATACGCAATTCTTGTTTCACCTAAATATTAAATCTTCAAAAATATTTCTTTGCCAAGAAAACCGTCTGTTACGGATATCTCATAAATGGGCCCAGCCCAATAACCAAAGAGCCTAGTCAAAATGGCTTCAGTTATGCTTATAACCGCTTCCTTGAAAATAGGAGTGGTTTTATCAAGAATATCTATCATGATGGTAACTGCCTATGAAAGAAGGAGATTATTCAAAAAGCATATCTTAATATCCCTAAAATAAGGGACAAATCCAACTGATTAAGATAGGGCTCAGGTACGCTTATAAATAGGGTAAACCCCTTACAAGGTACACACTTTTGAAACCCTAGCTTTTCTATTCACATAGAGCACACACCACCCCCTCTGGCTATCATTAGCCTACCGTATACTCTCGAACTACGTGGACTTTGATCCACACTGTGGTACGTAGGACCCCAGGATTTCACCCCAGGCCAAGTCCAACCCAACTTGTAATCCACACCGGATCATTGGCGCCGTTTGTGGGGACTGTAAAGTCCTATTCCCGTGACCCGTGATGGCTAATACCAGAAGCAAAAGCCACCCGCATGCACACGAGCAAGGTTAGGAACAAAATTTTAGCGAGACCCAACAGCAGGATGTTCAAGCCGTTAATCAGGAACAAATTGAGGAGCCCCCGGACTCGAACCTCCCATCTCAAGATGGACGAGCAGGCCAAACGCTAGAAAACACTAACCACGCTGGTCCCTCAACAAAGTTTCAGATTGGTAGCCCGGACATACGGCTCCTACATAACATTGCTGAATCAATGTTGAAACGAATCAAGAATGTGGAAGAACGCGACAATCTTCAGAACCAAAAGATTGACCATATGACCGAGGTGATGAACCAAATCCTTAAACACTTACAAGACCCTCTTCAGGAGGAACGCCGGGATGATCAGCAGAATGAGGACGAAGAAACCAATCACCAAACTGTTGATCCCCTACAGGAGGACCATCCCGGGTAAGGCCGAATAGTTTCAACAAAAAATTCTCAGCAAAGTAATCACCGGGATGCGAGTCAGGAGGATCAAGCCCAGGCGCTTAGGAAAGACAGCCGTACCTCGGACAATCAGGGAATTCGGCCAGATTCCGGAAGATACAAGATGTGGTATGGGGACGGAGGACAAAACGACAGCCCGTTCTCAGATGAAATTACGGAAGCTGAGTACCCAAGGAAATTTAATACATCCGACCTCCTTAAGTACGACGGAAGTCAGGATCCCCAGACACACTTGAATACTTTCGACACTGAGATGCTGGTCCGAGGATTCAAGGGGCCAATCATTTCCAGGCTGTTCACCTCAACGTTACGAGGAGCCGCTCAAATTTGGTTCCGAACTCTATCTCCCAAGTCCATTACCGACTTCAACGACCTGAGCGAGAAGTTCCTGCTGAATTTCGCGACAAGCAAAAAGCAACCCAGGTCGGTCTACATGCTGGATAGAATCAAGCAGCAACCCGGTGAAACCCTTCAGAAGTATTTGGATCGTTTCAAGGCTGCCGTATTGCAAATCCAGGGATCAACGGAAAGCGTCCACGTACACTTGCTCATCTCGGGCTTAGATAGCTAATCCAGAATGGGGAGATTGGTCATATCTGGTGAGATCAAGACGCTGGAAGAATTCCATAGACGAGCCAAAAAGTATCTGGACATCGAGCAGATGCAGATAGCTAACGCGTCGGGAAAAGAGAGACAGAAAAGCTCACCCCTGAAAGGGAAAGACCAGGCAGCAAGAGACCGACCCAGGAACGCGGACCAAAAAACACGAGGACAAAGGCATGAGGGGAAGTATGAGAGATATACTCCACTAAATGTCCCTCGTTCGCAACTATGGAGAGAGGTAGCCTTGACCGAGATGAGGAAGGTGGAGCGACCACGACCACTTTATAACAAGGGTAAGTTGGACAGCACACGATTTTGCGAATTCCACAATGGACCCGGGCACACAACGGATGAGTGCTGGGACCTTAGAGATGCGGTTGAGAAGTTTATCCGAGATGGAAAATTACGTCAGTACGTTATCAAAACACAAGGGCAAAAAGCCAAGCGCAAGCAGACAGATCGGAGTATAAGCCCGGTCTCCCAGAGGAGAAAGCCGGACGAGGGCCGGAGAAAGCACGACAATGAGGACGAGTTCCCGAAAGCAGAGTTTGACTGCAATGTCATTAGTGGAGGTTACGGAGGTGGCGGCGATACCGCCAATCAACGGAAGAAATACCTTCGGGAAGTCTTAACCATCAGGGGACGACCGACCTTCAAGCTGGAACCATTGCAAACAGAAGAACCTCCTAAGCTGTTCTTTACTCAGGAAGATCTGAGGGACGTAATCTCGGGTCATCAAGACGGACTGGTCATAACCGGCCTCTTAGGAAAATGTCGTGTAAAGAAGATATTCATCGATCCTGGCAGTGTGGTGGATATCATCTTGTGGGATGCCTTTAAGCGCATGGACCTCGACCCAGAAAATCTAAAGCCGTGCAGGACAACCTTAATCGGGTTCAACGGAGAGGATACAAGTCCCAAAGGGTGTATAGAGCTAAAAATGACCTTGGGCTCTAAAGAAGCCTTTAAGACTGAGCGAGTCAAGTTTATTGTAGCGGATTTCCCTTCGTCCTACAATATAATCTTAGGCCGACCAACTATTCATAGTTGGGACATGCTCATATCAACTAAGCATCAGAAGCTGAAAATGGTAAGTCGGAAGAATGAAGTCGTCACCATCAAAGGTGATCAGAAGGAATCCCGGCAATGCTACTTCTCGACGGTTAAAAACAATGAACCCGGAACATCCAGCTCATAGCAGAAAGGAATTCAAAATTCAGCGCCAATTGCGCCGAGCTCGGTCAACGTGGTAGAGCTGGATGTAAGAGAAGAAGCAAAGTTGATGAAAACAGAGCCTGATGGAGAGCTCACAGACTACCAACTAGGAGAGGAGCCCGGACAAATAACGAAGATCGGGAGTTCGCTTACCGAGCAAGAAAAAAACGAGCTCAAAAAACTATTATGGATGAACAAGGACGTGTTCGCATGGAAACCTTCGGAGTTACCAGCTGTCGACCCAGCGTTCTGTTGTCACAAATTGACCATAAATCCACGATATACGCCGGTCTCGCAGAAGAAAAGAAAGATTGCACCGGACCGACAGAAAGCCCTAGCCGAGCATGTAAGAGAACTGCTGGATGCGGGATTCATCAGGGAAATCCAGTATACCACATGGTTATCAAATGTGGTAATGGTCAAGAAACCCAATGGCAAATGGAGGGTGTGCACCGACTACACCGATCTCAACAAAGCATGCCCCAAGGATGCTTACCCCATGCCAAATATTGACCAACTGGTGGACAATTCTTCGGGATTCCAGCTGCTCTCATTCATGGATGCGTATTCCGGCTATAACCAAATAGCTATGTATCCCGAAGACCAGGAAAAAACAACTTTTATCACGGAAAAAGCTAATTATTGCTATAATGTCATGCCTTTCGGGCTGAAGAACGCAGGAGCTACTTACCAAAGGATGATAAATCAAGTGTTTGAGGCACAGCTCGGCAGGAACGTCGAAGTTTATATCGACGATATGATCGTTAAGTCAGTTAAGCGATCCGACCACATCTAGGATTTGCAAGAAACATTTGATAAGCTCCGGGATCACAAAATCCGACTTAACCCAGCTAAATGTGCATTCGGAGTACTAGCGGGTAAATTTCTCGGATTCCTGTTGACAAACAGGGGGATTGAGGCCAATCCAGATAAATGTCAGGCCGTCCTCAATATGGCTGCCCCAAAAAACAAAAAAGAGGTACAGCGGTTGACTGGCAGACTGGCCGCGCTGACAAGGTTCTTACCGAAATCGGCAGAAAATGCTCTTCCTTTGTTCAAGTTATTGAAAAAGGAAGCACAACATGGAGAATGGAACTCAGAGTGTGAAGCCGCGTTTGACAAGATCAAAAAATGCCTGTCATCACCACCCGTGCTGTCGAAACCCGAGCCCGGGGAAGATTTGATATTATATCTATCCGTGGCCCCAAAAGCAGTAAGTGCCACCCTAGTGAGAGAAGATTCGACGGAACAGAAACCGATTTACTTTACAAGCCGGGCTTTGCAAAGTTCTGAGCTAAGATATCAAAGGTTGGAAAAGGTGGCCTTTACGCTCCTCACTGCCGCGAGGAGATTACGTCCCTACTTCCAGGGGCATAGAATAATTGTGCGAACCAGTCAGCCGATACGCCAAATACTCCATAAGCCTGACTTGGCAGGAAGAATGACCAGTTGGGCTATCGAACTGTCCAAATTCGACATAGTATATGAAGCTCGGCATGCTATTAAATCCCAGGCTTTAGCCGACTTCATTGCAGAACTGGTACCAACAGAGGTAGTCCCGAAAGCCAACCTTAACATTTGGAAAGTATTTGTAGACGGCTTGTCAAACGCCAAAGGAAGTGGAGCCGGGATCATAATCGAAAGCCCGGAAGGAGTCGCCATGGAACACTCCCTGCAATTGCACTTCAGAACGTCCAATAATCAGGCCGAGTATGAGGCTGTATTGGCCGGGCTATCACAGGCAAAAGATAATGGGGCCAGGTGGGTTCATCTCTCCACCGACTCTCAACTAGTCGCGGCCCAAATCAACGGTTCATACACGGCTAAGGGACCCTTGCTAATCAAGTATCTGGGGAAAGTCAGAGAGGCAATGGCCGACTTCGATGAGGTCGTAGTCACCCACATCCCCAGGGGAGAAAATGCGAGGGCAGATATCCTCTCCAAATTAGCAAGCACCAGGAACCCGGGAAATAATCGGACCGTAATACAACAAAGTCTGAAGGAGCCCACGTGTATCATGGTCATCGTAGCAGCAGAAGACTGGCGAAAGCCCATCTTAAATTACTTGGAAAAGGGAGTTAGCTCAGACGATCCCGGGGAAGCAAGGCGGATAGCACGGACCGCGTTAATGTACACGGTGGTCGATGACCAACTATACCGAAAAGGCCTCCAATCCCCAATGATGAGATGTTTAAACCAGGCAAAGGCCGAGTACGTGCTATCAGAGATACACGAAGGGATAAACGGACAACACATGGGGGCAAAGGCGTTAGCCTAGAAAGCCCTAAGGGCTGGATATTACTGGCCTACAATGGTCGCGGATTCCAGAGAGCATGTACGGACATGCGAAAGCTGCCAAAAACATGCTCGGATCCTCTGGCCACCTCTGACCGAGTTGAAGACCATCACGGCTCCGTGGCCATTCTTTAAATGGGGTATGGACCTCCTTGGACCGTTCAAACCGGCCACAAGTCAACTGAAATGGCTTGTGGTGGCGGTGGATTGTTTCACTAAGTGGATCGAGGCCAAACCACTGTCAACCATCTCGGCCGCTCGAATACAAAAATTCTTCGAAAGAAATATTGTTGCAAGGTTCGGGATTCCTGCCGAGATCGTAACTGACAACAGTACTCAATTCATTGACCAAGGCTTCCAGAGGTTGATGTCCGAGCTAGAAATCAAGCACCATTTTGCCTTGGTAGAGCATCCGCAATCTAATGGGCAAGCCGAGGCAGCCAACAAAATCATTGTTGACGGGCTCAAGAAAAGGATGACCAATGCAGAAAGTAACTGGGTCGAGGAACTATACCCGGTACTCTGGGGATACCGAACTAGTGTCCAAACCTCGACCTAGGAAACACCCTTCCGAATGACATATGGATGCGAGGCCATGATCCCGATTGAAATTGGGCAAACATCATGGAGGAAAGCCAAAGTCATGGAGGAGGGAGAACACGCTAACAGCAAGCAGTTAGCAGTCGAGCTAGGCCTCATCGATGAAGTCAGAACGACGGCACACTGCCGAGATCTAGCAACAAAGCAGCTGGTGGCGGCTAAGTATAACCGCAAAGTTAGACCACGAGCATTCGATAAAGGTGACTTGGTATTACGCAGAGCGGATATCGGAAATAAGAATGCCCGGGACGGAAAACTTGCAGCAAACTGGGAGGGTCCTTACCATATTTCAGACAAAATGGGGCCCGGGACCTATATCCTTGAGACATTAGATGGCACGCCCATTAAACGAACATGGAACGCGGACAAACTAAGGACTTACTATAGCTAAAGACCGGGATACACTCGGAATAAGCGCACAGCGGATGTCAGTGGTGACTGAGAACCGCTTTTCAGTTTCAACGGATGTTGGTGGTGACCGAGAACCGTTTTTTATTACGCATTGTTTTGCTTTTGGCAGTATTTTCCGTTGATTTTAAATTCTGTGTAATCCCGATTATTTCAATCAATAAAAAAAAGGTGGTTCAATTCATGGGCCAACCAAGTTATTACTTGTGAAATCAATGCGAAGATAGGCCGGGACAAAGGCAAGATAATTAAACAAAGACTGGGGTTTCGCGATTCCGGTCATGATAAGATTTGTCAACAAGTCTTATAAACGTTACGATGCATCGGAACTGTCCCCTGGGGTGGTGTGAGATTGCCATAAAAGATCCTGATCAGGTCGAAATGTTTAGGCTTCTATTCAAAAAGGATATTAGGGCCCGAACATGTGGCAGTTGGCTACCATCTCGGTAAGGTACTTTACAAGATAAAGTGCTTAGATGATTTTTGAAAATCATCTGTTGTTTAGAATGCCCGACCATTAATAAGCGTGGCCCGTTTGTTAAAACGTCGGTTGAATATCCAGTAGATTCTACGCAATATATCTTGACTTTGGCCAAGTCATAAAATAAAGAACCGAGCTTCGTGCACGGATTACGTTCCCCTTTACTCATCAACTGGTGAATTAAAACACGAGTTTGGTTTAAAGGATGAAAATAAAAACTGACAAGATAGACGAGCTAAAGATGCTAAGAAATGTCCGGGAACAACGGCTTGTCATGGTATTAATTTTGAGGACAGAGGCCCCAGATTACAGAAAAACAAAAATGAAAGTGAAAATACTACACAACAAAGGAAAAAATAAAAAGGTCCTAGAAGAACAACATCAAAATTGGGCTTGGCCGGGCACAGTAGAGCCAGGGGCGTCAGTCGTCGGAGCATCTTCCTCAGCTAATTGACCACGGTCATTCTCCGCGAGATGCTCGGACTCTTCGACCAGAGAAAGCGGCGCTGGTATAAATTGCCCGTCCTCTACCGAAGCTCTGAAATCCACAGTGTCCAAATTCATCGTAATATCGGGATTCAGAGCTCGGACTTGGGCCAGGCATAGGTTGAAAGCTTCAGCAGCCGTCTCCACGACCAAGACTTCCAGCTTATCTACCTCGACAGCAGACGCCACTAGCTCGGCCTTGGAAGCGTCGAGGTCAGAGTGGGCGAGATTGAGGTCCTTCACTACCCCCGCATACTGACTCTGCAAGGTGTGCAGTGAGGCATTCAGGGTGTCTTCTCGGGCCTGACTGGCGTCAAGCTCGGCGGAGAACCGATCCCTTTCAGTAAGGGCCTTTGATAGCTCCTCCACCGCCTTTATCTGCGCCTCTTCCGCTTTCAGGCGCGCCTCCCTCTGCCTAATCTCAGCCTCTTTTTTTTCAACCCGAGCCTTGGCAATCTCGGCTGCAGCTTTGGCGTATTTATGCTTAACGGCAGCATAAGCGTCCAACACACCGGCCGTCTCCATTCGATGGTCCTGCAGCACCTGCAGGTGATCGAGGTCGGAGTCGGCAAAGGCCTCACCACTGAAATACTTGCTGGGGGGCTTCACCGCGTATTTAAGCTCCTCCGAGACCCCATCAGTCCATACCTCACCCCTCGAGTGAAGGCGAGACTTGCTAGGAAGTGGGGGAGGAGGGACGCTTGTGGCTGCACCAGCGTCCGGGACAAAGGCCGGACTCTCTTCTTCGACCGGAATCGATGACGTTGCCACCGACTTCGATCACTTACGCGGAATGAGGTCCGTATGGTCCGGAGAGGGCGCAGCCCTCTTCTCAGCAGTAGTTTTGGCAGGCGAAGGAGCAACCACAGCCTTCTTCTGAGAAGAGGACTCCCCTTTCTTTTTGGCCTTAGCCCGGAGCTTCTCGGCCAGTTCTTGGAAAGAAGCCTTCCCCATGTCGGGCACTACAAAAAACATAACGAACATCAGAAAGGACAAGAGACACATAAAAAAAAATCCAAAGAACAAACAACCAACAGAAATCATACTCGGTGGGTACAATTCCTCCACCGACTGTCGGATAAAAATCCGGGAATCAATGACATCCCTCCTGGCCACATGATCAACCAGAGCTATCACAATCTCAACCTCGGCCGGCTCTAGGCTATCATCGGAGGATGCAAAAATGTTCTGGTCTTGGTCATAGTGAGTTTTAGACCAATACAGAGGAAAAAGAAGCTCTACCGAGCTGGAATCGACACCCTGGAGAAACCACGGTTTATGACCGGGTTCAGCACTAATTTTGAAAAAAGAAACCTTGAAGCCTTTCCAGGTGTCGGTTGCCACATGGAAAAGCTTCTTGTCCGATTTCCCCCGGAAAGAAACCCAACCCCTCTTTTCTTCAGGCTCCCCGGGTTGACGAGCCCTTTGGATATTAAAAAAGTAAAAGAATGTTTCGGTGGTGGGAGTACGATTTAAAAATCGGCAAAGCCGCTCGAACACAATAATGAAACCCCAGGAGTTAGGGTGAAGCTGAGTAGGGGCCAGCTGAAGAATGTTTAAAAGATCTACTTGAAACCTAGAAAATGGAAAATGAAGGTCGAGTTTTTTAACGAAATCTAGGTAGAAGAAGAAAAAAGAACGCTCATTCCCTTCCTGGGCAATGCACACTAGTTCAGAAGGGCCGGGAAGAGATAAAGAACAATGATCCCGGTCCCCTAATGGGAGCTCGGCGATCTGATTGGTCGTGGCTTTCGAGAGCCTGGATAGCACCCCGGTCGCAACCCAGTCATACTTTTCAGCAAGATGACGTGGAATACTGGCGGCCGCTGACTCCACGGATCCGGAATCCTCGACAGGACGGGGAGAAGTTGACATACTACCTAGAAAAGGCAAAACAAAAATAAATTAGAAACGAGGAAGATGATACCTGAAGGTAGTAAAGCGGGACGGGTAGAAACGGCTTCAACAACCCGCGGTTGGATATGCCGGCATCGCGAAGCTATTTCCTCAGCTTCCCATGACCGGCCAACCATCGTGGCCTCAGATATCAGCCAGGAACATTCCTCGCACGGGCCGATAGGCCGGGTAAGGGAGATGAGGGGCTCCGCGCGTTGAGGAAAGGAAGAAACAGGTAGAGGAGGATTTTCCCTCCTACTCTTTCCTAAAGGCGGCTCTAAAGAAAAAACCCTAGTGGCAGCAATCCCCCGGCCTAGACTTTCGGGCTCCACAGACTCAGACCGACCTCGAGCCCTTCCCCTAACTCGACCAGACCGTCCTGGTTGACTACCACCTTCTCCGCCATAACCACGGAGAACGTTTTCCCTCTTTTGTTCTTCGGTCAGAGGTTTCCCGTACAGCCACCAAGCTGTCCGGGGAGGCATGTGCTGAATAAGCTCGGCCTCTTCCGGGGAAAAAGCATTTGGATTAAAAGGCGGAGGAGAACCTTGATGGCTCATCCCGAGAAGATAGAATTTAAACAGGAAACCGAAAACTAAAGACGGAGAAAAAGGATTGAATAGACCAGAAGTTCAGAGAAGTTCAAGAACAAAGCAGAAGCCAGAACCCAAAGGGGAAGAAACTTGAAAGAACTCACAATAACCTACCCAGAAAAAAGAAAGACCAAGAGATAGAGAAAGAAAGGAGAAAACATAGCCAAATAACCAGAGAAGGAAACAAGGAAAATACCTGGTTTGAGATAAGTTAAGGGAAGAGGAAATGCGCGGGCCACGAAGACCAGAAATGGGAATCTGAGAAAGATGAACTGGTGACTAGTTGCAAGTTTCTCTCAAAAAGAAAACTCAAGGTTTGACGGTTTTCAAAATAGAAGAAGCGAAAAGTCGAAGGCTCTTATAAGCAAAGCAAGCAGGCGGATGAGAGTCAGGAAACTCAACCGCCAAAGGCCCAAAGGGCCCATACACGAATAGGTAACGTGGACGTTAAAAGGCGTGCGCATTTAATGCTGATGTTAAGCAAACACGAAAACCAAGGTAGTGGGGCAGTTGCTCCACTCAGAGGCCGGCTAGTAAACATCAAATCAGCAGGAGGCAATGATGACACTCGTGGCCTCGAGATAGGACGAGCGTTGAATCAACAGATGAAGTGGACAATGATCCCGGATTGAAATGCTCACGTGGCCGACCACATGAATACACCTCGGTCGTCCGACCTAACTCCCCATGCAATCTCAAACTTGGGGGCAACAAGTCCCGATCCACGAAAAACTGGACAAAGTACCTGTAAACGGGGAGTAAGACCAGGTAGAAATATCAATACTACCTGACACCAATAAAGAAGGAAAGTTCGAGAAGGCATGGGAGGAGTTCGGCCTAGAATCAAAATGATAGAACATTAATGTTCTCTCGGGATAGCAAACGAATGCCACCCGCATTAACCGGGCTAGGGGGCACCCGCGTCCCACCCAAATAAACCGGAATGCAAATTGATGACAGATGGGGTAGCCCGAGGACCAAAAATGTCCGACCTCGGAAAAAGAAAGAACTAGAAATCAAAAACTTCAGGACGGCGAAATGAACTAGAACACAGGACGTAACCTGACAAATACATCCCGGCTGCTCAGAGCCCTGAACAACCGGTCTAGGGGGCAACTGTTACGGATATCTCATAAATGGGCCCAGCCCAATAACCAAAGAGCCTAATCAAAATGACTTCAGTTATGCTTATAACCGCTTCCTTGAAAATAGGAGTGGTTTTATCAAGAATATCTATCATGATGGTAACCGCCTATGAAAGAAGGAGATTATTCAAAAAGCATATCTTAATATCCCTAAAATAAGGGACAAATCCAACTGATTAAGATAGGGCCCAGGTACGCTTATAAATAGGGTAAACCCCTTACAAGGTACACACTTCTGAAACCCTAGCTTTTCTATTCACACAGAGCACACACACCACCCCCTCTGGCTATCATTAGCCTGCCATATACTCTCGAACTACGTGGACTTTGATCCACACTGTGGTACGTAGGACCCCGGGATTTCACCTCAGGCCAAGTCCAACCCAACTTGTGATCCACACCGGATCACCGTCATAACAGTTTTTTAAATTAAATTAATTAAATATATTAAAATATGAAACTATATATATATATCGCCATTCATTTATTTCATGTAAAATGTAGATGAGTGCGTGCCTGGCCCCTTTCCCATCTAATTAGCGCTCTTTACTGTCAAAAACTCTACCCTGTTCAAATCTGATCTTTAATTTGTAATTTTTAAATGATAAATTCATATCTATAAAAAGTGCAAGTTATAAAATCATCTTTATTTTAAATTTTAAGTATATTAAAATTAAATTAAATATCAACTGTCCAAAATCAATATAAAGCATTCAAGATTGATGATAAGCACACAATGTGCTGGAAAGTATTGTCATATATTATCGTTTTATTGGGTACAATATATATAGTAATATATTGTACCTGAATTTTTTTTTTATTAGTTATCGCCTCTTGATACCCCTGCCCTTAATATTAAATATACTTAATTAATTTAGATAGATTAAGAAAATTAGATAAACTAGTTAGTTGTTAAAAATGGGCGTTGATTTATTAGAAATATCCTTTTAAAATTATTTGTTTTGAAACTACTCATTAATGTAAATTCCCTTTATATATATGTGCAATTAATAGAGATAATTTAGAAAAATACAGATGAACATGAGAGACAAAGCAGATTGAGATATTATATTTATGTTAAAACATAATCCCTTACAAACTTCTATATCAAAGATGAGAAGGAATACTATAATCATAGCTTCTTTGGGCCGGTACTCTTAGGCCCAAAGAATGAAAAACATAGGCTCGGCCCGTGAGCATGCGGGCCAAGGACAACTCTGTAAGGCAGAAAGTTATTTTTTAAAATTTTAATTATTTTTTCTGCGGAAGAAATATAACTAATAAATTACAATAATTAAAATTCTAAATTAACAACTAAATATTATCAACATTAATATCTAAAGAATACGCATCATGCAACAAACAAAACAGTCACTAAGTCATTATCAAAGGTAGAAAATTGTCTACATGCCACAATTACAAATAATTAATGAGAAGGTCCTTAAACAAAAAAAAAAAAAAAAATACTTCATGTAAATATATATTGAAAAGTGTAACTAGTCGATAAAATAAACAATACAAAATGTGAACAAAACAATCACTAGAAAATAAGTCAAAAATACAAAATTAGTAAGACTATTTACTGAAAAAGAAATATCTTTTATAATTTTTAATTTTTAGGATTCTTAATATAAGATGTTCTTGTGAAGCTTAATTCTAAAAAAGATATTAACAACTAAATATTTGCAATATCATTAATAAAGTATAAAAATCAATAATATAATTATCATATAAATATTTTTAAAAAAACATACAAGCTAAAAGGTCTTATAGGACTTGTGCTTTTAGGCCCACTTTCACTTTTGAGAACTTTCACTTTTGAGATAAAAATCTTAAGCCTGACGGTGGCGGCGGACCTCTGTTGTGCCGCTTCGGCGCAAATTACGGGATCGTCCAAGTCTTTCAACATCTAAATTTATGTTCCGCGCAAATTATGGGATTGTCTAAGTCTTTCAACATCTAAATTTATGATGAGGAGAACAGATTATTTTCTTTATATATATTGATTGGAATAAGCAAGCAAATAATGGAGATGTATAAGGAAATTGAACCGGACAGAGGAGTACATTGAGAGAACAGTAATGATGAAAGAAGAAGATGCAATTAAAGAGATGCAGAGACTCCCAAAAAATATGGAAACTTCTTTTTAGTTGCTGATATGCCAACTCTTGCATATATACAGATACAAAGATATAAGATGATGGGTCCCACTAGACACTTGTATAAATGGCTAGATGCCATCTCACAACCAGCTACTCTCTCTTCGCAAAGCATATACAAAGCTACTCTCTCTCCCTCTCCGTGCCACTTGTATATGTTCGGTTTGAGAATTTTCAATTTTGGCTCTCTCCATCATCTTTCATTCATGACTTGATTCATACTATATATCTTTTCTTTTCTTTTTTGTTTTGGGCCTCTATTACTAAATGTCCATCTCACCCTCATCTTGATGAGTCTTCTAAAACCTTCATTGCAACAAAATTCTGTTCCAGTTACAACTTTCAGCTTTTTCATTAAGTTAAAAGTAGGGAGAATTACAATCTAGTTCAAAGGACCAAAAATAGTTATCAAAAGGTTTTGTACCAGAATTTCATTAAAAAAAAAAAAGTCCCTTATGATTTTTTTGTAATTAAGTGAAAAATTCTCAATCGGTATTTACAACTGAAAATACTATATTAACAATAAAAGTTCTCAATCTGTATTTATAACTGAAAATGTTATATTAACAACTGAAAATATATTTTGAGTTGTTAATATAACATTTCCAGTTATAAATGTGAATTGAGAACTTTTATTGTTAATATAGCATTTTTAGTAGTAAATATAATATTTTCAGTTGTAAATACCGATTAAAAATTTTTCACTTAATTGCAAAAAAGTCTCAAGCGACTTTTTTGTAATAGAATTCTGACACGAGACCTTTTGGTAATTATTTCTGGTCATTGGGACCGAATTGTAACTCTCCCTTAAAAGTATTCAAAGAGAACTAACAAAACTGTTGGCTAGAACTCATCTCCTTTTATATTCTGATTATAGATCACGTTTTATAAATACATGTATAGAGCAAAAAAAGAAAAAAGGGTAACGAAAGAATGGATACTTGAGATTAAAATCAGTGTGCGTACCTCTTCGTCTTTACTTTCTGTATTACTTTCTTACTAAATCTTACTAAATCTGTGTTTAGTGGAATGCATGAGTCTTAGCAGCAACTTGTGACATGTTTCTTTGTATGTCGTCCCACCAAATTTATAAGCTTCATAACTTAATTATCGATTTTGATTAATTAGTCATATAGGCAATGAATTACAGTCCGATGCAATTTTAATTTTTTAGGAAGATGACAACTTTGCTAATAAATACCAGATCAAAAAAATTGTTTTTTTTTTAATAAAATCATCAGATAAAGTTTACTTATTACTAATATAAGACAGAAGTATACTTTTTAGTCCTCTAATTTTATATAACATTTCAGTTTAATGCCTTAATTCTAAATAATGTCTTTTCACCAATTTATGCCGTTATTAAAGAATGCTGATATTGAAATTTTAATGTCAAAAAAACATTCTCAAATGTTGGGTATAAAAAAATATTGTCAAATGCTAATATACAAAGTATAATTTTTAAAATAATAAATATTATGAAGAGCGTCATTTAAGACTAATAGTATTAAGATTAAAAAAATAGAGTTTTTTTAAAAAAAAAAAAAAAGTTGAGAGACCAAATATAATATAGCTAAAGAACCAAATAAATGCATACTTTTTCCTTAATATAAAAAGTTATGCTAATAACATCTATCTACCTTTAGATATAAAATGCAATTTGGTGTATTTTAAATTTTTTAAATCTATGTGAAAAAATAATGCTAATATATATTGAGTGAGAGTCGGGGAATCATTTATTAATGTTATTTATCTTACAAATTTAAAAATTATAAGCATATGAACTAATGCTTATGATTGGGAGAGGAAATTGTAGGGGCTCAAAGATCTTTAATTAAAATTCAAATGAAATTATGAGGAGTCACATATTAAACATGATTTTTTTTTGGTTTGATTTTAATCTGTAAAATTACTTTAGTCCAAGAAACTCGCTTCCTTCAATCCTTCTATAGAATTCTGCAACTGTCATCTTTATTGCCTACAGTTTCGTGTATGGTTGCTACCCCTGCTTTTCTTTCATTTTCTTGCCCTTTCCTTGAAATCTGATTAAATTGGATCGCTTCTGATCACAATAATCTTTCTTTAATTCTGTTGAAGCTGATCTTCTGATTAATTACTTTCTTGTTCTGATGTACAGGTTTATCTGAGGTTAATTTTTACTAGTTAAGAAAAACTTAATAAACTTTCTTACAATAACCTCTTATAACGAGTTCGGAAGGGTTTGATTCTTCTTCTTCCATTCATTGAGAAATTTTTTTGACCTTTCTCTGTTCTTTGTTTATGAACTTCAGTTGTACGATCAATCTTGTTTTCATTCCATTTCTGAGAAATTGAATATGAAATTTCTGGAAGTTCTTGTTCCCCATCCTTCTTCTTCCAGAGGATGACGGTGACACGTCAGGCGGTTATGGAGGAGTACATCTTGTGTGCCAATTCCCGCGCAAATGTGACCTTGTTTGAGTTTGCTTCGAAGGTCTCGATCTAGCGGATCCACTCTTTCAACCTCTAATAGGTTAATAAACAGAACCGTACTACCATATTATTTTCCTTCTACAATGACAAACTCCCTAAGAAAATCGATCTTCAATTGGCTTGCATTAATATTATTCATACTGTAATCACACCATAAATGCAATTTCTCATTTGATAATAAATTTAAAACACCATATTAATATGGCATTAAAATGATTTTTACAAATTAAGGTAATAATTTATTTTTATATTCTAAAAATTAATTCAAAATTATTAATTGTGATAAATGAAGTATTAGCATTGTTCTTTTTATGGTTGAAGTGATAAAAGACCTCACCTACTAGGAGAACACTGGTATGAATTCTAGAAAACACACTTGATGGGAAGGAAAAAAACACTTTGCCTTCTAAATCTCAAGGGGAACCTTGATCTAATAAAAAAGTATTATTTTTAAAGAAAGGAAGTAGAAAATATTGGTAAAAGAAAGGAAGTAGAGAGTGAGAGTCTCTGCCACTCACTGTGACAAAGGAAATAAGCGGCCCCTCCACTCACACCTTGCGAGGAGGGGAAAGTGAGGATATGATGGAGGATGGACGAGAGGATACGTACCACAAGAAACGAAAGGCTCGATTGACAACGGCGGAATTCACAAGAGGAGAATCGTTAAGGATTAGGGATGAGAAATGGATGCAATCAGATGAACAAGGTCAAGCGACTAAGTCTTACAGAGAATCACTACTGAATAATGTGAATTCTAAGAGCTGCTGGTGGGAATGGTCAAAGAACGAGGATGAGGTGGAAGTTGAAGATTACAAAACTGGAACTGATTTTGCGAAATTCTTGAATCCAGAGGATGGAATTACGGTGGATATCTCTAATCCACTATGTCCAAAGTTTAGTTTTGAGGAGAAAGAAAGAGAAAGATTAATGAAGCCATTTAGCAGAAGGTTGGTAGTTAAACTGATGGGAAGGCAGCCGTCTTTCGGTTTCATGGTGAAGAAGTTGAGACAGATCTGGGAAAGGAAGGGGAGCATCGACATTTTTGACTTAGAGAATGACTTTTACTTAGTAACTTTCCAACATATAGATGATTACATAGAAGCCCTAACTAGTGGACCATGGGTAATCACAGACGCATATTTGAATGTTGCTCGCTGGAGACTTGACTTCTGCCCTAAGAAGGAGAAGATTAAATCGGTAATAGCTTGGGTCCGCTTACCTGACCTACCAGCACCTTTGTTTGACAAGAACTTCTTGTTAAACCTGGGAAATGCAATTGGAAAAGCGATTAGATTGGATGTTCATACGGCGCAGAGAGCAAGAGGACGATTTGCGCGTATGTGTGTTGAACGGGATTTAACCAAACCGCTAATACCTGAGTTTAGTGTGGAAGGGCGGGTATTAAGTATCGTTTACGAAAGTTTGGGAGCTCTCTGCAACAAATGTGGATGGTTTGGGCATAGTAGGGATGCATGTAAGGAGTTCCATAGAAAGAAGGCAGCAGGGGAAATGGAGACAGAGTCGGCTAGTGTAGAACAGAATGCAAATGATAAAAAAGAAAATGATAGAGATTTGTGGAAAACAGTCCAGCGGACTAGGCGTCAAAGAAGTGGTAATTTGAATGCGCAAAGAGTTAATAATGGCTCTAGATTCTCAATACTGGAAGAAGTAACTGAAAGAGAGGAGGTTTTGGGTAAGGAAGATGGCGAACAGGACATAAGGAAAAGTGTGGATGATCAAGGAAATATGCAGAAGGTGGAGGTGCATAAACAACAAAGGAATAAAGGGGACAATGGTAATAGAAGTGTGCCATCATGAGAGCCATTAAGAGCGAAGCCTAGCAACAAAGAGAGACAGAGTAATGGAGGGCAGAAAATGAAAGTAAGAGATGGAAATATTGTTGTAGTAAATAGTAAGAAAGAATCAAATAAGTTGTGCTCAAAGATAGGATTAATGCAAAGGGCAGTAACAAGCCTACACCTACCAGCAAGATCGAGATGATTAGAAATAATGAAGTTAAAATGGTTGAAAAGGAAAATGTACACCCAGGGGAGCACGGGTGTTTAAGGTGTGAAGAGGAGAATATGGAGGATGAAGGGATGCAAAGTGAAACTGAAATGGATGATCCGGTAACTAGCTGTGATTTGAGTCACAAGGAGGACCATAGAGCTACAAGTTACACAGCTCTGAGGTAATAGTTTCTGTACGTTTTTCAATATGTTACCATGATTAACATATTACTATGGAATAGTAGAGGGGCAACAACCAAAGGTTTTGCGGTTGTTCTAAGGGATGTAATCAAATACAGGTTGGATGTAATGGTTATACTGGAACCTAGGATCAGTGGACAAGTAGCTAATAAGGTAATCAAGAGATGGGGTTTTAATCATTCTGTGAGAAGGGAGGCTATAGGATTTTCAGGTGATATTTGGATACTTTGGAATCTAGATGATATAAAGGTGGAGGCGATAGAGGTAGAAGAACAATTTATCCACTGCAAGCTAAAATCTGGGGATAAGAGTACACTGTTTACAACAATTTATGTCAGCCCAAGTGAGCATAAAAGGCAAGAACTATGGGAAAGCCTTGTTGAAATTGCAGCTGAGATAAATGAACCTTGGTTTTTTGCGGGAGACTTTAATGAAATCAAGTCTCCATCAAAACAGACAGGAGGGGGAAGAATAAATGAGGTGAGATGTAGAAGATTTATGGATTGGATTCAAAACTGTAATCTGATTGATCTAGAGGCTAGTGGACCTTATTTCACTTGGAGAGGACCAAAGTGGGATGGGTTGGATAGAGTCTACAAGAGACTTGATCGTTGTTTATGTAACGTCTTGTGGCAAGAAGATTTTGAAAATGCTGAAGTAAGGGTAATCCCAAGAATTGGTTCGGATCACCATCCTTTGATAGTTAACCTAAATGTAGAACAAGTGAAACATAGATCGAGGCCTTTCAAATATGAGGTTGCCTGGCACCTACATGAAAAGTTTGATGAGACTGTTTGGGGCCTCTAGAAAGAAGAAGGAAATCTGGATAGAAAGTTAACAGAATTACAGGAGGGTTTATTGAAGTAGAACAGGGAGGTATTTGGGAGGATAGAATACAGGAAGAAGATGATTTTAAATAGACTGAATGGAATCCAAAAGAATGGGGGCAGATACAGTAACCCTTACCTAATCAGATTGGAAAGGGAACTTGAAGAGGAAATGATACAAACACTGAAGCAGGAAGAAGTGTTATGGTTCCAGAAATCTAGGGGTTAATGGATAAAGGATGGTGACAGAAATACCAGGTTTATCATACAAAAACCTTGGTAAGGAGAAGAAGGAATAAAAAAAATGATCAAAAATAGGAATGGAGAGTGGATTGAAGATGAGGAGGAAATATTGGAACTGTTCCAGAACTTTTATGCGAATCTTTTTCATGAGGAGGAGGAAAATAGAAAATGGTTACAAATAAGCCAAAGATGGGGGGAAGTACCTGATCTGAAACTGAGAAGCCTGGGGAAAGACATTAACAGTGAGGAAATAAGGAGGGTATTCTTCCAAATGGGAAGCTTCAAGGCCCCAGGTTGCGATGGATTCCTTGCAATTTTTTACCAGCATAATTAGAGATTGGTGGGGCCTTTAGTTATTGACTTTGTCAAGGAGATTTGGAGAGATCCAGAGAAGATTGGGAAAATAAACCACACGCTTGTGGTACTAATTCCTAAAGTGGACAATCCGGAAGGGGTAAGTCAATTTAGGTCTATCTCCCTATGCAATGTTATATATAAAGGTTTGACTAAGTTGATTGTGAATAGACTAAAACCTTTAATGGACAAGTTGGTATCCCCTTTTCAATCTAGCTTTGTCCCTAGAAGAAGTATACATGACAACATAATAATTGCTAAGGAGATAGCGCATTCATTGAATAGGCGGCAAGGGGGGAAAGGATATATGATTATTAAAATAGATCTTGAGAAGACATATGACCGCATGGCATGGAGTTTTATTGAGAAGGTGCTAGCTGAAATTGGAGTGGCTGGAAAATTAAGAGATGTTATTATGAAATGTATTAATTCAGTAGAGTTTTCTTTAATGTGGAATGGAGGTAAGGGAGAGAAGTTTAATCCTACTAGAGGTTTAAGGCAAGGAGACCCATTGTCTCCTTACCTATTTGTTCTAGGAATGGAGAAGTTGACTCATTTGATTGTGGATAGTGTTAACAACAAGAAATGGAAACCTCTTAAAATGGGAAGGAATGGAGTGGAAATTGCACACTTGATGTTTGCAGATGATCTCCTGTTGATCTGTGAGGCATCCCTAGATCAAATATGGACGGTCATGAAGGTTTTAGATGATTTTGGAGATATGTCAGGACAACGAATAAATAAACAGAAATCTAGTGTGTTCTTCTCCAAAAATGTGGGGAGACAAGTACAGAATGAGGTATGTGGGGTTTCGGGTTATAGAAGAATAGAGGACTTAGGGAGGTATTTGGGGGCGTTCATGGGAAATGGAAGAAACAGAAAGAATAAATTCCAGTTTCTCATTGATAAAATGCAAAATAAACTTAGTAGCTGGAAGAAACAGACTCTCTCCCTAGCTGGAAGGCGGACTCTTGTACAAGCAGTTACTAACCAAATGAGTGTATTTTCCATGCAACACTCTTATATCCCAAGTGGGGTGAAGAATCAAATGGAAAGAATACAAAGGGATTTTATATGGAAAAGTGAGGAGGGGAAAAGAAAGATGCATGTTGTAAGCTGGGATCTAATATGCACAGAGAAGGAAAATGGTGGATATGGCATGAGAAACCTTGAAACCATGAATGATGCCATGTTAGGCAGGGTGGCTTGGAACATCATTGCAAAACCTGAAAATCATGTGCTAGGGTGTTGGCTGGGAAGTACAGAAGGGGTGCAGACTTGAAAAATGAATGCAAGAGCCTAAAAACAGATTCAGAAATCTGGAGAAACTTAAGCAGAATCTAGCCGAAAGTTTCAAGCAATATATTTTGGGTGATAAGGGATGGGAAGAGTGTGAATTTTTGGAGTGATAAGTGGTTAGAAGATGGGCGTCTTTTGAAGGAAAGGTGTATGAGAGTCCTTTCATTAGAAGAAGAGTACAGAAAGGTCATAGAAATCGTTGATAGTGAGGGTGGTTGGGATATGAAGAAACTAGAAGAATGGATCAATGAGGAGGGAAGGAAACATATAATGGCAGTCCCTCCCCCGTGTGCAGCAAGAGGGAAGGATTGTATCAGATGGGGTACAAAAATGATAAATGAGTACAAAGTTGCGGATATGTACCATATGTTGAGGAATGAGCAGAAAGGGGGGAGGGAGTCTGGAGAAATTTGTGGAAATGGAAGGGGCCTAGAAGAATACAAATCTTCTTATGGATAGCATTGCATGGGAGATTGTTGACTAGCGAAAGAAGATACAGGCTGATGGGTGGAAGCCCGTGTTGTCATAAATGTCAGAACGTCAATGAGGATTTACTACATGTGTTGAGGGACTGTGAAGTGGCGAAACAGACATGGATAGAACTGACAGATGGAAACTTTAGACATGAGTTTGTAAACTTGCAAGGGAAAGATTGGCTTGTTTGGAATCTATTCCATACTGATAATGAATGGAGTTTATTGTTTGGAGTAACCTGCTGGATGATATGGAGTTGGAGAAATAAAAGTACGTTTGAGGAAGGATATGTATTACCTACAGACCGTGGAAGAACTGTATTATGATATGTGAAGGAAGTGAAGTTGGCAAGGGAAGGATTTGGGAGAGTAAATGGTAAAAGAAGGCAGGAAGTTTACATTGGTTGGAGAGCCCCTAAGGAAGGATGGGTTAAACTTAACACTGATGGGGCATCTAGAGGAGAGGAAAGATTTGCTGGGTGTGGGGGATTATTGAGGGATAGCGCTGGAAGATGGGTGTCTGGCTTTGTAAGGAAATTGGGTATTTGCTCAGCTATTAAAACTGAACTATGGGGTATACTGCAAGGTTTGAAATTAGCTATTTCCCTGAATGTTGACAGGTTAATTGTTGAGAGCGACTCTGAGGCTGTTGTGACCATGATGGAGAAAGTGTAGATGGAGGAGATTAGTGTTGCTAGTTCGGGACTGCTGACAGATATAGCAGAAGCTGTGCGAAGAGTCCCAAATATCTTGTTTACACATGTATATAGAGAAGCAAATACTTGTGCTGATGCTTGAGCTAATTTTAGTTTGGAACAGGAGGAATGCTCTGTAATATTTTCGAATCCTCCTGTGTGCATTAATAGCTTACTGTAGAGAGATAGTATTGGCATATCCTACCCAAGGAGTGTCCTGATGAAATAATAGAGAAGGGCTAATGCCTCATTTTTACCCAAAAAAAAAAGTAATATTTTTTTTTAAAAAAAAAATTATCTTGATATTTGGCAACATGGTTGGCCCACTGCACTTCTACCAGATTTGTCTGTATTTGTCTTTGTCTGTTTAATTTTGTCGTTTGATTTGATTATTCGGATTCTGTCATTTTAATTTCTCTCACCCAAAAAAAAGTTGGATTTTTTAATATATATTTTTTATTATAATTTCTATATTTGAATTATGTATGAAACTTAAATTTTGTTCTCTACTTCAATTATTATTAATCGGCTTTAATTTCCTAATGCAATTAAGTTCTTCACTTTTTTTCAAAAATAATTTAATAACATATCTATTAATATATCAGGGATAATATTTGCATATGAATTTGCTTACACAAAAATACATATTTTTTATTTATTTTTAATAATTTAATAACATATCTATTAACCTATCAAGGATAATATTTACATATGAATTTATTTGAATTTATTTACACAAAAATATATTTTTTATTTGTTTTCAATAAAATATTTTTGCATCTTATATTGTTAATTCCTATTTTAAATTAGGAAGAAACTTTCTATGGAGAAAATAAAGCAGCATTTCACTAATTTTTCTTTAGTATCTCTCTCTTCTCTCATTATATATGTGTATATACACACACACACACACATATATAGTTGGTAAAAAGGGCCGGTCTTTCACGAGTTAGGGTGTAAAAGGGTTAAGGGTTGACCTCTTTAAATCTGGTTAAAAAAAATAGTCGGTTTTTGAGGCCCGACTCTTGAACATAAGGGCCAGAGTCAAAGCTATTTTAATAATATTTTTTTTATTTTTTTATCCTTTTATAAAGAAATAAAATTAGAACAATGAAAATTCTAATTCAACACATAAATGTTATCAAAATTAAGGTGTAAATGATACCCATCATACCACAAACAAACACAGTCACTAAGTCATAACCAAAGGTAAACTATTGTCCACATATCACACTAAAAAATAATTAATAAGAAGACTTAACAAAATTAAAAAATACTTCTTATAAATATTTCTTGAAAAGTGTAAGTAGTCAACAAAATAAACAACAAAACATATAAACAAAACAATCACTAGAAAATAAATATAAAAAAAAAATTAGCAAGAATATTTGTAAAATAAGAAATATCTTTTATAAGTTTTAAATTTTTAAGATTCTTAATACAAGATGTTCTTATGAAAATTAATTCTAAAAATATAATAACAACTAAATATTTGCAACATCATTAACAAATTATAAAAAGTAATAATACTATTATCATATAAATAATTTTAAATAAAAAATACGGGCCTAAAAAGGCTGGCCGTTGGCTCTTTTAAGTTCGCTTTTACTTTTAAGGCAAAAATTTTAAGACAATCCTTATAAATTTAAAGCTTAAATAGGTTGGTCCGATGAGCTTGGCTCCTTTTCTTAGCTGAACCACATCAGCTTAGTCACGATTAAAATAATTTAATTTAAATAAAAGGGTTAAGTTACAATAATATACATAAGATTTTCTCAAAAATACGCCTAACACTAAATATTTTCTTCAGAGAAAAATTAACTATGAACTTCCAAAATTTTTCCAAAATATACATTGATAATTAATTAACCGTTTGTTTGAATTTTCAAGGATTAAGGTGTAAACATACAAATAAAATACACGTTGACCATTAGTTGACCATTTGTTTAGATTTTTAGACAAAAAATGGTGACATAAAGGATGACATGGATAATTAAGAAATAACTTGAAATAATAATTTGTTGACTAGGTAATAAAAATAAATTTTCATCTAATATACTTTATCTCCATCTAACCCTTCCTCTCCTCTACTCCTCTTCCAAAATAAATGATAATGTGGAGATAAGGTTAGTGGAAATTAATTTTTCTTGCCTTGTCAACAAATTATTATTCTCAGCTGGAGAAATACTTACATACTTTATTAGTATCACATCATCTGAACTTTGTCTAAAGAAAACACAATAACTCATATCATTTTAATCCTTGTTGCCTAATGACTAATATGAAAAAAAAAAGGCAAATTTTATCTTGTTTTTAAGAAAAAAATTAATTTAAAAAACTAAATAAAATGGTCAACCATATTTTTCTTAAAAAAAGATAAAATTTTATTTTATTTATCAGTCATGAGACACCTAGGATTAAACTAATATGAGCTGTTATGTTTTTATTGGACAAAGTTTAGATGACGTAGTACTCCTATAGTTAGCTAATATTTCTCTCTGAGTGTTTTTTTTTAATCATTTATGTCATCCACCATGTCACCATTTTTAGTCAAAAATTGAAACAAACAATCAACTAATAGCCAATGTGCATTTATGCACATATTTTTGGAAGTTCATAGTTGCTTTTTGCCTCTAAAAAATTATTTGTGTGGGATGCACTTTTAGAAATATATCATGTGTGTTTTTGCATTTAACCTTTAAAAAATTCAAAAAAATGGTCACTACGTATTTTTGCACATATTTTAAAAGTTCATAGTTACTTTTATCTATAAAAAAAGTATTTAATATTGGGCGTACTTTAAAAAAAATCCTATATGTATTTTTCACCTTAACCCGTAATTGAAGGGTCTAGATCCTCTCATTAGCTTTTTTTTATTGTCCCTCATCATCTTTAAATGTGAATCATATATTTGATATAATTGTCCAAATCAATAACCTTTCTTCTGAAGATGAATGGTTTGAATTGGAAGATGAGAGATGAAGAAAAAGTTAGCTAATGAGAGAATCATCTTAAATATATAAAATATTTGTATGTCCCTCTGTAGTTGGATTAAAAAAAAAATTCAAATTTAAAAGTAACAAATGGGCCAATAACAAAGGAGCTAGGACTTTTTAAGATATGTGTTGATTATGATTGATGTTGATGATTTACATGAAAAGCAACCCAAAGGCCGGACTCTCTAGGAGTTTTTTGGCACGTGTCAATCAATAAATAACATAAAAATATCACCTAGGGTAAAGGTGTAAAAATGGTCATGAATTTTGTCCTTAGAAACGTCCAATATTATGTGCTTTTTTTTTAGTAAAAGTACCCATGTGGTTACATTTTAGGAGCAAAAATATCTCTTCCATTAATTGACCGTTAACTGGCCGTTAGTTGACCGTTAACCATGGTAAATTACCCTTTTACCTTTAGTTTAAAATAATTTTTTTAAAAAAAAACAAAAATACCCCATTCTCACCTCTCCTTGCCAGTGGGCCCCACTGCCGGCCCCCCACGCCGGCGGCCGCCCTCTTCCGGATACCGGCCGCCGGCGACTTTTTCTTTTTAAAACTATTTTTGTTTTTTAAATAGTTAAAAACTTAAGCTAATTTTAATCGCCGTGCTTGTCCAGCACCTGTTCGCCGGAGGATAGGATCCGGGATTTGGTGACGGCTGAGATGCCAAATTGGTCGGAATCTGACAGTTGGATCAGTGGTAGATGCGAATAGGAATTTTTTGTGGCCAGAAGCAGAGGTTGAGTGGTAGGACAGGGAGCGGATTTTTTCATACTATTCTTAAATGTTAATATCTAGCTGTAAATACAAAATACATTAATTGATTATGCTAAATTTTGCCTGCTTCGCATTTGAGTTGTGACCCTCTGTACAGAAATTTTGCCAATGCCACATTATAAGTTGTTATTATTATTATTTTTTTGTTAACATGTTTTGGCCAAGTAATTATTTTCCCTTCTCCAACCCGGCCACCCTTTTTGAAAGGGTAAATTCTTTTGGGGGAAGTCTGATTTGATAACAGATGCATGTCGTTCAAACAATAACAAAATGGTGATTAAAATACTTAACTTTTTAACTATTTAAAAACAAAAATAGTTATAAAAAAAAGTCGTCGGCGGCCGGTATCCGACAGAGGGCGGCCGCCGGTGTGGGGGGCTGGCGGTGGGGCCCACCGACAAGAGGAGGTGGGGGTGGGGTATTTTTGTTTTTTTTTCTTTTAAAAAAATAGTTCTTAAAAAAAATCGCCGGGGGCTGGTTACCGGAGGTGGTCTCTGGCGTCCGGCCAACGGCAGAGGGCGGCCGCCAGTGGTGGGGCCCACCAGCAAGGGGAGGTGGGGTGGGGTATTTTTGTTTTTTTTAATTATTTTAAACTAAGGGTAAAAGGGTAATTTACCATGGTTAACGGTCAGTTAACGGTCAACTAACAGAAGGGGTATTTTTACTCCTAAAATGTAACCATATGGATACTTTTATTCTAAAAAAAAACATATGGTGTTGGACGCTCCTGAGAATAAAGTTCATGGGCATTTTTACACTTTTACCCTATCAACTAAAATACCAATTCACACTAAACAGTTAAAACTATAACATTTGTCATAAGATTTAAGTGATTATCAAGTTCTAATATAATATTGGGTCTCTAAAATTTACTCTCAATTTAGTTTTAGTCTCATGTTTTAAAAAGATGTTTTAGTTCCTCAAAAACAAAATTTTTACTTAATAAAAGGGGCAAATATTTTAAAAAGAATAAAATTTACCGGATAAAAACCAAAATGAGGGTAAATTATCGTCAATATTCTATACTAACTTTTTACTTTTAACATCGTATTAAATTTTTATTTCTTCCGCTGCATACTCTTACTCAATATACCCATATATATATACATATATATATATATATATATATATATATATATGAAAAACAGCATTTAATAGTACTTATTTCAAACTAGAAAATGTCTTATAAAAGTGCATAAAATACACTTTTTTTAATCCCTATGGAAGCAATTAGAAGGGAATAGGTTTTTGTCCCACTCAACAACTTCCTTACCCAACGTATTTGTTGGATAAAAGCACTTTCTAAATGGCGCATAATAATAGGAACCACATAGGAAATGTATAATCGTATAAAACCCACAAATACACCAAGCATTATTATTTTATTTTATTTTCGCCGGAAAGCATTATACAGTACTTATATTGAAACTTGGAATTCGGCAAAAATAAAGAAGAAACTTTGAACAGTTAAAAAATAATAAACTCTTTGAAATTAAGTGCATGTTTGGCTTCATGTTAAAAACCATCTATTACATCACAAAGTATCAAAGCCAAACCAAACACAAAACACGCCCATAATGTTAATGTTATAAAACACTCCTATATGTTAATCATCCACTTCACAGAAGAAGTCGCTGCTGCAGAAGCTTAAACCACATTTTCAATATACTCTTTATAAACATCATTACTAGCCTCTTCTTCATCATCGTCCTCGCCTTCACCGGAAATCTCCTCCAGAGATCTCCCCTTCGTCTCCGGCAGCAGAAAAGTAAACATCAACCCCAACAAGTTAACCACACCCAGAATTATCAAAGCATTCCTGACTCCAATTGAGTTTGAAGCATACAAAAACCCAAACGACCCCACAATCGCTCCGGCTTTGCCTGCCGCCGCCGAGATCCCGTGGCACGTAGACCTCAGCCTTGCGGGAAATATCTCCGCCGGGATGATGAAGGTCGTAGAGTTGGGCCCAAAGTTGCAGAAAAAGAAGGTCAACGAGTACATTACCACGAACCATATCTGATGTCCGTTCAAGGTCCAGTAGTGGTAAGGAATGGCCAATGCAAACATGAAAATCGTCATGAAGGAGAATCCGATTATCTGAATTGAGACCCTTCCAATCCTATCTATTAGCGCCACCGTAACCCAATAGCCTGGCACGGTGCTGAAAAACGCTATCAGGGTTTGAGCTCTGCCGATCTTGAAAACCTCTTCAATGGCGCTCATCTTCTTCGCATCAGGAAGCCAACCAATCGAACTAAATATATCTTTCTGAAACAGATTCTGACTGTAAAAAGCTATGTCCAGAAAAAACCACGTCATGGCGGTTCCTAGCAAGTGAAGTCCATGACGGCGAAGAAACTGCTTCGAAAATAACCCAAACTTATTAACTTCATTATTCTCAGAAACTTTCAGATCAGTTTCCGGTTCTATCTCAACCTCGAGAACTTTAGACATATCAGAAGTCGCTTGCTTCGTGTTCTTCGCGACCAAGGCGGTGTATCGAGCGGTTTCCGGCATCTTCATACGCCAGTAATAAGTCAAAATCGCCGGTACAGCGCCGAACATGAGAATCAATCTCCAGACGTAATCGTATTCTGGAACGGTGGATAGAACTGGATTCGTCTGGTACGATGGCGCCGGAAAGGCTGCTTTGAAAATCGCCGAGAGGATGATCGCGACGGTCCCGCCAGCGAGAATTCCAAACCCTTGCATGGCGAAGACGGCGGCGATGAAAGCGCCGCGAGTCTTCTTGTTGGAGTACTCCGACATGATGGTGGCGGAGAGAGGGTAGTCACCGCCGATGCCGAAGCCGAGCCAGAATCGGAAGAAGCAAAGAGTGGCCATAACCGCTTTAGTGTTGGATCCCAGAGAGAGACCCGAGCCGATCGAACAAATTACCATGAGCATTAGGGTTATGCCGTAGACGCGTTTTCTTCCGAGCCTGTCTCCGAGCCAACCGAAGAAGAGCTGGCCAACTAGGGTTCCACAAAAGGCGACGCCGGTTATGGCGGCGGAGACGTTGGGCGGAAGAGAACCGGGTTCAGCAGAGCCCTCTTGGTAGTAATATATACGGCCGAGTAGTTTTGTGACCAGCGAGATGCAGAAAAGATCGTAAGAATCGGTGAAGAAACCCATTCCGGCGATCACGATCGTCCTGAAGTGATACCATTGTATTTTCGCAGCATCAAGAGCTTGAAGAACCTTTAATTGACCGCTAGCCATTTTTAGGGTTTAATCTGAAACATGCAACAGAAAATTAATAGAGAGAAGATGAGAATAAGAATGCAGTAGTGTGTATATATATTCAAACGTAAATACTCACAACTATAACAGAACTGTGAAGCTGTTGAGACTTGAGAGAGATGATCTTGAAACGAGACTACTCGGTCATATATATAGATGGGTGGAGGGAATTATATCTGATTTGGATTTGAAAAGATAAAGTAATTTGATTAAAAAAAATGAAGAAAGGATGATGAGATATAATAGTGATATAAAAGATAACTTAAATGATAAATATTTTTATGCTAGATTATCTTAAAAAATATAATAATAATTTTTAAACTTAACGATTTTTATCAGGTTCTTCGCAATGCAATATATTATGATTAGTTTCTATATTATTATTTTTTTCTTATAGTATATTAACGAAGATCTTGTCCGTATCTTGAGGAGATTTTTTTTTTCATATTATATATATATATATATATATATATATATATATATATATGTATATATATGTATATATGTATGTATGTATATATTAATATATATTAATATATTTTTATTTTTATTTTGTAAAATTTGAAAATATTTTCATATATGCCATTCTTATTTCACCTAAATGTTAAATCTTCAAAAAAAACAAAATATGCTAGATTATCTTAAAAAATATAATAATAATTTTTAAATTTACAATTTTTATCATCAGGTTCTTTGCAATGCAATAGATTGATTATCTTCTATATTATTTTTTTTTATAATATATTAACGTTGATCTTGTCCGTATCTTGAGGATAATATTTTTTTTTAGATTATATATATATATATATATCTTAATATATTTTTATTTTGTAAAAATTAAAAATATTTTAATATACGCAATTCTTGTTTCACCTAAATATTAAATCTTCTTTGCCAAGAAAACCTTCATAACAGTTTTTTAAATTAAATTAATTAAATATATTAAAATATAAAACTATATATATATATCGCCATTCATTTATTTCATGTAAAATGTAGATGCGTGCGTGCCTGGCCCCTTTCCCATCTAATTAGCGCTCTTTACTGTCAAAAACTCTACCCTGTTCAAATCTGATCTTTAATTTGTAATTTTTAAATGATAAATTCGTATCTATAAAAAGTGCAAGTTATAAAATTATCTTTATTTTAAATTTTAAGTATATTAAAATTAAATTAAATATCAACTGTCCAAAATCAATATAAAGCATTCAAGATTGATGATAGGCACAAAATGTGCTGGAAAGTATTGTCATATATTGTCGTTTTATTGGGTACCCGGAAAAAAAAAAATTTATTAGTTATCGCCTCTTGATACCCCTGCTCTTAATATTAAATTTACTTAATTAATTTAGATAGATTAAGAAAATGAGATAAACTAGTTAGTTGTTAAAAATGGCGTTGATTTATTTGAAATATCCTTTGAAAATTATTTGTATTGAAACTTAATGTAAATTCCCTTTATATATATGTGCAATTAATAGATATAATTTAGAAAAATATAGATGAACATGAGAGACAAAGCAGATTGAGATATTATATTTATGTTAAAATATATTCCCTAACTAGCTTCTATATCAAAGACAAATACCATAATCATAGCTGGGAATTAGGATCGGCACTTTTAGGCCCAAAGAATGAAAAACATATATTTTTCAAGGCTCGGCCCGTGAGCATGCTGGCCAAGGCCAGCCCTATAAGGCCAAAAGTTATTTTTTAAAATTTTAATTATTTTTTCTGCGATTTCCCCTAAAAGAAATATAACTAGTAAATTATAAAATTAAAATTCTAAATTAACAACTAAATATTATCAACATTAATATCTAAAGAATACGCATCATACAACAAACAAAACAGTCACTAAGTCATTATCAAAGGTAGAAAATTGTCCACATGCCACAATTACAAATAAATAATGAGAAGGTCCTTAAACAAAAAAAATACTTCATGTAAATATATATTGAAAAGTGTAACTAGTCAATAAAATAAACAATACAAAATGTGAACAAAACAATCACTAGAAAATAAGTCAAAAATACAAAATTAGTAAGACTATTTACTGAAAAAGAAATATCTTTTATAATTTTTAATTTTTAGGATTTTTAATACAAGACGTTCTTGTGAAACTTAATTCTAAAAAAGATATTAACAACTAAATATTTGCAATATCATTAATAAAGTATAAAAACCAATAATATAATTATCATATAAATAATTTTTTTAAAAAAAAATACAAGTTAAAAGGGCGGATAGGACTTGTGCTTTTAAGCTCACTTTCACTTTTGAGATAAAAATCTTAAACCCAGACCTTATAGATCTAGGACCTAAACAGGTCAACCTGACATGCTTGGCCCATTTCCCCGACTCTAACCATAATATTTACGCTTGTTAATTGGGAATAGAGGAATACCTTAATTAAATAATTAAATGAGTTAATGAAAAGTAGCATCATGCCAAGACAATGGAATGCATCAATTTCAACCTTTAAGTTTACATTAATTTCAACCATTTCCACTATCGTTTCCTAGAGGCGATAGTGGAAATGGTTGGGGAAAAAAATCCATAGCGTTTTTATGACTAATGCATCAATTTCAACCTTTAAGTTTACATTAAATTTCATATTAGTTTCTTAAGTTTTAAAAATGTACATTTAGTCCCATAAGCATAATACCATTAGTTTTATTCAATGAAAAATAATGACTTATGCCCTGTTTGATTCACGGAATCACGGGAAATACAATGGAATATAATGCAATGATAATTATATAAGTTTGTTTCTTAGGTCATTAAGAAAAAATAATGTATTGACATAAAAACGTTTGGTTAGATTACAACGAATATAAGAATATGTGAGAATAATATATCAAAAGATAACATTGCCCCCGCTACACACATACACATATATATGTATGTATGTATAATAGATTAAAATTATCTATCTTTTCACCAATTATATAATAGCCTGTCCACATATATAATATTAAATTAATATACAAAACTATCCAATTACAAAAATTTTATTAATTAAAACAACCTATATATATTATAACAACTTGTATAAGTTAGATTCTATCTATCTGTATATATACATATATATAAGTTAAAGTGTAATAATGTATGTTTGTTAATTTAAAGTGTTTCTTTCTTTCTTTCAACGGCCACAGGCGCATTAACTATGGGCATCATTACAAGAAAAAGCTTCCTTCCTCACTTTCTGCGTTTGGGGAAGACGATATCATCCATTTTTGATTCAGAACCTCTTTAGCCCAAGCTATGAGGGATCACATTAACTTCTTGACGGCACCAGTATAAGCTCACATCCCAATTCTGATGTAACATCCTAAATTTTTTTCTGGAACTAAGTAATATTTTAAGAAAAATTAATTTATATTCTCTCTGGTTCTAATTATAAGACAAAGTTGACTTTTTTTAGGGATTAAGGAAGCTAATTAAATTATTTGAGAGTATTTTTATTTTCTCCGTCAAACTAATTAATTTGACTAATAAACTAATATATAATCTAATGATACATAATATATAATATGATTAAATCATATATTCAACTTCCTTAATCTCTCCCAAAAAGTCAATTTTATCCTATAATTAGAACTGGAGGTAGTAATAATTAAAATTTATCATATAATTACTCAGCATGGGAGTAAATTTTCTAAAGTAAAGTTAAAGGTTGTATAAAAACTTTATTATATTATTTTTATATTATATAATATACTATAAAGACAGTGGGGGCGGATATTGTGGGATGAGGGAGAAAATAGATAGAGAGCCAAGAGTGCGAGAAAATAGATAGAGGAAGAGAGTAACAAGGAAAAAAAAAAGAGAGAGGTTATTTAGGTATTCTGAGGTAAGTTATTTATCTTATAAGATTATTTAGGTAACTAAACTAACTTTTTTTCAACAAACTTCTTTCATGAAAATTATTTCATGTATGTTTCTCTTTCTAATGATGATACTATTGTGTTGATTAGTGAAAATTTTGAGTAACAATTTTAGAAAAGGTTTGACAATAATTGACTATATATAAGTAGATGATGATTAATAATTAATTTTAATCAGTTTAGATTTGTCAATTGGTTGTATGTAGATGATGATTAATAATTAATTTTAATCAGTTTAGATTTGTCAATTGGTTGTTGTAAGAATTTAAACTTTATTTTCTGTTTAAAAAGTTTAGGATTTATGTCATTTATGTAATTCATTGGACTAAATTGTCATTTCTGAAATTCATATGTCTAAATTGTCATTTCTAAAATTTAAAGGACTAAATTATCATTTTTAAAATTTAAACCCCAAACTGTCATTTTTAGTTTTTATTATAATAATATATTATTATTAAAATTTGTATATTTTGTATTATATGAAATTATAAGTTATGATTTTGATTATGTGGAGTTTTGAAGAGTTCTTAATGTGTAGTAAATTGATTATGATGGATTGATTTTGGCGCGTGTTTGAATTATTGGATTAGGAGCAGTGTGGTAATAATTGGCTTTTGCGAGAGGTAACCACTTTCATCTTGTTATAGATGCTTGTATGATGTTTGTGAGTGATTTTTAATTATATACAACTATGAAACCATGTTGATAATACAATTGTCTTGTGTGATTTATTTTCATGGAAAAATGATTAGTGATATTATGTTATATGAATTTGTGTGGAATTATGAGATTGAAAATATTCTATTGATAACATGTGAATTAATAATAGTATGTGATAATCCATTGTCATTTTATCTCATGAGTATTTATATGAGAGGGGAGACGTAGAGTTGACAAGACATTATTCAAAAAGGAAATAATGGGGGTGAACTTTTGTTCAAAAAGAGGAAATAAGGTGGTAGCTTTCAGGTGTACACTGATTAGTCCTTTGGCCCATTTGTGTTTACTAGGGCCTTGACACCCTACTAGTACATTAGAGGGGGACCCATGGTCTAATTGTGTTCTCTATAGATTTTGGCTGGTATATATCACTTAATCGTGAGCTTGTTGAGTTGAACTACAAATCATATTGGTGAATACTAGCCCAAGAGTTAAGTCAAATGAAATAAGGCAGGAAGGAAATAAGAAAAGATCGAGAATAAATTCTTGTGCACTTATTTGCTAAATATGAAAAATGAGATGTCGATATTGTGAATTGATATATAATATATGTTGCAATATGACATTTCAATTAATGATATGATTTTATAATATCGCACTTAACATCTCAAGAGCAATTACTCAAATGCATGATGGGATTAATTGATTGTTACTATTTTCCAGGTGATAGTTCTCATGTGAATCTATTAGGGAAGACTTCGGAATCTTAAACTACTTCCACTAATAGTAGTGTTTCTATGTTTTTTGTATATGTTGAATTATTGTATATTGTCATATTATGACACATTTTGCATACTCTAGTTTATTTTGAATCTTTTGATAAATGATGAATGGTTTGATCAAACACTTAATTATTTATTATTTTATTAGAAAAATGGTTTTTTTTTGTTCAGTGTTAGAAAAATGGTTTGATCATACCAATTTGTAAAGTCTCCATTTTCCCATAAAATAATAATTAATCAAGGATTTGATCAAACTATTCATTATTTATCATACCAATTTGTAACGTCTCCATTTTCCCATAAAATAATAACTAATCAAGGATTTGATCAAACTATTCATTATTTATCAAAATATTTAAAGTATGAGACGCATTTATGTTGCATAGTTGATGTTTATGCAATAAGTAATGTTTTCCGGGTTCCTTTTTTTCTTTTTTGTTTGCCTTCAATGTTGTCTGAGTTTCACCATAACCATAGGCATGAAGGAAGTACATTATCACGTATGCTTTTTTGTTAAGGGTTAGATTGGTGATCAATTTTCATATTTCTTCTCATAAAGCATTATTCCTGTATCAAATAATTATTAATGCATGAGATGATTTTTTTTTTTAAGAGGGATAATTTTATCTACAACAAAGTTTAATAATAATTTTTTAACGAAAAATTGAGAAAGTTAAGCTTTTGTAAATGTTGGTATATTAATCACATTTAGTGAAACGATTGTTAAATTTAATAAATTTATTGTAAATTTTAAGATTGAGTAGTACTTTAAAGTTTACCTATTTTTTTTATTTATCTCTTAGAAATAAATTGTAACTTAAATATCAATTTTAAAAATGATAAAAAATAAATATATTATTGATCAAATTAAAATTTTTAAGTGTGTGTGTATATTATTTTGTATTATATTTACAAATGAGTTTGGTGGCTCAAGGGCCACTTTCAAGATCTAAAGGATTGTGGGAACAAATTCTACCTCGACCACTTTAAGTCAAAAAATCCCAATTGGGTAGAATAGTTGGGAAATTATTTATGATGTGAGGGCAATTTCGTCTTTCAAAGAAAACCAAAATTTCAGTTTGCCACTCAATACCATTGTCGGATTTTGGATTTTGTATTTGTGTATGACGCTTATGGGTGTGCACAGTAATCATTTTGTTCCCCTGTTTGTGAGATGAAATAGTTTTTTCTGATTCTGTGCCTTGAAATAATTTTGAAAATCAGAATTACGTTTGCTAACCTATTTTATTTTTACTCCGAGAATCAAAATTACATTTCTTTACACATTTTTTTCATTCCGAGAATCAAAATTATATTTGTTAACATATTTTATTTTTATCCTGAGAATTAGAATTACCTAATACAATACAAAAAAAAAATATTAAATTAAGATATTATCTTTATTTTAGATTCTAAAATAATTTTAAAAAAAACACAAAAAGTTTAAAAAAAAAATCTAAACTGTTTGGATCTCATCCAGACGAGATCAGCCCGCCTCTACCTATCCTGGGGCGCCTATACAAAGGAAAACAAAGACAAAGGAAGATCTCATTAGATAATTCATATCATAGATATGCTTTTAATTTCTTCACATGGTAGCAGCAAGACAACCATTTGACTCTAAAATAATCTAATCAAAATCCAAATAACTTATCTGCTGTTACAAATGACAAGACAGTACAGCCCAAAAGAGAAGAAAATTCAAGCAAACTTGTAAGAAACAACCAGAACAATAGATCATCATTTTATTTAGCCATACAAGTATACAACAACATGTAAAACAATACATGGTATTTTACATTATATATTGTACAACATGCTCTTAAGGAACTTAGAAAGCTCTATGACTTTATCAGTTTCAGGTATGAGACCATTCACAGCAAAATAAGCAGCAAATCTCTCAGCCCATTTCACCAGAGAAGGAGCTTTTTCCTCAACAAGAAATTTTCTTCCATACAAAGTTTCCACAACACTAAGCCAACCCAGGTTGCTTCCAAAAGCAATGTCAATGAGTCCAATCTAGTCTCCACAAAAAAATGGTTTTCCTTTACTGATTTTCCCAAACGCATCCTCCATCCTCCATCCTCCCAACCACCTCGTCCATTGTCTCATGACACTGTTTTAAAGCAATTGACAACTATTTTTTTGGTATAACTAGGAACTTCCAATAGAACTCCTTCAGACTGGCTTTTCTTTCGTAAATGGACATTGTTGTCTCACCATCCTCGTATGCCTATAAAATGCACCTTGTATATGAGAATTCTAAGCAATCCCAAAGCTCCAGCAAGGTTACAATTAGTCCACTGAACCAGAAAAAGAAAAAATTGAGTTGTTGGGCTGTAGGACAATCTCATTTGGATGCAGGCACCATCATAATCCCAAGAGTAGTATGTTAATAATCAATCAACTCAAAAAGTTTGGGCAATCACGTGAAAATTGGGAGTGACACTAGTTATTGGTTCTCTTCTTCTTCCCCATCACGAACTCAAACAAACCCAAGCTCACATGCCATAATCCGAAAACACAAAACAATACAAGAGACTAGCAATTCATCATCTTCCTCAAAGTCACAGAAAATTTTCGTTCGGTATAACATCCAAAATCAAATAATACAACATGCATATCAATAAAACAAAATTCTTATTTAAATTACAAAGGCAAAGTGGGTGAGGGTTACAGGGTATTGGCGAATTGGATATCCGCTTCAATAGCTTTGAGGGAATCTTGAAAGGCTTGCGCATTTTTTTCTCCCTCTTCGATCATTTCGTTATTCAACAAAGTCCCATTCAGAACTCAAAGAAAGACGATACTCTCACTAAAAACCGGTAAATCCACAGCGGAACCTAGAAATTGAATGATCCCAAACGTTAGCCCTCGTTTTCCAGTGGAAATTGTGAGTTTTGGCAAGTCCCACATCGGTGGGTTTTGGGTTTGAAGGGGGGAGGTTTTAGTATAAATAGAGTGCCTCCCCCTCCCTTATTCCTCACCCCACAATTGTCTCTCAAGGCATTTGTACATCTTCCTCTTTTGTAGTATTTCACTTGTAAATTATTTGGAGTGAATTTAGGATCTGATATTTCTCTTATATTTGTCCGATTTATTATTTATTAGTTGCATTTAAATATAGTAGTTGGTGCTTATTATATTATTAAATTACGTCTAGAAACTTTGTTTTCTAGTTGGGTAATTTTCTAATATAATCGGTTACACTCTATATTGCGCTTCCTCAACAATTGGTATCAGAGCCGAGGTTCTGTCTGAGTATGCTCTGTGGTTGCAGCTTAGTCTGAGCTTCCACATCAGAAAAGAATTACTTTTGAGCTTTTGTTTTGGCAACTATTAAATAATTTTTTGGAGCAGAAATGGCGGACAAAAGGAGTGATGTGTCCACAGCAGATGTTAGCGGTTCGTCGTTCTCATCATCGTATTTGACCAGAATAGTGTCAAATGCGAAGTTTGCAGTTGAAATTTTTGACGGATCTGGGCATTTTGGCATGTGGCAAGGCGAGGTTCTGGATGTCCTTTTTCAACAAGGACTAGACTTTGCCCTTGAGGAGAAAAAACCAGATAAAATGGAGGAAGAAGAATGGAGGGTCGTGAATCGTGTTGCTTGTGGTACTATTAGATCGTACCTTTCAAGAGACCAGAAGTATCCATACACAAAGGAAACTTCTGCATGTAGACTGTGGAAGGCACTGGAGGACAAGTTCTTGAAGAAAAACTGTCAGAATAAACTCTACATGAAGAAAAGGCTGTTTCGCTTCACTTACGTTCCTGGTACCACAATGAATGAGCATATCACTAGCTTCAACAAGTTGGTGACGGATTTGCAGAATTTGGACGTGACTTTTGAAGATGAAGATCTGGCCCTGATGTTGTTGGGATCACTTCCCGATGAGTACGAGCACCTGGAAACTACGCTACTTCACGGTAAGCAGAAAGTTTCTCTGGAAGAAGTTTGTTCTTCTTTGTACAGCCATGAACAAAGAAGGAAAGAGAAACAAAAAGGTGGAGAGGCAGAGGCTCTAGTGGTTAGAGGACGTACTGAGGAGAAGAAGAGATCAAAGAAAGGGAGATCCAAGTCAAGGTCTAGACCCAGCAAAGATGAGTGTGCCTTTTGTCGAGAAAAGGGACACTGGAAGAAGGACTGTCCGAAGCTGAAGAACAAAGCCAAACCTGGAGATGTGAAGGCCGATATGGACTCAAATGTAGCTGATTGTGATGATGAGAATTCAGATTTCTCACTGGCTACAACAACGTCATCAAAACCATCAGATGAATGGTTATTGGACTCAGCCTGCAGCCATCATATGTGTCCTAACAGAGACTGGTTCACTGATTTTGAAGAAGCAGAGTGTGGAATTGTTCACACAGCAGATAACTCTTCTCTTACCGCATATGGTATTGGTTCAATCAAATTAAGGAACCATGATGGATTGATCAGAACATTAACAGATGTTCGGTACGTACCAGACTTAAAAAAAAATCTCATTTCTGTGGGGACTCTAGACTCAAAAGGGTTCAAGATCACTGCAGAAAATGGAGTAATGAAGATATTCTCTGGTGCACTGGTGGTGATGAAGGGTATTCGGAAGAACAATAACACGTACCACTATCATGGGAGTACAGTTATTGGGACGGCAGCAGTAACATCCAGTAGTGAGAAGGATGCAGAAGCAACCAGGTTGTGGCATATGCGCTTGGGACATGCTGGAGGAAAATCCTTGAACACTTTAACAAGTCAAGGATTATTGAAAGGATTGAAACATTGCGTCATGGACTTTTGTGAGCATTGCGTAAAGGGGAAACACACAAGGGTTAAGTTCGGTACAGCTATTCACAATACTGAAGGTATTTTGGATTATGTACACTCTGATGTTTGGGGTCCTTCCAAAACAGCTTCATTGGGAGGTAAGCATTATTTTGTAACCTTTGTTGATGACTTTTCTCGAAGAGTTTGGGTGTATACGATGAAGACCAAAGATGAAGTTTTGGGAATTTTTCTCAAATGGAAGACGATGATAGAAGCACAAATAGGCAGGAAGATCAAATGTCTTCGCACAGACAATGGTGGAGAGTACAAGAATGATCCTTTCCAGAAGGTTTGTGAAGATAATGGCATCGTCAGACACTTCACCGTAAGAAATACACCACAGCAGAATGGGGTGGCAGAACGCATGAATCGGACTTTGCTGGAGAAGGTTCGGTGTATGTTGTCCAATGCTGGCTTGGGCAAAGAATTTTGGGCTGAGGCAGTGACGTATGCGAGCCATCTCATTAATCGTCTACCATCTGCTGCTATTGATGGTAAAACACCATTGGAACAATGGTATGGTAAGCCTGCTAATGATTATGATTCTTTACATGTGTTTGGCTCAACTGCATACTATCATGTGAAAGAATCAAAATTGGATCCTAGAGCAAAGAAAGCTATTTTCTTGGGGATCACTTCTGGAGTCAAAGGATATCGTTTATGGTGTCCAGAGACGAAGAAGGTTGTGTTTAGCAGGGATGTTACTTTTGATGAGACTACTATTATGAAGCCGGTAACATCTGGAGATACCACACAGACCGATGGTGCTTCGAAGCAGGTGGAGTTTGAAGGAGAGTTGATTTTCCCAGTTCAGAGAAAGGATAGGGAAATGAGAGAAGACTTTCCTGTAGAAGATGAGCCAGTTGAAAGGGAGGTTTCAACCCAGGAACCTCAACAACAACAAGAATCAATCGCAACCGGCAGGCCACGACGAATAGTAAGAAAACCTACTCGCTTTATGGATATGGTGGCTTGTGCAACTTCAATTGCAACTGATGGCATTCCTTCAACTTATAAATGGGCTGTCCGGAGCTTAGAAAAGGAAGAGTGGATGAATGCTATGAATGAAGAAATGCAGTCCCTTCATCAGAATGGAACGTGGAGATTGGCCAAACTCCCAAAGGGTAAGAAGGCAATTGGTTGCAAATGGGTGTATGCGAAGAAAGAAGGATTTCCTAACCAAGGTGATGTGCGTTACAAAGCAAGACTGGTAGCTAAAGGCTATGCTCAGAAGGAAGGAATTGATTACAATGAGGTATTTTCTCCAGTTGTAAAACATTCCTCCATTAGAATTCTGTTGGCTTTGGTAGCACAGTTGGATTTGGAACTAGTTCAGATGGATGTTAAAACTGCATTTCTAAATGGAGACTTGGAGGAGGAAATCTATATGACTCAGCCTGAAGGATTCAAAGTTGCTGGAAAGGAGAATATGGTATGTAAACTTGAAAAATCGTTATACGGATTGAAGCAGTCTTCGAGGCAATGGTATAAACGGTTTGACAAGTTTATGTTGCGGCACAAGTACAGGAGAAGCAAATACGATCATTGTGTGTATTTGCGGAAGCTTGAAGATGGATCTTTTATCTATCTCCTTTTGTATGTTGATGATATGTTGATTGCTTCAAGAAATCAAGCAGAGATTGAGAAGCTTAAGGATCAACTGAAGAAGGAGTTCGAGATGAAGGATTTAGGTGAGGCAAGGAAGATACTTGGCATGGAGATAACAAGAGATAGACAATCGAAGAAGCTCTTCTTATCTCAAAAGGAGTATTTGAAGAAGGTGCTACATCGTTTCGGTATGAATGAAGAAACCAGGACGGTTAGCATCCCACTTGCCCCACATTTTAAGCTTAATGCTGACATGTCGCCGAAGGATGAAGATGAACGAGCATATATGTCAAGGGTGCCATATGCGAATGCTGTTGGTAGCTTGATGTATGCTATGGTTTGTACGAGACCAGACATTTCACAGGCAGTTGGAGTGGTGAGTAGGTATATGCATGATCCCGGAATGGAGCATTGGCAAGCTGTGAAATGGATTCTACGGTATATTTGTAATACTGTAGATGTTGGATTGGTCTTTCAGCAGGGTGTTGATCAATGTCTAGTTGGGTACTGTGACTCAGATTTTGCAGGTGATTTGGACAAAAGAAGGTCAACTACTGGTTTTGTATTCACTCTCGCAGGTGCACCAGTTAGTTGGAAGTCAACTTTACAGTCAACGGTAGCTTTGTCTACAACAGAGGCAGAGTATATGGCGATTACAGAAGCTGTAAAGGAGGCGATTTGGCTTCAGGGGTTGCTTGGAGAGCTTGGTGTTGGTCAGGAAAGCATCACAGTATTTTGTGATAGCCAGAGTGCTATTCAGTTAGCAAAGAACCAAGTCTACCATGCAAGAACGAAGCATATTGACGTCCGATATCATTTTGTAAGAGAAATTTTGGAAGAAGGTGGAGTCACAATACAGAAGATACGAACAGATGACAATCCTGCTGATATGTTGACAAAGGTGGTGACTTCTATTAAATTTCAACATTGTTTGGATTTGATCAACATTGTTGAACATGGTGTTTTGAATAGAAGTTACAATTAGAATTTGTAAATAGGAGAAATTGAGACTGTGAGATCTTGCCAAGGTGGAGATTTGTGAGTTTTGGCAAGTCCCACATCGGTGGGTTTTGGGTTTGAAGGGGGGAGGTTTTAGTATAAATAGAGTGCCTCCCCCTCCCTTATTCCTCACCCCACAATTGTCTCTCAAGGCATTTGTACATCTTCCTCTTTTGTAGTATTTCACTTGTAAATTATTTGGAGTGAATTTAGGATCTGATATTTCTCTTATATTTGTCCGATTTATTATTTATTAGTTGCATTTAAATATAGTAGTTGGTGCTTATTATATTATTAAATTACGTCTAGAAACTTTGTTTTCTAGTTGGGTAATTTTCTAATATAATCGGTTACACTCTATATTGCGCTTCCTCAACAGAAATAATCGCGCAAAAGAAACAGAGGAATCGAATTCGACAGGAAATTTGGGTGTGAGAGAGAAAGAGAGAGGGTTCTAGGAGTGAGGGAGAAGAGGCAAAGCTCCATTGATCTCTGAGAGTAGCAGCGTCAGGATTCATAGCGTCAGGAGGGACGTGTTATAAAAAAAAATTGTGTTCGCAGGTGTGGAAACTGGAGAGGATGAAACTGAATTGGAGCTGCGGCTAAGCTCAATGAAGGAGAGGATGAAACAGCACCGCGGAGAGGGCAATGATCTTGGCCTAGTTCGAATATGAGAGGGCGATGATACTGAGTATCGAGAGAAAAATGATTCTGATTTTGATTTTGTGCTCTGAGAAGCAGAAATTTTTAACTTCTTTTTTTTATTCCTCACCATAAAAAATAAACCTCTATTATTCCTCACCATAAAAAATAAACCTCATCTCGCGGAAAAGAAAAAAAACTGAGTTTACCAAACTCAATTCTTATCAATTTTTATTCCTACGAACAGAAATTAAAAATCAGACTTGTCTGCCACAAATAGTTTTTAGAGAGATAAATACCATCAAAGCGATAAGGGAAAACAAAAAACAAGTAGGTAGTATGGTAGAGAAGGCATGGTGGTTGCTTGGAAGCCAGAATTTTGAAGGAATAAAAGAGAGTTGAGGAGTAAGAACTCCTGTTTCTTCCTACTAGCCCACATATATGTTCGATATATATCAGCTTTCATACCAAATAGAGAGAATAGAGCAAAAGGAGAAAGAGAACTGAGCAAGAGTTTAGCGCATTGAAGGAGCTGGTGGAGGTGATGAATCTGTGCCGATGATTTTGGAAGTAGTAGCCGATCCGAGAGATTCAGATCTGAAGAAGAAAATGGGATTTGAATCGCTGGAAAGGGGAAGGTTCAGATGTGGAAGGAAAGAGGGAAGGGCAGTTTGGAAATTAAAGAAAGTCTGACATTTTTTAATTTTTTTCAAATGATGTGGGGCCCACCTAAAAGTAACAGTTGTTTAAGAGATTTAACGGTATGAGTATTTTTACACCCATTTTAAGAGCTCATGTGCGTTTTTGCTCATCCGAAAAACACATGAGGGTGGTTCACAGTGGCTCATAGAAGATTAATTAAAGCTAACATTTTGATAATCAAATAACTGTTATGAATATACTTATTACGTGGATGTCCATTGACTCAAAATCTCCAGATATTATAAGATGACATGGGGTCCACGCATAGTAATATACTATTTACATAGTAACTCTTGAAGGTCTATAAATAGAGATCTTATGTAAATATTTAAGATATACTTGAATGAGAAACCGTTTTATCTCTCTAGAATTTCCTCTGATTTCTCTCTAGAATTCCTTCAGTTTTATAACACGTTATCAGCTGATAGCGCTGATAGCTTCTTGTAGAGTTTCGGATTATCAGTCGTTCTTCTTTCTCTAATCCTGTTATACTCCTCTGTCCTTCTTTAGTTCGCCATCGTTGAAGCTTGCGTTCCTGTGCGCATACTTCTTGCTTGCTTCAGTGCCGTTGTGATATCCTTCATTATTTTCTTTTCCTCCTACCTTTTCCTCAGTTCTGAAGCTTATTTCTTTATGCTCTCCTACACACTCCTTGCGCAAATTCCCCTCCTTTTTCTGACAAATCAGTGAGCTTCTTCTTATTCAGTTGGGTACAACCTCTGTCTTAGCTCTATCATTATCTTCATCATGAACACCACCATGGCCTCCTCCTTTCCCATTTTTCTCTCCCTTCTTTCTATTCTTCTTCTAAAAATCATAATGACTTTGGACCTCTTCCCAGAACCTCACTCTCGTAAATTTTTCTATCATCATGATTTTTCTCTCTTCCCTATTCTTTTTCTTCCTTTGTTCTTCCAGTCTTGTTTCTGTGCTACAATTTTAGTTGATGGAGCCTCAGATTGGAAGAATCCCATTGTTTACTTTGGAGATTCCATAATTTTCAAGCACTGGATTCTTGTTGTCCTTTTCAATCCCAATTTCTTTTCAAATTTTCCGAGTTTCATAGTTACCAACAGTGAAGTCCCCTTCCCCTGAATAACGTATTTGGCCAAACTCAAAGATATCCTTCGTTCTACTGTGCCCAGACGCTAAGGAGAAGTATCTCAACAAGCTTGTTCATGGAGTTCTCAAACACCAAATCGCTCCATATTACTAGAGCTTGCTTCAAAATAATCCGAAGGAAGATGGATCGACGACAGAACAATGAATGGGAAAAAAAAAATAGGGCTGCCGACAGGAGAGAGAAGAAAGAGGGAAAATAAAAAGAGAATGAAAAACGAAGGAGAAAAGAAAAAAAAAAGGAGAAAGGTGAAGGTTTGAAAGAAAAAAAAATTGATCAGTGGGCCCATATGTTTTAACATTGTGATTGCTCTTTTTTTTTTATACAAAAGAAGGCTTAACAGGATTACAACCTTGGGGAATTAAATCCCAAACACTCTTGGACTAGCCAAGTACGCAAACTACATGGACACTCACCCAAAATACTAGAATTAGCAATACCTCTTTTTGCCAAGGCATCCGCTAATCTGTTACATTCTCTAGGGATTACCCTAACATCAACCTACCAATTAAGAGATAAAAGATGCCTAGCTCTAAACATTAAACTACTACAAGAATTACAAGAACTATCAAGCAACAAATTGACAACATTATCAGCATTTGACTCCAGTATCAACTTCCTAATACCCATGTCCCAACCAATCTGCAATCCTTTGACAATAAAAAATAGATAGGTTTCTCCATTCCCAGAGCTTCCAAACCGCAACACCAAAGAAAAGATACTACTGGTCCTTCCATTTACATCCTACTTGCTCATTTAAATTAAGTAAAAGCCAATTGCGTAGACTACATGAAAAAAAGGAGGAAATATACCAAGGTTTTATTTGCTCCATCCACATTTGCTTAGCATATCCACAGTCCCTCAAGACATGTAGAATATCCTCCGCACTAGCATTACACGCCCCACATACAGCAGAGTCACTAGACCAGGAACTCCTCCAAAGCTTAGTAGGAAGCCTAATCAAGGCTACTTTCCATAAGAAAAGCCTTATTCTCTCAGCTCCATTCCATTTCCAAATAGCTTTGAATATCCTATCTTTGAGTGCCATAGGATTTTGTTCAATAAGACCATAAGCACTCTTAACAGAAAAATTCCCATCCCCAGCCGCACCCCATACCAATCTGTCAGCACTTGCATCCACCCTAGGAGGAAGCACCGCCATGATCCTTCTCAAGCCATTAGGACTAACAAAGGAAAGGATCTTCCTAATGTTCCACATCCCCGCCTCCACCCAATCCGCCACCACTGAATCCTCCACCACCTCGGATAAAGGCTGAACACAAAAATCTGCAAGCTTAACATTAATATCCACCCAACAATCATGGAAGAAATTAACAATCGACCCATTATGAACCATCTACTTAGATCCATTATCTATTATCTCCTGCTGGTCACAAATAAATTTCCAAATCATGGAATCTCCAACCCGATAAGAAAGGAGAGAGTCCGAATCCCTCAGCATATATCTGATGGAAAGAATATCAGCCCATAGTCCTTTTGCCCCAGAGACTAACTTCCATGCAAGCTTAGCACCACAAGCTTGATTCATTGGGCACAGTTTTCGAAAACCCAAACCGCCAAAATCCTTCGACCGAGTAATCTGATCCCAACCTATAGCATGAAACTGTTTCTCCTCCCTACTATGGCCCCAAACAAAATTCCTCTGAAGCCTTTCAATTTCTTTACACACACTCACAGGAAGTTTAGCAACAAGCATACTATATACAGGAATAGTACTAATCACAGATTTAGCAAGACTTATTCTGCCAGCCATTGAAAGAGAGCTAGCTTTCCAAACACTCAGCTTAGCTTTGACTCAATCAATAATAAATTGGAACTTTTCCCTAGGACTCCTAGTTCTCGATAGAGGAAAACCCAAATACCTACCAATATCACTAGAAACATTCATATAAGTAATCTCCTTAATACGCATCTTAGTATGAAGAGGCACTCTAGGAGAAAAGAACATGGAAGATTTAGCAACATTCACCCTTCCTCCAGAAGTGCCCATAAAATCCTGCACACAATTCATCATACAAGTAGCTTGCCCCTCAGTAGCCACTCCAAACAAAAGTAAATCATCGACAAACATCAAATGGGACACATTAGGTCCTCCCCTCGCTACAAAAATTGGTTTCCACACCCCTTCCTCCACACTATCACAAATTTGATGGGACAATCTATCCATACACATAACAAACAGCAGAGGAGAAATAGGATCCCCTTGTCTAAGAGCCCTTACTGGAGTAAAGAAATTAGTTTTGGACCCATTCCACAAAACATTATAAGTTGCCGAAGTAACACATTCCATAACAATATGAACAAAAGCTTCTCCAAGACCGACATCAATAAGAACTTGTTTAAGAAAAACCCAGTTAATCCTATCATATGCCATTTCCATATCAATCTTTATAGCCATGAGCCTTTTCTTGCTCCTATTTTTCCTTATAATATGCATAATCTCTTGCCCCACTATAATATTATCCTGGATGCACCTACCTTTAATGAAACTTGATTGAAAGGGAGAAATTAACTCATTCATAAAACCCCTTAGCCTCATGGCTAGAATCTTAGAGATACATTTATAGTGAACCGTACATAAAGAAATAGGCCTAAAATGAGAGACTAACTCTATGTGCTCTCTTTTAGGAATCAAGGAAATAAGAGTACGATTCACTTCTCCCATACCTGACTCCCGTTTGAAAAACTTCCTCACAAATTCACACAAATCAGCCCCCACTGTACCCCAATTAGCCTTGTAAAACAAAGGAGGAAAACCATCAATTCCTGGAGCCTTGTAACTCCCCATAGAAAACAGGGCCTCCTTAACCTTCTCCACCGAAGGCACACAGTCTAACACAGCCCAAGCCTGCTGATTAATTACAGGGAAACAGGTTCTAGTACTAAAACCCGAGACAGGCAGATCTTCAGAGCAGTAAATATTCCTAAAATGCCTAACAACAAGGGACTTTAATTCTCCCTCATCATCCACCCAGGAACCACTCTCATCTTTGAACATCACAATTTTATTTCTCCTACTCCTCATCTTAGCTTTTAGATGATAATATTTAGTGTTCCTATCACCTTTAGAAATCCATTCACTCCTAGATTTTTGGAACCATTTGATCTCTTCCAACTTCAATATTCTCTCCAGATCCGCATTCAACTCCATTTCCAGATTACAGAGGAACTTTGAGCTAGGATAGTTAGGAGAACTCTGAATACCATTAAGTCTATTAATTATGCCCTATTTTTTCTGTTCAACCAAACCAAACACCCCTCTATTCCAAGAAGTAAGGAGGGGTTGGAGGTTTTCTAATGACTGATCCAAATTCCCTCCAACACCCCAAGCCTCACTAAGAAAATCAACAAACTTATCATGCCATAACCACATGGCCTCAAACCTAAACGGCCTACTCAAAACCCCCGCATTCAGACTACCAGTACACACCAAACAAAGAGGATTATGATCCGAGAATTGGGTACGAGGCATTACCTTCACCAAAACACCGGCAAACAGCGCAATAAACTCGGAATTAGCCACCACCCTGTCCAGCCTTTCAAAAAGTCTCCGACCCCCTTGAATTTTCGGCCCCCTCCAGGTAAACTTCGGACCAGTAGCCCCTAGGTCCTGTAGCTTACACTCTCTGAGCCTCTCATAAAATAAAGCACACCGAGCCAAATGCGAAACCCGATCCCCCTGACCTCTCCGATGGAGCTGTTATATCATTGAAGTCGCCAACAACCGCCCATGGAGTCACCATGCTAGAAGCAAAACTCTTTAGCTCAGCCCATAAAAGTTGTTTGTGGCGATAATCTGGAATTACGTACATTGCCGTTACAGAAAAGAAATCACCCCAAGGAAATCTACATCTGAAGTGAAAAAACTGTCGCCTTTGACTAACAACATCAACCTCAATTAAGTCCGACCTCCATGCCGCAAAGAGGCCGCCCGATCTGCCCTGACTCGGCACATGGGCAAACCCATCAAAACCCAACCTTCCCACAATCATCAATTTATCCATCTTTTCACACTTAGTTTCCGCAAGAACCACGAGACAGGGACGAGATTTAGAGCAAGCCAGACGCAAGTTCTGAAATAATTGGCCCCCGCAGGCACCTCTGACATTCCAATAAAGAATATTACTACCCATAGACAAAAAGCAAAGATCCACCCCAATCACAATTCTAACACACTCAGGATTTGGCTTGAGGCCCGACCCTAGCCCCCATTAATTCCTCAGGTGTCTCAGCCACCATATTCTGCACATGATCCAGTAACTTAGGCTGGGCCAAAAACTTACCTTCCAAGCCCGGTAACAGCTCCACGTCTCCAGGGTCGAAAGTTGGATCCAGCATAACCGCCTCCACATTATTCGGACCCTCCAAGCTTGCCACTCCATCCTTCTTAAAGTCTGTCCCATCCACCGTGTCATCCCCCCTTGATTGACTTTATAATAGGTTAGACTCAGCTGATTAGGGACCCTTCTTGATCTCCTTCTCACTCTCCCTACTCCTTTTCTCCACTCTCTGAACCCCCTGACTTCCTATCACTCTGTCCTTATCATTCATTAAATGCTTCCCTTTGTTCACCTTTTTCGATCTACCGCCAGTCTTCTCCTTAGCTTTAAATAGTACAATACTCTTCGAATTCTCCTCAGCGAGCATGTCTATATAGGTACCAGCCATCGACGCCTCCGCCGACACTCTGCTCTGCCCAAGTTCACCAACTCCCACCTCACTCTCAGCTAACACACCGAATCTCGAGCCACCAACAAATGGAGAATCAAACTCCTTATTCCCTTTACTTCCTTCCTTCTTCCTATAACGCTTATGAACAACTCTCCAGGTATCCTGTTCACTCCGTTCATCATCCTTCCTGGATTCACCCCCCGACGCGTTATCCTTTTCCTGCGTTTCCCCCGACTTACTTATTTTGCAATTCTCCGCCAAGTGCCCATATACTCCACATGAAGTACACAACATATGCAATCCCTCATACTCCACAAAATACTCCTGGCCATCAAGTTTAAACCCAGCCATTAACTGATTACTTAGATCAACCAATACACATATTCTAGCAAAATGGCCCCTGAGATGCCCAGACGTATTGATGTCTATTTTAATTGTTTCACCAATCCGATTACCGATCCATGTTAGAGCTTCTCGATCATAGTATTCTAGGGAAACTCTTGGCATTCTCACCCAAACAACAACCTTATCAATGGTAGCTGCCCAAGGATCAAATTCAGGCTCCAATGTCTCACAGTAAGGTAATGGTCAAAAATCAACTAAGGACCTCCCATAAGGGCATTCTGATAGTCCTCCCCATTGGATAGCTTAACCACGAAGAAACTGTTCCCGATATTGATCAAGCTGACAACTCCACGTTTAGCCCATAGTTTTTGCAAAATAGCCAGCAGTAACTTGTATCCTATATTCCTTCCCAGCAACTTAACTATCACTACCTGATTCCAAGCCTTATGCAGATGCTTTTTCATTTGCTTGGAGAAGGAAAAAGTAGGAAAGTTCCTATCCTCCTCCTCCAATATGCAACATAAAGGCTCAGAGCATCTTCTTCCATATTCTCTCTATTATCTTCAAAACTTTTATGAAGATTGTCATTAGAATCTCCCTGGTTAATACCCTGGAGTTTCTCCACAAAAGACATCCCTGGCTCTTTCAAATTATTCATTGAGAAACCAAGCTTTAGCCATTCTTTCCCCAACAATTCATTATCTACATTCTTAAGCTTTTTAGAACTCCTGTTAATCAGATCATTCTCCTAAGACGACAGTGGGACGAGAGCAGAAAATTTCACAGGGATCATTTTTAGCATCGAAAGATGTTATTAACTCTGTGATTGCTCTTCTTGTGTTCAGTAGGAAGAGTTCACGTGAAGTTTTGATCAATGGGCCCATATGTTTTAAGATTGTGATTTCAGTGGGCTCATGTGCTTTATATTATTATAACATATAATAATATATTTTAAAAAAAGTATCTATCGGCTGAACAATGATTTTCTCTAAAAAAAATAAAAAAATTTATTTTATTTTAAAAGGGGACAATAAGTAAAGCTATTGACAATCCAAGGTGAGTAGATTTTTCAAATTTATCTTTATTATTATTAATCTCAATTTCAGATTTTATTTTTATTGTCATTAATTTGACTCCATATTGGAAGTCTAGATTTAATTTTTCCTTTTAGTTTTTTTATTTTGATATTTTATTATTGTTACTAACATTTATTTTACGCATTTATTTTTATGTCAATAACATTTAATTTTATTGCCACTAACATTTATTTATCTTTCATGGTGACATACTAAAATATATGTATTAGTGGACTTCATTTGTTCTTTACTGCTTTATTTATTTTTTATGGTTGCAACACTATATTAGTGGGCTCCATTTATTTATTTTATTATGCTTATATTTATCTTTTATGCATTTATTTATCTTTCATGGACACATTAGTATTTATTAGTGGGCTCAATTTATTTATTTTATTTTACATTCATTTATCTTTCATGGCGGCACACTAGTATCTATTAGTGGGCTACATTTATTTAATTTTAATTCTTTACCGCTTTATTTATTTTTCATGACGGTGACATTAGTATAGTGAACTTCATTTATTTATATTTTTTTAATATTTTAATTCTTTACTGCTTTCTATATATTATATTAATATATCCCCCTTCCCTTTTATTTTTATTTATTTACTGCTTTATATATATCCCCCTCCCTTTTATTATGGCAATGACACTAATATATACATGTATATTAGTGAGTTCGATTTATTTATTTTATTATTATTTTTTTTATATTTATCCTGATGAAAAATTATTAAAGGCCATATGTATCATGAAATCAAAATGCCATGGAGATATGAGGCATAAATTGGCCTGAGAACATGAGAAGACATAAATTGGCTAGAAGCCAAGTGATAAATTAGCTTGAAGTAAGAGACAAGTTGGCCTGAAACCAAGAGACAAATTATGAAACAAGGCTTGATCCATAAATTTTGTATGCTATCAGTTGTATAAAGGCCTCAAAATTGTAAATTTGGCATTAAATACCCCCTTGTTCATTAGAACAAATTAAAGGGATTGTATGACCACCAAAAGATGGTTGTTCTTCTGAAAGATTATTATAAAGTGGATGTATTCAATTTGCTCTTGTAGTAGCAAAATTTTGAATTCTGTAATTATTTCTCACATCCATGTGGTCAAACAAAACAGAGTTTTTTGTTGTAAGAATTATAAATTTCAAGGCTTGATTCCATTCTCATAAGTGAATGATGTAATGAATGGATCTAATTGTTGACGTGAACAACCTTGGGTATGATTGTGGTTGTAATTGTGATGATTCAAATTCCCACTTGTAGTAGAGAAAGATTACTGATAAGGACTACAAAAGGGAAATTGACATAATAAATATGCTAAAATTAATGATGTTACTATCTTGCTTCCCATGATTTTATGAGAAATGGACATGAGAGTCCTATAATTAATAACAACATGTTTACACCAGAATTGAAGGGTAAACAAGAGTGGTATTGAATTATTATTGAGGCCCTGAAGGCATATGTATCAAATATTGAATGATACAAAGAATTTTCAGTTATTGTCCTAAAGACAAATAACTGTAGAGAAAATTGCCACTCAAGAGTAATAATTTTTAAATGCTAATAGTCTTGAAGACTAATTAGCATAGTATGCTCAACAAGAGGTCAATGTTGAGACTATTTTTGGTAATATAAATTTGAGACTCTGGAAGAGCTATGAGAATGTAAATTTGATTTAAGGCTCCAGAAGTTTTGTTATCTGAAGAAACAAAACTATGCATTAATTATGCATTTTATTCTACCAAATATAAGTACAAAATGAAACTTGTTGAGTTTTAAAGATATCTACAGAAATAGATATTGATATATGCTATTGTAAATTAGAAGTTTACTGCCAATGAGATATTAAAAAGGCAATGAGCTGTAAAGAAAGTATGTTTATATGTAACTCACATTTGAGGGGGAGATTTGCTAGAAAGCAAGTGTGAGTTAGAATTGTGAGTTAATTTTTTTTTGAGAAGTTATATACTTCTCACACAAAGCCGAAAAGATCTCCCAAAATGGATGTCAGATTATGAGATAGTAAACCAGAAGTTTACTAATTGTTCGCATAACTTGTTTGATCATCCAAGTCATATATATAATAAGATTATGTATTGACATCCATCGAAGAACCAGAAGATTCTTCATGATGTGCTACTTGTTCTCAAATAGAAATGATTATGAGAATATCATTGGTCATGATTGGTAATGGATCTTTGGAAATATATCAAACAGATTTATATGGGCCCATTGAAATAACATGTGAACCTTACAATTGAAAGATGCATCTATAAAAAGGTTACATGTGGGATTATTAGCCTGCAACGTTTGCAATGATATTTGCAACCTAAAGTTTGCAATAATGTTTGAATATATTATGTGCACAATTTCCAGATTGAAAGATCCAGAAATCATGTATTAAAGCCTCCATAAATTGGTATGAGAACAATGTTTATATGTTTGAAGCAATTATATAAGCCAACAAAATTCTCCCAGTAAAATTGGCTTTTGGTCAGAAGCCAAATTAATTCTATCTTAAAGGTTTGAATGTGTAATGTTTATTAATCCACCACGATGCATATAGATGGATATACAAAGAAAGTTGGGATACATGTTGAAACTTATACAACATAATTAGTCAATTTGATATTGTTTTCTCAACATGAGGGGGAGAAATTGAATAGCTGGAAAAGAGAATACATGAAATATAACCATGAAGTATATATCCTCCAAATAAAGAAGTGTGAACCAGTAGTTCTTCAGGTTATGCATTCATGAAATATCTGCCAGATAGAATTACTGACCCAAATGAGATTTATTCTCATATTCTAGCTGAAAATGCTCCAAATACAAATGTGACATGCCTGAATCATGAAAAACTATTTGGTTCCAAATAGTTATATTATAAAGCATATTATAAAGATATTAAGGAAGTGACATAACTAATTGAAAAAACCTCAAGAGAGGTTCATGTACCTGAATAATATTGATCAGTTATGTCGAATTGAAAAAATGGAACCGAATAGATGAAATTGTTGACAATAATATTGAGAATGATATCACGTGATCAAATGAGGATATTATATGTCATAAGAAGTTGACATAAAGATGATTGGCCAAGAGAATAAAGTGAAATTGAAAATGACGCAAATATAATTATATCATGATAGTTATGGACCAGAAGTCCAAAATTTGAAATATATGATTTTGTGGTGGAAACAATAATTTTGTATATCTTGTAGTTTATTAAAGAAAAATTATGCATCTGTAAGATATTGTTATAGCATATGTTATGGCTTATTAAATTATGAAGATTGGAATAAAATTTTTAAATCGATCCAAAAGTGCCAGAAGCACATGTCCCTGAAGGACGTAAGGTACCAGTAGAATAAGTCCCTGAAGGACTCAAGATGTTAGAAGCATCAAATTCTCGAGGATAATCAATTAAATAAGTTTATATATTGCATGAAGCATTTATAGTGCTTATGGTGTCATTATCTGAATGTACATTTATTGAAAGTTTTATATGCACATGAAAAGATTTAGATGAATTTTGTTATGATTTTACTTGAAAGATTTAGATCTTGCAGGTATACAATGAACAGTCAGACTGAGTGTTTCTATTGTTTCATAGCGAACAAATTTTTGATGACAGAATGAAAGATATACACAGAAAGACATTGAAGCAATGTTGTCATTAGGGGGAGTAATACTGATGTAATCAAGAGGGAGAGACGATACATGTTGTACTCTTTTTCCCTTATCTAGGTTTTGTCCCACTGGGTTTTCTTAGAAAGACTTTTAATGGGACAACATTAGAAAGTATATCAATGAATGATGTACTCTTTTCTTTGGCTAGATTTTTATCCCACTGGGTTTTTCCTAGTTAAAGTTTTTAATGAGACACATTCATAAATGGACATCCAAGGGGGAGTGTTATGAATATATTTATTATGTGGATGTCCATTGACTCAAGATCTCTAGATATTACAAGATGACATGGGGTCCACGTATAGTAATATGCTATTTACATAGTAACTCTTGAAGGTCTATAAATAGAGACCTTATGTAAACATTTGAGATATACTTGAATGAGAATCCATTTTATCTCTCTAGAATTTCCTCTGATTTCTCTCTAAAATTCATTCATTTTTATAACAATAATAATGATTATTATTAATGCTAAAATAATAATAAATAAAACCTCCCTTAAAAAAATAACTCATTCCAGAGCGTTGCGGTGCACACCCTAAATATCCATTGCCTATTGTGGGACTTTGTATTTATTTTTGTACGACCATTGTGGAATTTAGGGGATTTTCCCATCTTTATATTATTACTCTCTCTGGTCCTAATTATAAGACAAAATTTAAGAGTTGGCTTTGGTCCTAATTATAGGACAAATTTTTTTTTTTTACCAATTTCTTCCTAAAATATCCCTATTTTATTCACTTAAGTGTGTTTGGTTTTTGATGAATATATGCATGTGGGTGTGAAGACTCTTATAGTTAGTGAAACTTTTAATTATTGGATTTTAAATTGTTTATCGATAAGCTAACGTTAATTTGCAAACACACACACACACACTATATATGTGTGTGTGTGTGTGTGTTTACATATATATATATATATATATATATATATATATATATATATATGTAAACACACACACACAAATATATACATACATATAAAAAAAAAAATATGTGTGCATTTGTGTATATTTGGGGACTCTGTTATATATGTGTGTGTGTAAACACACACACATATATCTATATGTCTATATAGACACACATACACAAATATATACATACATATAAAAAAATATGTGTGTGCATTTGTGTATATTGGGGGGGTCTGTTATATATGTGTGTGTGTTACACACACACACATCAATATGTCTATATAGACACACACATATATACATACATATAAAAAAATATGTGTGTGCATTTGTGTATATGTCCCAGGGGTGTCTGTGTGTATATGTGCACATATATCTATATATCTATCTAGACACACACACACAAATATATACATACATATAAAAAAATGTGTGTGCATTTGTGTATATGTCCCAGGGGTGTTTGTGTGTATAGTTATATGCATATATAAATAAATACTTACATGTGTGTGTATACATACATATATGTATATAGACACATACACATATATGTCCTAAGTGTTATAAATTTACTTTTATTGATGTCATTTAAAATTTATATAATGGTATTTTAGACAAATGAGTAAAATTAACTAATTTAATTCCTCTCCTTAATCTCCCCAAAATTAATTAAATATGTCCTATTTGAGTATTATTTTTTCTTACAAAAAAATCTTTTCTCAGGGCGCTTCCCCTGATCCTCCGACCCTCGCATTCTCAGTTCTTACCCAAGCTTGCGGCGTCTGTGTGTGCTGGGGGGCTCGTCTCGCCGTCGGCCGTTCGCCATTCAGGTGAACTTCTCTCCGTCGCCCCGTCTTCACCTCCGTTTGCCGTTCTATCCCCGAAGTCTTGGCCTGCAGCAGTTCATCCCGTCGTCCTCCATCGTCGCTAGTCTGTGGGTCTTCCATGGAAGTTGATAGACCTGATGGCCGTTCGCCTAGTCAATTGAGGCCCCTTGCTCGCTCTCGGGGCATCCTTAATTGTGCCCATGGATCTGCTAGCTGGACTCAAGGTTATTCCCCTATATTTTCCCGTGCCTTTGGTTTTCTTTTATTTCCTCTGACATTTACTTTTTCTGTATCACGCTCAGTTTAATGTTGTCATTGATGTAAGTCGGATTTATATTTCAAGTAGAGATTTTCATCAGAGTGTCTTTTATTCATATTTATATATATGTTCTTATTTTTTCTCGTATTTGTCATTGAGACTTCAATTAGTATAGGTGGGGAGATGAATGGATTTTGGATGAGAAATGACGGTCGTGGTTTAGTAATAATGATAATGTTAGGCATTGTAACATTCAATAAATTTCATAATCTCAAATCAAATCAAATAAGTCGTATCTTGCTCAGACCGATAAATAGAGATAAGGTTATAGTTAAAGCTGCTAGTAGAAGCCAAAATGACTTCTGGCCATTTGGTTTGTGCACTATGGATTTAACCAAGTAGTCAGGGGTTCAATTCGGCAGGAAAGAAGGAGAAGAAAAGCTGCTAGTAGAAAACCGAAATAAGTAGTTATAGTGGGCATGAAGGGGCTAAATGAAATATGTTCTTTTTATACATATGTTTAAAAAGCACTTCCCTAAGTTTAGAAACAGTACTTCCGCGTTCACGACACTAGGTTTTTGAAATATTTATTGGATTTCCTTTCATCTTTTAGGGGAAACCAAGGTTCTTGCTGCAGTTTATGGACCCAAAGCTGGGTCAAGGAAGAATGAAAATCCTGAAAAAGCTTGCATTGAAGTTATATGGAAGCCTAAGACAGGACAGATAGGTGATTCGTCTTTTTTTTAAGAAAAATGTTTTTTTAACAACCATATTGTTTTTAACATGGCCAAGCTTTATTTTTCTCCTACAACTTCGAATCAGAATTTTTTATTTATCATTGACCATAAAGAATTATATTGACAATATGTTCCATGGGTTTGGAGGCGAATGAGACATCACATCTCTTCTGATTTATTGTGAATGGTTGAATATTTTCATGGCTTAGGTAAACTGGAGAGGGAATCTGAGACGATATTAAAGAAATCTCTTGAAAGCTTTTGCATTCGAAGCATGTATCCGAATACCACTACTTCAGTTATAATTTAGGTATATCTGAAACAAATTTGGTTCTTGGTTCTTTTGTCTTCTTTACCTGATGTGAGATTAGTCCATTGCAGTTTCCTCCTTTTCTTTTGTAACTACTGTTAAGTTTTATGTGTATGTTATTCTGAAGTTAGCCATAAATTATGTATCATCTGAAGTGTCATGTCATGATTGTACATTTTTTGTTGCTACTGCAGGTCGTCCATGATGATGGTGCTGTATCCTATTGCAATTTATAATTATATTATGATGTAGTTGGTGACTATATCTGTCAAATTGTTATATCACACACTTTGACAGAAAATTTTCTTTGTAACTAGTGCTATATTTCACCTTTACAAGCTGTGATTAAAATTTTAGTGGCTGGTACTAATTCATGTTGCACTGTTTCTCTTCAAAACTTTATCAGATATTGTGATTTTTTTCAACAGTCGTGTTAATCACCCTGTGAAATTTACTAGTTGTTAATTTCATCAGGACCGTTTTGCTGTTTCTCCTGATTTAGGCTAAGACAAATGTTAGTATCTGTTTTCAAATTATTCGAGCATAGATACCGGAGTTCATCGTGTTTGGATCCCTTGTCACATGCACTACAATGTGGAAATCTTTTATTGATGATTCTTTTTGCTCGGCAGGTATATGCATGGTTGCAATTTGGTCTCCTTTGCCAAACTCATTCTATTTCATATCATGACTTATTTTCATCTAGCCATTTTCTTTTTAATTCTTGAGAAAGAAGTTTTGGGTAAAGAAATAGGTGGATAGCAATGGAAGGATTCATCTATTCTGCCCCGTCTTATAATGTATGATCATTTCTACAACTTCTGTGCCTGAGGTTCAATACTTCCAATTTAGTTTGGCTTGGTGATTAGTGACTTTCTTGAGGGGGCAACCCCACCTTTTTTGACTATGAATTGAAGCGACAAAATTGGACAACCATCGGATATCACTTACACACTTTGATCCAACTGATGCCCAAAGGAGAAAAATATTTAATATGTTTGTCTCTGGTCTACAACCTTTTGTTGCTTTTCTTGACTTAATAAGTAGCTTCTTCCGTGTGCAATAAATGCTGCATGTGCTGCCCTTGTAGATGCTGGAATTCCATTGAAGCATCTTGCTGGTACCCAAAACTTATGGCATATTGTTTACTGACTAACTACTATAATTTAATATGTTGGAAGTTGGAACAAGGTGAATTTCTCATTTGTTTCATGCTTGTCTCTACAGTTGCAATATGTTGTTGTGTGGCTGATAGTGGCTATGTTTTACTGGACCCTAATAAACTTGAAGAGGAGGTTTGTAGCATTTTTTCCTATTAAAACTTTGTTCATTCAATAGCACATTATGCCTTTTGCATATAAATCTAATTCGATATTTCATATTTAATGGCAGAAACTGAAAGCATTTGCCTATTTAGTCTTCCCAAATGCATGTGTTTCGGTTCTACCGGGAGGATCATTGCAGGTGGACAAGGAAACTATGGAACATGGAATCATAACATCTGTAACCCATGGTGCAATGTCAGGTATCTCTCTTGCTTCTTTGCTACTCCCTTCGATCCTGGACTCTCATACATCTCTGACCAGAGCTTATACTTCCGATCATGCATTTGACAATTTTATCATGTTCCTAAAATCGAACAAGACACGCTTGCACACATGTAATCCCGTTCCCATTTTTCAGTAATTACTGTTTCTGGAATCCAAATTAGGAGCTCAGATTCCATTTTCCCCATATACCTTTCTTTTTCACCTAGTAATTGGATTTGCTTATGATAAGCACGTTCACGCAAGCCGAAATAAAACTATTCATATATACTTACCTTGTAAATCATAAAATCACGACTGAAAAGCTAGAGTGGTGCTTCAAAATGCCAATCCAAACAAGCTCCCACGATTTTATTTTTCTATTTCTTTTTATGGTTTTAATCTTTTCAATGCTTTCTCTAAATGAAATTTTTGTTTCAGTTCTTTCAAGTGGATGATTATCTCCATTGCCTAGAAAGAGGGCGTGCCGCCAGTGCAAAGATGTCTGAATTCTTGAGGCCACAATTATCTGCGGACCCAGCCAAGCAGGTTGTGCCTTGATATATGTGCTTGATCCCATGCTTGCTTTTGCTAGCTAGGTGTTATTGAGCTTCTTATTTGTGAACCATGTACGTTAGGCTAGTTTAATGATATAGTCCTCATTGTTTAGAGTTTAATGAAATCTGAATATTTTTGGGAATTTTTTGAGGTTCTAACATGTGTAACACCGAACAAAATATATGTAAGTTTATTTATTTATTTTTTTTGGGAATGAGCGAGTGATTTTTTTGGAACCCATGAATGCATGGGTAGATTCTAGCTTTATGTATGTTTTATGATTAAGATCGTTGGAAGATTCATGAAGTGATGATGAAGAGAAATTTAAGGAGAAACTCTTGCAATTCCAGATTTAAAAAAAATGACAACTAATGGGCTTCAAACTTAGTTGTTGATTTTGATTTATTTGGGCTTCATAATTTAGTTGTTGATTTTGATTTATTTGTTTCTAGGTGCTGAATTATAGTCTAATGCAATTTTTAGGAAGATGACAGCTTTGCTAATAAACTACAAAATAAAAATATTTTTTTAAAAAATAAAATCATGAAATTCAATTTATTTATTATTAACACAAACAATTATGCTAATTAATTCTAGTTTATGTTGAGTGAGTTATGCCATCATCTGTCAACGTTTCTTTAACGAAATTAACAAATCATAAGCTTAGGACTAATGTTTTATGATTGAAAAAACTGTATAGACCCAATAAAAAACTATAAAGACTCGATTAAAATTTAAATTCAACTCTAAGGACGTGTATGGATTAATTTTTTCCATAGTATTTATCAAAAGTTTGAACCATTACTCCCTCTGGTCTTTATTATAAGGCACCAAATACCATTTTTCGTGGACCAATGAATGGAAGTTAAGTCATTAAATTAATCCAAAATTGATAAATATTTCTTATTTTACCCTTACTTTAATAATGTGAATTTAAAGAGTTAATTAAAAATGAGGGTATAATTGGAAAATAGTAATAAATGAGTTTGTTAATGGTGGCCTTATAATAAGGTCAAAAAATCTTTGGTAGTTGGTACCTTATAATAAGCACCCGAGGGAGTACAAGTTAGCATCCAAGTTTAGTAATAAAAGCCTTAAAATGAAGGTTTAAAGTATATTTTTGTTACAAGAGTTATAGGCAATATGTCAAAAGGATAAAATAATATAATGCATAATTTTCTAAAATTAAAATAAACGGCCTGTTTTTAATAGTCGATGTAAGGTCAACATTGGGTGAAAAATTTTCTTCACGCGCACTGATAATCGACTAATGACAACATTGCACCGGATTTAAAAGATTGTTTACTTACTCCTTTATAAATGGGTTTAAAGCAAAAATGTACTTTTTAATCTTAAAAAAATCTTAAAATGTTCCTAATATAAGAGCTAATTGAGTAATTTAGGTAGATTAGTGGAGTTAATTTGTTAGTTATTTGTAACAAATATAAGTGGATTTTTCTAAAATGTCATCTTTCATCATGACGACTATCTATAGAAACTGCTATGTGTAATCAATAAAAACATTTTAGTAAAAATTATAAATTTAGAAGACAAAGTGAGTTTGAGTTATTATATTTAGGACTGAATTGAACCCCCAATTAGCTCTTTTATTAACCATAATAGATAGTATTATCTCTTATCTTTAATATAAGAGCTAATTGACTTTTTTTAAATAAATTAAAGAAGCTAAATAAATAACATAATAATTATATATGTTATGTATCATTATATTATATATCAGTTTATAAATAAAAAAAAATAGTTTGGAGAAAACTATTGATATAAGTAGTTTAATATTACTTATTTAACTTCTTTAATTTCTAAAGAAAAAAAAAAGGCTTATGCTAAAGACATGAGTTAGCATAATATTTGATGTTGTGGTATATGTGTCTAACTAGGAATTTGAAATATACTAACAAATTCTTCATAGAAGGGTATGTATTTACTCATTTCTTCAATAAACAATCAATTACTCATATACATATAGTGTGGCTGTTTGAGTTAGCGGTGAGAGCGGTGACTTATTTATTATCTAACTTTTTTAGAAGTCCGGTAGGAAAAAAAGTTAGGTTGTAAATATGATTTGTGTTTGGATTGATGATGGTAGAAATGGCGGGGCCCATGTCAAAAAGTTGAGAGTTTTTTGGAAAAAACTACTATATTGAGCTTTTTCCTTAACTGGCTTTTGAGAGTTTTTTTTTTTTAAAAAAAACTAATGAATTTAAAGCTCAACCCAAGATTTTTTTTTACTGGAGTTTTTTTTTCTGACTTTGAGCTACTTAAAACTCTCCTCTCCAAACAGGCCCAATATGTGTTTATTTATTAACTTATGTATTATTTATTAACTTGATTAACATATAACAAAATAGTGGCCAATATTGCTATTTATTAACTAACTATTAATATTTATTTTTTTACAAGCTAAACGCATTGAATGACCAAAAAAACTTCATGTATCAAGCAGCACAGGAAACTTCTATAAACATCATTGAGAGGTGAAAAAAAAAATTCACAGAGATCGATCAAAAACATGATAATATATGTTTTCATTTATGCCTACGAGTTTACTTTTATTTCATCCTCTCCTTCAAATGTCATACTTGGCACTCATAGTTACTCTAAGAGAAATTGTCTTTGTTCTTCCTTCAACCCAACCACAGCAGAATTTGATTCCAACTGTCATCACAACTACCCTCGAGTATCATTTAATTGTTGTGGATTCCCATTCATGGTACCCTCGCTTTTCTTTCATTTTCTTGACCTTTTTCTGGAAAATTTGATTCCATTATTGCTTCCTTCTCATCATAATCTTTCATTGTTTTATGTTTAGCTGCTAAATTCTGTTTAATTAAGCTGTTGATCTGATTATGTTCTTGTTTTGATTCGCAGGTTGAGGTGAATTTGGAAGAAGAAATTAAAGACGAAAGAGAGTTTTATTGTTGTGCTGTTTTTTTTTTCTTTTGTCAAGAAGAAGGATCCATACATTTTTTGGATTAATCTTCTTCTTCTCTGTTTTTTTTTTCAGGAACTTCCATACTTTCGTTTGTTAGATTTCTTTTTTCATCTAGACAAGCTGAGAAATGAGTGTAAAAGTTCTGCCATTATGGCCGCGGCTAGTTCTTGTTCCTCCTCCTTCCTCCGAACAATGCCAGTCAGCAACGGCAGCCGCAGAGGACATCTGTTGTGCCGGTTCTGCGCAAATTATGGGATCGTCTGAGTCTACTTCAAGGTGTCGATCTTGCGAATCGTCACTTTCAACATCTAAATTTATGATGAGAAGAATAATTCTGGCCAGATTATTTTCTTTATATATATTGATTGGAATAAGCAAGCAAATAATGGAGATGTATAGGGAAATTGAACAGGGCAGAGGAGTACTTTGAGAGAGCAGTAATGGTGAAAGAAGAGGATGCAATTAGAGAGACGCAGAGACTCCCAGAAAATATGGAGACTTCTTTTTAGCTGCTGATAGTGAAATTTGCAGAAATAAACCAAAAAAAATTATGAAAATAGATCACTGTGCAAACATATTTCAGAAGTAACCTAGTTGGTGGCGTCATATCAGCAGGCGCCACACCACATGTGGCGCCACTTTGTGTGTGGGGCGCCACTTGTGGCGTGCCCACATGGCACGCCATACAAGAGGCGTTAGCACTCTTTTAAAAAACATTAAAAAAAAAACAATTGCAGGGCGCGTCGCTGCCTCGGTGGTAGCTTTTTTCTAAAAAACTGCCACCAAGGCAGCTGTATGTAGGGGGCGTGAATAATTCACGCCCCTACAGTATTATTTAAAAAAAATTAATAAATACTCCTATTTAAACACCACCCAACACACACACATTCACACCTTTAACAAGAGCTGCGGGAGAGACGTTGGGAGCTGAAGAAAGAAGGAAAGAAGAATACATAAGTTGAAAGCTTTTTTAAGATATGTTATTTTTAGTATAAGATTATTTACGTAGCTAAATTATAATATTTTAACAAATGTTCTTCATAAAATGTTTTGTATCTCTATTTGTCTCTGCAATGATGGTAATATTTTGTCGGGTAGAAAAAATGTTAGAGTTAGAATTTTTTAGAAATTGTAAGTTCTGACAATAGAAGACTGTATTTATGTAGTAATGATTAATAATAAATTTAAGACAATTTATATGTATTTTTTGTTTGTTTTAAAAATTTAAAACTAATTTTTAAATTTAAGAAGTTTAAGATTGTTGTATTATAGGATATTTTGCCTGATTAAATGTTGTGCAAATGGTATATTTGAGTTCATAGAGATAATATGGAAATTTTAATCGATTTAATCTTCAAACATTACTGGAAAAAACCAAAGTAGAATGATAAAATTAGATTACAAATAATAATTCAATATATATGATTCATAATATATATATATATATATATATATATATATATATATATATATATTATGAATTATAATTTGTCTTTTAAATATCCTTCTTATTGGTTAATTTTGATTTATTCTACTTAAATGAATTTATATTTGTTGAACAATTGTCATTATCATAATAGAATTTTTATTATTTTCGTTATCATTTTATGTTATGAATTTTAATATATTAATTAAGTATTGTTGTTAGTATTATATTATTTTCATTATTAATAAATAATTTTGAAAATTCTTACTAATTATGAAATTTTATATTTTTATTAATTTTTATGATTATTAAATAAATTTCGTTTTTTTATTATTATCATATAAACTTTGTTAATTTTATTATTTATATTAATTTTGGTTAGATTATATTATATATGTTATTTTGATTAAAATTACTATATATTATGAGTTTTCTAATGTTTTCTTTAATTTTCGTTCATATTAAATAATTTATATTTAAATTTTTTCTTTACATATTATGAATTTTGAGTGTTTATTTTATTTTATTTATCATTATATACATTTCGTTAAATTTATTAGTATAATATATTATATATTTTAATTTTTAGATTAATTTTTGTTACATTACATTATATATAATATATTTTGTTTATTATTTTCTCATATTATGAGTTTTCAATTTTTTATCAATTTTCTTTATTATTATAAAATTCTGAATAATTGAACTTATGAATAATTCTGAATTTTTTTAATTTATTTTCATTGTTATTATATAAATTTCGTTAATATAATTATTACTACTAAAGATTATGAATTTTGATTTTGTCATTAATTTATGATATATGTTATTTTTATTATTAGTATTTATTATGAATCTTAATTTTTTGATTAATTTTTGTATTTATTATTATCATTATTATATATTATGAATTTGCACTTTCCATTAATTTCTGTTATTATTACACAATTTTGATTTGTTCTTATTCATGTATTTTGTAGAGAATACATAATTATTCATCAGTTGAAGCAGACGGAGGAACGAGCGGAATTCAATTTCCATAATTTTCATCTCCATTCACTGCTTGCACTTTCATTTGGTCTTTTTAATCACATTTTATTTCTTCATTTCTTTGTCTCATTGTTTATATACATTGAGTTTCTTCTCCTGATTAGTTGCAATTTGTGTTGTTGTTTGATTTATCTGTAATTTTGCATTCTTCTTCATTCTATAGTATAAGAAAAAAAATGAACAAGATTCATGCACTTGTATATTATAATGGTTCAAAAAATATCGGCGCAAACGGGTTGACCTTTGAAGGTGACAAACGAGCAATATATATTGTTCGAGGTATGTCATTTGCAGATTTTACTAAAAAGATCCGTTAGAAGCTAAAGCTGCAACAAGAGCAGGTAATATCCTGTGTGACGGTTAGAGTTCTCATTGCGGATGACAAATATACCGGGGTTGAGCTGGCCGATGATGAGGACTTGGACATGTTTTGTGAAACATTTACAGAAAGTCCTACAAATAAATTTGCTGAGTTCTATGTGGATATCAAAACGTCAGAGGAGGGTGTACCAATACCGTTTGATAGACTCCACCTCGATAATGAGTCATATCACATGACTTATTCTGGTACACGTCATCCAACACATTCTACCAATGCGCACGGAGAAGAAAACGAGTATCTGGTAGATGAATCTGACAACGAGGACGAGGAGGAAGAAGAAGAAGAAGAAGAAGAAGACACATTATTGGCAAATGACGCTGATGGAAATGATAGTGATACAGATGATGAAGACCATGGTAGTGTCATGCCACAACATACTAGCATGTTACAATCATCAGGTTAGTTATGAAGCTGTATTAATTTATATTATAATTTTTTATTAGTTAACATGTTTTCACATAAACGGTATTATTTGTGAATTTGCAGAAATTACACCATTTTGGAGCCAGATTCTGCATTATGACGCTATTCATGAGGATTACCTGCATGAGGATATACTTGATGTAGAAGGCTTGGGCCGGGGATCGTGGGCGAGAGGGGACGCATTATATGTGAAACAAGAAGGAACTGTGGATAAGAGTACTACAACACTATTCTCAATGAAATGTCGGAAATATGAACAAGGTTGCCCTTGGAGAGTTAGAGCAGTGAAGCCGAAGAATGGCAACGCTTGGATGGTGACTAAATGGGGTGGGAACCACACTTGTGTGAGCACAACTCTCTCTCAGGATCACACACAACTTGATTCTACAATAATATATGAGGCTATAATCGGTACGGTGCACAAATCCATTTATCCTCAAGTGAATTTATTATTGTTTTTCAGTGAGCATAAATAACATTCATGCTTAATCATTCTTGTGATTGGTTTTGCAGACATGGTCAGGGAATCACCTTCGGTACCTGTGTCACTGATACAAGAAAGGGTTACCGAAATGTTTGGTTACCATGTTTCTTACACAAAGGCATGGAGGGCAAAACAAAAGGCAGTGGCTAAGATTTACGGTGATTGGGAAGAGTCATATGCATTCCTGCCTAGTTGGTTCGCGTACATGTGCTTATTTTCCCTGGGAGCCTCTTACCATATTCAACATGGACCGTATATTGTTGACCGGCGGGTTGTCAATAGGGTTGGTGTTTTTCATCGAACCTTTTGGACCTTCGGTCAGTGTCGTGCGGCATTCGACTGGTGCAAACCGGTCATACAGGTGGACAATACATATCTATACGGTAAGTATAAGGGGACATTACTGATAGCCACCGTCCAAGATGGAAATAACGAGATCCTGCCCATTGCTTTTGCAATTGTCGAGGGTGAAACAAAGGAAGCATGAGAGTATTTTTTGTATAATATACGACAGAATGTTACCAATAATAAAGGTATGTGCCTCATTTCTGATCGACACAAAAGCATAATATCAGCAGTCAGGAATCCAACATTTGGTTGGTAGCCTCCTTATACGTACCATGTGTTTTGCATACGTCATGTTGCAAGCAATTTCGCTACCCGCTTCAAGGACAAGCAGTTGCAGAAAACCTTAAAGCATCTAGGTAATGTGTTCATAGTAATGTTGATTGAAGTATTTTTTAACCTTTACCGTATGTCACGAATAACGTTATGTCTTTCTGTCTTCTTTACAACATATGTGCCAAGCAAAATCCACTTTGATGAATCGCATGAGCAATTCTGCTGTCATAGCCATGAAGTAGCCGAATGGATCGGGAGAATCCCAAAAGAGCAATGGTGTCGGAGTTATGATGAGGAAGGACGAAGATATGGTCACATGACAACCAACCTGTCTGAATCAATCAATAAGGTTTTCCGAGGAGCTAGGAACATGCCAATAACATCGTTGGTGAAATGCACATATTGACAACTTGCTGCTTACTGGTTTAAAAGAGGGACAAAAGCACAACAAGACACCATCAGCGGAAATTATTTTTCGAGCGTTATTAGAGAAGCATTGACTAAGAATGGAGAGAAGGCAACATCGATGCGTGTACAAGCTTACGACCCGGCGCAGACCACGTTTGAAGTTGACGATCAAGGCGATTTATACTCCATGAACTTGACCGATCGAAAATGCCAGTGTGGGAGGTTTCAAGCATTCAAATTCCCTTGTAGTCATGTAATTGCTGCATGTTCGGCTGTAGCCCATGATGCGCAACAGTACGTGGATCCGATATTCTCGATCTACCACCTTATGCAGGTTTACTATTCACCATTTCAGCCGATCGGAAGTGAAGACGGAATACCGCCCGTTGACGGACCCAAGATTATCCCCGATGAATCAAGATTGCGTGGTAAGGGGCGCCCTAAATCTACCCGTATTCAGAATGAGATGGATGAGGTGAAGGTCCAACCTTGCTCCAGTCGAGCTAGATGTACTATATGTAGACATACTGGACATAACAGGCGTGCATGTCCTACAAGGCACATAGTTGATGAAAGACAATAATATTTATATTAGACTGTACGTACATTTTTTTGAAAGTAAGAATAGTTATTTATTCTTAATCCCATTTTTTCATATTTTTTCTTAAGCCATTTTTATTACTTGATTTATTATTTTACGTTATTTTCTCATTTGATTACAAAATAACCTAATATTGTGAAAAATAAAGTTGTTTGACTTGTTTTGGCTTCTCCATTTTTTGATTTCTTTAACGTACTATATTATTTAAATAAAGTTTGGAAAATAAAACTTACAAATTGAATAAGTACATAAACAAGTACAATAAAGTGATTTAACAATTTGCTCAAATATAACATAATGTAACGAAAGGTCATCATGGGGGAGTATAAGCAGGCCACTGTCTTTATCACGCATCATGATCAGGGTTCCTCCGAGGGGCGTTAGCATTGTGGCGATGGCGGAAATCCTCTACAGCCACCCGCATGAAGTCGTCTGAGGGGTCCACGAAGTCATCGCCTGTGTGGTGACTTGCTTGGTATGGACTTCGGCTCAGGCCTGGTGCATCAACCGATGTGTTCACGCACAGGCCAGACTGATATGGACGAAAATCCTCTACACCCACCCGCATGAAGTCGTCTGAGGGGTCCACGAAGTCATCGCCTATGTGGTGACCTGCCTGGTATGGACTCCGCCTCAGGCTTGGTGCATCAACCGGCGTGTTCATGCGCAGGCCGAACTGATATGGACTATGACTCAACCCCGCGCTAGCCACGTCACTGCTGCTCTGCCCATACTCGTATGGCTGGAACCCACGGGTGTCTGTGAAAAGCATGGTCATATGGCCGCTGGTATGTGCTGAAACCAGAGAAGTCGGTTGGTGGGCTGTTTGATGGCCACGAATAAGTGTGATAAACTTGTGTCTGGGCCCCAAACATCGTCTTTGGCACCGACCCGTAACCCGGCATGGGCGCATACATCATTGGTGCCACCGGTGGGTAATATGGAGGGGGTGGCTGCATCGTCGATGGCACATGCGGGTACGAAGGCATACATGGAGACACATGGGATGGCATCTCTGTAGGGGAGTGTGCAGTAGTCTATGGATGCTCATATGTGACATCCCCGCTGAAAAGTGCTTTGGGTCCCACTTAACAGGCGTATATGCCATATTGAAACCTAATGATGGCCTGTATACACCTCCACTGCGTGGTCCTGGCTGTGGTATCTCATATGGCTATGCAGGGTGCTATACTCATCGTTTGGCAATTCCATGTCCCTCCCTCGCACGGGGCGGGACCTCTATAAACGCATCGGGTACACCAGCTAACAACCCCATCGGTGCACTAGGACCAGGCTCGGCTACCCGTCCAAACTCTCTAAACGCAGCGAGCAACTGTTGACAGATCTTCTGCACATCCCTCTTGTTGAATTCAGCCTCAAAATGCGGGGAACACATCCACTAAATCCACTCGACATTTTTGACCTGCAGTTGTACAATAACATAAATGACATTAATTTCATATGAAATATGTGGCAAAAAAAAAAAAGGGAAGCAAGATAATTACATACCACATGCCCGAGCTTCGCCACCTGCCTTGTCATAAACCTTCGGGTATGGGTGAAGTACCATATCATGTACTCCGCGTTCGGGGACATCGGCCCCTCATGTGGATTTGTAGTGCAGATGTGCTCATGCCTTGTGTTCCAATACTAAATGTAGCAATCCAGCTTTACTTTCCAATCTTCAGTGGACTTACTGCATAAGGTCAGATTGTGAGCATCTTTAAGCTGTGCGGCTGCGTCGGGGATGGGTTGCTGCATGCCAAATTGCCGCATGCACCGATCGGGCTGGTGCATCTCCACCATGTGGAAAGCAATTATGGGTGTCACCACCCTCCACGTGTCCTGTGTGTCATCATCTGCACCCATAAACTCATACCCGGCATCTAAAATATGGCTCCCATGTAACCTGTACATGTAAACAAGTGGTAACATATATAACACGAATTAGTTTAATCTTTATGCTTTTTCGTAAGCTCAAATTTATTCTACATACATTGTCGCGCCCCATTTGGTCAAGCTCTATGCGGTATGTCTTTAGCTCACGGCGCACCGACCGCACATGTACACCATTGAACCTGCGTCCATAATGACCACCATCGAGACTGGGCTTTGGAATGGGAAATGATATGGGAGGAAATCTGGACCAAGCCCATATCTGCAACAACAACAAACAACCCCCAATATCTTTGGCTGAAGCTGCCATGGCCTGGTATAGCTCGCGAAATAGTGTAGCGAGTACCGCAAACCCCCAGCTGTATCCTGTAGTATCCGAGAGGTCACCGCCTAGTAATTGTATATATCGGCAAGCTACCTCGTGGCTTGACTTGTCACACAACAAAAATCCACCGAATAGGCGCATGAGGTAGGCACGTGTGTACAATAGCTGACCCTGTATAGTATCTGAGTAATCATCCCATCGGCCCCAATGGGCAGCAAACCACCTCATCTTGATGTTTCCGCCAATCAAGTGCTCTTCGCTGGGAGTAAGACCCATGTATTCATGCATGACTGCTCCCCAGTTAGCATGCGTCCTACCGGAAACTACTCGACCCTCAGTGGACAGACCTAAAATGGCCTCTACATCTTGTAGAGTAATGGTCATCTCACCAACTGGCATATGGAAGGTGTGAGTCTCCAGCCTCCACCTCTCAACCAAAGCAGTAATAAGGTCTTTGTCAATCTGCACCAACATAAAAGTAGAGATCAAATATGTAATCGTATTCATTATCCGTAACATGTACAAACAATTAGAAGAATATAATTAATTACATTATGAATAAAGCATACATTGAGTCTCTTCATGCGAGACACGTGCCAAAACCCTGCCCGGTGAAGGTGCTGCTGCAACTCATGTGGGATGTCATCTGGGTCATGGACATCTCCTGGCCCTTGTGCGGCTCGCCTCACCCTTAAGGTATCACAATCTTCTTCGTTCTACACAACTTGTGATCGGTGTGACCGGCACCTCCTCATCAAGAACTCCCTACTCTTTGGGGCCGGGATGAATTGTGGGGTTGGGTTGATAAGCCATTTGACTAACACAAATTTACCTCACATTACACATTACTAAGTTACTAATTATTTATTATGTAAATAATTTAATCAAACAATGAAAATTCGTAATATATAATAATAATAATCAAAAGGGAAAATTGATTACAGGGCCCAAGGAAGCAAAATAATTACAAAAAAGGCCCAAGAAACATTCACATGCCAGAAATCTGGCATTTTTTCAAAAAAAAGTGTACGGACATAGTTGCTAATTGCTACAGATGTAGTTGTTAATTGCTACAGATGTAGTTGTTAAAATGTAGTTGTTAATTAGACTGATTTAGTTGTTAATGGGGACTGATATAGTTGTTAACCGCTACTGATGTAGTTGCTAACGTTTTTTGAAAAATGGCATGTGAATGTTTCTTGAGCCTTTTTTGTAATTATTTTGCTTCCTTAGGCCCTGTAATCAATTTTCCCTAATCAAAATAACATATATATTATAAGGTAACATAAATTAATCACAAAAAAAAAAATCATAATATTTATGTAACAATAATGAAAACAAATTGAAAAATTTCAAAATTCTTCATAAGTACAATTATTCAAAATTATATAATCTAACAAAAATTAATCCAAACATTACAATTCTTAGTATATTTTAATAATAGAGATAACAAAGTTTATATAATCATAATAAAACTTCATAAAAAAATAAAAATTCATAATATGTAAGATTATTAAAAATTATTTAATATCAACGAAAAATAATAAAAAAATTGAAAACTCATAATATATAACAATTCTAATGAAAATAACATATATAATATAATCTAGCAAAAATTAATCTAAACACTACACTTCATAATATATTTTAATAAAAATAACAAAGTTTATATAATAATAATAATTAAACTTCATGAAAAAAAATCAAAATTCATAATATGTAAGATTATTAAAAATTATTTAATAATAACAAACATTAATAATCAAATGAAACTAATAATATGTAATAATAATATTCAAAATAACATATTTAATATAATCTAACGAAAATTAATGAAATAATTAAAATTCATTATATATAATAATTTTAAAAAAATAAAAAAAATTTTAACATACAAATTAGTAAAAAAAACAAATTTCATAATTAGTAAAATTATTCAAAGTTATTTATTAATGCCGAAAATAATATAATGCTAAGAACAAAAAATTAATTTAAATATTAAAATTCATAACATATAATAATAAGAAAAATAATAAATATTATATTATCATAATGAAAATTATTCAACAAATACAAATTCATTTAAGTAAAATAAATCAAAATCAACAAATAAGAACAAAAATTAAAATAATAAATAAAATTCATAATATGTGCAAATAATTATTTTTAATTTAAGTTTCTCATCCTACCTTAGTATTTTCTCTAATGTACTACTAAATAATTTAAAAACTAAACCGATTAAAATTTCCATAATATATTTATGAAGCCAAATATACCATTTGCACAACATTTAATCGGGCCAAATATCCTATAATACAACAATCTTACACTTCTTAAATTTAAAAATTAGTTTTAAATTTTTAAAACAAACAAAAAATACATATAAATCATCTTGAATTTATTATTAATCATTTACTACATAAATACAATCTTCTATTGTCAGAACTTACAACCCCTAAAAAATTCTAACTCTAACATTTTTTCTACCCGACAAAATACTATCATTATTGTAGAGACAAATAGAGATACAAAACATTTTATAAAGAAAATTTGTTAAAAGATTCTAATTTAGCGACGTAAATAATCTTATACAATAAATAACATACCTTAAAAAAGCTTTCAACTTATGTATTTTTCTTTCCTTCTTTCTTCAGCTCCCAATGTCTCTCCTGCAGTTGTTGTGAAAAGTGTGAATGTGTGTGTTGAGTGGTGTTTAAATAGGAGTAAATTTTAATTTTTTTTTAAATATCACTGTAGGGGGCATGAATTGGCCCCTACATCCAGCTGCCTTGGGGGGTAGCTTTTAGAAACGCTGCCCCCGTGACGCGCCCTGCATTTAATTTTTTATTTATTTATTTTTTTTAAATGCTGGCGCCTCTTGTATGGCGTGCCACGTGGGCACGCCACAAGTGGCGCCCCATGTGGCGTGGCCACTTTGTGGCGTGCCACACAAAGTGGCGCCACGTGTAGCGCCTGCTGAAGTGGCGCCACCAACTAGGTTACTTCTAGAAATAGTTTGCACAGTGGTCCAATTTCACAAATTTTTTTTAAGCTTATTTTTGCAAATTTCCCATTGCTGATATATAATGCCTTCTTTCAAGCCTTCTACTCACTTCCTCTGTATCACTTCCCTCTATATCTGACTTCCCAACTCTGGCGCGCGCGCGCACACACACACACAAAGATATAAGATGATGGGTCCCACTAGATACTTTTATAAATGGTTAGATGCCATCTCACAACCAACTACTCTCTCTTCGCAAAGCATACACAAAGCTACTCTCTCTCTCCATGCCACTTGTATCGGTTCAGTTGGAGAATTTTCAATTTTGGCTCTATCCATCATCTTTCATTCATTACTTTTTTTCTTTTGATAACAACTTTCATTCATTACTTGATTCATACTGTATATCTTTTCTTTTCTATTTTTGTTTTGGGCCTCCATTACTAAATGTCCATATCACTCTCATCTTGATGGGTCTTCTAAAACCTTCATTGCAACAAAATGTCTACATCACTCTCATCTTGATGGGTCTTCTAAAACCTTCATTGCAACAAAATTCTATTCCAGTTACAACTTTCAGCTTTTTGATTGAGTTAAAAGTATTCAAAGAACCAACAGAACTGTTGGCTAGAACTCGTCTCCTTTTATGTTCTGAGTTATAGATCACATTATAAATATATGTGAAACGACCCCCAATTAATTAACTAAATAACCCTCTACTAATCAGAGTAATCATATAGTAAGATCTTGAACGGAAATTAAAATTTTCAAAACATGCGAGAGTATGCATGATAAGCCATAATGTGTGGCAATATACATTTAACAATTCATACACACAAAAAAACGAAAGCCCTACTTGTTCAAAGTAGACTAGGCTTCTGTAGTCTTCCCAGAAGGACTTGGGCAGATAGGTAACCTGGAAAAATTTTTGTAACCATCAGTCTAGCTCATTATGAATATTAACATGTGCTAGTGAGGTGCCAAGTGAAATGAGCCAAACCAATTTAAATCAACAATTCATCAATATTCTATTTATATAATATCACAATAACAATAAGTATCTTAATGGGTGTCACAATTCTGTTTGTATTCAATACCCAAATACCTCTCATCAATCCAATCGAACCGCCTTATTTCTTCGGACTAGACCTATGGGCTAAGTTACACTCATGTTACTGGTTACTCCAAAAATTTACTGGTCAAGTGATGAGGACTGGCCAAAATCCTCAGAGCACCTGTCCCAGACCATGGGTCTTTTCCCACTTTAAACTATTGGGGTGTCATAAGCCCTCTTGAATTGTTGGGCTAGTCCCTATTGAACCGTTGAGACAATAAAAAGGTCAACCATCGTGCACCAATGGAGGCATTCACCACGTGGTGTAAATAACTTTCCATCTTCTCCCAATTCTTCCCATTCCATAATTATCATGATATTTTAATAGGGGAATTTCCAGAATAATTACAACAACCATGACATCATATATCAGTTCTCAATTCATTTGAAATGCATGTATTTCAACTTACAAAAATTCCACATGGCAATTTTATTTAAAAACAATCATAATCAATTCAACAAATACTTATAAGCAGCATATCAATAATCATAACAAGTGGAAAGTGATTACCTCTCCCCAAGTTAATTACTATCATACTGCTCCTAATTCCAAAGCTCAAATACACCCACAATTCAATCTATCAAATCAATTCAATAACTATAAATAACTATTTAAAACTCTACATACTACAAATTTTGATAATAATTCCATTGTTATTTATTTCTTTTTTTTTCTAATAATAATAATGACCAAATTACTTATCAGTGTTATTATTCATTTGTTTTATTAATTTGAATTCCCAATAAAAAGCTTAATGCTAACACTTAAATCAGACTTTAATAAATACAAACACCGTCTGCATTGTTCCTAACCTAGGAGTTTAATAATTACTAATTATTATAGATTATTGTATTTATCATAACTTTTTCAAATATAATATTTCAACATACATAGAATTTAAGACCTTAAGTTCAATAAATACCAACATATAAAATACTCTTTATATGTAGCTATTAACATCATTATTCAATAAATAGCCTAGCTTCAATATATTATTATTTATTTCCCTCAAATAAATAATAATATTATCCATTTTTATTGTTTAATATTTAATAATTTCCCTTATTCTTAAATCCCTTTTCTTAATATTAAATACTATATTTTATTTATCTATTTTATTTTGTACATGATATTATAAGTGAGATAATGTATGAATTAGTTAGTCTAGATCCTATTATTTAGTAACAATTTAAATCTATCTCATCTCTTTAATTTTCATGATATTATATGATTACAATAATTCCCAATATATTTGTTTATGATTTAAATTACAATAATAATAAGATAACTGTCATCTTATTATTATTATTAAAATTTATTATTATAAATTATGATCTTTATTATGGCTCTGCAGAATATGATATTAATCATAGGAATTAAAATCCTAAGTCCCATAAATACACACAAAATACTCTTTGCAAAGTAGAAAAATTTAGAATTAACATGTAACAAAGATTTTAGCTTAAAAAATATAACTCTTATATATATATATATATATATATATATATATATATATATATATATATATATATATATATATAGGGGGAATGATTTGTCCAATGACAGGAAGTAAGGTTTTATCCTGTGAGAGTACAACTACACCATTTGGCAAAAAATAGGGGATATTAAATCGGTAAATAAAATCAAGCAAAAAATAATACACAATTTCTAATTTCCTTTAATGCCCTCCCCATCTCTTTGATCCATCGAATCTCCGTCTCTCCTCCTCCCCCTTCATCTTGCTCTTTTCTTCTCAAATGCCGGTGACGACAGCGGCATCGCTGTCATCATCGGCATCTCCACTATGACAAAAACAATTGTCCTCGACTAGCAACCCTAAAGTTTTGTAGATCTGATTCAATTGTACTCTTTCTTTCTTTCCACTTTGCAGATTGTAACATCCGCCTTAAAAATATACCCTTTAATTACGTAAATTCGTATGCGGAAGCGTATTTCCATAATACTGAATTTACTATTCATGTATACAGTACTATTCACTATTCACGTATACGCAACTATTCACTTATACTATGTATGAAAGATAGATAACACTCTCTTTGCATACACACAAAATACTTGCATCCTATAAATAAATCTGGCAAAAATAAAATTCCTCTCCGTCTTGATCTATACACCCTTGATCTCCATTATCCTTATGCTTCTTGTATCAGCTGCAATTAAAACTAATTGGAAAATATTTATGGAATTCAAAAGAACCCCAGTAGTAACGCAATAAACGCTCACATATAATGCATACAAAGAACATGCAAGATAACCATATTTATACAATCAACACATACAACACATTCAGCAATCATACAATATATATATACATATAATAGTAAATACAAACATATAAAAGTATATATAATATGTGAGAGGAAAGTTACTACCTTAACTTCAAATAGCTAAAAGTAATTTATTGATGCTTGAACCACTCGGAAGTAAATTCCTATAGCCAAATAAAAACTTGCATATGAAACTCCAAAACTCATCTTCCTTTCTCCGGTAACTCTCATTTTTTTTCCTTATTCGTAAGGCCCTCCCTCTCTCACTTTTACGTATTTCAACTCTTCCTCTCTGCGTTCTTTCTTCACTTGATCGAAAAATGAGTGAACGGAGAGTCCTACGATTAAATATACTTAACATGAAAAAGAAAAGTGTGTGAACAGGGAGGATTGAATTTAATGGACACACCCGTGAATTCTTGCTTCCTTATCATTTGCTCAATTATTAAAAAAAAAAACACATACGAACCACCAAAGTCAATAAAGGAATAACGATGCTTCCTCCAAATAGTGAAAGGTTGTGAACTATGCAATTCCCGTGAAAAACATATAATATTTAAATAATATAATCCTGCTGCTTCACGAGATGAAATGCTGCAATTATCTTAATAAATTAAGCTTTTGGAATCTAATCACCCATTTTGGAAACTTTAGGATTGCTTTTAGATGCTCAATCAACTCCAAGAGGACGAATGAGTAAGCATCCATTATTTCATCCTTACTTGCCTTGATTATACAAAAAATATCATTTTTCCTTCCATGCTTCCTTCCTGTTGAATCACTTGCCGTGGATGATTTAAATCTTGTCGGCCATAAGAGAAAGTTTTGGCCTCCCGTGAATGCTTAGAAGAAGAAAACAAATACAAGGAATTCACATGGTCCCGTATAAAAAAATAATAACGGATATTACACAGATCTAAATCAAGCCGGCTTCTTACTCATCTTTACTGATCTTGCCTCATCGTCGTAATAGGGTCAACCTGTTGCGGGATTCTTCCTCCTCTTATGCTCTGCACAGTCTTCCGGCCGGGGGCTTCCATTTCTGCTGAGACGTTGGACCCAATCGGGAAGAGGATGAGTGCAACGTTGTCTTTGTTGGAAGAAACGAGATGGTAGAGAGTAGAGGAAGCTACTTGCTCATCTTCAAGTCACCGTCTTCATTTGAAGCTTCTGTTTTTTTTTTTTTTCAGACTTTTGTAAATTACCCAATGTCTCATTTTATCAATTGCGACACCATTGAAAATCATACCTGTGCTACCAGATCTGGCCGTCGACTGCGGTCATATATACACTGAAGATGGGGTTGGGTCGAAGATGTCGCAGAGGGAGAAAGAAAGAGAGGGCAGAAGAAGGTGACACCTTTTTCAGATGGAGGGATACTTGGCAGATGGAGTTGGGACGATGATAAATTCAGAGAAAGGAAAGAAAGAGTTTGCCAAACGGTGTAGTTTTACTCTCACAGGACAAAACCTTGAGACAAATCATATCCCCATATATATATATAGAGAGAGAAGGAGGGAGGGTGTTCACCGATAGGCAAAGACCAACGGACATTCAGCTCGGGGCTCGAGAGCGTGAATGAAGGTATGGTTTATTGCTGGTTTTCCGCTGTTTCCTGCGCTTGCGTGATGCAGCTGATCATTTCGTGTATTTATTGCTTCTGAGTCTCTCTTTTTCGACGCCTAGGAGAGAGAGAAAGTGAGGTGAATATTTGGTTGAAGAAGGACAATAGTTACTTGGCTCTGTGATGTTTTGGTTGTATTATTTGCTCTGCTGTGAGTCCGTTCGGTGTGGGCTAACTGAAGATAGAAAAATGTCTTTGCTTCTGCTGAGATTCTTTTTCGTGATGGGCTACTGTAGAAATAACAATTTGGGCTAAGTATATTGGGCTGCATGGGGTTTTAAATTCTCAATGATCTCCTTATGCCTTTATGTGTGATGGGCTAAGCTTCAAGGCATTACACTTGGGCTTTCTTTTAAGTCTCTAATGGGCCAAAGGCAATGGAAAATAAGACGAGCCAGGGAGAAAAATTCTGATGTTATATATATATTAAACATAGATAAAAAAAATAGTAAGTTTCAACAATTTCCTTTTATGCATTTTTCTCTTCAATTATGGTTCTTCAAAATACTTTGGCCTAACACTTCCTTAAATTTTATCATTCTTGCCAAATTACTTTAAGGGAGACAAGTCTTTATTTTCAAATAATTTTATTTTATTTTATTTTATTTTAAGACCAAAATGAAAGCAAACTATTGTTAAATTTACTTATAATATTCAAGTTTTAAATTCTCAAATTTTTGGGATGTTACAACATGTACAGAGATCAAATTGCAAAAAAAAAAAAAAGAAGAAAAAAAGAATGGTAGCAAAATTCTATTATGTATAGCTTACCTTCTTATGTTATGCTATGTATCAGTTTAATCATTGCATAGGTTATGTATCAATTTATTTTTTTAAAAAAATAATAGTTTGGAGAAAATCTATTAATATAAATAATTTAATTTTACTTATATAACTTCCTTAATTTTTTTTAAAAGAAAAAAATAGCTTTATATTAATGACAGGAGTTAGCATGATATGATTGGATTATTTTCTTGTTTTCATCTATGCAAGTTGAGAGATGAATATAACAGTTCTGCGGCAAGTTCTTGTTCTTGCTCCTCCTCCTTCCTCCGAACAAAGTATCAGCAACGGCGGCGGAGGACCCCTGTTCTGTCGATTCCCACTAAAATGGGATCATCCGAGTCTTTTAACATATCCAGTATGAGGAGAAGATTATTCTCTTTTTCTGAGGAATTCCCGATTGACGTCGTTGACATCTTCCCACAATTTGAAGGTGAACTACAGAGACACGAAGCAAAAATGAGACAACTGAGAGCAGATGCCACTGATTGGAGATCAATCGTAGAAGTTGCAGTATGGAAGACTGGCTGTGAAGCACTGGTGGACAAGGAAATTATGAGAGAAAAATTCATTGCACCGTTCAAACTACATTTGAAAACTGAAGCTCTCTATTTGAGGAAATTATCTGAACAACCTAATAACCGTCTCTTTCTCACCAATTATGCTGAGTTTCTTCACAAAATTGCTTGTAACTATGACTGATTGGTGTGGGTTCATTTTCTTGACTTTCTTTCATTTTCTTTTTTGATTCATACTATAAATACATGTACAGAGATCACATTGAAAAAAAAGAGGTAATAAAAAATGAATTCTTGAAATTAATTGGCATAAGAGCTAGGCTGAACGAGGTGCTGAGATATTATAATTGGTATCAGAGTCAGGCTCAATAAGGCGCTGAGATGTTACAATTAGCATAAGAGCTAGGCTCAACGAGGCGCTGAGATGTTACATTTGGTATTAGAGTCAGGCTCGAGTTGATGTGGATTAACATGCCAGTGAGGATGATGGGTTCAAATGTGAGGTTAATGTGCTAGCGAGGACACTAGATCAGCGAGAACATTTCCAACCAGAGTATTTTTGTTTTCTGATGAAGATTCCGGTGATCATCAAGGTAGTGACACAAATTCTTATTTTGATAATGAATCAGACGATGACTATGAAAATTGCTTATCAGCAATATCAGAGCCAAGCTCAAGTTGATATGAGTTAACATGCCCGCGATGACGTTGGGCCTAAAGGTGGGTTGACTGTTAATGTCTCATTACAATTTGTATCGAAACCAGGCTAAGGAGGGGAACGAAAGATGTCTTATAAAGGTCTAGATACCTCTCCTTTCGATGCATTTTAAAACTGTGAAGGGTGATGAGGACCTAAAGCAGACAATATTGAGGGTGAGGTGTTGAAATGTTACAATTGGTATCAGAATTAGATTCAGCGAGGCGCTGAAATGTTACAATTGGTATCAAAGCCAAACTCGAGTCAATGTGGGTGAATATGACAGCGAGGACGTTGGGCCTAAAGATGAGTTGATGTTACCATTGGTATTAGAGTCAGGCTTAACAAGGCGCTGAGATGTTACAAAATTGGTATCAGAGCTAAGCACGAGTCGATGTAGGTTAACATGCCAACGAGGACACTAGGCCTAAAGGTGGGTTGAGTGTTATGTCCCACGTCAGTTTAACGTCGGTAAAATCTTCCCTGAATTTGAAGCTCAATTACAAGAGCATGAGAAAAGAATGAAACAACTGAGAGAAGAGGCGAGTAATTGGAGATTGATAACTTTCTATATTTTATATATTTAAGGTACATTTTGGAGATATTTGGAGAGTTATCTAAACAATTTTAAGAGATTTTTATGAGATTATATGATTACAAGATCAAATCAAAGTGGTGCATTATTTGTGGGATTTCAATTTAAAATAAATGTTTTTGAAATTAGAAAATAAATAAAAAAATTAGAAAAAAAATAAAAGTTCAGTTTTATTATTATTACTATTATTATATGATCTTTTGTTCACAATCAGGAATGCTTTGGGCCGTATGGATGTTGGATGATTTAATTGAAGTGGGCCCACGAATGAGTTGATGCATGAATTGAATGGATATTGAAGTGGGCCACAGATCATAATTAAAAAAGGAAGGGAAAACCTAAAAGCAATTGAAAAAGAGGACGTGCCGCACGGAAAGAAGAGAGAGAACAGAGTTGGACGCACGACTTGGAGAGCACACGCTGGCGGCAATCAGAAGAAGCAGATACACGGACTCGACGAATTGAAGAAAAACAGAACCAGAGACGCATTTGAAGAGCAGCAAAGATGCAACAAGAACGAAGAGAACACACAAAGGCATTCTGCGAAGAGAAGAGGTTGCTGCTGATTCTTTTGTCTTGGGTCTTGTTATTTCAAGTAACTCTGGTTTCAATAGCTTATTCCTGTCCAGTAACTGAATTTTGCAATTCCAGTATGTCTTGGAACCTGAATTTTGAATTTGCTATGATTTGGATTGAAGCCATGTGTGGCTAATTTAATTTTCAACCTAGAGGACCTATGAATTTGTTTGGATTTTAGAGATTTTTCCCACTATTTAGTTTTACTTAATATTAATTTAGTTTATTTAATCTTGTTTTGAATGTTATTGCTTAGTGATTGGCCATCATTGAACATGTTTTGAGGATTTACGATTGAACTTGACGAAGGGAATCCTAAATTGACCTTGAGATTAAATAATGTGGAATTAGATTTTCATTTAATTTGCGTCTAGGATAGATATATACCTAGAGGCTCCGCATAATCAAATTAGAGTAAGCCCGAGCTAAATTGCATCTTAATTAGTCGTGTGAGACATTGCATGATTGATTGAGATAGGTATATAGATGGACCAGAAGACATTTATAAACATTAATACTCTAGATTAGCTGATTAAATTAAGTTAAAATTAATTTAGTGGGAATAAAATCTAATAAACAAACAAGGGATTAGTGACTCTAGGTTGTCCTTTTGATATTGAAATTTGCTCTCCGTGAAAAGTGTTTGTCGATATTAATTTCTTATTCTATTTGCATTTTTTTCTACTCTTTGAAAATAACCCGGAGTTATTCAACTTAAACGAAAAAGGAAATTTAACAACTAATCATGAGTTGAATTGAATCCCTGTGGGATGACCTTGATTTACCACTTGCTATTTTCACGACTCGTACATTTGCGGTGTTTAGTTAAATTTTGGTAGTATCAGAGATCCATGGTAGGGGACAAAGCATGGGAGATGAGCGATGAAGAACTGGTGGAGCTGGAAAGCAGGAAACACTTCATTTTACCTTTCAAACGATATTTGCAAGCAAAAGCTCTGTATATGTTAAAATTATCTAAAAAAACCTAATAATCGTCTACTTCTGACCAACTATGTAGAGTTTCTTTATCAAATTGCTCGCGACTACAATAAGTACACACATGATGGTTTGAGCTTTACGCACGTGAGGCATGTTGATGGATTATGTTGCTAAAGTACCTATAAAGATTTTACTAAAAGTGTGTCTAGTATCATATGTCCCTTATGTAAAAGAAAACAAAATACTCATGAATATTTAGAATGGGAACAAAAATGGTGTGACCAATGTAACACCTATCAATGTTACATATGCATATCCATATGCTAGCAAATAATGGAGAAGTATTATATATGTGAAATGGGAAAATTGTAACTGCAGGACAGAAAGAGTACTTTTTGAGAGCACTATTGGCGGTTGAGAAGGATGCAATTTGTTTATAAAACACAAAGTAATAAGTGGGTCCCAAACTTTAGAAAACAAAAAAGTGGAAAAAACACCAAAGAAAACTTGCTTTCATTTAGGGGCAAAGACTGCGATCACTATTTAATATGTGTGCATATATATATATATATATATATATATATATATATATATGGTGCACACTGTCTCCTGAAACAACCATCTTTTAATTAACAAATTAAACACATATAATGACCTAAGTTATCATATAATAATAAGAGTTAACCTAATATTGGAATTTACGTGGAATTTAATTTTTTTCAAAACATGCTTTAGTATGCATCATGAGCCCTAATGTGTGGCAATATACATTTAACAATTCATACACAAAAACAAACAGAAGTCCTACTTGATTACAGTTCACTATGCTTCTGTCTGCTTCCCTGAAGGACTTGGACCAGACTGGTCACCTGGAAAAATTTGTAACCATCAGTTCAACTCATTATGAATATTAACTTGTGCTAGTGAGGTGCCAAGTGAAATCAAACAAATCAATCCAAAATTAAACAGTTCATAAACATCATCTCAATACATTTATCACAAAAATAATAAGTATCATAATGGGTGTCACAATTCTGTTCATATTCAATACCCAAATTTCTCCCATCAATCCATCCGATTCGCCTTATTTCTTCTGACTAGACTCATGGGCTAAGTCACACCCATGTTACTGGTTACTCAAAAGCTCACTGGTCAAGTGATGAGGACCGGCCAAAATCCTCAGAGCACCTGCCCAGACCATGGGTCTTTTCCCCTCATTGAATAGTTGGGGTGTAGTAAGCCCTCTTGAACTGTTGGGCTAGTCTCTCATTGAACCGTTGGAACAATAAAAGTTGTAAGCCCTCTTGAACTGTTGGGCTAGTCCCTCATTGAACTGTTGGGCTAGTCCCTCATTGAACCGTTGAGACGATAAAAATCGTAAGCCCTCTTAAATTTTTGGGCTAGTCCCTCATTGAACTGTTGGGACAATAAAAATCGTAAGCCCTCTTGAACTGTTGGGCTAGTCCCTCATTGAACCGTTGGGACAATAAAAAGCCAACCATTGTGCACTAATGGAGGCATCACCACGTGGTGGAAAATAATAACTCCATCTTTTCCTAATCCAACCATTTTCTAACTATCATCACCATATCATAATATCTAAATTTCTAATATATTTCATAATTCAAATCATAAAGTTCCACGAAGAGATTTCTACTCAAATATTCATAATTAATTCGCAAAATATTCACAAAAAATATATCAATATACATAATAAGTGGAAAGTGGTTATCTCTCGTTCAAACTAACTATTATCACTCTGCTTCTCACCCGAGAGCTCAACACTCTCCATAACTCAATTTACTACAATCAATTTACTAACAATTAATTACTCTGTAAAATTCCATATATTCAAAATCATAACTTATAATTTACAAATATTCAGATTTTAATAATAAAATTGAGAATACTTAAAGTGGCATACTATCAAAAATTTAAGGAAACCATTAAACTCTAAATTCCCCCTTCAATTTATTATTAATCAATAACTTCTTTTATTTATTATTTATTACCTCTAATAAGTAATAACATCATTCCTTATTATTTATTATCATCACTCCCATCCTAATAATAATAACATTATTTGTTATTATTATGGTTATTCTAAATTTCTAATAATAACACTAATTTTCATTTATTTATTCCATTAATATTATTATTTTATCAGTCATTATTCACTCTCTATAATCAATATTAACTCCTATTAATTACTGAACAATAATTTATTTATTTATTTATTTCCCTTAATTTATTATTAACAAACAATTAAAGTTAATAAATGCCAATCTCCATACAAAAAGGTAACTAAATTTATTTATTTAACATTTCTCATGGTTTCCAAAATATATATGTTATCTTTCTTCAATTAATTTACACTCCATGTTCACATTTATTATTTATGTATTTATAAGCTTAAATACACTCAATACATTTATAAACATGCATACTTCCTTTTCTTTATTCACTTGTGCATGCACCAAACACACACACACACATACATTCACTCAACTATTCCTCTTCCAACTGTCACGATATGCACACACAAATATACACCTATTTCTTTCTCTTTTTCATGGCTTACCTTCTTTTAACTTAAGACAGCAAAATGACACACATAAATATTTACATATACTATCATATAAATACACCCACAGATGCAAGGATAGTAACTCACGGCCTCTTCTTTCTTTTCACAGATCAGCAACGTTTTTAATCAAAATGGCATAATGATTCAGCAACTTCCTTCCCTTTCCAGACAGCAGACACGACATATATATATCCATATTCATCTCGGTTTGTTTTCTTTCTTTTCTTTCAGAAAATACCACAACAACACGTGCCCATATATATGTTCATGTTTCCAAAAGTTTCTCTCCTTCTCACTCACGGCATGCACACAGTGAAAGGCATACATATATATATATACACCATTTAACCGCAAACTCATTATTCATTTCGCAAGCCTAGTGAGACCGATAACAGCAAAAGAAAATCATTTTATGCAGTAAAACTGTTAATAGCAAAACACTTCATCTTCCTTTATACTTGACAGCCTCACTTATACACTAAAAGCCAAGAGGCCCGATAATAGCTATCACACAAACATAAACGTCCAGCATCCCTTTTCTTGGAAAAACAGTACCTAAATGCAGAAAAGAAAACACAGAAAGTTACGGCATAGCACAGCAAACATGTATATATGTATAAGTCCCTGTTTTATGTTTTCGTTTTGGATGGTTTTAGTTGGCTTCGTTTCAGATCCTTTTGGCTTTAACCTAAGCTAGTTTATGACAGATAACGAAGGAGAAAGGAAGGATGATAGTCACCTTCAAAGCTTGAGTCAAACGTTGAAGTAGGTCGCTGGTTTATCTCCTCTGTTTTCACCGATGAAAAACAGGGAATACAAGGTTCTTGCTTCAGCTTCACTCTCTACTCTCACTCCCTCTCTTCTTCACTCTCTCGTTTTCTCTTCCTCTCTAAACTCTCTCTCGGTTTTTCTTTCTTTTCTCTGGTATTTCCCTTGCTGCCGAAAACTGAAGGTAAAGTGTGGAAGCTGAGAAGAAGATCATTTAAATAGAGAGCTCACTTCCAGTCAATACCCAACAGTCCAAACACAAACACTATGGGTTAAGGGACTCAGGGCTTGAGAGGTAAGGTATTTGCTGATCTCTCGCTGCGCCTGCTCTGATTCTTCGGTTTGACAGATTTTTGCGTGATATGGTTGCTGAAGACGTATCTGCTGCATTACGCGATTTGCTTCTTCACTTTCATGTTTTGACGGGCTGGAGGTGGTTTGGGCTTACATCTGTCTATTTGCTTTCTTGTTTCAGTGTTTCGGTGGGAGCTGAAGGTGGATCCATATATGTATATACTATATTCATGCTGGGCTTTTTGTCATATCTGATCTGGATGGAGGAAGATGGTTCTTTAATAATACTTTGGGTTCTCAAGTGACCCACATTTGTCCTCTCTCTCTCTCTCTCTCTCTCTCTCTCTCTCTCTCTAAAAAACTAACTATTTAAGTTAATAATTATTCTAGAAAAATTTGGCAAGTTAATCTTTCATAATTTTTGGGCCTAATTATTCCTTATTTGAATTATTATTTTCCCAAAATAAATTAAGGAAAATTAAACCTAAATCTCCAATAATTATTTTAAACCATAAATTATCCATTTCAAATATTCTTTGATTTTATTCTTTCTTCAATTAATTTATTTTGGCCATAAAATATTATCTCCCAAAATATTCTGGCCAATAATTACTCTCAACTGATTGTCTTTAATTTATGGAAAATATGCCTTAAATTCTAAATTCTTAATCTTTAAAATTCCTTACAGCCAAATTTTCCATATATAATTCTTGATTCCAAAAGTTCAAAAATTGGGATGCATCTCCCAATATCTAGACAGAATTTAGATAATTTAAATTTTTAATTTTAAAATTACGTTTTTTTATTTATTTTGAATAAAAATAATAAACTATATATATAGTGTCTTAAAAAACACGTCGCCATATCCATTATAGAAAATTAACACGTGAGAGATTCATTCACTAATCTCAATTTCTGCCTTAAAAAAAAATGTCAAGTGGGTCAGAATATTAATTATACCCATATCAAAATTGCCTAAATAATACTTAACAAACCATGAAGGTTTTGATGAAGAGTTGCATTGTGATCTTGCCTTGTATCCAACCCATCATCGTTTCACAAAGCATCATATACTCGCTGAGCAGATTGGTTTTACCAGTTTTCCATCACTTTTCATACAACAATCTCATTAGCCTTTTCTTATCGTCCCTCATCATCTTTAAATCTGGACCATACATTTAATATAATTGTCCACATCAACAACCTCTTTTCTAAAGATCAATGGTTTGGATTGGAAGATGAGAGATTGAGAGAAAGTTAGCTAATGTGAGAATCTTCTTCCCAATATATTACTCTTAGATGTATAGGATGATGATGGGTCCCACTTGACAAGTGTGCAGTTAGATGAGTCCCACTTGACGCATGTAGATATGGTTAGATACTTAGATGCCATCTCACAATATTCTGCTAATATATTTTCACAAATATACTTGTTACAGTAGATCGGTTTTACTGGTCTATAGTTTCAGTTTTAGAATTTTGCTCCCTCCATCAGCTTCCATATATCTTTTCTTTTCTTTTTTCTTGGGGCCTTCATTACTCAAAATATCCATATCACACTTACGAAAACGTCTTTTAATTACCTTCATTGTAACAAAATTCTATTCCAGTTAAAACATTCAGCTTTTTCATTTAGTTAAAAGTATTCAAAAGAACTTAGCTATATCTAGAACTAGTCCTTTTATGTTTTTAGATAATTTTTTTTATTATCAATTTTATGTTGTGAATTATAGATATATCGCATTATAAATACATGTACAGTTCACATTGTAAACAAAGTAGTGAAAGAATGGATTTATACTTGAAATCAAAATCAGTGTGTAAAACTCTTGGTCTTCACTTTCACCTATTGGTCTTAACTTTCTTAATAACTTATTACGTTCTTAGAGCATGTTTGTGTGAGCTTTTAAAAAAATAACTTTTTTATACTGCTTTTTTAAAAAAGTACTTTAATTAAGTTATTTAATGTTTGGATATACCATTTCAAAAACATTTTTAAATAAAAAAGTTGTTTGGGTGTTAAATTAGAAAAAAACGCTTTTTTATTAGTAAAATTACTAAAATGGGCATATAAAAAATTCTACGGATATGAGTTGCCATTTTGTTAAAAATAAAGGATAATTAGTATCAAAACAAATCACTAAAGAATAATCAGTCATTTATTTTTTTATTCTCTCCTTTCAGCGCTTGTTTTTTTTTTCCTAGCTACAAATTGTAGCTTTTAAAAAAAAAAGGAGAATTTTGGTTTCATTTTATTACTTTTGCTTTTTTTAAAGCTCTCATCCAAATACATAAATTAAGAAAAAAAAAAACACTATTTTTTAGAAAAATGACTTTTTCTATATATATATAAACCATCTAATCGGGCTCTAAATCTATGTGTTAGCAGGGATGCATGAGTCTTAATAGCAACTTGTGATATGTTTCTTTGTATATATGTTCCACAAAATTTGAAATGAATCCCACCATTTATGAATTTTGATTTGTGGAACATATATTTTATAATTTACATAGCAATTTTGATTATATGGGAAGCTTGATTAAGATTTAGGATAAGACTAAAGAGGCTATAGTTAATGAAGATAAACTCAAGGAAGACATTGTTAATTAAGGGTCAGTTTGGTATGATGGAATGAAAGGGGAGGATAAAAATTTTAATAAGTTGAATTTAAAAGAAATGTAAAAGTGGGTTTGAGGTTGTTACTGGAATAAATCAGGAAAAAACGATCTTTATGTTTCAACAGAGAAGAAAAACATTTGAATCACATAATTTAACTTTAAGAATTTATGAGTTGATTGGTTTTAGGTGGCTAGTGGAAGGGGTATACAAAAATAAACTCACTTCATACACATTATCTTCCATTGGCTTGCTCATTAATATTACTCAGGCTCTAATCACAGCAGTATACACTTTCTTATTTGATAATAAATTTAAAACACCATTAATATGGCATTGAAATGATTTTCTACCTTTAGAAAGTTTGAGTGATAAATTTACAAATTATTAGTAATAATTTATTTATATATTATTAATTATCATAAACAGAGCATTAGTATTATTTTATTTTTAAAACCAATAAGCTGTGGATTGAAGTAATAAGGGATCTCATCCAAGAGAAGGAAAACACTAGTTCAAATCATAGGAAGTATTTTTGTTGGGAAAGGTGAGAACACTTATGTTCTAGACCTCAAGTATTTTTTTGGAAAAAATTATATTTATATTTGGCAACATTGTAGGCCCTCCTCTGGCCTTCCTCTATTAGATTTGTTTGTTTACTTTTGTTGTTTGATTTGATTACTCGGATTCCGTCATTTTCTGTCACCCAAAAAAAACGTTGGATTTTTTAATATATATTTTTGCTTGTAATTTCTATATTTGACTTATGTATGAAACTTAAATTTTGTTCTCCACCTCAATTATTTTTAACCGGCATTAATTTCCTAACGCAATTAAGTTCTTCAATTTTTTTGAAAAATAATTTAATAACATGTCAATTAATTATCAGGGATAATATTTATATATGAATTTATTTACAAAAAAAATATATTTTTATTTATTCTGAATAAAATATTTTTGCATCTTATATTGTTAATTCCTATTTTAAATTAAGAAGAAACTTTCTATGGAGAAAATAAAGAGCATTTCACTCCTTTATCTTTATCTTTAGTTAAAATATTGTCTGCGTTGGTGCCTCTCATCATTTAAAACCCATCAAATCACTGGTAGATGGGATTCACGGGCACAGTGTCCAATTCATGGAACCACCGCATCACCCTTTGTTCTTGGGCTCAACTGGTAAAATGGTCAGACACTCTCACCAAAAAGAGGAAGTTTGATCTTGGAGTTGGTCAAGACGCTGAGGGAGACATCTTAACTCCTAGGTGCCTAAGTAAACGCACTATTGAATCGTGGGTGAACCCAACCCTTTCCTAAAATTTTTATAATAAATCACTTTAGTATTATAATTGAGAGTCTGTTTAAGGGAAGCATCATAAGGTTTTTTTTCTAAATTTTTTTTTTTACCCAAATTAAAAAATAAAATAAAATCCGAATTGATAATGCCCTATCCAGAATCCAATTCCCATGCTCTTTTACAGCCCTATTAGTCAAGTTAAGCAGATTTCAGATGCATTATAGTTCGATAAGAAACGTAAAATTAAATGTGAGCCAATTGATGTGAGAATTGCGCATCCTTAATTTAACAGGGGAAAAAGCAGAAACTGATATCATTTCTTTTTCGGCATATTTAATTAGTTAATCTTCTTTTAATTGCCTTCCTTACCCCTATTAAGCTAATTAATTAAACATGATTTATATTTCCAACGGAAGGAAGGAGGCATATCCAATCCATCAACAAATATGATTTAGATTCCCAACTTAGCAAATTTATTTCCTATTTAGACCTAATAATTGTCAAAACCAGTATTGTGAACATCATACTGGTTTGGCTTAAGAAGAATCAGAACCACCACTAAGCATGCAATTACTTGGTTACAACATATTTAACCGCACTCCTTGGGGTAATCAAAAAGCCATCCAAGGGGCATCAAAAACATTACAAGAATTATTAGAGTTTGGGATGCATTTGGGCCTAACATGATATCAAAAAAGCCGAACATTACAATATATATTTTTGCTTATAATTTCTATATTTGAATTATGTATGAAACTTAAATTTTGTTCTCTACCTCAATTATTTTTAACCGGCATTAATTTCCTAACGCAATTAAGTTCTTCAATTTTTTTGAAAAATAATTTAATAACATATCTATTAATTATCAGGGATAATATTTATATATGAATTTATTTACCAAAAAAATATATTTTTATTTATTCTGAATAAAATATTTTTGCATCTTATATTATTAATTCCTATTTCAAAATAAGAAGAAACTTTCTATGAAGAAAATAAAAGGCCGGCCCTTCACAGACCTAAGTTTGGAAGGGCTAAGGGCTGACTTTTTTAGACCTAGATAAAGAAAAATAATTAATTTTCCAACCTAAGCCCTTAAACATAAGGATTAGAGTTGAAGTTATTTTAACAATCTTTTACTATTTTTTTAGCTTTTTTCCAAGAAATAAAATTAGAACAATAAAATTTTTTAATTTGACACATAAATGTTATCAAAATTAAGATGTAAATGATAGGCATCATACCACAAATAAACACAGTCATTAAGTTATAATTAAATGTGAAATATTGTCCACATACCACAATTATAAATAATTAATGGAAAGACGTAACAAAATTTAAAATACTTTTCATAAATATGTTTTGAAAAATGTAAGTAGACAACAAAATAAAAAATATGAACAAAACAATCACTAAAAAATAAATAAAAAAAATATAAAATTAGTAAGAATACTTATGAAATAAGAAATTTCTTTTATAATTTTATAATTTCTAGGATTAATACAAGATGTTCTTATGAAAATTAATTCTAAAAATTAATACCGTGATACTCTCAACTACAATTTTTTTTTTAATTGTATTAAAAAGTATAGATCCTTATTAAAAAGTGTGTGTGTATATATATATATTGAATTTTATAACTGTTTCTTCATCTTTTAATAGACTCTTTTTTTTTTTTTTTTAATCCCCATATATAATAATCTCATTCGGATGAAGAATCCTCTGACAAGAAAGACGGCTGCAAAGATGAGGAATTCGACCCGCTGAAACCTAATTTCTTTGTAAACCTCTGGTGGTGATCACGATAGTAATAATACTGCATAATCGTGTTACAAGAAAACAAAGAAAGAATGAAACAACCGAAAGAAGAGACGAGTGATTAGAGATTCATGGTATAAGACAAAGCATGGAAGACAGGCGGCGAATAGCTGGGGACCTATAAAGCAGGAAAGGATTCATTTCACCGTTCAAACTATATTTGTAAATAGAAGCTTATCATTATCTAAAGAACCTAATAATTGTCTCCTCTGACCAACTATGAAAAGTTTCTCTATCAAGTTGCTTGCAACTACGACAACTACACATATAAAAAAAAATAGTGTTTAATTTGAGTTTGCAAATCACACTGATCATCACTGTAAATATTTCTATAAAGTAGGAAACGATTCATTTCACCGTTCAAATTATATTTGTATATAGAAGTTTTGTATCTGTTAGCATTATCTAAAGAACCTAATAATTATCTCCTTCTGACCAACTATGAAAAGTTTCTCTATTAAGTTGCTTGCAACTATGACAACTACATATATCGACCTTATGAAAAAAATAGTGTTTAATTTGAGTTTGCAAATCACACTGATCATCATTATAAATATTATGATTTTAGCTTTGGAGTTTTATATATATATTTACACACAATGCAACTTGGGAACAAAGAGTGGTGTTTAATTTGATTTTGCAAATCACATTGTAGATATGATGATTTGAGCTTTACACACGTGATACATGTTGATGGTTATTTTACTAAAAGTGTGTCCAATATCATATGTCCTTATGTGGATGTAAAAATATTTATGAACATTCAAAGTGGGAATAAAAATGGTATGACCAACATAACACTGTTACATATATGCGTTACATATGCATATGGTAGCAAATAATGGAGATGTATAATCAATGTGGAATGGGAAAATTGTGAGTGCAGGGCAGAGGAGTACTTTTTGAGAACAATAGTGTACAGCTTGAAAGCAATTAAAAACCGCAAAAAAAAAAAAAAAAGAATTAATTCAAAATTAAAGGGCCTCTCCGTAGAGAAGAACACTTGCTCAAATTCTAGGAACCCTTTATCTAATAGAAAAGGTATTATTTTTTGTAAGATTATTTTGATATTTGGCAACATTGTAGGCCCTTTGGCCTTCCTCTACTAGATTTGTCTGTTTAATTTTGTTGTTTGATTCATTATTCGCATTCTGTCATTTTCTCTCACCCAAAAAAAGTTGGATTTTTAATATATATTTTTTTATTATAATTTGAATATTTGAATTATGTATGAAACTTAAATTTTGTTCTCTACTTCAATTATTTTTAATCTGCTATAATTTTCTAATGCAATTAAGGTCTTCAATATTTTTTGAAAAATAATTTAATAACATATCTATTAAGCTATCAAGAATAATATTTACATATGAAGTTATTTATTACACAAAAATATATATTTTAATTATTTCGAGTAATTTTTTTATGCGTCTTATATTGTTAATTCCTATTTTTAATTAAGAAGAAACCTTCTATGGAGACAATAAAGCAGCATTTCACTCCTTTTTCTTTAGTAACCCCCACAAAAAAAAAAAAGTTTGTGTATAATAAGAATAAAGGCAAGTAAAACTAGGTGAGCCTCTGCCTCCCACGCGCTGCCACAAAAGAGTACCACACACCCATATAATAATATTGATATTTGTTTTTGAGTGTTTCATTATTTGTTGAAGAAGCTACGTCTGAGTCAAATTATAATTATCATAATCCGTTGATAGATACATCAAAAGATGTATGGGACAATCTTGACCAGAATCTGAAATTACATGCGTACACAGTAGGATTTGCAAGTGTTTTTTAAATAATAATAAAATGATCAATTTTATATAAGCAAATGAATTTATACATCTAAAATTAAAAAAAGTAAGGTCTCGGATTTGCAAGCTGCAAGTGAGGTGTTGAAACAAGGGCCCAAAGCAATAGTAATATAGTATAGTTCGAGCGTGAAAGGTTCCAACGTAGTTGAATCAGGATGAACCTAGTCATAATTAAAATAATATAATTTAATTAAAGGGTTAAGGTGTAATATGAGATTTTGCTAAAAGTGCTCTTAGCAGTAAATTCTTTTTTGAAGGGAAAAAATAACCATGAAATTCTAAAATATATGTAAAAATATACCTTGATTGTTAGTTAATCGTTTGTTTGAATTTTTTTAAGGATTAACGTGTAAAAATACACATAAGATTTTTCTAAAAGTGTGCCTGATACAAATACCTTTCTGAGGGGCAAAAACAATTATTAATTTCTAAAATAAATGCAAAAATACATATTGACATTTAGTTGGCCGTTTGTTTAGATTTTGTTTTGGGACCTGTTCTGTTGTAGAATAATAGAGATTGAACTTGACCTATGATTAACTCTAATGGGCCTATGTACCGTTGAGAGGGACCAAAGTCCACGTAATTCGCTTGTAAAGAATAAGCTTATAGCCAGAAGGGAGTGGAGGTGTGTGCTCTGTGTATGCAGAATCATAAAAGATAGAGTGCAAAGCGCATGTACCTTATTAGGGTTTAAACCCTATTTATAAGTTTTACCTGGACCCTAGCTTGGTGGGCTTTTTGTTATCTTATTACTTTAAGATATAAGATATCTTTAGTGATAAGATCATTGATTTGAGGGTAGTTAGGATCTTGATAGAGATAATGATAGATTAATTAAGATCTCTTTGATTTGGGGAGACTGTTAAGACTACACTTAGGCCCTTGTCATGGGCTGTTGGTTGTTGGGCTGCTCTTAGAATGAGCCCATATTTTAAATTCGTAACAATTGCCCCCTAGCCCGTTAGCTCAGGCCTCTGATCTGCCGGGATGAATTCGCCTTTATGAACTCTAGATCACTTTCTTAGCACGGAATGTCTTATCTCGGGCATTCATGATCTAGACCGCATCCTGCCCGTGGTTGTATTAAATTACCATGTAGTTTTGCTTGTTGATGTCAGATATTGCCGAGTTCTTCTGGGTTTTAACTGGGTTCTCGTGGATCGGCATCATTGCCCCCATTTAAAACTGCATGGGTAGGTCGGTTGTAATTCTACCATCAAATTCTGACTTAGTTTGGGCTGACTTGCTTATCTTTCTCGGTTAGGCACTAAGGATCCTAACTTAGTCCGACTTTCTTTGGTATAAGCGTTTGAACCAAGTGTCGATTGGGTGTTTTGATGGTACTGAGAGAGTGGATGCCATAATTGCCCCTAGCCAGTTGGCGACTTCTTACTGCCATGGTAGTGGAAGCGTTAATTCCACCTTTATAGGTATTCGTGCGCATTAAATGTGAACATTTAATGACCACGACTTTTTCTGCCACATCAGCTATGCATACTAAGGCCCTTTGGGCCTTGCCGTTTCGGTTCCCTTGTTTCCCCAACCGTGTAAATGGAAGAAATCACCAAGAGGGGGGTGAATAGGGGATTTTAAAAATTCTTTTTGAAACACCCAAGTTTTTAGATCGAAAACAGAGTATAATAAAGCAAGGGAAGAAAAGCTAGACACAATAGGATTTATACTGGTTCGGTCCTAACCTTGACCTACATCCAGTCCCCAGATACCTTTTGGGTTTTTCAACTATCTCAATATTCTTTAATTACAACAATGTAGCTCTCAAGCAATCCTAATCACTAAGGATTTGCTCCCCCTTACACTTTGTAATTGAATAACCCAACTCACAGGTTCCACAACTTTGAGTTCTCTCAAACGAGTAATCAAATGATTTAAAAAAAAAAAAACTCTCAAAAAGAGTAGATATGAATAAACACTGAAGTTCAACTACTGAAGTATGCACAATGAAGTGTCAAATGAAAAATGTAATCAGTTGGAAATTGTGCGTCCTTGCTATTAGCCTTCTTGGGTATTTATAGTTTAATGAGAGGAACTAGCTGTTGCATTTTCTTTTCTTTGATTCATTAATGTTTAGCTTTATCTTTGGAATATGACAGTTGCATATATTTATCTATTTCTTCAATTCTTGGCTGTAATCCTGGATTTATTTGTTGCAGATGGTCTTCCAGAATTCTGGTCATTCTATAAACTATATTTGACCGTTGGAGAGTGATCTGGACGATCTATAACGGCCTGAGCCGAACCATTGGGATAGAGGAGAAATTTCAGGTTTGTTCTTGGTTTTTTATTAATTGCATTTGACCCAAATTTGATTTCACCTTGATCCTTACTGAATTCATCTGAAACTAATGAGCATATCGATCAAATATATATATATATATATATATATATATATATGATGATTCGCAACTTAAGATGTGAGTAAATTAATTCATAAGTTTGAATCAGACATATAGAAGACGTCATCTGTAAAATAGAGATCCGTTAGGCTCGAGTTTAAACCATGTAGGCTTGAGTTTTTTCACTGACACTCAAGAGAAGATATATAAGCTTGAGTTCATGCCTTCTATTTTTAGTAGTCATCGGGGTTCACAAACTCGAGTTTGTAAGTTATCTGTTTTAGTAGTCATTGGGATTCGCAACTTAAGATATGAGTAAATTAATTCATAAGTTTGAATCAAACATATAGAAGACGTCATCTGTAAAACAGAGATCCGTTAGGCTCGAGTCTAAACCATGTAGGCTCGAGTTTTTTTACTGACACTCAAGAGAAGATATATAAGCTTGAGTTCATGCCTTATGTTTTTAGTAGTCATCGGGATGACCTTTTGAAATCAATTTGGAATAACGAACAAACTCGAGCCTATAATGGGCAGGCTTGAGTTTGAAACTATTTGAAATGGGCATAAGCTTTAGTTTAGAGATGTAAGCTTGAGTTTGACAAATGTAGGCTCGAGTCTAATCATGTTGCAAAATTTGATAGCTCTTTGTCTGAGCCAAACTCGAGTTTGCAAGTTTTAGGCTCGAGTTTGCTTTAACCAGAACACACTTGAAATTCTTTCAATCAGAGATAGGCTTAAGTCTATATAATCATGCTTGAGTTTATATTTGAAAAACCTTTTGAATGCTCTCTGTAAGGCATAAGCTCGAGTTTATCATAATAGACTCAAGTTTAACTGAGAACAAATAACTTGATTTGCTCTTTGTAATCCGTAGGCTCGAGTTTAACATAATAGGCTTGGGTTTACCTAAGTTCAAAACACTTGTCTTGCTTTCTGTTAAGTATAAACTTGAGTTAAACAAATTCAGTCTCGAGTTTAACTTACATTACAAGGATTAAATCAATTTTAACAAGCTTCTACCTTGTTTGAACCTTAGCAACAAAAAAACAACTTCTTAGTTTACAATTGTCAGTTTTCATCAAAACACATAGAGAACTAACATTCTCCCCCTTTTTGATGATGACAACACTTGTAAACTAATTTGATAGAGATTTTGAGAGTTTTATTAAACTTTGACAAGAATGAGTATGTTAAGTCTAAGCAGAATATTGAATTCATTTGAGCAAGGCTTAGATGCTTAAAATTCATTACATTTTACTCAAAGCATTCATTGTATTGAGTTCAAGATACAAGATCAATCCAAGTTAGTACTAAAAGAACTTCAATACAGCAAAATAAAGCAACAGTGATAAACTTTCAATACAATTACAGAAAAACAAGTAAAAGGCAAGCAATTAAAAGCTCGAAATCTCTTCACTGTTCTTCTCCCCCTTTGTTATCAACAAAGAAGGGTGGATTAGAGGTAGAGATAGAGATGATGGGTGAGATAGGTAGGGCGGTTTTGAGAAGAGGAATTGTGAGAGGAGGAGGAGGTAGATCGTGTGGTGAGGAATTTGGAGATGAGGGAAGAGAGATAATGGGGACAGAGGAAGATGGAGGGATAGGAGCAACGAGGGATAGGAGCAACGTATGGGATGATATCCAGGATGGGATTGGGCTACTCAGGTGGGGAAGGAGGAAAAGTAGGAGAGGATATAATGGGCTTAAGAGGGGAGATGTTAGGAGGTGAATGAGAGTGGTGAGAGGAGAAGTTTTCTATGGGGGATGTATGGTTTGTGGGAGGTGGAATTGATCCTGAAGGACCAGCCTTATCTTGAGTCTGGAGCAGCTTAGTTAACTTGGAATCCATTGATAGATATAGGTCGTAGAGATTTTCAATTTTGACTTTAAAATCATCAAAATGGCCTTTTAGATCTTCCAAATCATCTGTGACATCCGCAAGGAAATCAACTTCCTCATCTTGCACCTCTACCAATTTGTTGTGACTCTTAGTTACTTCAGAAGCCATCTTCCCAACTTCAGTCTCAATTTTCCCTGTAAGCTTATGATATTGGGCTACCATTGTGACTTGAAAAAACTTGAAAGCATCTGAGACTGCCGTTTTCACAAGAGTTTTCATATAAGTGGCTAGATCAGCTGGAAGAGAAGATGGAGGTGGAGGTGGAGTTGATTGAGCTTCATTGGCTCTGGATTTTGAGGCTTTTGACTGAGATGGTGCCCTTCATTGTCCTGATCCTTCTTCCAAGTTAATCCTCATAAGGTTCAGATGATGTTTCCCAAAGACTGTAGTTGGAACAGATTGATCATTGGTGGCCAAATACCAGATCTTTTCATGGAAGAGAATAACTGAAACCAAAGAAGGAAAAGGAATCTAGGAAGAGTGTCTCGAGGCAAATCTAAACTTGGTCATTTCCTGGAAAATCCAGTGACCAATGTTATGTGGTACTTTGTCAATGATAGAAGCAAAGAGAGGAAAATCCTTTGCAAAATGAGTAAAATTTTCACCTTTTTGTAAGAGATTCTTGGCATAGATATACCATATAGCTCTATACACAGTGGGCATGACTGTTGGAGTGAATTTTAAAATGTGGAGAGAGTCAGGAATTGGGTCATTAGGCCTAAGAAGTTTAAAGATTTCCCTATCAGTGTAGTGATACTGGGGTACAGGAGGTGGAGTAGAGATTTGCAATAGAGAATTAAGATAAGCAGGTGAAATAGTTATCTTTTTGCCTCTCAAATTGATTGTAACTCTTTCTTCTAACAAATTTCCCTCATTGTCTAGGACATTGTCATATTTCATACAAAAATAAAAGGCTTTGACAATAGAGGGACTGTAGGGAGCTTTAATGGATAAAAATGTTTTGAAAGGCTTGAGCCAAGGTGACATGTCAACATTGTATTCATCCTTGACCTTTTGCAAGTCAACAGAAACCACAAGACAAAAGGTCTTGTGATCATAAAGTTCTTTGAATCTAACAGCCTCTTTTCCAAGAAATTGAATAGGTTCATCAGAGCAATCTTTAGGCTTTGAAGTAACATCATTGATTTTGAGGATTGCAGGAATTTCTTCAAATACCTTAGAACTGGTCTGATCATGGCGTTTGGAAGAGGGAATAGCTGAAGAACCTTGGGATTTACTAGCTCCTCTAAACTTGGAAGTTGAGATTGTCGCCTTCTTCTTCTTGGATACCTTAGCAATCTCAGTGACTTTCTCTTTGTCTTTGCGAAGAGCAGCCTTTGGGTCGATAACCTTCTTTTTAGGGCTACCAGTTGGTTCTTGAATCACCAATTTCTTTGATGGAGTTTTGGGAGCAGGTTCATTGACAGGAACTCCTGGAATCCTGCGGTCTATCCCTGACTGAAGCTTCTTGGGAGCGAATCTCTCTCTCTAAGGTCGTTTTAGAGGAGGCGGAGATGCTGAATCAGTGGCTGAATCATGGGAGATTTCTTTGGTTGATCATTTAGGAGCCATTGTAGGAGGATAGATCGATTGGGTTTAGAAGAAAATGTTGTTGGTTATGATTAGTTTTGATGATGTCTTATATAGATGCCATTATTAAGAGCAAAAAGTTTATATCATATACATTGACTAATTGATTGCTACATTTAATGTAGATTTGTTCATGTGGAGAATGAACAAGAGAAGAGAAGAAAGAAAGAATATAATTGTGGAGTCAAATGATAAAGAACAAGAGAAGAGAAGAAAGGAAGAATTGATTCATGGAAAATAATCAAGAAGAGAGAAGAAAGAAAGAAGAACTTGATTAATAGCCTGAGAAAATCATTATACAAGTTCTTAGATTGATTCTTGAAGTCTCCACATCAATTGGAAGTTGGGATGGCTCGATTCGGAGTTAGAACAAGAAAATATCAGTTTCTGGGTAAATAAACTCGAGCCTATACTTGTAAACTCGAGTCTGGATGTTTTCTAGCAATTCTGGCTCTTCTGGTACGAGCAAACTCGAGCCTGGGATGAATAAACTCGAGCCTGTTACTTATAGACTCGAGCCTAGATGTTTTCCAGCAATTCTGGCTCTTCTGGCCCGAGCAAACTCGAGCCTATACTTACAGGCTCGAGCTTGACTGGTTTCTAAAAACTTTGTCCACCTCTGTTTCGCGTTTCAGCTGAGAGACCTCTAGTAATTTGACAATATCTCCCAAACCAAAAATCGGTTTGAGATGAAATCAAATTTGGCTGAAACTAGACATCCAATAGGTCATCTTGACAAAGTTTCATGCCCAAAGAAGATGAGATGAGAGAGCTATGAATTTCGGAAGTTGGATCAGAAGTTCACGCCACACAGTAGACCAAGCTTCAATGATTTGGGTGTAACTCACAATCTACACAACGAAATGAGCTGAAATCGATGGCATATGAAAGTAGACTCATAGGGCTTTCCATCGATACTTGATTTAACTAAAACGAAGTTCAGACCCGGGAGATATGGCCTTTGGAAGTTGACTGAAAAATTCAGGATGTCACAAACTTGAGCCTATCACTTATAAACTCGAGTTTGACTCAGACAGAGAGCTAGTCACGATATGTTATTTGACAAACTCGAGCCTAAAACTAATAGACTCGAGCCTAGCTCAGATAGAGAGCTATCAAAGGTTTCCAATTCGACCAAACTCGAGCCTGGACACATAAACTCGAGCCTAGCTTACACAGGAAGTTTCTCAAAGCCTTTCAAAACGTTCAAACTCGAGCCTAAGAGGTTAGACTCGAGCCAATCACTTACAGAGAGCTTTCGAAGATTTATTTAAGGTAGGAAACTCGAGCTTAAAGTTATAAACTCAAGTTTGCATGAACAAACTCAAGCTTGCTGAGAATAGACTCAAGCCTAACAGATCTCTGTTTTCCAAATCGTGACTTCAACTCTCAGATTCAATGCTATGATTCATTTTACACATAATGTGAAGTCAGAAAAGTGGCTGATTCCATAACATTTTGAATCATCAAGAAAGCTACTTCAGTAAGGCATAAATTACTCCAGTAATGCGAAGACAGAATTCAAGGAAGCTTCGCAAAACGCCGTGCTCGTAAAATGGAAATAATTGATTATGATTTCATTACTTCATATCTTGACTTACTATTATTCCTAACATTGTTTTAAACAATTTTCCAGTAAGTTTCAGATGATCAAATAGAGCTATGATTTGAAGACAGCAAGATATAGGTGCTGAGCTGTAAAGTGAGTATGGAGCATGGAATGCCAACACATATGTCGGAGAATATTTGCAACTTGGATTAAACAAAAGAAGATATTCCCTTGTAGCCCACTCTGATTGAAGATAATCAATATTATCCTTAATTAAATATTCCACAGATCAAGGGAACTGCAATCATCGCTGGAATCAGAAATCAAGAAACGCTCCAACCCATACTTCCAATGTCAAAATTCTCAATGGAGCTCCAATAGTTAGATTCTGATCAATATTATCTTCAAATTGATTATCCTATAGATCAAAGGACTGACAGCCATCACTGGAACCAAAAGCTGAAAACAGGGATGCAAAAACAGTGAACTTCAAAATGGCCATATTTCCAACGGCTATATTCTGAAGTGGACTTCTAACAAAAAAATGCTCAATGCACTTCCAACTATCATATTTAGGAGATAGCATTCAAAGAGTCTGCTTCAACTATAAAAGAAGAAGGATTCAATAGAGATGACCAAGGACAGAGACGTGAGCCTACACAATGAAAATGCCAATATCCTAACGTTCTCTCCATCTACTCTCTGAATATCTCAATGATCATATATTTAGCTTAGAGAGTGAGATTGCTTATATTGTGCTTCAGTGTTTATTCACTTACTTCTGAGAGAGAAGATTGATTGTAAATTAGTTTATTTGAGAGTTACTCAAAATTAGGTGATCTTGAGTGGGAAACACTTAGTTGTGGTTACAGCTTGTAAGGGGAGTGAATCCTAGGGAGAGGATTACTTCGACTACAGAGTGTGTAATCAAGCAAGTGTATTGATTACAGTTTGTAAGGGGGAGTGAATCCTAGTATAAGGATTACTTCAAGTACAGAACGTGTAATCAAGCTCAAAGCAAATAGTGGATTGAAAATCTCAAGTGAAACTTGAGGTTGGACGTAGGTCAAGGATTGGACCGAACTAGGAGAAATCATAGTTTGCACACTCTCTTCCCTTATCTTTTACATTTCCAGTACATGCTTATATTTGAATATCTAACTGTTGATTTATAAGTTGCGAAAAGTTTTAAAAGTTCCTAAAGTTTTATCAAACACTCAATTCACCTCTCCTCTTGGGTGATAGCCAGATCCAACAAATGTAAGGTTTCAAAGAGTTTAGGTCAGGCTCGAGAGAGAAGACGAGTAAAGAGCAACGATTGAGCTTCAGGTATATATAGCACACGACAAACTCGAGCTTAAAACTTGTAGGCTCGAGTTACCTGCTCAAGTTTGCAAGAACAGGTTCGAGTTTGGATAAAAATGAACTAACATCAAGTGTGTATCTGTGAACACTTGACACACGTTGATAAACTTGAGCTTATCACTAATAGGCTCGAGTTTAGAGACTTCTTGAGGCTGGGTTGATTTTTATCCCGTGTAGGCTTGAGCTTGCTTTGCTAAACTTGAGTTTGCCTCTCTTGTTAGCAGTTAAGTTGCTCTTTGTCTTTACTAGGCTTGAGTATGTTATTTGCAGGCTCAAGTTTGGTTGCCCATAAAGCATGATTTTTGCTTTCTGCCTTCAGTAAACTTGAGCTTGTTTCAGATAAGCTTGAGTTTGCTTCTCCTGATAGCACACTTCAGTCAATGATCAGTTCCTGTCCTGCATAAGACATGAATAAACACTCCAATGCTTAAGTTAGCAACAATTAATCATAAAAAACAACTAACATTGGGATAGAAACAACTTACAACTCATTGGGATTTACCATTCCCAATTCTCTTCTAATGAAGGTGAATTGTTCTTTTGCAAGTAGTTTAGTGAAAATATCTGCAAGTTGTTGGTGAGTTGGGATGAACATCACTTTGACATCTTTCTTTTGGACATGATCGTGAATGAAGTGATGTCTAACATCAATATGCTTGGTTCTGGTGTGATGGACTGGATTTTTGGCTAAGCTTATTGTGCTTGTATTGTCGTAGAGAATGAGGATTTCTTTCAGATAAATTCCCAGATCTTAGATTTGTTGCTTGAGCCATCAAAATTGAGCACGACAACTTGATGCAGCAACATATTCAGCTTTAGTAGAGGATATAGCTACTGTGGTATGCTTTTTGCTAAAACAAGAGACAAGTGAATTTTTGAAAAATTCACATTGTCCACTTGTGCTTTTATGATAAGTCTTGTATTCGGCATGATCTAAGTCAGAATATGCTACCAAGTGCTCAGGTTGACCTTTAGGAAACCACAGTCCTAGCTCTTCTGTATCACTCAAGTATCTAAAGATTCTCTTTACATGTTCAACATGGGATTCTTTAGGATTAGATTGAAATTGAGTGCACATCCTTACACTCAATTGGATGTCAGGTCTACTTACTGTTAAATATAGTAATGATATAATCATTCCTCTATATCTTGTGATGTTGAAAGCTTTGCCTTTCTCATCAACATCTAAGGTGGCAGTTGAGCTCATTGGTATGTCTGCTCCATTGTAGTCATTGAGGCCATATTTCTTTAGCAGATCTCTTAAGTACTTGGTCTGGGAAATAAATATGTCATTCTTGTGTTGCTTGATTTGTAAACCAAGAAAGTAGTTGAGCTCACCCATCATTGATATCTCAAACTCTCCTTGCATAATCTCAGAGAATTCCTTGCACAAAACATCATTAGTAGCACCGAAGATTATATCATCCACATAAATTTGCACAATTAAGATTTCATTAAGTTTATTGCCTTTGATGAAGAGGGTAGTATCTGCTTTACCTTTCACAAATCCATGACCGAGAAGAAACTTGCTAAGTCTCTTATACCAAGCTTTAGGAGCTTGTTTGAGAACATATAAAGCCTTTTTTAATTTGAAAATATGATCAGGATAAATTCATTTTCAAAACCAGGAGGTTGTTCTACACAGACTTTTTCTTGAATAAAACCATTAAGAAAAGCACTTTTAACATCCATTTGAAAAAGCTTAATTCCTTTGACATAAGCAAAGGCTAGAAGAACTCTTATTGCTTCCAATCTTGCCACTGGAGCATAAGTTTCTTCATAATCAATTCCTTCTTCTTGATTATATCCTTTGGCAACCAATCTTGCCTTGTTCTGGACAATGATTGCAGACTCATCACGTTGTTCTTGAAGACCCATTTAGTGCCAATGAATGGATGGTCTTTAGACCTAGGTACCAAGTCCCAAACTTGATTTCTTTCAAATTGATGTAATTCCTCTTGCATTTCTATCACCCAATCATTGCAGACTTATCACGTTTGTTCTTGAATACCCATTTAGTGTCCAAGTCTTTAGGCCTAGGTACCAAGTCCTAAACTTGATTTCTTTCAAATTGATGTAATTCCTCTTGCATTGCTATCACCCAATCATTGTTTGAAAGAGCTTCTTCAATCTTAGAGGGTTCAATTTCAGAGATGAAAGCTGAGAAAGTTACTTTATTTAAAATACTTTTTCTGGTTTTCACACCTTCATTCACATCACCTAGAACTTGATCCAGTGGATGATTCCTACTGTATCTCCAGACATGTGGTTGAGGTTGAACAGAGTTTTCACAAATATTTTCAGGCTCAACTTCTGATTCTCTTTGAGAGGGTTTTTCAAAATCTGTTAAATCAGAAGATATTTTTGAAGAAGGTTGATTTTGAAAGATGACTTTATCATCATCATCATCATTATCAAGAGGATTGTTAAACTTGTTTTCACTGAATACTACATAAATTGATTCTTCAACAGTGCGAGTACGAATATTAAATACTCTATAAGCTTTACTTCTATTAAAATAACCAAGAAATATACCTTCATTTGATTTGGGATCAAATTTTCCCAAGTTGTCCTTACCATTGTTGTGGATGAAACACTTGCAGCAAAAAATGTGCAAATGTGCTAAGTTTGGCTTCCTTCCTTTGTATAACTCATATGGAGTCTTGTTTAACTTTTTCCTGAGGTATGCTCTGTTGAAGATGTAGCATGTTGTACTCATGGCATCAACCCAAAATACTTGTGAAGAGTTATTCTCATTTAACATTGCTCTTGCCATTTCAGTGAGTACTCTATTCTTTCTTTCCACAACACCATTTTGTTGAGGAGTTCTAGGAGCTGAAAAATTATGATCAATACTCATAGTTTCACAAAATTCACTAAAGGCATGATTTTCAAATTCTCCACCATGATCAGTACGTATTCCTGCAATAGAAACTCCTTTGTTGTTTTAGACCTTCTTGGTAAACACAACAAATTGATCAAATGTTTCATTTTTAGATGATAAGAATATAGTCCAAGTAAATCTACAGAAATCATTGACTATGACCAAGGTATAAAGATTGCCTCCAAGGCTTTTTATTCTTGCTGGTCTAACTAAATCCATATGAATTAGTTGAAGAGGTCTATTCATTGAGATTTCATTTTTGGACTTGAATGAAGATTTGGTTTGTTTACCTTTTTGACAAGCATCACAAATCATGTCATTTTTGAAATGAAGTTTGGGTATACTGATGACTAAATTTGCTTTTAATAATTTGTCAAGTTGAGTCATATTAACATGAGCTAATCTCTTGTGCCACAACCAACTCTCATTCAAATCACTAATGAAACAGTTTTCAGAAGATATGCCATTAGAAAAATTTAGATTGTAGCAGTTACCTTCTCTGGGAGCCCTGAATGAGGCTTTGGGCTTAACATCGTCTAGAGAAAGATCATCCTTGTTCACAATCAAGCATTCTTCTGAATTAAAGATAACTAGATTACCTTTATCTGTGCTTTGACTCACACTGAGGAGATTATGACACAGGCCTTCCACAAGGTAGACATCTTTTATCTGTGGTCCATCATTGTTTCCAATTTCACCAATGCCAGCTATCCTTCCGGATTGATTTCCACCAAATGTGACCTTGCCACTATCCTTGTGCTTGGTTATTGTAAATTTGGTTTGATCTCCTATCATATGCCTAGAGCATCCACTGTTAATATACCACTTGCTGGATTTTGATGCTCTTAGACAAACCTGATAAATTCATGGGATCAAGTCTTAGGTACCCATTCTGTCTTGGGTCCTTTTGGGTTAGTATGTGTCTTAGGAACCTTATAGGATCCTTTAGGCACCCATTGATAATTACCAACAGGCTTACTTTTCATTTCCTTTTTATGAAAACAAGAAGTAGTATGACCCTTTCTATTACAATAGTTACAGTGGGCAAATGGATTAGAAGTATGAACTGATTTTTGAAAGTAATTTAAATAGTTCTTTTCTCCATTTCTCTTCTTCCCTTTCTTTTTATCAAGATCAGGTCTATATCTAACTCCTGATTTATCATTTGTAAACCTTTGTTCCTTTAAAATCACTTTGAGCATTTCACTTCCTTTAGTGAATTTCTCAAGAGTTTTTGGAAGATATAGATTTCTTTTCTTCAAATCAATGCAATCTTCACAAACATTTTTACTGGAATAATTTTTGACTTGTTGTTCAAGAGTTATGTTTTTCATTTTCAAAGCAATATATTTTTCAACAAGCTTTTCAAATTCAGATTGTATGGCATTATACTGAGAAAGCAACTCATTATATGTTAGTTAAGAAGTTCTTACCTCTTCACTTTTAGATTCCTCACAGGCAACCAAGCAAGTGTTGGTTGTTCGTTCTTCATCTTCATCAGATGAACTATCTCCCCATATTGCTAAAACATAGGCTTTCTGTTTGAACTTACTGGATCTTTTTAGCTGGAACATTCAGACTTGATATGACCAGGTTTGTCACATTCGTAACATGATTGGCTTCTTTGTTTCTTTGTTGTTGCTGTTCTTATGGAACTTCTAGAATCCTTGATCCTTCTTATAGAACTTTTTAAATCTCCAGACCATCATTCCAATCTCTTCATCATCAATTTTGTCATCATCAGAATTTTTGTCTTCTTTGATAGTTTTAAGAGCAATTCCCTTCTATTTGCCTTCTATTTCATCAAGTCCTTTTCTAAACTTGATTTTGCCGTCACATGCTGATAAGCTACCAAATAGAGCTGCTACAGATTGCATGGATTCACCATGAGCTTCTTTAATGGCTGTCACTTTAGCTTCCCAATCTTTGGTTAGTACATTTAAAATTTTTCTTACCTGAGTTTTTTGTTCATATACCTTTCCCAAAGCTGACAGTTGATTGATGAGATGTGTGAATCGAAGCTGGAACTCTCCAATTGATTCTCCAGACTTCATATGTAATAGATTGTATTCAGTCATGAGAGTGATGATTCTGTTCTCCTTGATTCATGAGGTTTTTTCATAAGCAACTTCTAAGGCATCCCACATTTCTTTGTCACTGGACAGATTGCAAATGTGAAAGTACTCCTTTTGGTTCAATACACTTTGCAACATCAAGATGGCTTTGCTGTTGAGGACAATTCGCTTCTGATCATTCCCATCAAATTTAGCTTTAGTTTTTGGCACAGTATTGTCTCCTACAATTTTAGTAGGAACATAATTACCTTCTTCAATTACTTCCCAAAGACCATACTCACTGGCCATCACAAATACTTTGAATTTGGATTTCCAGAATGAGTAGTGTTCACCACTAAAACCTAGTGGTCTGTTGATTGAGGCACCATCTAGTAATATTCCTTCCATTTGATCTTTAGTCTAGGAGGTTAATCTTTTTAAATAGACAACCAATGCTCTGATACCAAATGTAAATGGAAGAAATCACCAAGAGGGAGGTGAATTGGGGATTTTAAAAATTCTTTTCGAAACACCCAAGTTTTTAGATCGAAAACAGAGTATAACAAAGCAAGGGAAGAAAAGCTAGACACAATAGGATTTATACTGGTTCGGTCCTAACTTTGGCCTACGTCCAGTTCCCAGATACCTTTTAGGCTTTTTAACTATCTCAATATTCTTTAATTACAACAATGTAGCTCTCAAGAAATCCTAATCACCAAGGACTTACTCTCCCTTACACTTTGTAATTAAATAACCCAACTCACAGGTTTCACAACCTTGAGTTCTCTCAAACGAGTAATAGAATGATTTAAAAAAAAAACTCTTAGATAGAGTAGATATGAATAAACACTGAAGTTTAAATACTGAAGTATGCACAATGAAGTGTCAAATGAAAAGTGCAATCAGTTGGAAATTGTGCATCCTTGCTATAAGCCTTCTTGGGTATTTATAGTTTAATCAGAGGAACTAGCAGTTGCATTTTCTTTTCTTTGATTCATCAATGTTCAGCTTCATCTATGGAATATGACAATTGCATATATTTCTCTATTTCTTCGATTCTTAGTTGGAATCCTGGATTTATTTGTTGCAAATGGTCTTCCAGAATTCTAGTCATTTCATAAACTATATTTGATCGTTGGAGAGTGATCTGGACGATCTATAATGGCCTGAGCTGAACCATTGGGATAGAGGAGAAATTTCAGGTTTGTTATGTTAGATATGATTAGTTTTGATGATGTCTTATATAGATGCCATTATTCAAAGCAAAAAGATTGAGTAATATAGTTATGTCCTACATTGACTAACAGTTGTATTTAATGTAGATTAATCCAAGTTGCATTGTAAAGATTAATCAAGAAGGAGATAAGAGATTTCATAAAGAAAGAGTTGAATCATGAAGAATGATCAAGAAGAAGATCAATAAAGAAGTATTGAATGATACAAAGAAGAATCTACAAAGAAGCAAGAAGTTATTAGAGGATTTTGGGATAATCAAGAAGAATATGAGAGATTGAAGAAGAAAGAATTCAATGAATGGAATATCTTTATTCAAGATCAGCTCAAGTTCATTTATGAAGGATAATCAAGAAGAAGAAGAAGAAGAAGGAAGAACTTACTGAATGGAATATTATTATTCAATTTCTTAGTTGATAGATTTTGGGGATAATCAAGATAGGAGATGGAAGATAGAAGAAGTTGATAATCAATATTCAAGATCAGCTCAAATATAAATGTGGAGAATATTTAAGAGAATTGAAAGAAAGAAATAGTTGAATTATGAAGAATGATTAAGAGAGATGAGATTTCAAAAAGAAGAAAATGAAGAAGAGGAAATATTGATCAAGATGGAAGATGAAAAAAGAAAGAACTTGCTGAAGATATCATTATTCAAGTTCTAAGATTGATCCTAGAAGTCTCCATGATCAAATGGAAGTTGGAGTGGGTCAATTCAGAGTTAAAGTCAGCAAGAGTCAAGTTCTGGATGAGAAAACTCGAGTTTGATGGTCAAAACTTGAGTTTCCTACCTTACTGCAGTAATTGACCTTTGGAAAGTAAGAAAACTAGAGGTTGAGAGTCAAAACTCTAGTTTCCAAGTCAAAACTCGAGTTTGGAACTCAATACTCGAGTATGGAACTTAATGACTCAAGTTTTGAGTGTCTTCAGCACCTTTGGTGTCTCTGGACCCGACAAAATTCGAGTATCTAATTCAATACTTGAGTATCCAGCATTGATCAGCAACTCTGTTCACCTCTGTTTCACATCAGCTTTGGGCGAGCTATGGTGATTCGATGATATTTCCTAAACCAGAGATCGAATTGAGATGAAATCAAATTTGTATAAAACTAGACATCTAATGTATCATTTTAACAAAGTTTCATGCTCAAAGAATTTCAGATGAGAGAGTTATGAATTTCGAAAGTTGGATCAGGAATCCACGCCACATATCAGACCAAGCTTCAATGTTTTGAGTGTAACTCACAATCTACATATCGAAATAAGCTAAAATCGGTGGCATATGAAAGAATATTCATAAGGATTTCCATCAAAACTTGATTCAACTAAAATGAAGACTAGACTAGTGAGATATGACCTTCGAAAGTTGACTGTTAGTTTAGGATGGTGTAAAAACGCTAGTCAAGGAACAATCTTCATTCATCAGATCTTAACGGACAAATCACAACGAGTTTGGAGCTGATTCTTTTTGCATTGGAAAGAAGACTCAAAGAGCTATATAGGCATAAGTGGTTTGCCAAATATGAATCTATATCAAGTCAGAAAGTAACCAAAGTCCAGAACAACTTGAATACTCGAGTTTACAAGTGAAAACTCGAGTATAGCTCAATCAAAGACCAACAAACATCAGAGGATCTTCAATACTCGAGTTTGTAAATCAAAACTCGAGTTTTGATCAGAAAGAGAGGAATCTGAAGTAACACGAAAGCCTTAATACTCAAGTTTCCAAGTCAATACTCGAGTTTGTACCTTCGCTTCAAAAAAATCAATGTGTCAAAAATCACGTTTTTGAACAAGAACATCCAGATTATTACCCCAATAATTTGTAATACTTCTTAACATCATTTATATCATTTATGGACATGTTTCAGATGATCAAAGGGTGTTAAACTGAAGATCAAGGATAAAAACATATGTTGATGTCACTACTGATTCAAAAAGCATTTCTAACGGCTAGTTTCCAACAACGTCATTCTCAAACGGCTCTATTTACAATGGCTATATTCTTCAATGTTCAGATCATCCTCATCTATAAGTAAAGCCACATTCAAAACGTACAGAGGTGTGGACAAGAGATTATGCTGTCAAAATGCCAAAATTCTGAAGCTCCTTCTCACTCTGCTTTTTCATTGCTTTCTTTGCTTTGCGTATAGAGAGTGAAATGAATTGTAATGCACTTAAGTGATTATCCATTCACTTCTTAGAGAGAAGATACATTGTAAACATTCTATTTTCTGAGAGATACTCAAGGTTGGGTGATCTTGAGTGGGAAATTGAATGTATCCTTATGGGTTGTAAGGGGGAGGATCTCTATGAGAGTTTTGGCTTCACAAGTGCCTGGATAAACTTGTGGGTTTGTAAGAGGCTTCTCTTGTGCCTGGATAAATAAGAGGATAGTGGAAATCTCAAGTGGAGCTTGAAGACTGGACGTAGGTCAAGGATTGGGCCGAACCAGTATAAATATATGTTTGCAATTCTCTTCCTTAATCTCTTTTATTTCCAGCATATATGTTTGAATATGATTGTCTATAACTTTATAACTCTTTACTATCATACAAACTGATTTTACCGAATTGCGAAAAGATCTTCAAAGGTTGCAAGTTTTTATCTTCACCCAATTCACCCCCCTCTTGGGTTTAGCTGGGTCTTTCATGTTCTTGGTTCTTCATTAATTGCATTTGACCCAGATTTGATTTCACCTTGATCCTTGCTGAATTCATCTTAAACTAATGAGCAAATCGATCAAGTATGTGTGTGTGTGTGTGTGTGTGTGTGTATGTGTGTGTGTCTGATGATTCGCAACTTAAGATGTGAGTAAATTAATTCATAAGTTTGAATCAGACATATAGAAGACGTCATCTGTAAAATAGAGATCCATTAGGCTTGAGTCTAAACCATGTAGGCTCGAGTTTTTTCACTGACACTCAAGAGAAGATATATAAGCTTGAGTTCATGCCTTCTGTTTTCAGTAGTCATCGGGATGACCTTTAGAAATCAATTTGGAATAACGCACAAACTCGAGTCTATAAGTGGCAGGCTCGAGTTTGAAACTGTTTGAAATAGACATAAGCTTTAGTCTAGAGATGTAAGCTTGAGTTTGACAAATGTAGCCTTGAGTCTAATCGTGTTGCAAAATTTGATAGCTCTCTATTTAAGCGAAACTCGAGTTTGTAAGTTTTAGGCTCAAGTTTGCTTCAGCCAAAACACACTTGAAATTCTTTCAATCAAAGATAGGCTTGAGTCTACATAATCATACTTGAGTTTATATTTGAAAAACCTTTTGAATGCTCTCTGTAAGGCATAGGCTCGAGTTTATTATAATAGACTTGAGTTTAACTGAGAACAAATAACTTGATTTTCTTTCTGTAATCTGTAGGCTCGAGTTTAACATAATAGGCTTGGGTTTGCCTAAGTTCAAAACACTTGTCTTGCTTTCTGTTAAGTATAAACTCAAGTTTAACAAATTCAGGCTCGTGTTTAACTTACATTACAAGGATTAAATCAATTTTAACAAGTTTCTACCTTGTTTGAACCTTAGCAACAAAGAACAACTTCTTAGTTTACAATTGTCAGTTTTCATCAAAACACATAGAGAACTAACAATCTGTCTTCTCAACTCTTTATATATATAGTTGTTTATTTCCCTTCATTTGTCCATTTGAACGTTCACTGTCTCTTTACTGCTTTAGAAGGAAAGTTTCCATCTTTCTCTTGTCCTTCTATTTCCCAGACTTCTTAGCTTGTGCATTTCCTTTTCCCCTAAGTTATCTGAAATCAGGTATTTATCACTATTCTTTCTTGTCTTTCTTTAATATTGGTTATTTTCTGTGTCTGTTTTGAAATTTCTTGAGTTTTGATTAACTTGATTCCTGTCTCTTGGACTTTAGGGTTTTGTTTCCTATTTTTCACCAAGTTTTCCTATAGTGTGTCTTCTTTGATCTTTATGGACTCTGATAATCCATCCTTGCCTCCCAAACTTAGTAACCTTCCCCCAGAAGAAGAAGAACTTCTTCGGCGCCTTCCTCTGAGGTCAGCATATTGGCTTTTTGGGAAGCCCTTAACCAAGGAGCAAAAACTTGAAAACGTGCTCCGAGGTTATGGTGGTAGGGGTAGCATAAGGTCAAGTCAGCCTTCCTAGTCTAGTGAAAGTTCTAGAAATGTTCGTTGTCTGTAGAGCCTGTGGTCCGGGATCAGGGGTAACTATTGCTAGAGCTACTTCCTTAGATCCGGGTTTTGTGAGTCATGGGGGGACAAACTATTCTTAGTCCGTAGTCCCCTTTACCCCAAGTGTTGAGTCTTTGAGTATACCTTCCCGTCCTATTGACCCTTGTGAGGAGTTCTCTTAGTGTGTTTCCGAGCTCATGTTGGTGAGTCAAGAGTGGGAAGTTAATCAAGTGGCTTTGTCATGTTGGCACACTTTGTTGTAGGGAATCATGGTCGCCAGTAGTGCCATTATTTCTTCTCGTCCTAACTTGTTAGTCTTAGGTATTTTATTTTTTGTGCTAACTTTTATTTTCTTTACTTTTCTAGGTAGTATGTCGTCGTCTACTCAACCTGTTGAGGAGTCTTGTTCCGGGGAGTCGGGTTTAGCTTGCGCTCCTCAGCGTTTATATGAGAAATACTCATGGGTTGCAGTCGGGGTTCTTAGACAACTTTTTACCATCACAGCAAGGCAAATTTACGAGCTCTCAGTCGAGGTTTGGGAAAATTACGTTTATTCCCCCTAATCTTGAGGAACCAGTGTGTGTAGTCCGGGAAAGGAATCAACCTTCTTTCTTCTTTTTATACCGGGATTTTGTAACCTGGCTTGGCCTTCGTTTTTCCTTTTACTAGTTTCCAAAAAGGGATGTTAAACCTCCTTCTTCTAGCCCCAACCCAACTTTATCCCAATTCTTGGGGTTTCATTGTCGCTTTTGAGCGACTCTGTAAATTTCTAAATATTCCCGGCTTAGTTAGCATTTTCTTTTTCCTTTTTACTATTCAAAAAGTTTGTCTTACTGGCAAATCTTCAGAAAAAAAGGGGTTGGATTTCTCTTAGGGGGTTTTGGATAGGAAACTCTTTCACGTGGCTACCGACTCGTGGAAGGGTTTCAAGACTTCCTTTTTCAAAGTGACAGCCGAACCCAGTCTTAAACTGTGGTTTTTGAAACATGTTGACTCCTAAGTCGTGGAGCTGGAATTCCACCTTTACTGGTTAGATGCCTATTATAAACAAAATAAAATCTTTCAGCCCGCGGAGGGTGATATGGGGGCGGCCGAGCTCGCCGCTATAACTTCTTTAGTTGGTCATGTGGAGGCCCATGGGGTTGTGGATACCAGGTTTTTTATTCAACAATCTGTGGATGAGTTGTTTCCATCGAGTAGGGCTTTGTCTTTCCAAGTTTGTTTTTCTTGTATGATTTATGTGTTATTGTTGATGTCTTACTTATGTTTTGACTTTTTGCAGAGGCTCAGATGGGTAAAAAATCAAGATACCGTGAGCTGGCCGACCGACTTTGCGCCTTCACCCCCCACAGCCTCATTCGAGAGTTTAGTGTCCTAAAAGCAGGCCAAGACCATAGCGGGTCCTTCAGTGACAGATTCAGAGATGACCTCATCTGCTGAAGCTATGGCCTCTCCCCAGGCTCCTCCCCCGCCGCCTCCACTACCTTCCTAGCATCATTTTCATGCATGGGGGAAGGTGTGGATTGATGGCATGTCCAAAGAACTAGTGTATGCTTTGAAGGCCCCATCTAACTACTACAAGGCGACCGAGTTTTTGGACGATGAAAACAAGAGTTAGTATATTTAAAATTTGTCTTACCTGAGTCTTTTGTTCATATACCTTCCCTAAGGCTGACAATTGATTGATGAGGTGAGTGAAACGGAGCTGGAACTCTGCAATTGATTCTCCAGATTTTATGCACAGAAGATCATACTCGGTTGTGAGTGTATTGATCCTGTTCTCCTTGATTCCTGAGGTTCCTTCATAGGCCACCTCCAATGCATCCCACATTTCTTTGGCATTGGGCAGATTGCAAATGCGAAAGTATTCCTTTTGGCTCAATGCATTCTGTAACATCAAAATAACTTTGCTGTTAAGTACAACTTTCTTTTGATCATATTCATCAAATTCTGCCTTTGTTTTTGGCACAATATTCTCTCCTACTTTCTTAGTAGGGACATAGTTGCATTCCTTAATTACTTCCCACAGACCATACTCACTGGCCATCACAAATACTTTGAATTTGGATTTCCAGAATGAGTAATGTTCACCATTAAAACCTAGTGGTCTGTTTATTGAGGCACCATCTGGTAGAATTCCTTCCATTTGATCTTTTTGTCTATGATGTTAATCCTTTGAGCAGACAACCTACGCTCTGATACCAAATGAAAGTGGAAGAAATCACCAAGAGGGGGTGAATTGGGGATTTTAAAATTTCTTTTCAACTCTTAAAAAATAAAGCTTAAGAAATGAATAATGAAAGAGTAGAGAAAGAAAAGCTCAGACACACAGGATTTAACTGGTTCGGTCTGAACCTTGACCTACGTCCAGTCCCCAGATACCTTCTGGGTGTTTCCACTAGTTCAACAGGTTTTTAACTACAACAATGAAGACAAGACACAATCCTAATCACCTAGGACTTGCTCCCCCTTACACCTTGTAATTAAACAACCCAACTCACAGGTTCCACAACCTTGAGTTTACACAACCAAATACTTTAAAAGAATTTCAATCTCTCAAAAGAGTGAATATTGATAATCACTGAAGAACAGATAAAAGAATCGCAATACAGACTCAACAATGCAAATGTGTTCAAGTGTAGCCTCGTTGTGTATCTTGCTCTGAGTCTTCATAGCCTTTTATAGCCTAACTAGATGAACTAGCCGTTGCAATATCTTCTCCAACGTTCAGTTGCAAATCTGGAAAATGACAGTTGCAAATTTTGCTCTGTTCTTTCAATTCTTTTCTGAAATCCTGGAATATGTTGTTGTAGATCATCTTTTAGATTCTTTGTCATTCCATGATCTTAATTTGACCGTTTGAGGTGATCTGAATGTGTTCCAACGGTCTGAACTAAACACTGGGATAAGGGAGAAGAATCAGCCCTGTTATTGGTTCTTCATTAAATGCACTTATTTTGGATCTTTGATTCTCTCTGATCTTGTGATGAACCTGTCTGAAACTTATCAAAAACTTGATCAATAATGTTAGGAATAATAATGCAACAAGATATGATAATTTTAGATTAACCCATAATGATTTCGCAGATTGATTTGATCTGGTTTTCAAAAGTTACCGATGCAAACTCGAGTTTGGTGTTCTAGACTCGAGTTTGAGGTTCATCCAGAGAGCAAGGTATGTTTGAAAGTTTCCTAAACTCGAGTTGACAAGTAACTGACTCGAGTTTGGTTCTTACAGAGAGGAAAGTCGCGAGTTGGTCTTGAATGAGATTTTGAACACTTGGCTAAACTCGAGTCATTTAGTGACTGACTCGAGTTTGAAGCTTTTATGAAAAAACTTAAGTTTAAGTTCACAGCTTCAAAACTGGAGTTTAGAAATGCAAACTGAAGTTTAGAAATCGTGTAATAGCTCGAGTATTTTCAAATAGTCCTAAACTCGAGTCTCCAGAAATCTGACTCGAGTTTCAGTGTACATTGAAACTTTGAAAACTTTTCATTTAAGTACAAACTGGAGTCACTGAAATTTAAACTGGAGTTTAGAAAACATGTAACAACTCAAGTATCTCTGTTTATGCCAAACTTGAGTCTACATAATCCAGACTCGAGTTTCCAATGAAAACTGAAAACATGAAGGCTATTGCATTTTGTAAACTGGAGTTTGTAAAACTGAAACTGGAGTTTGGAAAACTTGATAAGACGTTGAAGCTTCTGTTTGATCTCAAACTCGAGTTTCCAAATCATAGACTCGAGTTTACAAGTCTTTAAACTTTTAGCACATAAACTTTCTTGTAAACTGGAGTTTCTCAGAATCAAAGGTAGAGTTTGGAAACAAGTTGAAATTCGAGTGTCACTGCCTTTGATCTAGACTCGAGTTTATAAACACAGACTTGAGTTTACAACTCTTGTAAACTTTGATAGCTCTCTGTAACTCTGCAAACTCGAGTTTGCCTATGCAAACTGGAGTTTGACCAACATTGTAAAATCTGAGCTTCTGTCTGTCAAGTCCAAACTCGAGTTTCTATACCAAAACTCGAGTTTGCCTTAAACAGAAAGTTTTACAACTTTCAAAGACAAACTTAAGTTTACAATTGTCAGTTATCATCAAACACATAGAGAACTAACATTTTTTACCAGCCGTTTTGCCTCCGTTCCTTCATCCAGGATGATTCCCTTTTCCAAGTAATCCAGGATGGGCCTTTGCTAGTCTTCAGCTGCTGCGATAAACATGACACAAATGGGCTCTATCATGTTTTGCTGGATTATAGTTTGGTGGTTCCCCAGGCTTTTCGTACTTGCTAACTTGGACAGAATATTTGCCCTTATATTTTCTCCTCTCGGAATATGGGTAACCACAACTTCATCAAACTCGGCCATGGCTTCCTTTACTTTATCCAGGTGTTTTATTAGTAGAGGTCCTTTGGCAGTATAAGACCCATTGATTTGTGCTGCGACGAGCTAGGAGTCGGTTGACAGATGGATTCTTTTAGCTCTGTTCTCTTTTGCCTAGGATAATCCAGCCAAAACTGCTTCACATTCGGTTTGGTTATTGGAGGTTTTGAAATGCAGTTATAGCGAATGTTCGATGGAGACCCCTTCTGAGCTTTCAATTATAACCCCTGCTCTACTCCCTTTTGTATTTGAGGATCCATCGACGAACACCTTCCAAACTTCATGATTAGCTACTACCGCTTCTACTGTCGGAGTCAATTCCATGATGAAATCGGCTAAAGCCTGCGATTTTATGGCATGTTGGGCTTCATAAATGATGTCGAACTCGGATAATTCTATAGCCCAGCTAATCATTCATCCTGCTAGGTCCGACTTGTGAAGAACTTGGCGAATTGGTTGACTGGTTCGGATGATTATTCAATGTCCTTGGAAATAAGAACGAAGTCTTCTGGTCGTGGTCAAAGTGCAAATACCATTTTCTCGAGCTTTTGGTATCTCAATTCGGAACTTTGCAGAGCTCAGCTCACAAAATAAACTAGTTTTTGCTCGGCTGCCTCCTCTCTTACCAATGCAGCATTTACTACTTCCTCACCGACAAACAAATAAAGGATTAGATCCTCTCCAGGTTCTAGTTTCGACAAAACTGGGGGTGTCGACAAGCACTTCTTTATTTTGTTAAACGCGGCTTCACATTTTGGGTTCCACTCGCCATGCGCTTCTTTTTTAAATAATTTTAAGAAGGGAGAGTGATAAATCCCAATTTTATCCCGCCTTATTCATTTATTTTAGGGACTATTTTAGACTAATTTGGAATTATTAGATAATATTCAGGTTGTTAGCCAATCTTAGGAAATAATATAAATATGAATTAATCATTAGATTATTGGGCTTAAATTAATAATATTCTGATTGTGATTGAATAATATTTATGAATATATGATATCATGATTTTATTTAATTTCTGCCAATAAAAAAAAATATTGGAATATCCTATAGTGCAGAATTTTTTAGGGAAGCCAAAAAGAAATCTAATGGTAAAATTTTATTGGGCTCAAGTTGGTGCCCAAAAAAACTCTCACCTCCTTCCCTTTTAATTAACCTAGTTGATAGGTTTGAGAGATCACCACGCCGCGAGACAGAATTGAAGAAACATGCTGGACAAGTTGAAGGCGCTGAGATGCCGTAATAATTGAAGAAAGACGGAAGATGAAAGGATGTCGCTGAACGCATAGACCGAATTGGAGGAAAGAGACACAGAGGCTGCATGAATTGAATTAATCAATTTTCATTCTTCCATTCACACACAGCAACCAAGACCTCCAATTCCATTAATTCATTCTTGAATCCACGGGTCCAATGCCACATCATTCAATTATTCCACAATTTCTTCACATGGCAGTGACCTTTTCAAGGCTTGGTGAGGGACATTCCATGGCAGCTCAATCAATTTTGGCACCGTTGCCAAGGAGCAACGGTTAGACTTTAGGTTTAAGTTTTTAGGTGACTTCGTAGGTAGTTGTTTACTGCATGACTCGATCCTCTTTTGAAAAATTGTTAGCCTTAGATTCTGAGATTGAGAGGACATTTCATCAACTAAGAAGAACTAGAGCTAATACTCTTATAGGCAGTAGTTCCTTTGATAATCCTATTTTTTAATCCTCTGATTCTAAGGTCAATATGGACGGTAATAATATTGTTGTTAATGGAAATGAGAATGTAAACTCAAATGCAAGTGAAAATGCAAATGCTCATATTGTTGATCCTGCAATGACCATTAAAGAATTGGTTTCACCTGAATTGCATTTTCAAAATTGGTGCATAAATTGTCCTGATATTAATGTGAATTTTGAGTTGAAACCTGGATTGATACACTTACTTCCAAAATTTATGGCCTTTCAGGGGAGGAAGCATACAATCATTTAAAGATGTTTCGCATGGTTTGCACTGCTATGAAACCAGTTGATGTGACTGAAGATCAAATTAAGATGTGTGCCTTCCCATTCTCTTTGGAAGGATATGCTAAAAGCTGGTTGCTTCAATTACCTCCTAGATTCATTACTTCATGGAATCAACTGAAGAAACTGTTCTTAGAAAGGTATTTCCCAGCCTCTCGCACTTCATCTATCAAGAAAGACATAAGTGGATGTTGACAAATGGTTGAGGAATCCTTATATGAATATTTGGAGCGTTTTAAAATATTGTGTTGTAGCTGTCCCCATCATCAAATCCTAGATACATTATTGATCCAATACTTCCATGAAGGGCTCTTACCTCTAGAGAAAGATTTGTTAGACTCGGCTGCGGGTGGTTATCTTCTTCACTTGACTATTTAAGATGCTTGGGAATTGACTGAAAGGAAAGCTGAGAATAGCCAACAATTTGGTTCTAGACAACAAGTAAAAGTTAATAGGGTAGGACTGTTCTCTGAGTCTCGCCTAGAGAACAAAATTGATAGGCTTGCATCTGTTATGGAGAAAATGGCTATGTCTCATATGCAAAATTCTTCTAATATGGTCAATCCTATAGGGCCATCTACTTCTTTTACCACGCAACCTAACTCTTCTTGTCTAATATGGCCACTATGTTCTATTTGCTCTCTAGCTACTCATGTTACTAACTCTTGCCCTTACCTGAATGATGGAGCTGAATCTTACAATGCAATATATCCTTCTAAACCTATGACTTAAGGTGGCCAAAAATATGATCCTTACTCCAATACATATAATCTTGGATGTCGTGCCCATCCAAATTTTCGATATGGAAATGGTCAACCTCAACAAGCACAGTTTAATCAAGGTGGAAATTCTAATAGCAAGATGTTTCAACAAGTTAGACAATCAATGCCAGTCCAAGATGAAGGTTCAAGGTTAGAAAGCAAGATGGATGCTATAATGAAGATCCTAATACAACAGCAACAACAACAACAATAGCAAATTCAAACTCTTCAAACTCATATTGGTCAATTATCTAATATACAGAGTAATGAACAAAGTCAAGGTTCAGGAAGGCTTCCATCTCAAGTAGTGACCAATCCAAATGCTGGAACTCAGCAGAATCCTAATATAGGTGGATTTAATTCTATATCTCTCTGACTTGGAAAGATAATCCCCTCTGCAGATCCTGTTACCATCAAAGACAAGGAAGTTGCTTATGACTATCCTTCTACTTCCACATCACATGATCAGTCCACCTTATCAAAACACAAGTGGTGCCTAATGAAGAATAAGAAAAGGATGATAAAATAAAGCAAGTGGTCAAGCAGGTCCTCCCTTTTCCTACTGTGGTAGCTAAGGCTGAAAGGAGAAAGAAAGAAATTGAGGTGTCTAATGAAATCTATGATATATTCAAGAAGGTGGTGATCAATGTTCCACTAGTTGACTTAGTCACACAAGTACCTAAACATGCAAAATTCTTGAAAGAATTGTGTACTACAAAGAGAAAGTTTAAGCACGAAGGCAAGGTTGACTTAGGGGCAGTCGTCTCTTCTCTTTATCAAATGCCAATACTAGTGAAGTGCAAGGATCCTGGTAGCTTTCGCATACCTTGCACTATTGGTGATGATGAAATCTCAGATGCCTTAGCAGATTTGGGAGCAGCTTTCAATGTTATGCCAAAATTAGTCTTTGATAAACTCAATGGTGTAGAGCTTAAGCCCACAAATCTTATTGAATCCCTTGCTGACAGACATTGCACAGTCCCATAAGGCGTCTTGGAAGACATCTTGGTTAAGGTAAAAGATTTCATATTCCCTGTAGACTTTTATGTTCTTGATATGGATTATGGCCGATTTAGACAGAAAGGACATTCATCTCTGATTTCAGGTAGGCCTTTTCTTAAAACTGCTAAAGCTATGATAGATGTCCATGTTGGTAGCCTTACTCTAGAATTTGCTGGTGAAACTATTAGATTCAATGTAATTGAATCCATAAGACATCCCCCTGATGATTGTGTAGAGATAGATGTTAATGTTGTTGATGCTATTATGGATGATTTTGTTGAAGATCTTGAAGAGAGCATGCTTAGTAGATCATGTAATGTTGCTGGTTTAGATTATAGTATCTTTTGTTCATGTGCTAAAATTGGTAATTATGATACATGTGCTGACCTTGATGTTATTGATATTGAACTTTCACTGATGCTATTGAGATTATGAGATACTCTAAACATGATGCTTCTATGCCTATTTGTAGCACTGGTGATTCTTCTACTCTTACAGTTTCTATTGATGCTTCCCAAGGTGGGAAAGTTTGCTCTTCTGTCTGTGAGTCTGTTGTGCAAGTTTCTAGCTTGACAGATGCTAAATTGAAGCCATTCATACCTTTAATTTAACAAGCTCCATGCTTAGATTTAAAGGCACTTCCTGAGTCATTGAAGTATGCCTATTTAGGGAAGGACGAGATACTTCCTGTGACTATAGCTAGTGACATAGCTGCTGATGAGGAGAGCCGCCTCCTAGAAGTACTTAGGCGACAGATGAAAGATATTGGGTGGACTCTTGCTGATATCCCTGGAATCAACCCAAATGTGTGCATGTACCGAATCCTACTAGAAGATGGTGCCAAATCTGTACGATAGCCAGAGAGAGGACTTAACCCATTGATCCTTGATGTGGTGAAGAAAGAGGTTTCTAAACTTCTGTCTGCAGGTATAATCTACCCTATTTCTGATAGTCATTGGGTAAGTCCAGTTCTGGTTGTACCTAAGAAAACTGGTATTACTGTTGTTGTTGTTCGTAATGATGAAGGTGAGCTAGTTCTGATTAGAGTTCAAAACAGTTGGAGAATATGAATTGATTATAGAAAATTGAACTCAGTAACTAGAAAGGATCACTACCCCTTCCCCTTCATAGATCAAATGTTAGAAAGACTGGCCAATAGATCACATTATTGCTTTTTGGATGGTTTTTCTGGATATTTCCAAATTTCTATTGCACCTGAGGACCAAGATAAGACTACATTCACATGTCCATTTGGAACCTTTGCATATAAACGCATGCCATTCGGTTTATGTAATGCACCAAGCACTTTTCTGGGTTGCATGGTTTCCATATTCTCTGGTTTTCTTGAGCATTGCATGGAAGTTTTCATGGATGATTTCACTATTTATGGTGATTCTTTTGATGCATGCTTGAGTAGTTTAGACAAGGTTTTGGAAAGATGCATTCAATATAATCTTGTGTTGAATTTTGAAAAATGTCATTTTATGGTTAAGAAAGGAATTGTTTTGGGCCATGTTATTTCAAATGATGGTATTGAGGTTGATAAAGCTAAGGTTGATATTATTTCCTCTCTTCCATATCCTTCATGTGTGGAAGATGTACGTTCTTTTCTTAGGCATGCTGGATTTTATAGAAGATTTATCTAGGATTTTAGTAAGACAGAATTGCCATTGTCTCGTTTATTATAGAAAGATGTGGGTTTTGTTTTTGATGATGCTTATAGGTATGCATGAGATGAATTAAAGAAGAAACTCACCGCACCCCTATCATTCAGCCACCTAATTGGAGCCTTCCATTCGAGCTCTTGTGTGATGCTTCTGACTATGCACTAAGTGCCGTTCTTGCCCAAAGAGTAGAGAAGAAACAACAGATCATAGCCTATGCATCTAGAACTTTAGATGTTGCTCAGGCTAACTACACTACCACAGAGAAAGAGTTACTTGCAATCATCTTTGGGGTAGAGAAATTTTGATCCTATATTCTTCACACAAAGGTGGTTGTCTTTACAGATCACTCAGCTATCAAATACTTGTTTAAGAAACCGGACTCCAAACCCCGCCTCATTAGGTGGGTCCTTCTGATACAAGAGTTTGATGTGGAGATTCGTGACAAGAGTGGTGCAGAGAATATGGTAGCTGATCATTTGAATAGGATTGAAACACCTATGGTAACATCTTCACCCTTAGATGACTTTCTTGATCAAAGGTTTTGTGAGGTCATTGTTTCTATCCCTTGGTATGCTGATATTGCTAATTATCTAGTTGCATGTGTTTTGCCAAATGACATGAATAAACATCAATTAAATAAGTTTAAGAGAGATGTTAAATTCTACATATGGGATGATCCTTACTTGTGGCACATTTGTAGTGATCAAATTATTAAGCGATGCATTCCTGATGTTGAATTTGAATCTGTCTTAACTTTTTGCCATACTCTTGCGTGTGGGGGATATTTTAGTGACAAACATATTGCTAGGAAAGTTTTAGAAAGTGGATTGTTTTGGCCAAGTCTATTTCGTGATGCCCATGAATTTTATAAGAAGTGTTCTAGGTGTCAGTTTGTGGGTAATATTTCTAAGAAGCATGAGATGCCCCAACAACCCTTATTATTCTGTGAAGTCTTTGATGTTTGAAGTATTAATTTCATGAGACCTTTTCCCACTTCATTTGGTTACCTATATATCTTGCTGGCTGTGGATTATGTGTCAAAGTGGGTTGAAGCAATCCCCACTCATACTAACAACTCTTCTGTAGTGGTTTCCTTTGTTCGATCTCACATTCTTTTCAGGTTTGGCATTCCTAGAGCCATCATTAGCGATTAAGGAACCGATTTTTGCAATCAAAGTTTGCAAATCCTGTTAAGTAAATATAAGGTGATGCATAAGGTGGCCACCCCATACCACCCTCAAACAAATGGTCAGGCAGAACTCTCCAATAGAGAAATCAAGCTCATTTTAGAAAAGACAGTGCAACCTAACCGAAAGGATTGGAGTAAAAGGCTCGATGATGCACTTTAGGTGTATCACACAGCATATAAAAGTCCAATGGGCATGTCTCCGTACAGGATTGTATATGGCAAAGCATGTCATTTGCTAGTGGAGGTGGAGCACAAGGCATACTGGACAATTAAAAGGTGCAACCTCGATCTTATTAGTGCTGGTATTGAAAGGAAGTTGCAATTGCAAGAGCTTGAAGAGTTAAGAAGAGACGCTTATGAGAATGCAAATGCTAGAATTTATAAGGAAAGAACTAAAGTAATCCATGAAAAACTCATTATAAAGAGAGAATTTCAAGTAGGCCAAAAAGTTCTACTCTATGTTTCCCGATTAAAATTCATGCCTGGAAAGCTTCACTCTAGATGGGAGGGACCTTTCATTATCACTGATGTTTTTCCCTATGGAGCTGTGAAGATCAAAAGGGAACCAAATGGAAAATGTTTCATTGTCAATGGACACTACTTGAAGCCATTCTTTGATGGATTCTCCACTTAGACAGTGGAGGCTGCTACACTACGTGACACCACGTAGACCTTGGTTGTATTCCTTCCTTCACTCTTTTATTTTGCTTTGTCATATTACTCATTGTCATATTATTGAGTTGAGTAGTGCTACGTATTACTTGTCTTTGTGATCTATTATGACTGTTTGACATTAAGGACAATGCATTGTTTAAGTATGGGGGAGGGATCAACAGTATTGAATGTGAAAATTTCAAGTTTTAAGTAACTTTAGTATGATGCATTTTTTATTTGAAAAGTGATTCATCATGTTTTGAGTTGGTGAACTAAGTGGCAATGAATTCGACTATGGTGAATTTAGGCTAGTGATCATATAGACCTAGTGAGATTTTGAGCCTAATATGTTTTTTTTCCCTTCTGTGTGTACCCCTATCTCTTTACTTGATCTAGAACTTGACTTGAAACTTATTTGAGGCCACATATTATGCATGTGCATTTATAAAAATGATAAAGGCATTCGTTTTCATTTTAGCCAGATAAGCAAAAAAGCCTACCATTTTCATGCATATATCCTTTGGTTAGCCCTTTAAGCCTATATTCCTTCTAGTTTGTCTAAACTCACAGTCATTTAAAAAAAAAAAAGATGTCTACCTTTTTGAATGTCTTGGGAGTTGAAGAGTATTGCATTATATCTGTTTTGGATGGAAGAATATGCATAAAAGTAGGAATTGGGTCATTGTGAAAAATATGGTAGGTTATCTCAAAAAAAATGAAAAAATAAAGAAAAAAACAAAAAATAAAGATGAAAAAAAAGGAAGGTGAAGGAAAAAAAGAGAAACGAAAAAAAAAGAATGATGACTCAGTTCAAGTTTAATTTGGTTTCTTGCATCCCATATTCTCTATTATATCATTCTCTTCATCTTTTAAGATATTCAACTTTGTTTTTCCAAACGCTTACCCTTTCTTTCTTAACATTAGCCCCATTACAACCTAATAAAAGTCCTTTGAATTTATGCATACACTTGCTTTATTAGTGGTGGAGGATTTAGATTCTTGTCAAGCCTATGGAAAGAGTACTAGATAAGGATGGATTTGAGTGTAAACACAAACCTATACACTTTTGAGCGAAGAGTGATATACACATTATCCTTGGTGAGGGATTCCTAGCTTAGGTTCCCCTTTATCAAGTACATTGCCATGATGTTTGTTTTCTTGATATATGAGAAGATCACTTAGATAAGAGAGGTGTTAAAATACTTTTATTTACTTCTTGCTTGTAATTGGAAAATTCACTTTTGAAGCTTTAGTTTAATTTAGTTTTTTTTTTTAGTTTTATTTTTGTACTCCCTTGGTCTTGATTTGTTTTGCCTAGGAGTGCAAATGATAAGTGTGGGGAAGTTGATAAATCCCAATTTTTATATATTTTATCCCGTCTTATTCATTTATTTTAGGGACTATTTTAGGCTAATTTGGAATTATTAGATAATATTCAGGTTGTTAGCCAATCTTAGGAAATAATATAAATCTAAATTAATCATGAGATTATTGGGCTTAAATTAATAATATTCTGATTGTGATTGAATAATATTTCTAAATATATGATATCATGATTTTATTTAATTTATGCCAATAAAAAAATTATTGGAATATTCTATAGTGCAGAATTTTTTAGGGAAGCCAAAAAGAAATCCAATGGTAAAATTTTATTGGGCTTCTTAAATTCCATTGGGCTCAAGTTGGTATCCAAAAAAACTCTCACCTCCTTCCCTTTTAATTAACCTAGCTGCTAGGTTTGAGAGATCACCACGCTGCGAGACAGAATTGAAGAAACACGCTGGTCAAGCTAAAGACGCTGAGACGCCGCAACAATTGAAGAAAGACGAAAGACGAAAGGACGTCATTGAACGCAGAGACTGAATTGGAGGAAAGAGACACAGAGGCTACATGAATTGATTTAATCAATTCTTCATTCTTCCATTCACACACAGCAACCAAGACCTCCAATTCCATTAATTCATTCTTGAATCCACGGGTCCCACACCACATCATTCAGTTATTCCACAATTTCTTCACATGGCAGTGACCTTTTCAAGGCTTGGTGAGGGAAATTCCATGGCTGCTTAAACTATTTTAGGAGGCAACTTGGGAGGAGCATGGAGGAAGCTAGGGCCTAGAGCTTACACTTGAAGATCATAAGGGAGTGTTGTTCTTTTTATCTATTTAATTCAAAACTTGAGATAATTTAGTTTTAAATGATTTCAAGTTGTGTTAATTGAGAATAATCTAGTTTTAGATTGCAAACATCTTTATTATGGACTGGATTGATAATTTGAAGTTTTTATGCTTGAGACATTTGCTGGACTTTTGTTTGCAACCTTTGGATTATTAATTACATTATTAATTGAGTTTTCGTTATTAATTTAATTGTCAATTTAGTTTATCATCTTAATTGTTTAATTGGGTTGATAAATTATCCAGTTGTTCAATTGGATAATTGTAAACAAGATTTCTAAAGATTATTTTGGAATTAAATGTGATTGGTTTTTAATGAATTTAACTAGTCACCGCTTATTTCATTATGTGTTTTCTAATAGAATATATGTTATTGAGCTTGAGGGTTTCCCAGGTTTGAATCAGGTAATTGAACTCATTAATTTCAATCTCTCATTAACTCCCTTTGGGTCTAATTAATTAATTTGGGCCAAGAAAATTAACTCCATGTGAATCCTAAGTTATCCCCTTCATCATTATAACTGAATTAGATCATTATTATTTTACTTGCTTTTAATAAATCTTTTTATTAGGATTTCAATTCTTCTCTATTAAGAAAACCCCCCAAAAATTGCATTCAAATTCATATAGATTAGTCTCATTTTCATATAGGGTTTAGAATCAATTGCATTAGTACATTTAGTTAATAATTGCATATAGATAGTAGTGTTTCACGTCCTAGTTTAGGTCCATTTACATTCCACTTCATCTTTTGTCACTTGAAAGTTAGCCCTAAAGAAAACCCATAGCTTGCTCCTTGGGAGAATGACCTAGGTTGACCTTAAACTGCATAATTAATTAGGACCTAGTTTAATTGATCGCTTTAATGACAAGAGTAGCTCAATCAAGAGCGTTCTCTGCCGACTTTGGCAAAAATCTTGTCAAGGCCACCAATCTTCCCGTTAGTTGTTGAACTTCCTTTTTGTTTCGTGGCGGCGCCATGTTTAAAACAGCCTGACATTTCTCCAGGTTTGCTTTGATTCCTCTATTAGTTAGGAGGAATCCTAAGAACTTCCCAACTGGGACCCCAAATGCGCACTTGGTTAGGTTTAAACAGATGCGGTGGGCTCGGAGTTTGTCAAATGTTTGATGAAGATCCTGACCATGACTCGCATGGTTTGTTGATTTGACAATCATGTCGTCAATATAGACTTCTACGTTTTTGCCGAGCTGCTCCTCAAATACTCGATTCATCATTCTCTGATATGTGGCCCCAGCATTCTTTAGTCCGAATGGCATGACGTTGTAACAATAGTTAGCTTTATCCGTGATAAAAGTTGTTTTCTCTTGGTTATCGGGATCCATGGCTATCTGATTGTATCTGAAATAGGCATCCATGTAGGAGAGTAGTTGACATCCGGATGAATTGTCCACTAATTGATCTATGTTAGGCATGGGGAATGCATCCTTTGGGCAGGCTTTGTTGAAGTCGGTATAACCGTGCATACTCTCCATTTTCCGTTGAGTTTTTTTTACCATGACCACATTAGACAACCATGTGGTGTATTGAATTTCCCGGATGAACCCTGCGTCTAAGAATTCCTTCACGTGCTCGGTCAGGGTCGCTTTCCTGTTTGGGGCGAGTTTTCTTTTCTTCTGTGCAACAGGAGGGGACTTCAGGTTTACTGTCAGCTTATGGCAACAAAAATCGGGATCTACACCTGGTATCTCATATGGCTTCCAAGCAAAGATATCTCTGTTTTTTAAAAGTAGTTCCTCCAACTCGGCCCATTCCTCCTTTGTGAGTGTATTACCGATCTTGGTTGTTTGTCCGGGTTCATCTCCTAAGACAAAGTTAGTGAGTTCGCCATCGGGTTTTGCTTTTATGAGCTTAGTCTCATCTCTTACGTCAAGTTCAACCACATTTACCGATTTTGAGTATGGTCTTCCGAGGTCTTTATTTGAGCCATCTTTTTGGAGAGTTTGCTGGGAGGAGGATGATCCTGTCTCGTTATTTTTGATAGTTGAGAAATAGCATTGCCAAGATTCCTTCTAGTCTCCCTTGATGGTGACTACTTCATTTTTACTATTGACCATCTTCAACTTTTGATGCTTGGTTGATATTCATATCCCAACTGTGAATGATTGGCTTGCCTAAGACAATATTGTAGGATGATGAGAAATCAGCAACAATAAATTTGACTTGCCCCGTTTTGAAAGCTTCCCTAGATCCTAGTGTTAGTTTGAGCTCAATATACCCCTTGGGGTATGTGTCCTCCCTATTGAACCCAATAAGAGTCATTTTGCATGGCTTCAAATTTTCTGGATCGAGGTTCATCCTTTTGAACGCGTCCCACAAGATAATGTCTACGGCACTACCGGCATCTATAAAAATCTTCTTTACCTGGAATTTTCCTAAGAGCCCTATTATAACCAACCCGTCTTCATGTCCTAGGATTACATCCCTCAAGTCTTTGTGGGTGAAAAATAATTTGGGAGGCTCTATTTTCAGCTCATGTTTAAAAGTCGGCCGACCCTTATTGACAAGACTTCTCGAAGGTACTTCTTCCGTTGGCTTACTGTGTCGCCTCACCTACCATAGCCTCTGCTAGTGACATTATAATCAAACTCATCCTTGGGGAATTTGTCATCGTCCTTAGGTTTCCTTCGACTGTCATCTTGCTTTTTTCTTTGATGGACCGGGCTCTTACTTCGGCATATCTGTTTGCGTTTATCATTCCTTTGTCCTTGGGTTCTGATAACATACTATCACAATTTACCTTCACAAATAAACTTCTCTACCACGTCTCTGAGATCCCAGCACTCTTCAGTGGTGTGCCCGGGTTTGTCATGGAATTCGCAGAACCGGGATTGATCTAAGCCGCCTTTGTTATATATGGACGTGGGCGTTCCACTTTCTTCATCTTGGTTAGCGCCACCTCTCTCCATAACTGAGCCCATGAGATGTTTAGAGGGGTATATTTATCATACTTCCCTTCATACCTCCCGCTTCGAGACTTTTCATCCGAGTTCCTTGGTCGGTCTTTAGCTGCCTGATCCCTTCCTTTTGGTGGCGGGCTCCTTTGCTTCTCCTTTCCTGGAGTATTGGCAATTTCCATCTGTTCTATATCCAGATATTTCTTAGCCCGTCTGTTGAAGTCGACCAATGTCTTAATATTAGCTGCCTAGATCAACCTTCCTATTCGTGATTATCCATCTAAGCCTGAAATGAGTAGGTGTACATGAACACTCTCCGACAATCCTTATACTTGAAGAGCGGATCTTTTGAAATGATCTAGGTACTTTTAGAGAGTCTCACCGAGATGTTGTTTGATTCTTCCCAACGCGTATACAGGCTTTGGTTGCCTTTTACTTGTCGCAAAATTAAGTAAGAACTTGTTACTCAGCTCGTTGAAGTCCAAGATCGATTTGGGAAGGAGGGTTTGGAACCAGACTTATGCAGCTGCTCGCAAAGTTGAGGTAAACAGCCGGGATATGATTGGTTCTTTGAATCCTTGAACGAGCATTTCGATGTCGAAGGTATTAAGATGAGCTTGGGGATCCTGACTTCCATCATACTTGGGCAAGTCGGACACATCGAATTTCTTCAGATAAACTACTTCTGCGACGTCTAAGAATGGGCTGTTATTCTTTCCTCCTTCTCTGTATCACATTTTGTGCTTCCCGGATGCATTTTGTCCGGCTTCCCACTCGTCTGTTGATTGGTTGCTTCTTTAAGATGTCTGGGTTCCATCACTCCGAGTTCAATCCAGATGGTTATCTTGATCAAGGTTGGTGGTCGAAGCCTCCTAGCCTTGTCCAGGTTCTTCAACATAGGGAGGATCTACAGGCTGCTGATCAGCATTTTTATTCCCACTAAGTGAGTCATCTTGGTTTTCCCCCTAAAGTGGGGTCTATGATTGTTTCAGGAGCTCCTCCAGTATCTCGGCCATTTGATTGCTTTTTTGGCTCTGAAGGTAATTGCACTTCTCCATTGTCTCAATTCATCTTAGTAGTGACTCCACCGAGTTTCACAATATACGGATCTCTAGGTTGTCGACCTGGAACTGTTGCGATGAATTGACTTGGTCAGTCTATTATAGTGCTAAGTACGTATGGTCAACCTCTGGGTTGGGGATATCTGTGTTTTGAGTTTCCTCATTTAGCACAGCATTGTCATCTTGGATAGTTTCCTGCTACTGATCATTACGTCCATGTCGTTCCTGATTTTTCTCTTACATGAGCATCTGACTTTTGCTTTTGGTGTTAGTCATCGTTGGTCATAGGGATTGAACTTTATAGTCCCCACAGTTGACACCATTGTTCTGTTATAGAATAATAGAGATTGGGCTTGACCTAGGATTAACTCTAGGGGCCTACGTACCGTTGAGGGGGATCAAAGTCCACGTAGTTCGCTTGTAAAGAATAGACTTATAGCCAGAGAGGAGTGGGGGTGTGTGCTCTGTGTATGCAGAATCATAAAAGATAAAGTGCAGAGCGCGTGTACCTTATTAAGGTTTGAACCCTATTTATAAGTGTTACCTGGACCCTAGCTTGGTGGGCTTTCTGTTATCTTATCATTTTAAGATATAAGATATCTTTAGTGATAAGATCCTTGATTTGAGGGTAGTTAGGATCTTGATAGAAATAATGATAGATTAATTAAGATCTCCTTGATTTGAGGAGGCTGTTAAGACTACACATAGGCCCTTGTCATGGGCTATTGGTTGTTGGGCTGCTCTTAGAATGAGCCCATATTTTAAATCCGTAACAAGACCAAAAATGGAGTTAAAGGACTAAATAAATGCATACTTTTTCCTAAATATAAAAACTTATGCAAATAACATCTATCTACATCTAGATATAAAATGTAATTTGGTTTATTGTGATTTTATCTAAATCCATGTGATAAAATAATGCTAACATGTATTGGGTGAGAGTCATGGAATCATTTATTAATGCTATGTATCTTACAATTTTTTTTTTTTAAAAAAAAAATACAAGCATATGGACTAATGCTTATAATTGATAGAGGAAATTGTAGGGGCTCAAATATCTATAATTAAAATTCAAATGAAATTATAAGGAGTTATATATTTATTCTCTCCAAAAGAGTTATAGGCAATTTAAAAAGTGAGAATGACATTTATGTCACAACCAAGGGAAATAATGTATTGATAAATCTTATAAGTTATTAATGATAATTGATTCACTTATTAATAAAGACTTTTCTGAAATTATTTTCTTTAATTAGGACCTAAAAGTTATTCTCCTATTTAAAAAATTTTAATATTGCCTTCTTTGTAACAGAAGATCCATATCAAGTCAAACGTTGGGTAAAAAAGTGGTAGGTTATGTACTGATAATTGACTCTTAATTATTATGACATTATAAAATATTATTCCTACGTGCTCCGTTCAACCATAATACTTTTTTAGTGTCTAAATATAAAGCTTCTTTATAAATATTTTTAAAGAAGGAATGTCCTTAATTTTTTATAAGTCAACCGTGCACTGAAAAACTTCCCTATGTAGAGATTGATCGAGGGTCACGCAATCCATAAAGAAATCAATCAAACATGATTTTTTTTGTTTGATTTTAATCTGCAAAATTACTTTAGTCCAAGAAACTCACACTCGCTTTGTTTTCGTTCAATCCTTCTACAGAATTTTGCAACTTTCATCTTTATTGCCTACGAGTTTTGTGCATGGTTGCTGCCCGGCTTTTCTTTCATTTTCTTGCGCTTTTCTTGAAATTTGATTAAATTGGATTGCTTCTGATAATAATAATCTTTCTTTAGTTCTGTTCAAGCTGCTTATCTGATTAATTACTTTCTTGTTCTGATGTACAGGTTGATTTGAGGTGAATATACGGTAAGAAAAACTTGATAAACTTTCCTACAATAATCTCTTATAACAAGTTCGGAGGAATTTGATTCTTCTTCTTCCATTCACTGGGGATTTTTTTTTTTTTTTTACCTTTTTCTATTATTTGTTCATGAACTTCAGTTGTACAATCAATCTTGTTTTCAATCAATTTCTAAGAAAATGAGTGAAATTTCTGAAAGTTCTTGATCCCCATCCTTCTTTCTCCAGAGGACGATGGTGCCACGTCAGCCATGTAGTTATGGAGGAGGACATCTAGTGTGACGATTCCCACACAAATGTCACACCGTTCGAGTCTGCCATGGCAGTTATGGAGGAGGACATCTTGTGTGCCGATTCCCATGCAAATGTCTCACCATTCAAGTCTACTTCGAAGTACTCGATCTAGCGGATCCACACCATAATTTCAACCCCTACTAAGTTCATAAATAGAACGGATGGACATATTATTTTCCTTTTCCAATGACAAACTCCCTGAGGAAATTGGCTGCCATCATCTTCAATTGGCTTGATCATTAATATTATTCATACTGTAATCACACCATATATGCACTTTCTCATTTGATAATAAATTTAAAACACCATTAATATGGCATTAAAATGATTTTATAGTGATAAATTTACAAATTAAAGGTAATAATTTATTTTTATATTATAAAAATTAATTCAAAATTATTAATTGTCATGAACAAAGTATTAGTATTATTCTTTTTATAATCAACAAAATAAGTTGGTTGAAGTGATAAAGGACCTCACTTAGTAGGAGGAGAACACTTGTATGAATTCTAGAAAACACACTTGTTGGGGGAGGAAAAAACAATTTGCCTTCTAAATCTCAAGGGGAACCTTGATCTAATAAAAAAAAGTATTATTTTTTTAAAAAAAACTATGTTGATATTTGGCAACATGGTAGGTCCTCTGCAGTTCCTCTACTAGATTTGTCTGTATTTGTCTATTTAATTTTGTTGTTTGATTTGATTATTCAGATTCTGTCATTTTCTCTTTCCAAAAAAAGTTGGATTTTTTAATATATATTTTTTCTTATAATTTCTATATTTGAATGATGTATGAAACTTACATTTTGTTCTCTACTTCAATTATTTTTAATCGGCTTTAATTTCCTAATGCAATTAAGTTCTTTAATATTTTTTCAAAAATAATTTAATAACATATCTATTAATATATCAAGGATAATATTTAGATATTAATTTTCTTTAATTACACAGACTTCCCCTCTATTTTAGAAACCCATATAAACTTCCCTTTAAAAAAATGTATGTTATACAAACCTCCCTTATATTTTAAAGTTTTATTTTCATCCACCCAAATTGTTAGTTGGCCGTTAATTTAAATTTGAATTTTGGATTTTTTTTTTTTACCAAAATGTCCCTCTTTAGTATGATATATATATACCGCCAAAAATAAAAATTTATAAAAACAAATTTATGCCTCCAAAAATTTATTCTAATAGATTTTCTAACTTTCTAATTTTTTTAAAAAAATTATTAGTTTTGATATTATAAATTAATTTTGACTTCAAATATATATTAAACACATATATTTTTATCAAATATAATAAACTATATAAGTTTAAGTTTGTATGTGCCATTTAAATTTATAATTTAATATTTTTTAACAAAAATTTATAAACACATTTGATCAAGCACATGTTTATTTGAAAACTTACTTTGAATATTCAAAGTTTGTGATATTTACATTAATCAGTGCTAAATCACTGAACAAATAACTATTTGTAAAGATTAAAATAGAAATTAAGGAACAAATAAAAAAATATTAAATTCTTTAAAATAATTTTAGTCAAAATTTGAAAGACAAAATAAATACATGCAAGATAAAAGTAAAATTAGGGATTTAGTATTAAGGGTAAAATAGTAAATAAATTTTATTTTTATATAAACTTTAATTAAAAAATATATTTTTGGAATCTTTTAGGAATATTCTTAACAGAATTAACTGTTTAAATTTAAATGCATGTTTTCAAAATAGAGGGGAGATATGTGTAATTAATGTAAAACAGGAGGGAGGTTAAATTTTTTTACTCATATATATAATAATAAAGAAGGACATTTTGGTATAAAAAAAAGTTCAAAATTCAAATTGAACAATCAACTAACGGTTTGAGTATATGGAAATAGAATCTGAAAATATAAGGGAGGTTTGTGTAACATTCATTTTTTTAAAAGGAGGTTTATATGGGTTTTCAAAATAAATGGGAGATCTGTGTAATTAAGGTAAAATAGGAAGGTGGTCAAAGTATTTTACTCTAATATTTACACATGAATTTATTTACACAAAAATATATTTTTTTATTTATTTTGAATAAAATATTTTTGCATCTTATATTGTTAATTCCTATTTTAAATTAAGAAGAAACTTTCTATGGAGAAAATAAAATAGCATTTTACTCATTTTTCTTTAGTCTCTCATATATATATATATATATATATATATATATATATATATATATATATATATATAAAGGGCCCGCCTTTCACAGGTCAGGGTCTAAAAGGTTTAAGGGCTCACCCTTTTAGATTTGACTAAAGAAAAATAGTCATTTTTTGAGGTCCAACTCTTGATCATAAGGGCTAGAGCCAAAGCTATTTTAATAATGTTTTATTATTATTTTTAGCATTTTGTAAAGAAATAAAATTAGAACAATGAAAATTCTAATTCAACATATAGATGTTATCAAAATTAAGGTGTAAACAATATGTATCATACCACAAACAAACAAAACCATTAAGTCATAACCAAAGGTAAACTATTGTCAACATACCACAATTACAAATAATTAATAAGAAGACTTAACAAAATTAAAAATACTTCTTATAAATATTTCTTGAAAAGTGTAAGTAGTCAACAAAATAAACAACACAACATATGACAAAACCATCACTAGAAAATAAATCAAAAAATAAAAACTTAGCAAAAATATTTATAAAATGAGAAATATCTTTTATAAGTCTTAAATTTTTGAGATTCTTAATACAAGATGTTCATATGAAAATTAATTCTAAAAAATATAATAACAACTAAATATTAGCAACATCATTAACAAAGTATAAAAAGTAATAATATTATTATCATATAAATAATTTTAAATAAAACATAGGCTAGCCATTGGCTCTTTTAAATCTGCTTTAATTTTACTTTTAAGGCAAACTTTTTAAGCCTATCCTTATAAATTCAAAGTCTAAATAGGCTTATCTGATGAGCTTGGCCCTTTTTCTTAGATCTACATATATGTATGTATAATAAGAATAAAGGCAAGTAAAACTATGTGAGCCTCTGCCTCCAATGCACTACACCCTCACAAAAGAGTAAGGTCTAGGATTTTCAAGTTACAAGTGAGGTGTTGAAATGAGGGTCCAAAGACCAAAGCCATAGTAGAGTTCAAGCGTCAATGGTTCCAACGTAGTTGAACCACATCAGCCTAGTCATGATTAAAATAATTTAATTTAAATAAAGGGTTAAGTTACAATAATATACATAAGATTTTTTGAAAAATGCGCCTAGCACTAAATATTTTCTTAAGGGAAAAATTAACTATGAACTTCCAAAAATTTGCCAAAATATACATTGATCATGAATTTTTCAAGGATTAAGGTGTAAAAATACAAATAAAATACATGTTGACTATTTGTTTAGATTTTTTTGACTAAAAATGATGACATGAAGGATGACATGGATAATTAAGAAATAATTTGAAATAATAATTTGCTAACTAGGTAATAAAAATAAATTTTCATCTAATACTTTATCTCCAACTAACCCTTCCACTCCTCTACTTCTCTTTGAAAATAGGGTAAAGGTGCAAAATTGCACATGTGCTTTATCCTCAGGAGCACCCAGCACCATATGTTTTTATTTTTTGAAGCAAAAGTAATAATGTGGTTATGAAATAAGTGCAAAAGTCACATAATGTGATGGTTGACTATTAAATTATTGATTTTGACCGTTAAATGCCTCTTTTTCTCTCTCCTAAACACACACACTCTCTCTCTCTCTGCATCTTCCTCTTCATTCATTCCCTATTTCACATTTTCTGTACAATTCTTGGCCCTCGCCTCTCTGCTTCTACCCCTGCTTTTCTGTCCTGCCATCGCCCACAGGCACTCTCATTATTCTTCCCTTCAATTCATTACTCACTACTAGCCCCTCACTCACTTCCTCTGATCTCGACCTATCTCTTGCCATTTCTGCAAAATCTCACTCCTTCATATTCTCTCTCGTTACTTTCTTACTTTTCAGCCATCCTTTTCATGAGATATTCCAGCGAATTCATATTTATTCATTATTGCATGCGCTTCCTTTTTCCAGGTTCAATGATTCTTCATTTAGGGAATGAATGAAGTGGTGAAAATTTACCACTTCGTTGTTATCTTTTGTTTGACCTTCACACACGTATTTGGTATTGTCAGTCCCACTTTTTCACTGATTCTTTTTTCAAACAAAAAAAATTGTGATGATAACCAAGAATATTATACACGATTTCTTTTGCCTGAAGTAAAATGAAAGCATGGGAGTCAACTTCCTATTATTGAAAGCTTTCATTGCCGCATCAATTTTCCACTACTGTCTTTCTTTATTGCCTTCCATTTTTTGTTGCGAGACATATTTTCTTGACTCAGCCCAAACAATCGTAACATCCTCGGCTGCTCGTAGGGAGGAGTAGACATTTCTCAGCTTAATCATTTGTTAATCTTGTGCAAACTCCAGCCTAATCACTTTCAGTCATCACGTAAGAGTAGATTAAGCAAATCATCACATCACCAGCTGGAACACGCAAGCTTTAAGGAGTTCCAATAGCAGTGAAAAATCAGAAGCACACCATATCCATCGAGCCCAGTGCCAAATACCCCTTGGTCCTTGCCTCCCGATCTATCTCTTCCACCTTCATGTGTGTGTGTGTGTGTGTGTGTGTGTGTGTGTGTGTGTGTGTGTGTCCTTGTTCCATTATCCTCTACCACCTTTTCGGTGAAACAAAAATCAAAACAGAAAGAATAGAAAACGCAAAGAGACACTGAGAGAAAGAGAGGAAGAAGAGAGCTGAGCTTGAGAGAGAGAGTGAGTGATTATCTTTTGCTTTGTTTTAGCCTCGCGGAACAAGGGAGATTTCAGCGCCCCTGTAAGCAAGGGCGGAGCTACATTTGTGCCAATGGGGGCAAATGAACCCATAAAAAAAATATAAATATAAATAGAGAGAATTTAATAACAATGTGTGGAAAGTATAGTTGGTTAAGACTTGATATTTTTACCTTAAGGTCACCGGTTCGAACCCATCTTCTCTTTATCCTTTTTTCCCCCTTTCCCCTTTTCCCTTTCCCATTTCATCGTATATCTCTTGTTCTCTCACTCTCTCCATCGTTTTTTCCCCATTCGAATCAATCACTCCGTTCTCGCCTCCAAAACCTCCGCCGTCACTCTCCATCTCCGCTCTCATCAATCAATTTAAAAGGTTAGATCATTACTTTAATCTTTATCCTCAGTGTTAAGAAAACATATGAGAGGAGATTGAGGAAATCACGAAGGGTAGGAGGAGAAGAATCTGTTGGTCCAAGTAATTTATTGATTTTATTCTAAATCTCCAAAAAATAAGGAACGACTCTAGTCCGCTCTTATAAGTATAATGGGTTTTTTATTCTAATGTGTTGTGGGTTGGCTGGAATGCCTTTTAGAGACTTATTTTGAAATAGCGAGTTAAGAGAGGAGAGTCTATAGCCTCTTGAAAGCCAGAGAAGTTCCTCTTGATGTGTGTTTAGTCTTTGCTTTTGTTAATTGTATTTGGCTGCTGTTTGTGGTATATTTTCATGTGTTAGAAAGGAATAGGGCTTTAGCTTGAATCAGAGGATTGTCAGCTATAACTTTGATTTGGTTTCTTGAACATTAATATCAAAGTCTAAGTATTTCCTATTCATTCTTGCTGGTTGTACTTGTTTTGTTATGTTCTGGGGACTGTTTTGGCACGCTTACAACAGAGCGACTATTTATATGCAGTAGTGATTTGTCAATAGGATGCATGTTTTTGCTTGTATTGTTATCTATTTGATATGGAGGTTGGAGGTAATGGTTCGACGCAGGAAGCATTTGTCAGTGTGGGGTTCAAAAGTTGGCATAAGAAGGATAGAATCAAAGTTCATATTGGAGATCATAAGAGTTTTCATAATAGATGTTATCAAGCTGGTCAAGATTTGATGAAGCAAAAGCAACATATTGATGTTGCCTTGTCAATTATTTCTGACCAACAAAAAATTGATTATTATATTCGATTGAAAACTTCTTTAGATTGTGTTAGATTCCTACTATGCAATGGTGAGCCTTTTCGGGGACATGATGAATCTACAAGTTCAAATCATCAAGGTTTATTCCTTGAAATTCTAAAGTTTTATTCTCAGCCAAATAAAGAGATGAGTGATGTGGTCTTGGAAAATGCCTCCGATAATAACAAATTGACTTCACCAATGATTCAAAAAGATCTTTCCCAAGCTTGTGTTGATTTGACTGTTAAAGCAATAATTAGTGATCTCAATGATGATTACTTTTCCTTGCTAGTTGATGAAGCTCGTGATGTTGTAGTTAAAGAACAAATGGCGGTTGTACTTCAGTATGTTAACAAAAAAGGGTCCATTGTTGAAAATTTAATTGGCATAATTCATGTTTCAGATATGACTGGACAATCACTAAAAGCAGCAATTGATGGCCTATTTTCTAAACTAGGTTTAAGTTTGTCTAAATGTCGCATGCAAGGCTATGATGGTGATAGTAATATGCGGGGTAAATTCAAAGGGCTTAAGAGTTTGATTTTGGTAGACAACACATCCGCATTCTACATTCATTGTTTTGCTCATCAATTACAATTGGCACTTGTGAAGGTTGCAAAACATCACAAGAAGATTCAAGAATTTTTTGACATGCTTCAAAAGATGACTACCGTTGTGGGGGGTTCATGCAAGTGGAAGGAAATTCTTCAAATGAATCAGTGTGAGCTAATAGTTGAAAGAATTGATAATGGTGAAATACCAACTGGAAAAGGTTTAAATCAAGAGACAACCTTAAAGTGACCTGGAGACACTCATTGGGATTCCCATTTTGGTACGGTTACAAGTGTTATCTCATTATTTTCTCCAATAATTTCCTTAATGAAAGTTATTGAAGACAAGCTGAAAAATGATGCTGTAAGAACCGATGCAGGTTGCATTTTGTATGCCATGGAGGATTTGCAATTGGCATTCTTGTTGCATCTTATGAAATTGATTTTGGGGATTTCTTATGAGTTGCACAAGCACTGCAAAGAAAAGATCAAGACCTTTTAAATGCAATTGGTTTAGTGAAAGTAGTCAAGTCTCATTTACAAGAGGTGAGGGATAATGGTTTTGATAAATTGCTTCAAGAAACAAACAATTTTGCCAATAAATATGATATTGACATTTCAAATATGAATGATGTTTATTGTCCTAAAGGGAGATCGAGACGGAGATTGGAATCATTCACATTCCTGCACTACTTTAAGGTGGAGTTATTTAATACAGTGATAGATACTCGGGTTCAAGAATTGAATGATCGATTTGATAACGTCAATATCAAGTTGCTTGAGTGTTTGAGTTGTCTTGATCCTCGTGATTCATTTGCTAATTTTAACAATGAAAAGTTGATTGAGTTTGCTAAATTCTATCCTTCGGAGTTTGATGAACTTGCAGATATTCCTTTTCTGTCTTCAAGTCTCGATAATTTTATTGTTGATGTGAGGGTTGATTCTAATTTTGTCAATTTACAAACAATTTCTGACCTTGCGTTAAAGATGGTTGAGAAGACAAAGGATATTGTTTATCCACTAGTCTATTTGTTGATAAAATTGGCACTCGTTCTACTAGTAGCAACTGATAGTGTTGAGCGGGTTTTTTCTGCAATGACTTTTGTTAAGAATAAGTTGCGCAATCGGATAAGTGATTATTGGTTTAACTCATGCATGTTAACTTTTGTTGAACGTGATATATTTAAATGATTGATGATGAGGATATAATGAAATATTTTCAAGGAATGAAGAATCGAAGAATGATTTTATAATCCTTCTGATGTAAAGGTTAGTTGACTCTTGATTATTATTTTTCTATGTTAAGGCATTTGTGTTCTCATTGTTTTCCTTTCTCCTTTATGTAGGTGTTTGGTGTTGAACCTATTGAAAGTGTTGTGCTCTCTAGTGGATAGCCTTTTTTGAGGCATGCTGAAGTTGGAGTGCCGATTTGTAACTATCCTTCTCTTATTCCTTTGCTTTATGGTGAAAGCATGATAATAAGTCTTATTTGTATTGAATATTGGCATAACACAACTTCCTTTTCTGCTTTCTTTTGCAGATTGATTTGCTTCAAGAAATAACTTTATCCTCTCGAATCTTTTTGGAGGTTGATGTAGCACTCAAGGCTAAGTAGATGAAGGCTGATGTAAATGAATATCTGAAAGTAATACCCTACCTTGTAATTTTCGTTTATAATGAATTGAAGACGAAGCCAGCATTTTGGTTTGCTTGCCCACCTTCTAGTTATTATAATTCTTCATTCTTTGATTTCTTATAGGTCCCAACATATTCTTTAATCTTGTCAAACTTTTTTCCTTCCAGAAAATGTCAATGATACAATCTTAATGCATTTAAAACTTTTTCTTTAAAAAAAAATTTTCGCTCCTACACTAATTGTGCACCCATTAATTCTAAATCCTAACTCCGCCCCTGCCTGTAAGTCTCCTGTCATTGTTTTTTTTTTTTCTGTCTCTTCTCTGGTTTTTGCTGTCATGCGAAGAGAAGAAAAACCAAAAGTTACTATCATTGTTCTTTGTCCATCATCGTGTGTTTTTCTGTTGCTTAGTGTCAGTGTTGCTGCAACGTTGAAAACTATCAAATGAGGAAAGGAAAAGATTCATTAAATACACATACAGCCTTGCGTAACTTCCTTTTGTTAAATATACAAATCTGTGTGATTTTGTTAATCTTATTGCATGCGCTTACTTTTTCCAGGTTCAATAAGAAATAGGGAATGAATGAAGTGGAAGATGCAGAGAGAGAGAGAGAGAATTTAGGAGAGAGAGAAAGAGACATCTAACGGTCAAAATCAATAATTTAACAGTCAACCATCACATTATGTGACTTTTACACCTCTTTCATAACCACATTGTTACTTTTACTCCAAAAAAAAAGCATATGGTGCTAAGCGCTCTTATGGATAAAGCACTTGTGCATTTTTGCACATTTACCCTTGAAAATAAGTGATGATGTGGAGATAAAGGTTAGTGGAAATTAATTTTTCTTGCCTTGTCAACAAATTATTATTTCTAGCTGGAGAAATACTTACATAACTCCTTGGAGTACCACATCATTTGAACTTTGTCCAAATAAAACACAATAACTCATATTATTTTAATCCTTGTTGCCTGTTGACTAATAAGGGGGGAAAATCAAATTTTATCTTGTTTTTAAGGAAAAAAATATTAATTTAAAAAACTAAAATAAAATGGTCAACCAATATTTTTCTTAAAAAAAGATAAAAATTTCATTTTATTTATCAGTCAACTAGGATTAAACTAATATGAGATGTTATGTTTTTATTGGACAAAGTTTAGATAACGTGGTACTCCTAGAGTTAACTAATATTTCTCTCTCAATGTTTTTTTAATCATTTACGTCATCCTCTATGTCACCATTTTTAGTCAAAAATTCAAACAAACAATCAACTAATAGCCAATGTGCATTTATACACATATTTTTGGAAGTTCATAGTTGCTTTTTGCCTCAAAAAAATATTTGTGTGGGAGCACTTTTAGAAATATATCATGTGTACTTTTGCACGCATCCTTCAAAAAATTCAAACAAATGGTCACTGTGTATTTTTGTACATATTTTGAAAGTTCATAGTTACTTTTGTTTATAAAAAAGTATTTGATGTTGGACGTACTTTTAAAAAAATCCTATATGTTTTTCAACTTAACTTAACCCGTAATTGAGATATATAAAATATTTGTATTTACCTCTGTAGTTGGATTAAAATAAAATTAAAAAAATCAAATTCAAAAGTAACACATGGGCCAATAACAAAGGAGCTACTAGGACTTTTTAAGATATGTGTTGATGATGATTGATGTTGATGATTTACATGAAAAGCAACACAAGGCCGGATTCTCCAGGAGTTGTTTTGGAAAAATATCAACTAAAATACTAATTCCCCCTAAACAATTAAAACTATAACATTTGTCATAAGATTTAAGTGATTATTAAGTGTTAATATAATATTCGTTTTCTGAAGTTTACTCTCAATTTAGTTTGAGTCTCTCATGTTTTAAAAAGATGTTTTAGTCCCTCAAAAACAAAATGATCCAGATTTTTACTTAATGAAAGGGACCAATGTTTTAAAAAGAATAAAACTTAACGGACCAAAACAAAAATGATGGTAATTATCCTTAATATTCTATACTAACTTTTTACTTTTAACATCGTATTAAATTTTTATTTCTTCCGCTATACTCTTATTCAATATGCCCATATATGAAAAACAGCATTTAATAGTACTTATTTCAAACTAGAAAATGTCTTATAAAATTGCATAAAATACACTCTTTTTTTTTAAACTCCCTATGGAAGCAATTATAGAAGGGAATAGGTTTTTGTCCCACTCAACAACTTCCGTACCCAACGTATTATTTTCTAAATGGCGCATAATAACAGAAACCACATAGGAAATGTATAATCGTATAAAAACCACAAATACACCAAGCATTATTATTTTATTTTATTTTCGCCTGAAAGCGGTATACTTATATTGAAACTTGGAATTCGGAAAAAATAAAAAAGAAACGTTGAACAGTTAAAAAATAATAAACTCTTTGAAATTAAGTGCATGTTTGGCTTCATGTTAAAAACCATCTGTGTACATCACAAAGTATCAAAGTGAAACCAAACACAAACACGCCCATAATGTTAATGTTATAAAACTACTCCTATATGTTAATCATCCGGATCATCCACTTCACAGAAGAACTCGCTGCTGCAGAAGCTTAAACCACATTTTCAATATACTCTTTATAAACATCTTTACTAGCCTCTTCTTCATCATCGCCCTCGCCTTCACCGGAAATCTCCTCCAGAGATCTCCCCTTCGTCTCCGGCACCAGAAAAGTAAACATCAACCCCAACAAGTTGACCACACCCAGAATTATCAAAGCATTCCTGACTCCAATTGAGTTTGAAGCATACAAAAACGACCCCACAATCGCTCCGGCTCTGCCTGCCGCCGCCGAGATCCCGTGGCACGTAGACCTCAGCCTTGCCGGAAATATCTCCGCCGGGATGATGAACGTCGTAGAGTTGGGCCCAAAGTTGAAGAAAAAGAAGGTCAACGAGTACATTACCACGAACCATATCTGATGTCCGTTCAAGGTCCAGTAGTGGTAAGGAATGGCCATTGCAAACATGAAAATCGTCATGAAGGAGAATCCGATTATCTGAATTGAGACCCTTCCAATCCTATCTATTAGCGCCACCGTAACCCAATAGCCTGGCACGGTGCTGCAAAGCACAATCAGGGCTTGAGCTCTGCCGATCTTGAAAACCTCTTCAATGGCGCTCATCTTCTTCGCATCAGGAAGCAAACCAATCGAACTAAATATATCTTTCAGAAACAGATTCTGACTGTAAAAAGCTATGTCCAGAAAAAACCACGTCATGGTGGTTCCTAGCAAGTGAAGTCCATGACGGCGAAGAAACTGCTTCGAAAATAACCCAAACTTATTATCGTCATTATTCTCAGAACCTTTCAGATCAGTTTCCGGTTCTATCTCAACCTCGAGAACTTTAGACATATCAGAAGTTGCTTGCTTCGTGTTCTTCGCGACCAAGGCGGTGTATCGAGCGGTTTCCGGCATCCTCATATGCCAGTAATAAGTTAAAATCGCCGGTACAGCGCCGAACATGAGAATCAATCTCCAGACATAATCGTATTCTGGAACGGTGGATAGAACTGGATTCGTCTGGTATGATGGTGCCGGAAAGGTTGCTTTGAAAATCACCGAGAGGATGATCGCGATGGTGCCGCCAGCGAGTATTCCAAACCCTTGCATGGCGAAGACCGCGGCGATGAAAGCGCCGCGAGTCTTCTTGTTGGAGTACTCCGATATGATGGTGGCGGAGAGAGGGTAGACGCCGCCGATGCCGAAGCCGAGCCAGAATCGGAAGAAGCAAAGAGTGGCCATAACCGCTTTAGTGTTGGATCCCAGAGAGAGACCCGACCCGATTGAACAAATTACCATGAGCATTAGGGTTATGCCGTAGACGCGTTTTCTTCCGAGCCTGTCTCCTAGCCAACCGAAGAAAAGCTGGCCAACTAGGGTTCCACAAAAGGCGACGCCGGTTATGGCGGCGGAGACGTTGGGCGGAAGAGAACCGGGTTCAGCAGAGCCCTCGTGGTAGTAATATATACGGCCGAGTAGTTTTGTGACCAGCGAGATGCAGAAAAGATCGTAAGAATCGGTGAAGAAACCCATTCCGGCGATCACGATAGTCCTAAAGTGATACCATTGTATTTTCGCAGCATCAAGAGCTTGAAGAACCTTTAATTGACCGCTAGCCATTTTTAGGGTTTAATCTGAAATATGCAACAGAAAATTAATAGAGAGAAGATGAGAATAAGAATGAAGGGAGAGAAGATGAGAATAAGAATGATGTAGTGTGTGTATATTCAAACATAAATGCTCACAACTATAAGCACTGGCGGATCTTGAGGTAAATATTTGGAGGGCTAAATATATACTCATTAACTATTTAAAAAAAATATATTTAAGGGGACCAAATGTATAATAAAAATATTTTAACTCTAAGATAACATACTTTTTACATTATATTAAATTTTAAAAAAAAAAAATCTCAACAAATTTTTCCTTTTTTTTTTTTTTGAGGGGGCCATGGCCCCCTTTATCAAGGAAGATCCCCCCTGACTATAACAGAACTGTGAAGCTATTGAGACTTGAGAGAGATGGTCTTGAAACGAGACTACTCGATCATATTTATACATGGGTGGAGGGAATGATATCTGATTTGGATTTTGAAAAGATAAAGTAATTTGATTAAAAAATGAAGAAAGGATGATGAGATATAATAGTGATATAAACTTACAATTTTTATCAGCTTCTTCGCAATGCAATATATTATGATTAGTTTCTATATTATTCTGTTTTTTTTTTAATAATATATTAACGAAGATCTTGTCCGTTTCTTGAGGAGAATATTTTTTCTTAGATTATATATATATATATATATATATACATACACACACATATATATATATGAGATATGATAACCATTTTTTGTTACTACTAATGTTACTACCACTTTTTCACCGTTAGATCATAATCTTATCTATCTTTAATATTTCCCTCTCCTATTGAGATTCTAATCTAACAGTGAAAAAGTGGTAGTAACAAAAAATGGTAGTTAGAATATCCGATCCCTATATGAGATAGGTCTTAATATATTTTTATTTATTTTTTGTTTTGTAAAAATCAAAAAATATTTTAATATACGCAATTCTTGTTTCACCTAAATATTAAATCTTAAAAAAAATTATGTTAGATTATCTTAAAAAATATAATAATAATTTCAAAATTTACAATTTTTATCAGATTCTCCGCAATGCAATATATTATGACTAGTTTCTATATTATCCTTTTTTATATATATAATATATTAACGAAGATCTTGTCCGTATCTTGAGGATTTTTTTTTTCATATATATATATATATATATATATATATATATATATATATATTGTAAAAATTGAAAAATATTTTAATATACGCAATTGGGAAAACTCCAATTAAATACCTTTTGAATTTCGCAAACCCCAAAACGTCATGTGAATATGTAAAATGACTAAAAGGACATGTGGATTTTTCTGGGTTTTGCAAATTGAGGTGATTTTACGATTTTACCCTTAGTTTTTAAATAAATTAAAAAAGGAAATACCCCTTGCCGAAAGGCCACCGTGCTGGCCGCCATACTCCAACGGCAGGACTCCGCCGCCGGCCGGACTTAACGGCCAGGCTCCGATAGTCGGCGCGGTGGCCCTCTGGTGAGAGGCAATTTGTTTTTTTTTTTATTTTATTGAAAAACTAAGGGCAAAATGATAAAATCACCCAAATTTGCAAAACCTAAAAGAGTCCACATGTCCTTTCAATCTTTTTATAAATTTACATGATGTTTGAAGGTTTTGGAAATTCAAAAAGGATTTAATTGGAATTTTCCCTACGCAATTCTTGTTTCACCTAAATATTAAATCTTCAAAAAAAATTCTTAGCCAAAAAACCTTCAAAATGTTATAAAACTTGTCAAAATATGGGGCATAAGATATCAGAAGATAAGAGAAGAGAGGATATAAGAGAAAATAGAAACACTTCTCATTCAATTTTTCACTCTATCATTATTGGTTAGTTCTCAACTTAAGTTTTGATGATAAAAACACTTGTTAGTTGTTGGTTTAACAAGAACTAGAGTTCTGGTTCTTAAAACTAGAGTTCTGGGCATTAAAACTCAAGTTTAGAAAAGTTGAGCAGTAAGAACTTGAGTTCTTGGGAGAAGAACTCGAGTTTGCATCTTCTGATAAGAGAGTTCTCACCCAGTCAAGTTGAGAACTCGAGTTCTTGGGAGTAGAACTCGAGTTCACGGCCTTTGCATCATACAAGCTTTTCAAAAATCCAAAAGACTATGAGAACTAGAGTTCTTGTTTAAGAACTCGAGTTCTTCACTTTAACGGGTCGAAGAAATTTTTGAGAACTAGAGTTCTTTGGTCAAGAACTAGAGTTCTTCATTCAAGAACTAGAGTTCTTAGCATAAGGACTCGAGTTCGTGAATTGTATCTCACTGAAATTCTTCGGACAAAAGAAAGGATTTTGAGAACTAGAGTTCATTGGTCAAGAACTAGAGTTTCTCATTCAAGAACTAGAGTTCTTGGAATGAGAACTCGAGTTCGCGAAATTCTGTCTTGTCCAGAATTCTTCAAGGAACATAAGAACTAGAGTTCTTCATTTTGGAAAACAACGAAGTTTCTTTGAAAACACAAGAACTAGAGTTCTTATTCAAAAACTAGAGTTCTTGAGGAAGAACTAGAGTTCTTCACGAGGAAAACCAGTTGAACCTTTTTGAAATGCGCAAGAACTAGAGTTCTTGGAAAAGAACTAGAGTTCATGACTAGAGTTCTTCTTTAAGGACTCAAGTTCCTTTAAAAGTCAGTCCGCGAGCAGAACATAGAACTAGAGTTCTTACCACAAGAACTAGAGTTCTTGAAGGCAAAAATCGCGAACCATTTCCTGGAACTCTCCAAATGATTTATACTTAAGCTGATACTTTCCAGATTGATTAATAATCATTTGTAAAACATTTTTAACATATTTCCCAGTGATTTCAGGGTTCAAAATGAAGCATTGATTGAAAAGTGAATTAAAGTGAATGCTCATGTCATAGCGTCACAAGCATCTATTGCGGAGCAAAAAAACAGAGCAACATATGGAATTAACGTTGCAGCAGAACAAAGACATTCTTCGAGACATTCTTATTCCAGCTTTCAAGAACAACCAATGGCTATCATATTTAATGAAAGAAGCAGATTCATTTAATGAAGATTCAACGGTTCATTCTGGGTAAAGAGGAACTTGAGTCTAACGGAAATTTAAACAAGTGACAACGGTCATCTTCGAGTTCCTCCCAATGGCATTAATGACGAAGGATATAAAAGCCCAAGCATTCAATATTGCCACCTACCGAAACTTTGCGCATTTAGTCTGATTTATTACTCTTGTTAGTTTCATTCATTTTAAAAATATCTTCGGATATATTCTGTACTTCAGTGATCATTAATTACTCGCTCTTGAGGAGTTGTAAACACTTTTATTATCTTTGTTTAAGCTTAAGGTTGTGGAACCTTAAGTTGTGGGTGTACGAGATTACAAGTAGTAAGGGGGAGTGAGTCCAAGAAAGTGAGGATCATCCCTAACTTGTATCTGTAATCATTGAAGAGATAGTGGAAATCCCAAGGAGTTCTTGGGGACTGGATGTAGGTCAGGATTAGACCGAACCAAGATAAATTGTCTTGTGTCTATTCTCTTTTAAACCTCTGGTCTTTTTGCATTCAGTCATAATACGCGAAAATCTTGATTAAGCGAATAAATTTTTAAATCACCTATTCACCCCCCTCTAGGTGAAATTCCATCTTCAATTATATGATTACAATACTCTCTGTTTATAGGCATCCAAGAGTCACCTAACAAAGTTCACCAAGGGTCATTAGTTTTACCAACCAAAAGTCACAAGGGTTGATAACCAAGAGTCATCTATCAAGGGTCATAAGTTTTACCAACCAAGAGTCACAAAGGTTGATAACCAAGAGTCAATCTACCAAGGGTCATAAGTTTTACCAACCAAGAGTCACAAGAGTTGACAACCAAGAGTCAATGAACATCCACATAATTAATATATTCATAACACTCCCCCTTGGATGTCCATTATGAATGTGCTTCATTAAAAACTTTAACTAGGAAAAACCCAGTGGGATAAAAACCTAGCCAAAGAAAAGAGTACATCATTCATTGATACACTATCCAATGTTGCCTCATTAAAACAACCTTTCTAGGAAAACCCAGTGGGACAAAACCTAGATAAGGGAAAAAGAGTACAGAGTGTATCGACTTCCCCTTTTGACAACATCAGTATTACTCCCCCTAATTACAACATTGTATCCAATGTCTTTGTGTTGGTGAAGAACTATATCATGATACATTAGTGCTCCAACAACAGTAAGATATGGTACTTCTGAACCAAGTAGTTCTTCTTCAACTTCTTTCATTTCAATTTCTTTCTTCAAAAAATTAATTGCCTTTTGAAGTTCTTTAGGAGTTCTGTAACACCCCGAATTCTAGACCCTAAGCATTGAGAATAAGCCTAAAGCAGGCGAACGACTAACGTAGTTGGGGAAGAGTCTCAAGAATGTCGAAGGTTAGGAAACCTCTCTGGGACTAAGTAACTCGGCTATACGGGTCAGTGGACCTAGTATGTTCAAGCCGTGGAATTAAAATGCTAAGGAAAAAGGGCACTGAGGACCCATACGATGTAAATCCAGTTGGGAAAGATGCCACCTAACTATGTCCTAAGGTATAGGACAATCAGTTAGGAAAAAGTATGTTGGTATAAGTGCGTATGCATCATTTTCAGGCCAGCCAGGTGTGCCCTATGTTTTTAAGGAACCATTGGTATTCGTGAAAGAAAACTTAAGTGAAACTTGGGTAGGATCTCAAGACAACACTGATAAAGTAGCTTTAATAAAATAAGGTCATAATGATTAATGATGATATACTTTTGTGTTGGCCAAATAGAATGGTGACACATGTCCCTTCATGATTACAAAAAGACAAAGGTAATAATGGTAGTGGGACACATGACATTTTATGATTGGATATTTGAGTTTTGGCACCATAAAGTACGAAGTAATTATGAGATATTAAAAAATGTATTTCTCGTTCCCCAAGAATAAGGAAAAACGTGCAGCCACATAAGGGGATAGGATAAGCTGATTTAAATGCATATAAGAGCCCAATTACAAGGTTAAAGGCTTGGGGAAACGTTTACCAACAAAGGGGAACCGACCAGGATACTGAAATAAGGATTTCATGATCCCCAAGGTACTATATTTCATCCACCGATGGTCAGGGAGAAGAGACTGATGATCCAGATCCACACAAGTCCAATTGTGTGGCACGAGTTATGAGGAAAGGTGTACCCGGCATAAAGGAGCTACGCGGGACCGATTAGGGTACCGGAGTCGGGCCCAGACCCCTGGACACAGAGGGAGGACAAAATTAGTAAGCACAGAAGAGAGAGAAAGTGACTTGAAGGAAAAGAAAATGTCACATCATGTAATTATGAAGAGAGATAAATAATAAAATAATCCGGTTTAATCTGGACCATATCTTTGAAATTGATATGACAATGAAGTGACATGTAATTATGACTAATAAATGACATTTATGACATAAATCCAAGGGCAAATTTCGTGGGACCCACGGCTTTGAAGAAAGAGAGCGCGAAATGACTGTTTTACCCCTGGGCGAAAAACCTACAATTAGTAATTTCAGAGACCATAACCAAGGGCAATTTTGGAATCCTATTTTTTCCTTGGAATGTGCCATTCATTTGCCTAAGGAGCCATCTAGAAGCCTTGAGAATTGTGTTGGGAAATTATGATTTAATCTGAAGCACCCTTTTAACCAATGGACAATAACCGAAAGTGGGTAAAGGCGTGCACCCTTGGGGCCTATATAAAGGCACTTCCTCCCCTCATTTCCACCTACCCAAGGACGTGCTCAGGTGTGGGAGGAGAGTGTCCAGCTGAAGTCATGGTTCGGGAAGTGAAGGAGGTCATATGCAATCGAAATTCCAAGGTAAGCATCTCACCGACAAACTTCAAGTTGTTGCTTCTGCCCTGAGGTTTTTTCATGGGAATGCAATAGGATTTTCATATTTTTAAGGTCTTCAATGGGTCCAGAGGGCGTTTTTGTGTGGGAACATGTAAGATCACCATTTTCCAAACTCTCGAAGCCTAAGTCTTTACTATACGAAAATCTGTCGGTTCTTACGGTTTCTGGGCAGTGAATGGAAATCGGTAGATTTAAAATAGTAAATGAAGTTTGAATGATCTGAAATTTTACATGGTGAAATTAGACATCTAGGGATTCATTTAGGTATAATATTTTGTGTCTTTTTGGTCTTCCTTCAGAGAGATATCCTCTTTTGAAAACAACCCTAAAACCTAGACTTTGTCTCTGACCAGTGGCTATGTTTTGGGAATCAGAAAAGGATTTGAACCAATTTTGATTTGGTAATTATTTTTAATATAAAATAAACCTCCTAAGGGTTTTAATACCACTAATTTCATGTCAATAAGAATTTTCTAGAATTTATTAAAAATCGGCGAAGTTGGGTCAGAGGTTCTGAAAATTCTGGTGCTATGCGAATTTTGTGGAACTTGAAGTAAAGTTTGAATATGTAATTAAAAGTGTGGTATTTTAGCTATATCTAGGACGTGAACATGTGTGAGACATATTTCAAGTGCCAAAGGAAGAGTTTTCTATTTTCAAGGCGTGCCAGGTAGTAATTGTAAACTTGCATACTCTATGTTACTTTTGCATGTGTGTTTTATCATGAGGTAAGGGATTGGACTGTAGTGCCTATGTGACTGTGTGTTCTTAGGTGACCATTGAAGTCCAGAGTATGTCGGGTTGTGAGGCCCTTGGCATGTAGGGTAGGTAGTACCTATTGGACTGTTTGTCCTTAGGTAGCTACTAAGGCCCAGGTTATGTGGGGTAGGTGGAGCCTATGTGACTGTGTGTTTATAGGTGTCTACTGAGGCCCTAGGGTAGGTGGTTGGGGTTGCCTCCTGACTACTGAGGCCCTTTGCGCGCTGGATCCAAGGGCTTGTCTTGACCAGGTGGTCCTGCGGAGGTAGTACATGCCGGTTTACTGTGCCTGAGGCAGAATTGTTTTCCTTGTTATGATTTGCATTACATGCATTGCATACATATTGTATATGAGTTTAACAGTTACTCTGGGGTTCAATCTTGAACTCCAGACTAGTTTAAGGATACAGGTGCTTTAGGTGGACATAATCAGGAGTTTAAAAGGCAAGTGCCGGGAGTTGAGACGAAGAAATGAAGTTGCTCCAAGGAGACTTTAAGTTGTATTCAATCTAGATGAGAGCATCATACTATTTATTGTTTAATATTTTATTTAGGACGACTGTACCCTTAACCTTATGGGAACTTGTTTACCTCTTGGATTATTATACTTTTAGTAGTACATTGTATTTGACCAAATTGGTACATGTTCTATTGTGTCTACTCTGATACATGATAAAAGGAATAAGTAGCAGTCAAAAGGTTAAAAAAAAAGTATTCCTCTAACCCGCCACCCGAAAGGGCGAGGCCGGTAGGGGTGTAACAAGTTCCAATGATGTTGATGTCATCAACATAAACAACAATTCTTTTCACTAAAATGTATGGGCATATTGGGTCATTTTTGTACCGTTCTTTCAAATAATATTTACTGGGGTAATTATACCATATGTGTCCTGATTGCTTCAAGCTATACAAGGACTTGTTTAACTTAATCGAGTATTGTTCACAAGAATTTGAATTAGATGATTATAACATCTTGAGTCCTTTAGGAACTTGTGCTTCTGGCATATTCAATCCTTTAGGGACATATGCTTTTGGCATATTCAGTCCTTCGGGGGCATATGCTTCTAGCACCTTAAGTCCTTTGGGGACATGTGCTTATGGTACCTTAAGTCCTTCAGGAACATGTGCTTCTGACACTCACTAATAAATTGTGGCTCTTGATTCTCATTATCATTCATTACAGCATATCTTATATTATAAACAAAAATATTGTCAACGTTGACATCATTTCGGTCTCATTGGATACCATTCATAATTTATTGAGATTTCATTATTTTCACATATTTTAGGTATCTAGGTCTCTTTTGGGACCACAATATTCTCCTCTAGAGATAATACCTCTTCATGAGGTGGCTCATCCAAAGCTCTTGATTATCTTAAGTGTTTATAGGACATGTGTTCCAGCACCTTAAGTCCTTTTAGGACATGTGTTACTAGCACTTTTAGATTATTTGAAGATTCTTATAAAATCTTCATAATTTACTGAGCCATATCATAAGCTATAACAATATCTAACAAACGCATAATTTTCTTTCATAAACTGCCAGACTAATACAAAATTATTGTATCCACCACATAATCACATCATAATCATATCAAACTTTGAGAAAATCTTTACTGTCACACAAACATTCACTTATAGTCCATAACTATCATAATATAATTATATTTGCGTCATTTTCAATTCCACTTATCCTCTTGGCCAATCATCTATATGTCAACTTCTTGTGACATATCTTGATATAATATCATCATTTGATCACGTGATATCCTATTCAAAATTGTTATCAACAATTTTATCTATTCGATTCCATTTTTTTCCAATTCGACATAACTTAAGAATATCAACATTCTTCATGTACCTGAACCTCTCATGAGGTTTTTGCAATTAGTTATGTCTTATTACTCTTCTGGAGTACTCACCTCCTTAATATGATCATCTTAATAATATGCTCCATAATATTTATATTTGGAAACGAATGTTTTTCCATGCTTCAGGTATGTCAAATTTGTATTTATACTGATTGGGGCATTTTTAGCTAGAATATGAGATTTACTAAATCTCATTTGGGTCAGTAATTCTATCTAGCAAATATTTCATGAATGCATATCCTGAAGAACTTCTAGTTCATACTTCTTTAGTCGAGGATATATACTTAATGGTAATAATGCATTCCATGTATTCTCTTTTCCAACTATTCAATTTCTCCCCCTCATGTTGGGAAAACAATGTCAATTGACAATTGACAACCCATACAGTATAAGTCTTCTAAATCCATTTGTTTCCTTCGGAAACTTCATATTTTATCATTTAGAGACAAACAAGAATAAGGAGATCCTTATACAACATTTATTCCAACTTTCTTTCCATATCCATCTATGTGCATTGTGGTGGATTTATAAGCATTGCACATTCAAGCCTTTTTAAGATGAAATTAATTTGGCTCCTAACCAAAAACCAATTTTATAGGGAGAATTTTGTTGGCTTATATAATTGCTGCAAATATACCAACATATAAATATTGTTCTCATAGCAATTTATGGAGGCTTTAACACATGATTTCTAGGTCATTCAATATGGAAATTGCGCGCATAATATATTCAAACATTATTGCAAACATCTCTGCAAACTTCAGGTTGTAGGCTAATAATCTCACATGTAACCTTTTTATAGATGCATCTTTCAATTGTATGGTTCACATGTTATTTCATTTGGCCCATATAAATCTATTTGATATATTTCCAGAAATACCGAGATCCATTATAAATCATGATCAATGATATTCTCATAATCATTTCTATTTGAGAACAAGCAGCACATAATAATATGTTAGTTATTCATGAAGAATCTTTTGGCTCTTCAATGGATGTCAATACGTAATATAATTTGCATTATATATATGACTTGGATAATGAAACAAGTCATACCAAACAATAAATTTGTTTGGATTAGTAAATTTCTGGTTTACTATAACATATATCTCAACCAATCATAAACTTTTCAATCATAATCTGACATCCATTTTGGGAGATCTTATTAGGCTTTGTGTGACTCACACTTGCTTTCTAGCAAATCTCCCCCTCAAGTATGTGTTATATATAAACATACATTCTTTATATTTGAATTTCAAAATCACTTTCAAACCCTTTAAAGCTTGAAAAGAAAATCTATATTAGTTCTTCAGGAACTACTATATAATATTACATCACTAAATCTAATTTCTCATCACTAATATACTTCAATTTACTTATATATACAAAATATATATAGTCCACCACATATGAAGATATTCATGATTAAAATAACTTAGAATCACATATGAAAAATTTTCAGCAGATAATTCTCGTGGCAACAAATTTATGATATGTTATCACAATAAATTTAAATAACAATAACAACAAATAAAAAGTAAGCATCATATTACCTTCTGGGCTTGTTTATTTCTTTTGAGCCTTGGCTTCAAAATAAATATGGACATATTTCTCTGCAACTCATTGCCTTTTTAATATCTCATTGGCAGTAAACTTCCAGTTTACATTGGCAAACATTTGGTTTGTATTAACAAACTTCTAGTTTGCATTTACAAACCCTTGCATTATTATTTGTAAACTTTTGGTTTACAATAACATGTATTATCTATATGATATCCATTTCTGCAGATATCTTTAAAACTCATCAGGTTTCTTAGAATAAAATGCATTATGCATTATTTTGTTCCTTCAGGTTACAAAATGTTAGCTCTTCCGGAGCCTTCAATCAAATTTTATACTTTAAACATTAGCCTCAGTAAAATATTCTAATTAGTCGCCTATACTATTAGCCTTTAAAATTAATATTCTTGAATGCATAATACTTTGCAAGTTATTATCTTCAAGACAATACTTTTCCAAAGTTATGAAAATATCTTTATATCATACAATATTATAAGCCTTTACGGCCTCAATATTATACCTCTTTTGTGAGTATACAAGACTAAAGGGCCAAATATTTGAAATGTATAAATTACTATGCAAAATAGTAAATTACTGTACACAATAGCAAATTACTATGTGAAGTGCTTTAAAGATCCTATATAAGATATTAAAACCTTATAAATCATAAATAGTGGAAAGTAAGATATCGATGTAATATCATGAATTTTCAACATATTTATTACACCCAATAATTTCCCTTTTGTGGTTCTTATCAATGATCTTTCTTCACTTCTGGTGAAAATTTGAACTACCATAATTATAAACATGTCCATAGCCACAATCAAATTACTTCATTCACTTTTGGGAATGGAGTTGAACTTGGATGAGATTCATTATTCTTATAACAAAAACTCATTGTTTTATTTGACCACATGAATGTTAGAAATTCATTTATAATATTTCTTACAAAACCTCATTTACAATATTGCTACTGTAAGAGCAAATTGGATATATTTATTTATAACAAACTTTTAAAAGAACAATCATCTTCTAGTGGTCATACAATCCCTTTAATTTGTTATAAAAAAACAAAAGAATCTTATACAACCATATATTTAATTTTGAGACCTTTATACAGCTTATGGCATACAAAAAACATGAATCAAGCCTTGTCTCATAGCTTCAAACTAATTTATCTCATGACTTCAAGTCAATTTATGCCTCTTCTTGGCTTCAGGCCAAATTTATCCGTCATGTCTTCCGAACATTTTTGTTCTCATGTTGAGAAATCTGACAATTTATCTTCAAAATAAACAAAAATTGCATATAACTTCAAGTCATATAAAGATACAAATTCTAGCCAGCAAGTTTAGATATATAGAAGGAAAATAGAAAAGCATACCTTTGCCATATATCAAGTTTCCTTCTTCGGTTTCCTCCGTTTGACGAGGAAAATAATAATAATAATATAATTAAAGAAATATTAAAGAAATGCCATAAAGAAAATATATTCAAAATATATCCATTTATGGACCAGTAAAATAATTTAATAATTGTAGCCAAATACCTTCTCTCATCATTCCCCTCCATGTTGAGTCACAACTCACAAACTCATCAATACAAAATATAATTAATATTATATATATTATATATAACACATAATTTATGCATTAACCACCACGGCATATACAAACTAATATTACATAATATAATATTATATTTTCATGACATCTCATGATGCAGCAGGTAAGCATTAGGCATATATATTATAATATATATGTTTCTTGATGACTTAATTGAAAAAGGCACAGGAGAAAAACGTACCTCAATGGATTCAGTCATGTATATTAAGAATGGGGCCAAGGGAGCTAATCATGAAATGTGCAGATTCTGTTTTTGACAATGGTTTTATTCAGTCGAAGAACAACAAATCTAGGTTTGTTTATTGAGAAGCAAAAGGATCCGGATACATTCCAAGCTTCACACTCAAACAGGAATACTTATTGTTTGTTTTTCTCTTTCTTTCTCGCTCTCCCCATCTGCTACTGATCGATGAAGACGGTGATGATGGATGGCGCATAAGGCTCAGTTAGTTAGAGCATCGTGTTGATAACGTGTTATAAAATTTGTCAAAATATGGGGCATAAAATATCAAAAGATAAGAGAAGAGAGCATACAAGAAAAAATGGAAACACCTCATTCAATTTTTTCACTCTATCACTATATAATTACAATGCTCTTTATTTATAGGCATCCAAGAGTCACCTAACAAAGTTCACCAAGGGTCATCAGTTTTACCAACCAAGAGTCATAAGGGTTGATAACCAAGAGTCATCTATCAAGAATCATAAGTTTTACCAACTAAGAGTTACAGAGGTTGATAACCAAGAGTCAATCTACAGAGAGTCATAAGTTTTACCAACCAAGAGTCACAAAAGCTGACAACCAAGAGTCAATGAACATCCATATAATTAATATATTCATAACACAAAACAGTTTTTGAAATTAAATTAATTAGATATGTTAAAATTTGAAATATATATATATATATATATATATATATATATATATATATTCATTTATTTCATGTAAAATGTAGATGCGTGCATGTCTGGCCCCTTTCCCATTTAGTGCTCTTTACTGTGATAAAATCTCCATTGTTCAAATATGATCTTTAATTTGTAATTTTTAAATGATAAATTCATATTTATAAAAAGTGCAAGTTATAAAATTATCTTTATTTTAAATTTTAGGTATATTAAAATAAAATATTATTAAAATTAAATTAAATATCAACTGTCCAAAATCAATATAAATCATTCAAGATTGGCGATAAGCACAAAATGTGCTGGAAAGTATTGTCATATATTATCGTTTTATTCGGTACAATATATAGTAATATATTCTACTTGGGTGTGTAAAACTGCATTACGTACTACTCCCTCCGGTCCTAATTATAAGACATATTTAACTGATTTTGGAAAAATTAAGGAGAGGAATTAAATTAGTTAATTTTACTCATTTTCTTAAAATATCCTTATATACATTTAAAATGACATAAGTAAAAGTTAATCAACAACTTTGCTACATATCTTTCCGACCAATTTTCCTTTCTACATGCTTTCTAATTGAAATAATGAAGTTGCTAGATATACATATATGTGTATATATATGTATACATATAGATCTATCATGTACACATACACATAACTATGTATCTACACATAGAGGTATATATATTGACACACACAAACACATACATACATACATACATACATGTGTGTGTACACATACATATATATATACACAAACACATATATATAGACACACACACATATACTCATACATACATATATATGTTTATAGACATACACATGTGTGTGTATTGCAACCCATATACATATATACTTATCAGAAACCAAACACACTTGAGATAATAAAATAAAGGTATTTTAGGAAAAAATTGGCAAAAACTAAAAAGTTGTCCTATAATTAGGACCAAAACCAACATCAAAATATTGTCTTATAATTAGGACCGGAGGGAGTATATTTTATAGTAAGGACTAGGTGGTATATGAGAGGTAAAATTTGTCTAAAATACCCTCCAAAAATTATAACTTTTCCCCCAAATGGTTTTTTTGCACGTGCCAATAGAACCCTCTGGATTTTAAAATACCTCTCAAGTGCCTGAAAAACAAAATTTATTAGTTATCACCTCTTGATACCCCTGCCCTTAATATTAAATTTGTAATACCTAAAAAAATTCTACTTAGGATAAGTATCATAATTTAGTAAATAATATCTATTGAAAATAGGTGAATATGAGGTCTCAAACACCTTTTAAAATACCTCCTCTCCATTTTATCGTCGGAGGAAGAGGAGGAGTCACTGGGGTCCTTATCTGCTTGAGAAGAATGGCACTCGATGTCATTGGTGTCGAATACCATGTTGACCTTGGCGTTGACAGTATGCACGAGGCCAAAGAGTTTGTCCATTCGTCGGTCAATGTGATCGACACGAGCTAGCAAGTGCTCCAGCATCTGCTTGATAGATAGATTCGGTGGCAAAGGAGGAGGCCTCACAGGTTGGAGAGGAGGAGGAGGAGGAAAAGGATGACCTAGTGGTGGTGAGGCAACCATTATAGGATTCGGAGGTATAGTTGTAGAAGAAAATGAGGATGTGGAGAAGAATGTGAAGAAAATAAAGTAACGAGGGGCTTAAATAGATCGAGCACCATCGTTGGATTGTCCTCAGAAGCCGAATAAACTCTGAAGCATCATTACAAAGTGTAAGGATACGACTGCACCTCTTGGAATTTGGAATAACGGCACTTTTAAGACCGCATATTCTAAGACAACCGGTCTTATATGTACTTTTAAAAAAAATTAAGGACACAACTTTAGGATATGAGGAGACTCATCTAAACTGAAGCATTAAATTTTAAGATGCGACTGCACCAATATTGGAATTTGGAATGACAGCACTTTTAAGACCACATATTGTAAGACAATCATTCTTATAAATATAATGTAAGAAAAATATTATACCTTTTTTAAAAAAAAAAATTAAGGACACAATTTTAGGATATGAGGAGACTTACTTGAACTAAAGCATTAAATTTTAGGATACGACTGCACTAATATTTATATTTTGAAAACAACGGAACTTTTAAAACCTGATAGAATATGACAATCGTTCTTATAAATATAAGACATTTAATAGTATAAGAAAAAATTAGTAAGAAAAATTACGGACAGATTTTTTGGACCGCTTATTTCAAAAGGACAGTCTTAAAAGTATTTTTGAGACCGGCCATTTGTGAAATGAGATCTTAAAGGTATTACAAATTTCAACTTAAATTCTGATTGGTTCAATTTAAAAATTAGTAATAGGCCTTTAGGACCGAATGTATATAATTATTAGGTCTTAAATATTATTACCATCAATTTATGCCAATTGAATCGCATATTCTCACATACTCATTCCGTATCTCTCTGCTCTAACTCTTAACTACTAGCAAACCGATCTCTGTCCTAACTCCTCACTGCGTCCTTGATAATTCTCTACTATCCCAAGATAATGGTTAGATACAAGATAACCGCTCACAAGGGTACTCCTCAAGCTCGTGCCTTCCTTAGATCTCTCATGGGTTCTTCTCCAATGCGTTCTATTTTAATGGAGGAGTCTCAGGTCATTGGACCCATTGTTATTTCTGATGATGAAGAGGTTGCCAGCCCCCTCCAACCTTCAGAGCATAATTAGCGGACACTACTCCTTACGGTCTTAAATGTACTAACGATATAAAAAAGATCAACCTTTAAGACCAGATTTATTAATTTAGTTCGGTCTTAAAAGTAATATTTTTAAGACCGGTATATGTTACAGTAATGTCTTATTTTCTATTTTTTGAGACTGATGCATAGGGGTGAGCAAATGAAGACCGAAACCGAAAACTGAACCGAACCGAAGCTTATTAGGTTTTTTCGGTTTTCGATTTCGGTTCGGTTTGTAAAATAAGCTTATTTCGGTTTTTGGTGCGGTTTTTTTGAAATTAATTCGATTAAAACCGAATAACCGAATAAGAATATGTTTTTTTTTTGTAAAAGCCACACGCTACTCAGCCTATTTGCTCACCCCTACCCTCAGCCTATTTGCTCACCCCCAGACTAAACCATAAGCCCAATCACCCCAAACGCTATTTTACAAAACTCTCACTCTCTCAGTTCGACATCACAACACTCTCCTTCTCCTCCGCACTCCTCATCGGCAGACGCAGTCACTCCTCACCCTCACGCCTGAACTTCGCTCTCAGTTCCTCAGACCCTCCCCCTCATGGCTCACTGTCAACTCTCCGTTTCGCTTCTTTGCACCATCACTTCGCTTCTTCGCCATCACAGATCGTTTGTCAGCCTCACAGATCCGGTGGTCGAGATCGTTCGGCATTCGCCGTCTCTCCTTCTGGTAGTCAGCTCTCACAGATCCGGCTAAATGTTAACTTCGTTTTAATTTTTTTCCCCTCTCAATTTGTTTTCTGGCCAATCTGTTCTCATCTTTATTGAGTTTTAGAATTCAGAATGTTGTTCCACAAGCATCAGTGATGAATACTCTAAAAATGTTATCCTTGCACTTTGATTGCCTATAAAGAAACTTATGGGGAACGATTGTTCTGAGATGCCATTTCATTTGTGAAATATTACTCTAAAAAGCAAAGCTTTTGCAGTTTATATGTTTTTTTATTTATCCAATATGCTTAGGTACTTATTTAGGTTTATCTTATAGCTTATTGGTATGTTTTATTAAACTTTCTCTGTTTCGGTTTACGTGTAAATGTGCTATATTTTCAATTGCCATGGATCTACTTCTTCTTACCTCTGATGGATGGTGTCTGTTATGTTCCTGTCTGTCTCATTTTAATGCTTTTGTGTCTGTTGCTGTTTGTCTAATTAGCTTCTGTTTGGAGGATTAGCTTCTATGTCTGGTGTATCTGTCATTGTTGGTTTTGTTATGTTTGTTATGTTCTGATAGTCTAGCTGAAAGTCCCTATATTTTCGGCTTAGTGGAATTTGTTTGGGTTGAATTTTGTTGACTTTGTATTCGGTTCCTTTCTCTAGTAATATATGCAGCATTTCTGAGCCAAAAAAAAAAATTGCCATGGATCTATGATGCTGCAATGAAACTGCGTTATCTATCTTAATTCCTCAAGCGAATTGAAGATAATGATTATATGCTGAGATCTTACTAGCAAGTAGTAATAATTAGTAGATTTTTGCTGTAATGGATGACTCTGCTGCCCTAAGACTTGATCAGGAGGAAGCTTAGTTGTGTTGTCAATGTTTCTTTTGGTCTTATGCCTCTTGTTAAAGGCGGTCTATTTTTATTTTCATCAGTATTTCCCTGTATTGTCTGTTTCTGTTTCTCGTCTATAATGCTTTCTGGTTGGACTTGTCTGGACTGGTGTATTTCTTTATGTTGGTAATGCAATATGTCTTCTGAGCAAAAAAAAAAGAATTGAAGTATTCATCACTTCGTTTTTCGGTTGCAAACAGATGGGAAAAAAAACAAGAAGGCCCAATGTAAAGCCCAAATTAAGCCCAAAACCGAAATAATTTTTAAACCGAACAAAAATATCTCGGTTTTTTCGGTTCAGTTTTTTCGGTTTTTCGATTTTGGTTCGGTTGTAAACATGTGTATATTTCGGTTTTTACCGAAAACCGAATGCTCACCCCTACCGATGCATATGTTTGTCCGGTCTTGAAAGTTAATACTTTTAAGACATTGTTATTTGGTCCGGTCTTGAAAGTGGTATATTTAAGACCGGCCCTTTTATTGTCCGGTTCAATAAATTCTGGTTTTAAGACTGAACAAAATATATGTTAAGTCTATATAGTGCAATTTTTAAGACCTATTGTTTATAATGTCCAGTCTTGAAATATTTCTTTAAGATCGGTTGGCGTCCGGTCTTAAAAGTTACATACTTTTAAGACCACCTAGAACGAGACCGGTCGCTAGTCTGGTCTTACGGGGCCTCTTTCGTCCAGTCTTAAAATACTTTTTTGTACCCATGACAATTGTTTGTGTGATTTATTTCATGGAGAAATGATTAGTGATATTATGTTATATGAATTTCTATGGAATTATGAGATTGGAAATATTATATTGATAACGTGTGAATTAATAATAGTATGTGATAATCCATTGCCATTTTATCTCATGAGTATTTATATGAGATGGGATATGTAGATTTGACGAGAGATTATTCAAAAAGGAAATAATAAGGGTGAAATTTTGTACAAAAAGAGGAAATAAGGTGGTAGCTTTCACATGTACATTGATTAGTCATTTGGCTCATTTGTGTTTACTAGGGCCTTGACACCCTATTAGTACATTAGAGAGGGACCCATGGTCTAATATAATCGTGTTAATTTTCTATGGATTTTGGCCGGTTCATATCATTTTATCGGTGAGCTTGTTAAGTTGAACTACCAGTCATATTAGTGAGTACTACCCCATGGGTTCAGTCAGATGAAATAAGGCAAGAAGGAATAAGAAAGGATCGAGAATAAATTCTTATATATTGATTCTTGTGCACTTATGCGCTAAATATGAAAAATGAGATATTGATATTGTGAATTGATATACACATATATGTTGCCATGTGACATTTTAATTAAGGATACAATTTTATAATATCGCACTTAATATCTCAAGAGCAATTACTTATATGCATGATGAGAATAATTGATAGTTACTATTTTTCATGTGATAGTTCTAATGCGAGTCTATTAAGGAAGATTTCGGAAGCTTAAACTATTTATGCTAATAGTAGTGTTTCCATCTTTTTAGTATATGTTGAATTATTGTATATTATCATATTATAGTTCATTTTACATACTCTAGTTTATTTTGAATCTTTTGATAAATGATGAATAGTTTGATCAAACACTTAATCATTTATTATTTTATTGGAAAAATGGTTTGATCATACCAATTTGTAACATCCTCCATTTTCCCATAAAATAATAACTGGTCAAACCATTCATCATTTATCAAAATAGTTAAAATATGAGTTGCATTTATGTTGCATAGTTGATGTTTATGCAATAAGTAAAAGACCTGTTTGGGTTAGAAGTTGAAACGGTGGCTTATTTTTTATCTGACTTTTTAAGAAGTGGACAGTAGGAAAATAGTCAGATTATAAATATGATTTATATTTGAATTGATAGTAGTAGAAGTGGCCGGCACATGTCAAAAAATTGAAAGCTTTTAGAAAAAGCTATCTTATAGAGCTTTTTCCTTAACTAATTTTGATGAACTTTTTCCAAAAAAGCCCAGTGAACTTAAAGTTTAATTCAAACACTCTACTTATGGTTTTTTTTTCTATTGGAGTTTTTCCCCCCTAACTTTAAGCTACTTAAAACTCTCTCCAAACAGGTCCAATGTTTTACTATTTCCTTTTTTCTTTTTTGTTTGCTTTTAATGAGCCTGTTTAGGTTAGCGGTGGGAGTGGTGACTTATTTCTTATCTAACTTTTTTAGAAATTTAGTAGGAAAAAAGTCAGTTTATAAATATGATTTGTGTTTGGATTGATAGTGGTAGAAATGGCGGGCCCCACATCAAAAAGCTACCCCATGGAGAATTTTCCTTAACTGGCTTTGAGGAGCTTTTTTCAAAAAAAAAAAAAAACCCAGCGAACTTAAAGCTGAACCGAAACACTCTGCTTAATACTTTTTTTCTACTAGAGATTATTATTATTATTATTTTACACTTTAAGCTATTTAAAGCTCTATCCAAATAGGCTCAATGTTTTCTGAGTTTCACCATAACCATAGGCATGAAGGACGTACATTATGACGTATGCTTTTTTTGTGAAGGGTTAGATTGGTGATCAATTTTCATATTTCTTCTCGTAAAGCATTATTCCTGTATCAAATAATTATTAATGCGTGAGATTATTATTATTATTATTTTGAAGATGGATAATTTTATATATCAAAAATTTTAATAATAATTTTTTTAAGGAAAGATTAAGCTTTTGTAAATGTTAGTATATTAATCACATTTAGTGAAACGATTGTTAAATTTAATAAATTTATTGTAAATTTTAAGATTGAGTAGTACTTTAAAATTTACCCTCCCTCCTCTCTCTCTCCCTATATTATTTTGTATCATATTTACAAATGAGTTTGGTGGCTCTAAGGGCTATTTTCAACCTCCAAAGTATTGTGGGGTCAAATTCTATCTCGATCACTTTGATTTAAAAAATTCCAATCGAGTAAAATAGTTGGGAAATTATTTATGATGGGAGGGGCAATTTCATCTTTCGATGAAAACCAAAATTTCAGTTTGCCACTCAATATTATTGAGGGATTTTGTATCTATGTATGATGTTTAAATATCCATTGTCAATTGTGGGACTTTGTATTTATTTTTGTACGCCCATTGTGGGATTTGGGGCTTTTCCTATTTCTAGCGCTAAAAATCTCGTTTTATTATTGTAATTTTGTCTTTTTCCAAGGACGCTTCCCTGATCCTCCGACCCTCGCATCCTCAGTTCCTAACCAAGCTTGTGGCGTCTGTGGGTGCTCGGGGGCGCTCGTCTCGCCGTCGGCCGTTCGCCATTCTGGTGAACTTCTCTCCGTCGCCCCGTCTTCACCTCCGTTTGCCGTGCCATCCTCGAAGTCTTGGCCTGCGGCAGTTCATCCTGTCGTCCTCCATCGTCGCAACCGCAGCCCATCGTCGCTAGTCTGTTGGTCTTCCATGGAAGTTGATAGACCTGATGGCCGTTCGCCTAGTCAATTAAGGCCCCTTGCTTGCTCTCGAGGCATCCTTAATCGTGCCCATGGATCTGCAAGCTGGACTCAAGGTTATTCCCCTATATCACTCTTTCAGTTTAATGTTGTCATTGATGTAAGTCGGATTTACATTTCAAGTAGAGATTGTCATCAGAGTGCCTTTTATTCATATTTTTTCTTGTATTTGTCATTTAGACTTCAATTGGTTTAGTAATAATGATAATGTTGGGCATTGTAAAGAAACAGTACACTTCCGCGTTCACGGCACTATAGGTTTTTGAAATATTTATTGGACTTCCTTTCATCTTTTAGGGGAAACCAAGGTTCTTGCTGCAGTTTATGGACCCAAAGCTGGGACAAGGAAGAATGAAAATCCCGAAAAAGCTTGCATTGAAGTTATATGGAAGCCTAAGACAGGACAGATAGGTGATTCGTCTTTGTTTTTTTTTTTTTTAAATATGTTTGTTTAACATGGCCAAGCTTGATTTTTCTCCCACAACTTCGAATCACAATCTATTATTTATCATTGACCCTAAAGAATTATATTGACAATATATTCCATGGGTTTGGAGGTGAATGAGACCTCACGTCTCTTCTTCTTTTTCGTGAATGGTTGAATATTTTCATGTCTCAGGTAAACTGGAGAGGGAGTCTGAGATGATATTAAAGAAATCTCTGGAAAGCATTTGCATTCGAAGCATGTATCCGAATACCACTACTTCAGTTATAATTCAGGTATATCCGAAACAAATTTGGTTCTTTTGTCTTTTTCCCTGATGTGATATTAGTCTATTGCAGTTTCCTCCTTTTCTTTTTCATTTGATTTATGTATATGTTATTCTGAAGTTAGCCATAAATAATGTATCATCTGAAGTGTCATGTCATGATTGTATATTTTTGGTTGCTACTGCAGGTCGTCCATGATGATGGTGCTGTATCCTACTGCAATATATAATTATATTATGATGCAGTTGGTGACTACTTCTGACAAATTGTTATATCACAGAAAATTTTCTTTGTAACTAGTGCTATATTTCGCCTTTACAAGCTGTGATTAAAATTTTAGTGGCTGGTACTAATTCATGTTTGCACTGTTTCTCTTCAACTCTTTATCAAATATTGTGATTTTTTTCAACCGTCATGTTACTCACCCTGTGAAATTTACTGGTTGTTAATTTCATCAGGATCGTTTTGCTGTTTCTCCTGACTTAGGCTAAGACAAATGTTAATATCTGTTTTCAAATTATTTGAGCGTAGATACCGGAGTTCATCATGTTTGGATCCCTTGTCACATGCACTACAATGTGGAAATCTTTTATTGATGACCCCTTTTGCTCGCCAGATATATGCATGGTTGCAATTTGGTCTCCTTTGCCAAACTCATTCTATTTCATATGATGACTTATTTTCATCTAGCGATTTTCTTTTTAATTCTTGAGAAAGTGGTTTTGGGTAAAGAAATAGGTGGATAGCAATGGAAGGATTCATCTATTCCGCCCCCTCTTCTAACTTATGATCATTTCTACAACTTCTGTGCCTGAGGTTCAATACTTCCAATTTAGTTTGGCTTGGTGGTTAGTGACTTTCTTGAGGGGTCAACCCCATCTTTTCTGACTATGACTTGAAGCGACAAAATTGAACAAACATCAGATATCACTTACACACTTTGATCCAACTGATGCCCAAAGAACAAAAATATTTAATATGTTTGTCTCTGGTCTACATCCTTTTGTTGCTTTTCTTGACTTAATAAGTAGCTTCTTCCGTGTGCAATAAATGCTGCATGTGCTGCCCTTGTAGATGCTGGAATTCCATTGAAGCATCTTGCTGGTAACCAAAACTTATGGCATAGTGTTTAGCAACTAACTACTATAATTTCATCTGTCGGAACAAGGTGAATTTCTGATTTGTTTCATGCTTTTCTCTACAGTTGCAATATGTTGTTGTGTGGCTAGTGGCTATGTTTTACTGGACCCTAATAAACTTGAAGAGGAGGTTTGTAGCATTTTTTCCTGTCAAAACATTGTTCATTCAACAGCACATTATGCCTCTTGCATATAAATCTAATTCGATATTTCATATTTAATGGCAGAAAATGAAAGCATTTGCCTATTTAGTCTTCCCAAATGCATGTGTTTCGGTTCAACCAGGAGGATCGTTGCAGGTGGACAAGGAACCTATGGAACATGGAATCATAACATCTGTAACCCATGGTGCAATGTCAGGTATCTGTCTTGCTTCTTTACTCCCTTCGATCCTGGACTCTCATACATCTCTGACCAGAGCTTATACTTCCGATCTTGCATTTGACAATTTTATCATGTTCCTAAAATCCAGAACAAGACATGTGTGCACACATGTAATAATTACTTTTTCTGGAATCCAAATTAGGAGGATTCCATTTTCCCCATATACCTTTCTTTTTCACCTAGTAATTGGATTTGCTTATGATAAGCACGTTCACGCCAGCTGAAATCAAACTAAATTAAACTATTCTTATATACTTACCTTGTAAATCATAAAATCACAACTGAAAAGTTAAGTGGTGCTTCAAAATGCCAATCCAAACAAGCTACCACGATTTTGTTTTTCTATTTCTTTATATGGTTTTAATCTTTTTAATGCTTGATCTAAATGAAATTTTTGTTTCAATTCTTTCAAGTGGATGATTATCTCCATTGCCTAGAAAGAGGGCGTGCTGCCAGTGAAAAGATGTCTGAATTCTTGAGGAGGAGCTTACAGCCACAATTATCTGCTGACCCATCTAAAGCTTGCTGATACCAGCCAAGCAGGCTGTGCCTTGATATATGTGTTTTACCCATACTTGCTTTTGCTAGTTAGGTGTTATTGAGCTTTATACTTGTGAGCCATGTACGTTAGGTTTTGTGGTAGCACAGAAACATCTTCCTTGAAAGTGTTAGTTTAATGATATATTCCTCATTGTTTAGGGTTTAATGGAATCTGAATATTTTTGGGGATTTTTTGAGGTTCTAACATGTGTAACTCTAACCAAAATATATATAAGTTTCTTTTAATTTTTTTTTTGGAATGTGCAAGTGATTTTTTTGGGAACCCATGAATGCATGGGTAGATTCTAGCTTTATATATGTTTTATGATTAAGATCTTGGGAAGATTCATAAAGTGATGATGAAGAGAAATTTAAGGAGAAACCCTTACCATTCCAGATTGAAAAAAATGACAACTAATTGGCTTCATAACTTAGTTGTTGATTTTGATTTATTTGTTTGTAGGTGCTGATTTTAGTCCAATACAATTTTTAGGAGGATGACAACTTTGCTAATAAACTACAAAATAAAAAATATATTTTTTTGAAAATAAAATGATGAAACTTAATTTATATATTATTAACATAAAAAATTATGCTAGTTAATTCTTTCAACGTTATATAATGTCTTCTTTCAAGCTAATGCTCACTACTCTGGATCACTTCCCTCTATAACTGACTTTCCAACTCTTGCATATATATATATATATAGATGCAAAGATATAAGAAGATGGGTCGACACTGGTATAAATGGTTAGATGCCATCTCACAACCAGCTACTCCCTTCTCAAAGCATACACAAAGCTACTCTCTCCCCATGCCACTTGTATATGTTTGGTTTGAGAATTTTCAATTTTGGCTCTCCATCATCTTTCATTCATTACTTGATTCATACTATATATATCTTTTCTTTTCTTTTTTGTTTCTGGCCTCCATTACTAAATTTCCACATCACTCTCATCTTGACGAGTCTTCTAAAACCTTCATTGCAACAAGTTCTAGTTACAACTTTCAGCTTTTTGATTCAGTTAAAAGTATTCAAAGAACCAACAAAACTGTTGGCTAGAACTCGTCTCCTTTTATATTCTGATAGCAAAATTCTATTCTGTATAGCTTACTTTCTTATGTTATGTTATGTATCAGTTTAATCATTGTATAGGTTATGTATCAGTTTATTTTTTTTTTAAAAAAAAAAATAGTTTGGAGAAAATCTATTAATATAAATAATTTAATTTTACTTATATAACTTCCTTAATTTTTTTTAAAGGAAAAAAAAATAGCTTTATATTAATGATAGGAGTTAGCATAATATATATACACATATGATCGGATTATTTTCTTGTTTTCATCTATGCAAGCTGAGAGATGAATATAACAGTTCTGTGGCAAGTTATTGTTCTTGCTCATCCTCCTTCCTCCGAACAAAGCATCAGCAACCACGGCGAAGGACCCCTGTTCTGTCAGTTCCTGCTAAAATGGGATCGTCCGAGTCTTTCAACATATAAATCCAGTATGAGGAGAAGATTATTCTCTTTTTCTGAGGAATTCCCAATTGACGTCGCTAACATCTTCCCACAATTTGAAGGTGAATTACAAAGACACGAAGCAAAAATGAGACAACTGAGAGCAGATGCCACTGATTGGAGATCAATTGTATAAGTTGCAGTATGGAAGACTGGCCGTGAAGCATTGGTGGACAAGGAAATTATGAGAGAAAAACTCATTACACCGTCCAAACTATATTTGAAAACTGAAGCTCTCTATTTGAGGAAATTATCTAAACAACCTAACAACTGTCTCTTTCTCACCAATTATGCTGAGTTTCTTCACAAAATTGCTTGTGACTATGACTGATTGTTGTGGGTTCATTTTCTTTTTTTATTCATGCTATAAATACATGTATAGAGATCACATTGCAAAAAAAAAAAAAAAAAAAAAGAGGTAAAAAAGAATGGATTCTTGAAATTAAAATCAGTGTACGTATTTACTTTCTTATTAAATCTGTGTTTAGTGGAATGCATGAGTCTTACAAAACTTGTGACATGTTTCTTTGTATGTGGTCACATCAAATTTATAGGCTTCATAACTTAATTATCGATTTTGATTAATTAGTTATATAGGCAATGAATTACCGTCCGATGCAATTTTAATTTTTTAGGAAGACGACAACTTTGCTAATAAATACCAGATCAATTTTTTAAAAAAATAAAATAAAATCATCAGATAAAGTTTACTTATTACTAATATAAGACAAAAGTATAATTTTAGTCATCTAATTTTATATAAGATTTCAATTTAATGCTTTAATTTCAAATAACGTCTTTTTCAACAATTTATGCCGTTATTAAAGAATGCTGATATTGAAATTTTAATGTAAAAAAATATTGTCAAATACTAATATACAAAGTATAATTTTTAAAATAATAACTGTCTTCCCAACTCTAGCATATATATAGATACAAAGATATCATATATATAGATGCAAAGATATAAGATGATGGGTCCCACTAGACACTTGTATAAATGCTTAGATGTCATCTCACAACCAGCTAGTCTCTCTTCGCAAAGCATACACAAAATTACTCTCTTTCTCCATGCCACTTGTATCGGTTCAGTTGGAGAATTTTCAATTTTGGCACTCTCCATCATCTTTCACTTGATTCATACTATATATCTTTTCTTTTCTTGTTTGTTTTGGGCCTCCATTTTTCAGTAATTACTGTTTATGGAATCCAAATTAAGAACTCAGATTCCATTTTCCCCATATACCTTTCTTTTTCACCTAGTAATTGGATTTGCTTATGATAAGCACGTTCACGCAAGCCAAAATGAACTATTCATATATACTTACCTTATAAATCATAAAATGACGATTGAAAAGCTAGGGTGGTGCTTCAAAATGCCAATCCAAACAAGATCCCACGATTTTATTTTTCTATTTCTTTTTATGGTTTTAATCTTTTCAATGCTTTCTCTAAATGAAATTTTTGTTTCAATTCTTTCAACTGGATGATTATCTCCATTGCCTAGAAAGAGGGCGTGCCGCCAGTGCAAAGATGTCTGAATTCTTGAGGCCACAATTATCTGCAGACCCAGCCAAGCAGGTTGTGCCTTGATATATGTGCTTGATCCCATGCTTGCTTTTGCTAGCTAGGTGTTATTGAGCTTCTTATTTGTGAACCATGTACGTTAGGCTAGTTTAATGATATAGTCCTCATTGTTTAGAGTTTAATGAAATCTGAATATTTTTGGGAATTTTTTGAGGTTCTAACATGTGTAACTCCGACCAAAATATATGTAAGTTTATTTATTTTATTTTTTTTGGGAATGAGCGAGTGATTTTTTTGGAACCCATGAATGCATGGGTAGATTCTAGCTTTATATATGTTTTATGATTAAGATCGTTGGAAGATTCATGAAGTGATGATGAAGAGAAATTTAAGGAGAAACTCTTGCAATTACAGATTTAAAAAAATGACAACTAATGGGCTTCATAACTTAGTTGTTGATTTTGATTTATTTGTTTCTAGGTGGTCTAATGCAATTTTTAGGAAGATGATAGCTTTGCTAATAAACTACAAAATAAAAATATTTTTTAAAAAATAAAATCATGAAATTCAATTTATTTATTATTAACATAAACAATTATACTAATTAATTCTAGTTTATGTTGAGTGAGTTATGCCATCATCTGTCAACGTTTCTTTAACGAAATTAACAAATCATAAGCTTAGGACTAATGTTTTATGATTGAAAAAACTGTATAGACCCAATAAAAAACTATAAAGACTCGATTAAAATTTAAATTAAACTCTAAGGACGTATGGATTAATTTTTTCCATAGTATTTATCAAAAGTTTGAACCATTACTCCCTCTGGTTTTTATTATAAGACATCAACTACCATTTTTCGCGGACCAATGAATGGAAGTTAAGTCATTAAATTAGTCCAAAATTGATAAATATTTCTAATTTTACCCTTACTTTAATAATGTGAATTTAAAGAGTTAATTAAAAATGAGGGTATGGGTGAAAAATAGTAATAAATGAGTTTGTTAATGGCAGTCTTATAATAAAGACAAAAAATCTTTGGTAGTTGGCACCTTATAATAAGCACTAGAGGGAGTACAAGCTAGCATCCAAGTTTAGTACTAAAAGCCTTAAAATGAAGGTTTAAAGTATATTTTTGTTACAAGAGTTATAGGCAATATGTCAAAAGGATAAAATAATATAGGGAAAATTAAAATAAAGAACCAAAATAAAATAATATGTAATTAGAAGGACGATAAAAATTGTAATTATCAAGAAGGACCAAATAAGCTTAAAAGTATTAAATTACCCTTTTGCTTCCCTAACGCAAAAAAAAAAAAAAAAAAAAAAAAAGCAAAAAAAAACAAAGTACCTTGTTCCATCCTCCCCTAAATATCAAGGTGGAGCCATTTGGAAATTTAATTTTAGAAGTTAAAAACAACGATTTTTTGTAATCCCGAGAAAACAAGAAGTTAATTAGAACAAAGTTGTTCTTGAACTTTATTACTATGCATACATTTTAAACAAAATATCATCATTTTTAATTTCCAATACTGGATTCCCAAATGACCTCACCTTGATATTCACGAGAGGACAGAAGAAGGCGTTTTGCTCTTTGTTTTCTACGTTGGGAAAGCTAAAAGGTAATTTAGTACTTTTAAACTTATTCACTACTTCTTAATAATTACAATTTTTATGGTCCTTCTAATTAAATATTATTTTATTTAGATCCTTTATTTTAATTTTCCCAATAATATAATGCATAATTTTCTAAAATTAAAATAAACGGCATGTTTTTAATAGTCCATGTAAGGTCAACATTGGGTGAAAAATTTTCTTCACGCGCACTGATAATCGACTAATGACAACATTGCACCGGATTTAAAAGATTGTTTACTTGCTCCTTTATAAATGGGTTTAAAGAAAAAATGTACTTTTTAATCCTAAAAAATCTTAAAATATTCTTAATATAAGAGCTAATTGAGTAATTTGGGTAGATTAGTGGAGTTAATTTGTTAGTTATTTGTAACAAATATAAGTTGGTTTTTCTAAAATGTCATCTTTCATCCTAACGACTATCTTTAGAAAGAAACTGTTATGTGTAATCAATAAAAACATTTTAGTAAAAAATTATAAATTTAGAAGACAAAGTGAGTTTAAGTTATTATATTTAGGACTAAATTGAATCCCCAATTAGCTCTTTTACTAACCACGATAGATAGTATTATCTTTTGTCTTTAGTATAAGAGCTAGTTGACTTTTTTTAAATAAATTAAAGAAGCTAAATAAATAACATAATAATTATATATGTTATGTATCATTATATTATATATCAGTTTATAAATCAAAAAAATTAGTTTGGAGAAAACTATTGATATAAGTAATTTAATATTACTTATTTAACTTCCTTAATTTCTAAAGGAAAAAAAAAAGGCTTATCCTAAAGACATGAGTTAGCATAATATTTGATGTTGTGGAATATGTGTCTAACTAGGAATTTGAAATATAATAACAAATTCTTCATAGAAGGGTACGTATTTACTCATTTTTTCAATAAACAATCAATTATTGATATACATATGATGTGGTTGTTTGGGTTAGCGGTGAGAGCGGTGACTTATTTATTATCTAACTTTTTTAGAAGCCCGCTAGGAAATAAAAGTTAGATTGTAAATATGATTTGTGTTTGGATTGATGGTGGTAGAAGTAGCATGGTTCATGTCAAAAAGCTGAAAGTTTTTTGGAAAAAACTACCATATGGAGCTTTTTCCTTGTTTGGCTTTTAAATTGTTTTTTTTAAAAAAAACTAGTGAACTTAAAGTTCAACCCAGAATTTTTATTTTTACTAGAGGTTTTTTTTATCTTTTTGACTTTGAGCTACTTAAAGCCCTCCTCTCCAAACAGGCCCAATATGTATTTATTTATTAACTTATGTTGGCAAGAAAATTATTTATTAACTTGATTAACATATAACAAAATAGTGGCCAATATTGCTATTTATTAACTAACTATTAATATTTATTTTTTTACAAGCTAAACGCATTGAATGACCAAAAAAACTTCATGTATCAACTGGCACAGGAAACTTCATCTATCAACTGGCACAAAGCTAATCTCTCTCCATGCCACTTGTATCGGTTCAGTTGGAGAATTTTGAATGTTGGCTCTCTCCATCATCTTTTATTCATGACTTGATTCATACTATATATCTTTTTTGTTCTTTTTTGTTTCTGGCCTCCATTACTAAATGTCCACATCACTCTCATCTTGACGAGTCTTCTAAAACCTTCATTGCAACAAAATTCTATTCTAGTTACAACTTTCAGCTTTTTGATTCAGTTAAAAGTATTCAAAGAACCAACAAAATTGTTGGCTAAAACTCGTCTCCTTTTATGTTCTGAGTTATAGATCACATTATAAATACATCTACAGAGATCAAATTGCAAAAAAAGAAAAAAAGAATGGTAGCAAAATTCTATTCTAGTGTATAGCTTACTTTCTTAGGTTATGTGTCAGTTTAATCACTGCATAGGTTATGTATCAGTTTAATTTTTAAAAAAAATAATAGTTTGGAGAAAATCTATTAATATAAATAATTTAATTTTACTTATATAACTTCCTTAATTTTTTTAAAAGAAAAAAAAAATAGCTTTATATTAATGACAGGAGTTAGCATAATATCGGATTATTTTCTTGTTTTCATCTATGCAAGCTGAGAGATGAATATAACAATTCTGCGGCAAGTTCTTGTTCTTGTTCTTGCTCCTCCTTCCTCCGAACAAAGCATCAGCAAGGGCGGTGGAGGACCCCTGTTCTGTCAGTTCCTGCTAAAATGGGATCGTCCGAGTCTTTCAACATATAAATCCAGTATGAGGAGAAGATTATTCTCTTTTTCTGAGGAATTCCCAATTGACGTCGCTAACATCTTCCCACAATTTGAAGGTGAATTACAAAGACACGAAGCAAAAATGAGACAACTGAGAGCAGATGCCACTGATTGGAGATCAATTGTATAAGTTGCAGTATGGAAGACCGGCCGTGAAGCATTGGTGGACAAGGAAATTATGAGAGAAAAATTCATTACACCGTCCAAACTACATTTGAAAACTGAAGCTCTCTATTTGAGGAAATTATCTAAACAACCTAACAACTGTCTCTTTCTCACCAATTATGCTGAGTTTCTTCACAAAATTGCTTGTGACTATGACTGATTGTTGTGGGTTCATTTTCTTTTTTTATTCATGCTATAAATACATGTACAGAGATCACATTGCAAAAAAAAAAAAAAGAGGTAAAAAAGAATGGATTCTTGAAATTAAAATCAGTGTACGTATTTACTTTCTTATTAAATCTGTGTTTAGTGGAATGCATGAGTCTTACAAAACTTGTGACATGTTTCTTTGTATGTGGTCACATCAAATTTATAGGCTTCATAACTTAATTATCGATTTTGATTAATTAGTTATATAGGCAATGAATTACCGTCCGATGCAATTTTAATTTTTTAGGAAGACGACAACTTTGCTAATAAATACCAGATCAATTTTTTTTCTTAAAAAAATAAAATCATCAGATAAAGTTTACTTATTACTAATATAACACAAAAGTATAATTTTAGTCCTTTAATTTTACTCTCCATGCCACTTGTATCGGTTCAGTTGGAGAATTTTCAATTTTGGCTCTCTCCATCATCTTTCATTCATCACTTGATTCGTACTATATATCTTTTCTTTTCTTTTTTGTTTTGGGCCTCCATTACTAAATGTCCATATCACTCTCATCTTGATAGGTCTTCTCAAAACCTTCATTGCAACAAAATTCTATTCCAGTTGTTTTTCATTCAATTAAAAGTATTCAAAGAACCTCTGGGTCATACCCTGACCTTAGTAGGGGACTAGTGTTGAACCCTTCCAAAAAATTTTTAGATTAAAAAAAAAGTATTCAATGAACCAACAAAACTGTTGGCTAGAACTCATCTCCTTTTATGTTCTGAGTTATAGATCACATTATAAATACATGTACAGAGATCAAATTGCAAAAAAAGAAAAAAGAAAATGGTTGCGAGAGAATGGATAAATACTTGAAATTAAAATCAGCGTATGCACCTCTTCTTTTCATTCTCGGTATAGAAAATGAGTCACGTTGTTGAACTTTTCACATAAAGATGCAATTTTACTCCTCATTTATTATTCTTTGGATTTTGTACTATTGCATCAGAGTGTACATTAAATAGTTAGAATATTGGAAATTTATTTTAGATTATTTAGATTAATTATTATTTTATCATTAAGTTTGATATTTAATATATTTTAGGATTGTGTATGGATATATTATATCTTAGGATATTATATTTTAGTTATTTTGATTTGATTAAATTAAATTAGATTCTAGAATTAATTTTAAGTTTACCTATATAAAAGCACATATATACCCTCTTTTATTAATAATATGTTTTCCATCAGGTTGTCCACACTTTTGAAACGCACGAATGAATCAGTGTATGCAACTTGTGGCATGTTTCTGTGTATGTCGTCCCACCAAATTTATAAGCTTCATAACTTAATTATCGATTTTTATTTGTTATATAGGCAATGAATTTCAGTCCAATGCAATGTTAATTTTTTTAGGAAGATGACAACTTTTCTAATAAATACTAAATCAAAAAAGGTTTTTTTTTAAAAAAAAAATCATCAGATAAAGTTTACTTATTACTAATATAAGACAAAAGTATACTTTTAGTCTTCTAATTTTAATAATATTTCAGTTTAATGCCTTAATTCTAAATAATGTCCTTTCACCAATTTATGCTGTTATTAAAGAATGTTGATATTGGAATTTTAATTTCAAAAGAACATTCTCAAATGCTGGGTATAAAAAAATATTGTCAAATGCTAATATACAAAGTATAAAAAGTTATGCTAATAACATCTATCTACATTTAGATATAAAATGTAATTTGGTTTATTTGAAATTTATTTAAAAACGTGTGAAAAAATAATGCTAATATATATTGAGTCAGAGTCGGGGAATCATTTATTAATGCTATTTATCTTACAAATTAAAAAATTATAAGCATATGAACTAAGGCTTATAATTGATAGAGGAAATTGTAGGGGCTTAAAGATCTATAATTAAAATTCAAATGAAATTATAAGGAGTCAAATATTAATTCTCTCCACAAGAGTTATAGGCAATTTAAAAAAGTTTCATATCCCCTTTTTTTCAAACAGCAGATCCATATCAAGTCTATGTTGGGTAAAAAAGTTTTAGGTTATGTATTGATAATTGACTCTTAATTATTATAACATTATCAAAGATTACTCCTACATGCTACGTTTAAGCATAATACTTTTTTTAAGTGTCTGAATATATAGTTTCTTTATAAATATTTTTAAAGAATGAATGTACTAATTTTTTTATAAATTAACTGAACAACTACCGCTTAATTAACTAAATAATCCTTACATTAATTAGAGTTATTACATATTAGCCAGAGTTAACCTAATATTTAAATTTAAGCGGAATTTAAAATTTTCAAAATATGTTGAAGTATGAGCCATAGAGTGTTGTAATATACATTAACTCATTCATACTCACAAACAAACAGAAGCCTTACTTGGTCAAAGTACAATACGCTTCTGTTGACTTCCCTGATGGACCTAGACAGGAATTATCACTTGGAAAAATTTTGTAATCATCAGTCCAGCTCATTACGAATATCGATAAGTGTTAGTGAGGTGCCAAGTTAATTAAAACATTTCAACTCAAATAAACAATTCATCAACATCTTCATTATATAATATTATATAATGCTTTAATTTCATGATCGAATGTAATATATACAATACCCAAATACCTCCATTTACGCCAACCGAACCGCCTTATTTCCCTTCAACTAGACCCATGGGCTAAGTTACATCCATGTTATTAGTTACTCCAAAAGCTCACTGGTCAAGTGATGAGAACCAGCCAAAATCCTCAAAGCACCTGCCTCAAACCATGGGTCTTTCCCCACTTTAGTCTAGTGAGGTGTCATAAGCCCTATAAACTGTGGGCTGGTCCCAATAAACTGGTAAGACAATAAAAAGCCAACCATTGTACACAATGGAGGCATCATCACGTGATGGAAAATAAATATCACATTTCCTCTAAATCCTTCCCTTTCCCATGATTTTCATGATGATTCAATGCATATAATTTCAGTTTATAAAAAAAAAAAATCCACATGGCAAAATTTATTTAAAACATTTATAATCAGTCAGGAAAATACTCAAAAGCAGCATATCAATATTATAATAAGTGGAAAATGGTTACCTCTCGCCTAAGCTAATTGTTATCATACTGCTCCTTAAAATGAGAGCTCAACACACTCCATAATTCAATCTATCAAATCAATTCAATAACTATTAATAACTATTTTAAAACTCTACATATTACAAACTTTGATAATAATTCCTATTATTATTTAGGGTAAAGGTGTAAAAATGCACATGAATTTTATCCTCAGAGGTGCCCAGCACCATGTGCTTATTTTAGGGGTAAAAATATCAACGTGGTTATAATATGAGAGCAAAAGTCACACTTCTGTTATGTTTGACCGTTAAAATGGGATGTTGACTGACGGAGCTGCCAAGTGGAGGGTGAAATGCTGACTGGGAAAAATTCAGACAGCCACGTGACAAATTCTGAAAGCAAAATGAGAAACTGAGATCGATGATTTTTGGTCGAACTGGAGAAGGGAAAATAAGAACCCTAAAACACTGATCCTGAGACAATACTGGAAGAAGAAAGTAGTATTTCAGAATTTTCCTAAACGAGACTGTGATGGTAAGAACAAAAGGAACAGAAAGAAGAAAGTCACCTTTGATGCTTCAATCGAAAAGCTGCTCCTCTTCCTCTGTTTCAGCGACCAAGAGCAGAGAACTGTTCAGCAGGGTTATTTTCTTTCAAGCTCTCACGGACTCTCTCTTTCTCCCTTAACAATCTCAGTCCCTCACTTTTACTCTCTCTCTCTAGCTCACTGAAACATTAACTCTCTATTGCTGTTTCTTTTCGGTGCCGTGAAGGAAACTGAATAAAGAACGAAGGCACAATATATAATGGCTATTGGAGATCCTGCATCGGTCAAGGAAGGAAGATCCAGTGGGTATTTGATGAGTGGCTCGAGACGTGGAGGAGGATTCAGAAGAGGTATGGGTCCTAATCTGTTTTCCCCAATATCGCGCTGCCTCCAGATTTTGCGCTTCCATGCGTTTTTAATCTTTCGAACCCTAGCTCTCCCTCCCCGTCAGTCAACATCCCATTTTAACGGTCAAACATAACAGAAATGTAACTTTTGCTCTTATATTATAACTTTACCCTTAAAATAAGCACATCGTGCTGCTGGCTAGGATAAAGTTTATATATATTTTTACGTCTTTATCCTATTATTTATTTCTTTTTTCCTATTAATACTAATGATCAAGCCTTCTCACGGTTTTGGGCTACACATTGGGTTATCATTTCTGGGCCATAGTTTTTGGTTTAATCGGGTCTATATATATATACATTAGTGCTGGGCTTCTCTTTGATTGTTGGTACGTTGGAGGAAGAAATTTTTATCTAAGCTTGAATGCGTGGGGAGTATTGGGTTTGGGTATATGTAGGAGTTGGGCTTAGAGGGAGTATTAAAATATGGTCTTATTTTCTTCTTATTCTCTATGTGGAAATTGACATGGAAAAAGAAAAAAAAAAGGAGAAAAATATGGAGATTAAATTTTTAGATGTATAAGCATGGGATTTAATGCAATTATTAGATAATTCAACATTAATTCCATATAAGGGTTTTTACTCTAAATTTTATCTCTCACAACTATTTTCCTTGGTTTTATTTACAAGGAAATAAATCCCAAATTCTATTTCAATTTATTAATTTAAATGATTTGGCCAAATTCCTTCGTTTATTTTTCCCTACATTATTTTAAGCCAAATATAATATTTATTTATTTTATCTTATTCATTTATTTTATTATATTTTGTCTTATTATATTTTCCTTCAATTCCCAAAAACCCAAAATTTTGGGATGTTACATTTCTCCCACCTAAATAGAATTTTGTTCCCAAAATTCCTAACAAGTCATTGCAAAAATTAATCCATAACTCAAGCTTCCAATTAAATCCACAAAATAAACAATATTGCCAACAAAGTTTGGCAAGAGACACAACAAAGCAAAAGCGGTCACTATGTCACACAGACTCCGTCATACAATCATGATCACACTAATTCAATCAAGTCAAACACAACTACATACTTAAGCAAACAAGTTCGGAAAGTCTTGACGCATCCTTTCCTCGGTTTTCCTGGTTGCATCTCCAGGTGTCATGCCTTTCCAAAAAAAAAAAAAACTTTCACGAGTCAAATAGTCTTCTTCCTTAATTGCTTATCTCGAGCATCTAAAATCCTCTCTGGTTCTGCTTTATAAGTCAAATTCTCCCTCAATTCGACTTCCTCAGGCCTAATGATATGAGATGGGTTTGGGTGATACTTCTCCAATTGTGACATATGGAACACATCGTGCACTTTAGATCAATGAGGAGGTAAGGCAATCCAACAGGCAACTAGCCAATTCGTTCCAAAATCTCCTAAAGCTCGACGAATCGTAGGGTCAACTTCTCTACCTTCATAGGCTTCCCTATCCCCGTCATGGCGATACTTTTAGGAAGATATGATCTCCCACACTAAATTCTAACAGTCTTCTTTGACGATCCACATAACTCTTCCATCAGCTCTGAGCTATCAACAATTTCTACCGTAACATTTCAATCTTCTGTGATATTTGATCTACCAAATCTGATCTATTAATTGTTTTCTCACTCAATTTGGTCTAATACCATGGCACTCTACACTTCCGACCATACAAAGCCCCAGACGGTGCCATTTGAATACTGGCGTGATAATTCTCATATAACCTACTCAGATCTCTAGATAATTCTAATAGTTTCTGCTCCTATATTAACATAATTACCAACTATACCACTTTTCACCTCAATACATTAGCAAATGACAATAATGCCTTTGTGTTTTATCTCTCTATGCTATTTCATAGTCATTTTGAAATTTCCATATATTTAAAATTTCTGCGGTCGCAATACATTTCTTATAATTGTAAGAAACAATCATGATCATTGCCAGCTCATTTTTGAGAAAATATGTTCTTTATCGACCCAAATTCAAGAAACACATTTTCTTCCAGTTTCACGCACAACAAAATAATTTATTTCACCAAAATTCAACAACTAAGAGGCATATGCCACCACTTCGCACTGTCTCACCAGAACATATCCCAATCCTTTCATTCCAACCATCAGAGTAACAATGCGCCTGCCAGCCGATATGAGAGAATTTCCATCCCCCTAATAAGGGACCCTGTGTCCATACTAGTACATCCAATAAAGGCTTTCCACCGTTTTCCCAGTCAAGCCAGTCCATAGTCACGACCACCACTGTGCACCGCTTTCCCAGCTGACCAGTTTGTAATCACGGTTAGTGCCGATCTAACACAGCAAAATGCGCGCCCATTCAAGATGGACTACTTAGATTGGGAATATTCACCATTGATGCGAGTGTTAACCTTTTATATCCCATCAAACAAATTTTCAATTTAAAAAAACTTTATAACTGACCTGTGATTTCAAACATTCTTAATCATTTGGCAAAATCCAACAAATTGAGTATTTCTACAACAATTTTTGGCCTCTTCCAATAATTCAAAAGCAATTACTTCAAATTTGTTTAAAATTCCATGTAAAATACTTTGTCAAAATTTTAGTTTAGAAAATTCGATCTAAAAATTTCGCAATATAGTAGGTGCATTGGCAACCCAAAATTTCAATTATTTTTTTTTAAAAAATATATATATACACACCAAGAGTCAAGCAATCGATATAGATAGTCATCAACTCCAATTACATCTTAGGCTCTATCCTTAGCTATTCGAGCTATCCATAAGACACTCAGTCCATTTCATTCCCTTTTTGTCCGGCCATTCATAATTAATGCCTATAACTCTCAGGCTTGCAACCTTCCTAGGACACTATGATATTCTTGGCCTAATAATTATGGGCTTTGCCAACTTATGAACATATCCGTCACATAGGACTTTAGGCCTCTTATTGCACACAAATCAAACTTAATGTCCTAAGGTCATACCAATTTCGTAAATCTAATTGTCTACTGAATATTTATTTCACAATTTCACTCAATGTTAACACTCATATGGTGCTAAAGCATCCTACAGTATTATGTCAAATCACACAAATTCATCTGGGTCACTTGATATGAATTTCCCATAATAACCTAGCTCCAGGCATGGTCTCAGATCCAATTTTTCCACATTGGTTACTCAATCCACATCTTAAGAGTCTATTAGCCACTATTATATCCATGGTTATTGGTCTTGGTCATGAAACTATAGCTTGTGGTTGTCGAGGTCCTAGCTACGCCTGGATTCCTCCAAGGAAGAAGATATTACTCATCCTTTCATAAAATTTATCACGAGATTCGAATCATCCCTTATTAACTAGTACTCACCAAATATCTCATACACTTGACTACCACACTCTAGTGCCTTAATTTGTTCAAATCTATCAAATACCTAAATAATCTTTCATAATCAAATCGGATCCTTAGGTTCATTAACCAGATATTGAAACCTCGACCGTAGCTAATAAACACACTACGCTTATAATGATTCATAGCCTAGAACATTCAGGCATTATCCTCAAATAACCCCAAACAACAATAATTAATAGATTTATAATCCGAAACATTGTTTGGACAAAAAAAAATCATATTGCCTCAATAATACTCAATATACAAATTAGGATCATAATTCTCATTTCTAGTCTAAACCTCGAAATATTCAAATGTAATTATCATAACAAAATACACAAGGTTCCCTTTTAGTCCTCAACATCATAGGGGTATATTCTGAATTCAAGATCTTTCCCTATGCTGGTACATCAACTATCAACTTCAAAATATCTCCGATGATATAGGTACCATCCTCGCATGTACCTCATATAACATACTGATGACCCATCCTCAATCAATATTATCAAGGTTTCTACTTTCAATCATTCTTGCTAAGGGAATACCATAAGATTAAGAATCATTCTCTATTAGCTAGTAACCTCCAAATATCTCATGCATATTCGTACTATACTCTAAAGCCTTAAGCATTCAAATTAGTCCAATGCCGAAATAATCCCTCATCATCAAATCAAATTCTTAAGTCATTTACCTAATTCTGAAATCTCGACTATACCCAAATAAACATGTTACGTTCATCATGATTCATAACCTGTAGCATTCAGTCACTATCCTCAAATAACCTCAAATCAATAATTGTCATATTCATAATCGACTCCTAGAATTTCAACATCAATTAGGCTAAGAATCATGTTACCTTAACCATACTCAAAATATAACTGGGATCGTAATTCATCTTCCTAGTCTAACCTCAAAACCTTCAATTAACATTAATACTATTCACAAGGTTCTAATCCTTAATATCACATGGTATATTCTAATATCTTCTTTTATCCCAAAGTCAATTAGCAAATCTCAATCATACCCAAAGTATTACTCAATCCTCACTTTTCGGGTTTCCTACTTCCATGCACTACAACCTTAGTACAACCTTACTTACTTTCCGATCTAATTGTCAATCCATATTCACATTTTGACTTAGGCACTATTTAAGCTTTAATCATATTCAAGCCTAATCTCAATTAATTTCTTATTCAATCTAACATCCTCAAAGCATCTCTATGGATCACCTTGTAAGTAACCATTAATAATATCCAAAAGCATTGCTGACAGTACAATCTCAATCAACATTCACGGGATTCATACTCTTTGGTATTATAACCTTAAACAACCTTAATCACATCTCGACCTTTCTTAAAAAAAAAAAAAAAATTCGGGGGCACTGCCCTCGAACCTTCGAACCCTTACACTAATTATGCATTCATTAACTGTAAATCTTGGCTCCACCCCTGCAAAGAGTAGTGTTTAATTTGATTATTCAAGTTACAATAAATATGATGATTTGAGCTTTACACACACGATACATGTTGATGGGTATTTTACTAAAAGTGTGTCCAATATCACATGTCCTTGTGTAGATGTAAAAATATTTATGAACATTTATGTAAGGTGGGAATAAAAATGGTATGACCAACATAACACTGTTACATATATGAGTTACATATATGCGTATGGTAGCGAATAATGGAGATGTATTATCCATGTGGGATGGGAAAATTGTAAGTGCAGGGCAGAGGAGTACTTTTTGAGGGCAAGAGAGTACAACTTGAAACCAATTAAAAACCAAAAAAAAAAAAAAAAGAATTAATTCAAAATTAAAGGGCCTCCCCGTAGGAGGAGAACACTTGCTCAAATTCTAGGAACCCTTCATCTAATAGAAAAAGTATTATTTTTTTTTTGTAAAATTATTTTGATATTTGGCAACATTGTAGGCTCTCTGGCCTTCCTCTATTAGATTTGTCTGTTTAATTTTGTTGTTTGATTCATTATTCGCATTCTGTCATTTTCTCTCACCCAAAAAAAAAGTTGGATTTTTAATATATATATTTTTATTATAATTTGAATATTTGAATTATGTATGAAACTTAAATTTTGTTCTCTACTTCAATTATTTTTAATCCCCTATAATTTTCTAATGCAATTAAGGTCTTCAATATTTTTTGAAAAATAATTTAAAAACATATCTATTAAGCTATCAAGAATAATATTTACATATGAAGTTATTTATTACACAAAAATATATATTTTTCTTTACTTTGAATAAATTTTTTTGCGTCTTATATTGTTAATTCTTATTTTAAATTAAGAAAAAACGTTCTATGCAAACAATAAAGCAGCATTTCGCTCCTTTTTTCTTTAGTAAAACCACCATCCATTAAAAAAAAAAAATGTATGTGTGTATGTGCGCTGCACCCTCACGAAAGAGTACTACACACATATAATAATATTGATATTTGTTTTTGAGTGTTTCATTATTTGTTGAAGAAGCAACGTGTAATTGAAATTATAATTATCATAATTCGTTGATAGATACATCAAAAGATGTATGGCACAATCTTGACCAGAATCTGAAATTACATGCGTACACATAAGGATTTACAAGTTTTTTTTTAAAAAAAATAATAAAATGATCAATTTTATATAAGCAAATGAATTTATACATCTAAAATTAAAAAAGTAAGGTCTAGGATTTGCAAGCTGCAAGTGAGCTGTTGAAACAAGGGACCAAAGCCATAGTACTATAGTAGTTTGAGCGTCAATGGTTCCAACATAGTTGAATCAAGATGAACCTGGTCACAATGAAAATAATTTAATTTAATTTAAGGGTTTAGGTGTATCAATACACATGTGATTTTTTTAAAAGTGCTCTTAGCACTAGATGTTTTTTTAAAGGGTAAAAATAACTATGAAATTCTAAAATATGTGTAAAAATATACGTGGATTGTTAGTTAACCGTTTGTTTGAATTTTTTAAGGGTTAAGATGCAAAAATATATATTAGATTTTTCTAAGAGTATATCCAACACAAATACCTTTTTGAGGGGTAAAAGCAATTATGAGCTTCTATAATAGATACAAAAATACAGATTAACAGTTAGTTGACTGTTTGTTTAGATGTTTTTGACCAAAAATGGAGTTAAAGGACCAAATAAATGCATACTTTTTCCTTAAGATGAAAAATTATGCAAATATCATCTATCTAAACCTAGATATAAAATGTAATTTGATTTATTTTAATTTTATTTAAATCCATGTGATAAAATAATGCTGATATGTATTGGGTGAGAGTCATGGAATCATTTATTAATGCTATGCATCTTACAAATTAAGAAAATACAAGCATATGGATTAATGCTTATAATTGATAGAGGAAATTGTAGGGACTCAAAGATGTCTAATTAAAATTCAAATGAAATTATAGGAAGTTACATGTTAATTCTCTCCACAAGAGTTATAGGCAATTTAAAAAGGGATAATCACATTTAAATTCCAACTAAAAGAAATAATATATTGTTAAATCTTATAAGTTGTTAATGATAACTAATTCACTCATTAATGAGGACTTTTCTGACATTATTCTTTTTAGTTGGAACCTAAAAGTCATTCTTCCATTTAAAAAAAAAAAAAAGTTTAAAATTTCCTTTTTATATAACATCAAATCGATATCAAGTCAAACGTTGGGTAAAAGAGTTTTAGGTTATGTACTGACGATTGACTCTAAATTATAATAGCATTATAAAATATTACTCCTACGTGCTACGTTCAACCATAATGCTTTTTTAGTACCTAAATATAAAGCTTTTTTTTAAATATTTTTAAAGAAGTAATGTCCTTAACTTTTTATAAATGAACTGTGCACCGAAAAGCTTCAATATGTCGAGATTAATCGAGTGTCACTCAATCCATAGAGAAATCAATCAAACATGATTTTTTTTTTTTTTTGATTTTAATCTGCAAAATTAGATTATTCCAAGAAACTCGCACTCGCTTTGTTTTTGTTCAACCCTTCCACAAAATTTTGCAACTGTCATTTTTATTGCCCACAAGTTTCGTGCATGGTTGCTACCCCTGCTTTTCTTTCATTTTCTTGTGCTTTCCCTGAAATCTGATTAAATTGGATTGCTTCTGATCATAATAATCTTTCTTTAATTCTGTTGAAGCTGTTTATCTGATTAATTTACTTTCTTGTTCCGATGTATAGGTTGATCTGAGGTGAATTTTTACAGGCTAAGAAAAACTTAATAAACTTTCTTACAATAATCTCTTCTAACGAATTTGGAGGAGTTTGATTCTTCTTCTTCCATTCACTGAGAATTTTTTATTTTATTTTTCTCTGTTCTTTGTTCATGAACTTCAATTGTGCTATCAATCTTGTTTTCGTTCAATTTCTGAGAAAATGGGTGTGAAATTTCTGGAAGTTCTCGTTCCCCATCCTTCTTCCTTCAGGAGACAAAGGTGACATGTCAACAATGGCGGTCAAGAGGACATCTTGTGTGTCGATTGCCGTGCAAATGTGACCTGGTTCGAGTTTGCTTTAAAGGTCTCGATGTAACGGATCTACACTTTTAACATTTAATAAGTTCATAAACAGAACCGAAGGGCCATATTATTTTCCTTTTCCGATGACAAACTCCCTGAGGAACCGACTGCGGTCATCTTCAATTGGCTTGATTATCGATATTATTCATACTCTAATCACACCATATATGCACTTTCTCATTTGATAATAAATTTAAAATACCATTAATATAGCATTAAAATGATTTTATACCTCTGAAAAGTTTGAGTGATAAATTTACAAATTATTAGTAATAATTTATTTTTATATTCTAAAAATTAATTCAAAATTATTAATTATTATGAACAAAGTATTTGCATTATTCTTTTTATAACTAACAAGTTGTTGTTGGTTGAAGTGATAAGAGATCTCATCCGGTAAAAACACTTGTTCAAATTCTAGAAAACACATTTTTTGGGAGAGGAGAAAACACTGTGCCTTCTAAATTTCAAGGGGAACCCTTAATCTAATAAAAAAAAAATTATGTTGATATTTGGCAACATTGTAGGCCCTCTGCCCTTCCTCTACTAGATTTGTCTGTTTGATTTGATTATTCGGATTCTGTCATTTTCTCTCACCCAAAAAAAAGTTGAATTTTTTAATATATATTTTTTCTTATAATTTCTATATTTATTTTTAATCGGCTTTAATTTCCTAGTGCAATTAAGTTCTTCAATTTTTTTGAAAAATAATTTAATAACATATCTATTAATCTATCAAGGATAATATTTACATATGAATTTGCTTACACAAAAATACATATTTTTTTATTTATTTTGAATAATTTAATAACATCTTTTAATCTATCAAGGATAATATTTACATATGAATTTGTTTACACAAAAATATATATTTTTATTTTTGAATAAAATATCTCTGCATCTTATATTGTTAATTCCTATTTTAAATTAAGAAGAAACTTTCAATGGAGAAAATAAAGCAGCATTTCACTCCTTTTTCTTTAACAACACACACACACACACACACTCTCTCTCTCTCTCTCTCTCTCTCTCTCTCTCTCTCTCTCTCTCTCTCTCTCTCTCTCTCTCTCTCTCTCTCTCTCTCTCTCTCTCTCTCTCTCTCTCTCTCTCTCTCTCTCTCTCTCATATGCATATAAAGCTAGTAAAAAAGGGCCAGCCTTTTATGGATTAGGGTCTAAAAAGGGCTAAAGATTGACCCCTTTAGATCTGGCTAAAGAAAAATAGTCATTTTTCGAGGCTTGACTCTTGAGCATAAGGGCTAGAGCCAAAGATGCTTTAATAATATTTTATTATATTTTTAGCATTTTATAAAGAAATAAAATTAAAACAATGAAAATCCTAATTCAACGCATAAATGTTAACAAAATTAAGATGTAAATGATATGTATCATACCACAAACAAACACAGTTACTAAGTCATAATCAAAGGTAAACTATTATCCATATACAACAATTACAGATAATTAATGAGAAGACTTGACAAAATTAAAAATACTTCTTATAAATATTTCTTGAAAAGTGTAAGTAACCAATAAAATAAAGGGTTAAGATGCAAAAATACACATGAACTTTTTCCCCAGGAGCAAAAATACACATATGCTTTTTTTAGGAGCGAAAATACACATGTGGTTACCATTTTGGTGCAAAAGTCACATCCCACCGTTAAGTCATTGTTCACCGTCGTTAAGTTACTGTTCACCTCATCTCTTTTTCTCTCATCACGGTGAACAGTGACTTAACGCTAGGATGTGACTTTTGCACCAAAATGGTAACCACATGTGTATTTTTGCTCCTCAAAAAAGCATATGTGTATTTTTACACCTTAACCCTAAAATAAACAACACAGCATATAAACAGAACAATCATTAGAAAATAAATCAAAAAATACAAAATTAGCAAGAATATTTATGAAATAAGAAATATATTTTATAAGTTTTTAATTTTTAAGATTCTTAATATAAGATGTTCTTATGAAAATTAATTCTAAAAAATATAATAACAACTAAATATTTGCAACATCATTAACAAGTAACAAGGTATAAAATGTAATGATACTATTATCATATAAATAATTTTAAATAAAAAATACGGGCCTAAGAAGGCCAGCCGTTGGCTTTTTTAAGTTTGCTTTTACTTAAGGAAAAAATTTTAAACTGACCCTTATAAATTTAAAACCTAAGTAGGCTGGTCCAATGAGCTTGGCCCTTTTTCTCAACTCTACATATAAGTATGTATAATAAGAGTAAAGGCAAGTAAAACTAGGTGAGCCTCTGCCACCAACGCGCTGCACCCTCACAAAAGAGTACTGTACATACATGCAGACGCACATATAATGTTCATATTGATATGTGTTTTTTAGCGTTTCATTATTTGTTGAAGGAGCTACGAGTGAGTCAAATTATAATTATCATAATCCATTGATAGATACATCAAAAGATGTAAGGCACAATCTTGACCAGAATCTTATATTACATATTTAATTAAAGAGTTAAAGTACAATAATATATGTAAGATTTTCTAAAAAAATACCTAGCACTAAATGTTTTTTTGTGGGGCAAAAATAACTATGAACTTCCAAAAATTTGCCAAAATATATATTGATTGTTAATTGACCATTTGTTTGAATATTTTAAAGATTAAGGTGTAAACATACAAATAATTTTCCTAAAAATGCATTTGACACAAAATACTTTTTGAGGGGTAGAAGTAATTATGAACTCCTAAAATATGTACAAAAATACATGTGGACCGTTAGTTGACCGTTTATTTAGATTTTTTGATTAAAAATGGTGATATGAAGGATGACATGGATGATTAAGAAATAATTTGAAATAATAATTTGCTGACTAGGTAATAAAAATAAATTCTCATCTACTTCTCTTTCAAAATAAGTGATGATATGGAGATAAAGGTTAGTGGAAATTAATTTTTCTTGCCTTGTTAGCAAGTTATTATTCTTAGCCAGAGAAATACTTACATACTCTAAGAGTATCACATCATCTAAACTTTGTCCAAAGAAAATGCAATAACTCATATCATTTTAATCCTAGTTGGTTGATAACTAATATGAAAAAAATTCAAATTTTATCTTGTTCTGTAAGAAAAAAATATTAATTATAAAAAATAAAATAAAATGGTCAACTAATATTTTTCTGAAAAACAGATAAAATTTTATTTTATTTATCATTCGTTAGACAACTAAGATTTGTTAGTTCTCTATGGGTTTTGATGATAACAATCAATTGTGGAATCAAGAATGAAGAGTTGTCTCATCAAGTTGAAAACTTGCAGATTGAGGCAATACTCAAGTTTCAGTAGGAAAACTCGAGTATTGAGATTCAAAGAACAACTCAATGCATTTAACTTAGGTCAACACCGCAGTATTCAAATGAATACTCGAGTATTGGGAGTTACAAATGAAAATGGAAGAAATCACCAAGAGGGGGGTGAATTAGGGATTTTAAAAATTCTTTTAAAAAAACTTAAGAAATAAATAAATAACGAAAGAGTAGGGAAAGAAAAACTCAGACACACAGGATTTATACTGGTTCGGTCTTAACCTTGACCTACATCCAGTCCCTAGATATCTTCTAGGTGTTTCCACTAGTTCAACAGGTTTTTAACTACAACAATGTAAACCAGACACAATCCTAATCACCTAGGACTTGCTCCCCCTTTCACCTTATAATTAAACAACCCAACTCACAGGTTCCACAACCTTGAGTTCACACAAACAAATGCTTTCAAAGAATCACAAACTCTCAAAAGAGTAAATATTGATAAACACTGAAGAACAAATCAAAAATCACAATACAGACTCAAATTGCAAATGTATTCAAGTGTAGCTTCGTTATGTGTGTTTTGCCCTGAGTCTTCATAGCCTTTTATAGCCTAGCTAGATGAACTAGCCGTTGTAATTTCTTCTCTAACGTTTAGTTGCAAATCTGGAAAATGACAGTTGTATATTTTGCTCTGTTCTTTCAATTCTCAGTTGGAATCTTGGAATATGTTGATGCAGAAGGTCTTCCTGGTATTCAGTCATTCCATAACCTTCATTTGACCGTTGGAGAGAGTTTTAATTCATCCATAACGGTCTGTGCTGAACCATTGGGATAGAGGAGAAGGATCGGCCCTGTTCTTGGTTCTTCATTTAATGCACTTTATTCCAGATCTGATTCCATCTTGATCTTAGCTGAACTTATCTGAAAAAACACTCAAAACTTCATCAAAGACATTAGAAACAATAGTATCATATGAGAACACAATTTCAAATTGACCCATAAAGATTTCGCAGATCAACATCATTTGATTTTTAGAATTCTCGATGCAAACTCGAGTTTGTACTTCTAGACTCAAGTTTAGGGCTCATCCAGAAGGCATGACTATTGATCAGTGGTCTAAACTGGCAGTCTACAAAAGCTAACTCGAGTTTGGTTCTTACAGAGAAGACTATCGGGTTCTGGATTTGGAATGGAACTTTGGACATGAAGCTAAACTCGAGTCAATTAGTAACTAACTCGAGTTTGGGTTTATGTTGGGAGAATAAGCCTAAGTTCAGGAACTTCCAGACTAGAGTTTAGGATCATAAACTGGAGTTTGCAATGTGGACAAATTGATGGTCTTTCTGTATGATTCAGACTTGAGTTTGGGGAAGCAAACTCGAGTTTCAGTGAGAACTGAAACTTTTGAGATTTATCTTGGTCAAGTGTAAACTGGAGTTTGGAAACACAGACTGGCGTTTACAAGACTTGAGTTTTTCTGGATTCTTTCTGTTTAGTCTAAACTCGAGTTTCATGGTCCAGACTTGAGTTTGTCTTGTGCAAAATTTTGATTCCTCTCTGTATCTCCCAGACTTCAAGTTTGTTTTCATAAACTGGAGTTTGGCTAGTTGAGAAAAACTTTGTTTGCTTTCTGTGACACCTCAGACTCGAGTTTGGCTTTCTTGCAGAATTGAGCAGCTTTCTGTCAAGTCTCAAACTTGAGTTTGCCTTTGACAGTAAGTTTTCATGTTGCCAAAAACAAACTTCATACCAAGTTTACAATTGTCAGTTATCATCAAAACACATAGAGAACTAACAACAGAGAGCATCGCAATTTTTCCATCAGGGAAAACTCGAGTTTAGGCCCATATGACTCTTTAAATGGTTTTAGCTGAAAATAGAAAACCTCAGTTTGGAAAACCACGGTTTTGAGAACTACGGTTTGGAAGTTGAAAAGACAGTTTTCCAACTTGGCTCCAGAATTTAAATGTTTTATGAAAACTCGAGTATCACTGGAATACTCAAGTATTGGGCCAAGCAAAGAGGTTCTTAAAATTGAATTGGTTATAAATCTTGGTATCGAGAACCATAGTTTTGAAAACCATAGTTTAGCATTTACTCAACTAATTTCAGATTTTTAAAACTAAGGTGGAAACTCGAGTATGGAAACTGAAACTCGAGTTTTGAGCCATACAGAGAGCAATCAAGTTTTCTAAGCCTTCAATACTTTGGTGTAGGATGGAAACTCCGGTTTTGAGGTTTTGGACATTCACTCATCAAGAGTCCGAAACTCGAGTATTGGAAGAATACTCGAGTATTGGCTTCAGTTCATCAAGAACTCCAAAGCTCAAATCGCGAGTCTCGTCTTTGTAAGAAGAAGACTCGAGTATTGACTCAGAAACTGGAGTTTTGGCTTAAGTGCATAGTGACAAACTGGAGTATTGGTGCACAAACTCGAGTATTAGTCGCACCTTCTGATAATTCAAATTTGTGAAATCTGTGTAATGTTTATGAAATGATCTGAATGATTTATATTCTTAATTATCATTATTACCAGATATATTTAATGTGTTTGCTAGTGTATTTCAGCCTAATTACAGATGATTCAAAGAGATTAAAGGTGTTGTTAACACAAAAGGCAAAGTCTTGTTAGAAGCAATAAATGCACACCACCAAACTTGCTGTAATCTCAACTGCCAAGCTTTCCACGGTGGAAAAAGGATAAAGAGACTTTCATTTAAGTGAGGACTGACAATCCCAATAGATATAAATGACTATAAGTCATTCTCTATCCTACAAGTCAAGAAACAAGCACAAGTGTAGAGAGAGAAAGGACCAAACTATTTCAACTGAAAAGAAACTTCTCCAACGGTCAAATGAATGCAAGCAATGGCTATTAAAGTTTCTCTAAGTATAAATAGAGTTGTATTCAAGTCTCTACTAGGACACTGAGCTGAAAAATGAAACTGAATTTAATTTGTTCATTTATTGTTGTGCTTTATTGTATAGAGTGTCGGTTGACACTATAGAGCTTCAGTGATCATTTATCTGCTCTATAAGAGAGTTTTATCAATTGTATTTGATTGATTGTAAGTTATCTCAAGTCGGGGGACTTGAAGATTTAGGAGATCATTGATTACAACTTGTAAGGAGGAGTAACTTCTAGAGAGAGAATTGCTTCAGAGTTACAGAGTGTGTAATCAAGTGATTATAGTGAAAAGCTCAGGGCGCCTGAGGACTGGACGTAGGCCAAGGAGTTGGGCCGAACTAGTATAAACTATTGTGTATTACTATTCTTCCCTGCTTGCTATTTTTCATTCGATCAATCACCATAAGAGACAAAAACACGAAAATTTTCAGAATCCCCAATTCACCCCCTCTTGGTGATTCAGCTCCTTTTACAAGATTAAACTGATATGAGCTGTTATGTTTTTTATTTTTGAATAAAGTTTAGATGACGTAGTACTCTTGAAGCTAGGTAATATTTCTCTCTAAGTGTTTTTTAATCATTTACGCCATCCTCAATGTTACCATTTTTAGTCAAAAATTCAAACAAACAATCAACTAATGGCCAATGTACATTTATACACATATTTTTTGAAGCTCATAGTTGCTTTTTGCCTCTAAAAAAATATTTGTGTGGGACGCAGTTTTAGAAATATATCATGTGTGTCTTTACACCTTAATTCTTAAAAAATTCAAACAAACAGTCAATGTATATTTTTGCACTTATTTTAAAAGTTCATAATTGTTTTTGTCCATCAAAAAAGTATTTGGTGTTAGACGTACTTTTTTAAAAAAATCCTATATGTATTTTTCACCTTGACCCGTAATTGAAATATATAAAATATTTGTATGTACCTCTATAGAATATTATTTAAATAAAAAAAATGCATTAATTAATAAGGAAATAAAATATTCAAATCACACATAATTAAATAGGGAGAATCACATACAAGTTCTAAGAAATAGGAAAAAATCACAAGCAAATACCTTAAAAATCAACAAGTTGCATTGATGTGTCATTAGACCTAGGTGAAATTAATTCGAAGTTGGAGAAGACAACTTTACCCTTATTAATTTAATCAATTAATGATGAGTCATTGAACGATAATGATAAGTTAGGGTGTTACTAACAACTTGACGACTTGTCATTGTTGGTCAATGATTTGTCAATAGTTGATCAAATTAACAAGGACAAAGTTGTCTTTTCCCAGTTTGAATTAATCTCACCTAGGTCTCATAGGACTTCAATTTAATTTGATAATTTTAGAGGACTTTTTTATAAGTTTTTCTCTTCCTTGGACTTGTATGTAATTCCCTTTTCTTTATAAGTACATATAGCATCCGAATGAAGGCAATTATACACTATATTGTTAGGATTAAATGTGGGCACTTCTTTCCACAAAGATTTAAATCTTGATTCACTAAGTTATCTAAAACTAACCTCTCCCGCTGAAGTCAACCTTGTTAATAGTTAGGAGTTAGATTTTGATAGAATGTCGAAAACACAGCTCAAGAGAAGGACCATTTTCAAGTGGCCACTAGTAGCCAATGAAAGAGCCCACTTGTTTTGTGGTGGCCCCACGTCAAATCCACAGCCTCACCTGACAATCTGGACTCGAGCAATCAAAGATAAGATGCTTGTGGAGACCTCAAGACTCTGATAGAAGCAGCTACGAGCCCACAAGCAGCATATTATGGTGGTTGTTGCCTCTTCATTCTTCTGAGAAAGCACCTTATGTTGTGCAGATTATCAAACATGGCTTCTGTGATCATGTCATTTTCTTTGGCCACCGTTGAGAGTGCATACAACCACAGCGAAAAAGGGCGCAGGCGGTGGCAAAGAGGAGAAAGGTCTTTTGGATTGGATTTTGGGAGGCTTGCAGAAGGAAGACCAGCTACTTGAATCTGATCTTTACTCAAGAAGGTGGAGGAAAAGAGTGGAGGCACCACCACCAGAGATGCCCGGAAAAACTCCGTCGCCATGCCCCGGTGGCTTTGGAGGATTGTTTGCCAGGAAATGATGATCAATACCTCAAAATGCAAGCATTATTCTTTCTCTGTATTATGCTTTGAATCATTTGATCATTATGGATCCAAAAGTTCACTCTGTTCATTTAGAGGACAAATAGAAACTGAAGAGCGCTAACTATGTTCATGTTTTTGTGGAAGCAGGGTATTTACAAATCCACTTTCCATGCTAAGCACAAAATAGGTAGAGGGCGCTCGTCATATAGCGCACCGTTTTCGCTAAAAAAATTTGATCCTGGCCGTTCATGCGATTTGAATCTTAACGGTTAACCTATTTTTACCATTAAGCCAGTGCGTATCACTCCTCTCAACGGTTAAACTCGATTGTCCATTCTCCCTTTTCACCTATCATATGGGCTGTGAATGTAAACAATTGTTGTTTCTCATCACATTCAATTAACTCTATAGAGAATTGGAGGTCCCATTGCTCTTGGAACATATCAAAGGCAATGGGGGTATAAGCTTGCACAAGTTGACACAAGATAGGTGCACTTTGATTGACCATCCTTGGTATCTTTTGTTGAGATTCATATTCAAGTTGCACTTCTTTGTATCGCTTATTTTCTACAACTTTGTCAAACCTCATGAAGAATCTCTTGATGTCTAATTTTGGTTTTGTATATCTCTTCACTTCAGCATTCACACTTTCACTAAGTTGTGTGCTTTTCATACCTAGTGTGAAAGCATCCTTCATATAGCACCTGTCCCATTTCTCCTTAATGTTATAAGTGAATTTCAACCACCCATTTTCATGAACATTATAAGAAAATAATAATTCACCCCATGCTTCTTCAAACTTATATACTTGAACATAGTCAAACATGCATTTTTTGAAGTCGGTCAGAAAATATGAACCATCTTTCATTAAGTTCCCAAGGTGTTTAATGCCATTTTGCAACAAATGCCAAGTGCACAAACAATGTCTTGTATTAGGAAGCACTTCTTTCAATGCTCTTGCCATAGCTTGATCCTGGTCAGTAAACACAGTCTGAGGCTTGTTTTGTGTGTGAGCATCTAAAAAGGTTTCTAGTAGCCACTTGAAAGACTTTATAGTCTCATCATATAACAAAGCTGCCCCAAAAATGACTACACTTCTATGATAGTTAAAACCAGAAAACAGTGCAAGGGGTCGATGATTCTTATTTGTGCTATATGTTGTGTCCAGTGATAAAACCTCATCAAAATGTGCATAGTCTTGTATCATACGAGCATCTGCCCAAAACACATTGGTGATATGTTAATCCATGTCCAATTGGTATTTGTGATAAAATGAAGGATTCTCAGCAATTTGTTTTTGAAAATATTCAAGTAGACATCCCACCTCTCCAAACTTTATATGTCTTCGCCTTTTTGCCATCAAGTAGTTGTTTGCATCATAGTATAACCAAGATTTTCTTGACCCCCAACATATGTACTCATCAAGTCAAAAGCTTTCCTGGGTTCAAGCCCAAATTCATTTGCAAGATCTATTTCACAAGCTTGCGCTTCTGTTAAATTTCTCTGTGATGGTAACAAGTGCTTTGTTTCTTCTGTATGAAGAAGGTGATTATATTCTCCATTAAACTTGGTGACTTTGAACTTTTGAGTTTGAGCAACATGAGATACAATCATATTTGCCTAACACTTGGTTTGTGTCTCTGGCTGGTATCTGGAAGAGGTTCTCTCTTTTATCTTTTTTCCGAACACCCTCTTTACAACATACATATTTATATGTAATAATTGAACCATCTTTTTTACTCTTTGTCCCATTATACTTTCTAACTCCAAACCCTATTTTCTTCCCATACTCATTCCAAAATTTCCATGCTTCATCCAAGTTTTCGAACTCTTTCCCTATTTCGAGTTTAAGTTCATCTTTCATCATATAGTACTTATAAACAACAAAAATATTATAATGTTAAACATATCATCTTAAAAAAGTATTTTATGATAAGAAAAGATTAAACAAGATTTTTCACTTTTTATATGAATTCCAAATCTAGAAAAACATGAACATTTTTCAAATACTTTGTATCACTCTTCAAGCAAGAACATGACCTACAACTTTTTCTCTAGTAAAATCTAAACAACAACTTACTTAAACAATAAAGGAGTTCAATGATATATTTTTAAGGAGAATGACATTTAGGTCTCTAACAATATTGACAAGTCTCATGAGTTGTTAATGATAACTAATTCACTTGTTAATTCCCACTGTTCACTTATTTCTCTTGGTTGGGACTTAAAAATCATTCTCTCATATTTTTATTGTATATATTTTTTCAAAAAAAAAACTAAATCAATATAAAACTTGCCTCAATAAATAAAGAATCTGATAGTAGTTTTATCTTCTCCTATTTTAATGGCAATTCCCTTTTCCACTATTTTAGTTCAAAATTATTGCAAAATTCTTCATAAATATGTTTATGAAATTCAGTTGCCATTAAAATATTGCAAAATTCCTGATATTTTAAAATTCAATTGAATCAAGTTTATCTATTTATACACACAGGCCAAAGACTTTGTTCATATCTATTTATGCACACAGCCCAAAATTCCTGATAGTAGTTTTATCTTCTCCTACTTTAATGGCAACACCCTCTTCCACTATTTCAGTTCAAAATTATGGCAAAATTCTTCCACTATTTCGTTTTCGCATAGACTCTAGTCTTCTAATATATATATCTCAAATATATCTCTCTCTCTATATATGTGTGTGTGTGTGTGTGTGTGTGTGAAATCTTTAGCATTCTCATACATATCTAGATGCTAAATATTAGCCTGAGCCAAAAAAAAAAAAAGATGCTAAATATTAGAATGCCAAAGTATATATAGTAGCATTCTTATATAAACAGACACGCAGAATAAGGGGAAAAAACTAAAATTAACCTTTTTCTTCAATTTGAAATTTTCTTTACAATTCGTTTGATTTTCAATCGTATGTGGCTAAGTCAGAATCCCTTTCCCTTTCCCTCCAAAACTTGGCGCCAATCTTGGACAGGTTTGAGAAGAAATCAACAGAGTGATCTGACAGAGGAGTGATACGCACTGGTTTAATGGTAAAAATGGGTTAACCATTGAGATTCAAATCGCATGAACAGCTAGGATCAAATTTTTTTTAGCGAAAACGGTGCGTTGCACGACGAGCGCCCTTTACCTATTTTGCGCCAAGCATGGAAAGTGGATCCGGGTATTTACAAGGCTTAATTATTTTTGGTGCACACAGAAACACAAAATCTTATATAAGCCATGCTAATTACTCCCTCCTGTTCCTTTTTACAAGATAATATTTGTTGAATCAGTATGTTCATTTTGATAAGATGCTAGTTTTTTGAGATGTTTATAGTGTAAACATTTAATACATTTTTTTTTTACCTTCAATTAATTATACATCAATTATTCTCACCTACCTTTTTTTCTTATAAATAAGGGTGCTTTTGGAAAATCAAGTTGCATTTTTTATATATTTATTGTCTTTAATTAATTTTAATCAATTTTTTTATCTACATAATTCAGTTATTTATATCTTATAAAAAAATGGAAGGAGTACAATTTACAAGTAGCATGAATTATTTATGATATTATGGACGACTTTGGAGAAACATATTTAGTATTTATGTGGATCAGTTTATTCTAGGATATTTAGTACCAGATGAATTTTACCTCATTATGCACAAACACAGTTATTTTAACAGCTCCCAAAGAAAAAGGCTTAGTTATAAATAAGGGTTAATGTATAAAAATACACATAAACTTTTTCTCTAGGAGCGTCCAGCACCAAAAACTTTTTTTTGAAGTAAAAATACACACGTGGTTACCATTTTGGAACAAAAGTAACATCTCACCGTTAAGTAACAATGGTGAATAGTGACTTAACGGTGGGATGTGATTTTTACTCTAAAATGATAGCCTTGTGTGTATTTTTGCTCCAAGAAAAAGTTCGTGGTGCTGAACGCTCTTAGAAAAAAAATCATATGTATTTTTGCACCTTAACCATATAAATAATTATAAATTAATTTACTGAACTACAGTTCAAATATTAACAAGTCCCAAAAATTAATTGAAACAAGTAGTGTTCGGTTTTGGTGAGTACCTGATGTGATTTCCAATACGAAACAAAACCCATTAATCCAATGCCTCCGAACTTGTAAATTGCAAGGAAATGTCAGAAATTGATTAAGATACAATTTCTGACATTAAATTATCCAATGCCTTAGAAAAATGGTTTAAACAGATTGCAGAGTAACTTTCGGAGGCATATATACATGTACATACAAACAGAGAAACATTAAATTATGAAACCATGACTTAATCATTACATTGAATGTGCATTACAGTCAAATTCCATGATTGCATCAAATCTGCCTGAAGCTGATATACAAATCTCAATTGTCAGTGATCTGTTGATCAAGTTCTATGTACATTAACAAGAATAGCTAATACTGGGAAATCATACAAATCCCTGAAACATATACTTCAAGTAAGAAAATCAGTCAAAACACCTCGCTAGTCATGGGAAATGCTACAAAGCTGAGACAATTCAAGTCAAACATTTAACAGGCCTAACCTTCTGAGCAACCTCTATTACTTATCATTGAAGTATCTTTCACAAACAAAATTGCCTTGACAAAGATTTCCAGTTATTACCAGGCCCAAGATTTTTCTTGTTTAATCATCAAGCTAGTACTGTACACTAATCAACACAATCTATAGACAGTGAAGCTTACTTAAAACTGCTAAAGAAAAAAAAGGATGAAGGCTTTCAGGACTGTTTCTCATTCATGACAAGCAAAACCTCACCACCATGAGCAATGACAGAGTCCAAATAACCCCAAAGTTCATCTGCATCTTTGAAACGTTCTGGTGAAGCAAGATCGCTGTCCAAGTTATACCAGACCCCATCAACCCTTCTCAATGCAACCCAGTGTCTGGTTTTCCAAAGGCCAAAAATCCTCTTGACTGGGACATTAAGCACAATCCCCATTAAAGTTGCATCAGGTGAATTGAGATTGATAGAGGATGCTCCATTACGACGATCATGCCAGACCACACTCTTCCCTCTCTCACCCAAGGCAGCAATCAGAACATTTACATCATAGTTTCCAGTCAGGACATTATGATGGGGCTTGAAAACAATTGATAGCGGTGTCCAGCCTGCTTGTTCAGGATCTTCAAGTGTGAGCTTTTCAGAAACTGCATCCAAACCTGCCTGAGTAAAGGCATCCTCATCCTGATGGAAGAGAAGCAATACAAATATAAGAAGCAACCAAATTATAATAATTTCTAAAATAACAAAATTCTTTTCTCCAAGAATTGCTATGAGGAAAAAGGAAATCAACTGTCTTCTACAACCTACTTCCCAAGTGATACTTGGAAATCTTTAACAAACTGAATTTTCTTATCTTACGGCAATGAAGTGAAGAGTTTCTCATAAACCTCTCTCCCCATTTAAAATTCAAGAACAAGGGTAACGTTTGCTTTGATTGCCCATTTATCATGAAACAAAAGCAACGAAACTAAAAGAGTTACTATATGTATGAAAGAGAAAGGGATTACGAAATAGACACCTGAAAGAGATTGTTCAAGCAGTGCAATAGGCAAAACTGAAGCCTTTGCGTTTCATGATATACTTGGGAATCCTGGCTGGTCATATCCAGTATCTACAATGCAATTCCCACAGAAATCAAGAAACTTTAAAGTAAAAATTGCAAAAATCTATATTATGGTCTTGAAAACTGAAATCTGCAGATAAATATTAGAAAGAGAATATTTAATTATTGAAACGAAAAATTATGCTACACATTAAAATAAAATAAAAGTCGCCATACAATTATATTTAAAGGAAAACATAATGGTTATGAACAAATCACTTCTAGTCCACTCAAAAAAAAAAAAAATTTGTAGGAATATAAATACTTCTAAACTTAATGAGCTAAGTAATGACGTTTGGCTCCAGCATCATGATAATTCCCGGTGAAATCAAGAAACACAAACTTGGCTTCCAAACAATTTAATAACTCGGCAAAGCTCAATTTTCATTTCATACATAATTAAAATTAAGGATGTAGTAAAACTAAACTAATATGACCTCTCCAGCATTTCAAGAACCACAAAACTTGGTTTCTAAAGTAGGAGCGGCCGGCAAAGTTAAATTTTCCGCTTCATACATAAACAGATTTAAAGATGCAATGAAGAATCCAAGTGAAACTAAACATTAATTAATGCCTCGAGTGGACAGATTGATCAGATAATTTTGACTTGCGGGTGATAAAAGTTTAAATAAGCGGTTCAACCTCCAGCAATTTGGCAAAGAAGCAAGAAAATCCATTGGGAAACAAATTCGGGGGAAAATTAAATCATTTCAAATAAGCGATTAAATCTCCAGCAATTTGTCAAAGAAGCATGAAAATCCATTGGTAAACAAATTCGGGGGAAAATTGATGCCTTTAGAACAGAGAATAACTCACCCAATGAATGATCGACTGGGAACGAAAATTTCCGAGTTCGAAACACGCGAGAGGCCGAAAATCTAGGGCAATTGAAGTTCCCAAATCTTTTTTCAATAAGGAGCAACTGAAAGTGAGGAGAGATAACACGAACGATTTTTCAATATGAGCCAACTGAAAGTTCCCAAATCTTTTTAAATAAATTGAAGGTGAAAACGGAAAATAAAAGAAAGGAAAGATAAGATAACGATGACAGTTTTTTTTTTAATAAATTTCTTCAAAATTAAATACGTAATGTGTAATTATGATAGAGTATTGAGATTATTTTTAATTATAAATAGGGTTAAGCGGCAATTTTGTCATGAAAGATGGTACACATGACCAATTTTCTTTTAAAAGTTTTTCGGTGTAATTTTACCTCAAAAATGCCAAAAAGTGAATATGATCATTATTCCAATTAATTTTGACAATTAATTGATTAAACATATTGAGCTAATCGTCTACATCTCATCACATTATTTTTTTTAAAGTTTAAATTTGTTTCAGAATTCCACATGTCATCAACTTTATTTTTTTAAAAGTTAATTTAAATTTATAGGATAAATTTACACATTAACAGAAATGATATGGACGATATATAGACTGGTCAGTATATTTGGTTAACTAACCGTCAAAATTAATTGTGATAATGGTCTGGAAAAAAATTTACTCTCTTTTTGACACTTCTAGAGCATAATTGTCTCTTGGTGACAATTTGTTGGACAAAATTATCCTTAAACTTGTAAATAAAAATAACATATTTACACTGAAAATTATTTTTTAAAATTAAAAGATTAAAAAACTGAATTGCCTCTCAAGTTTCAACACTGCTTGTTTTATCTTTTTTGCCACAAGTCTTCCAGCACTATTTCAAAAAATGGGGATTGGCTGCCATCCCCCTTTTCTCTTCCCCCCCTCTTTCCTTCCACTATTCATCTCAATATTCAGATTAAAATTTGAAAGGTTTAAATTTAATATTTTCTCAAAATATCCTTTTCAAATATTTTTTATTGCAGTTTTAAATCATCATTACTAAAATTTAGGGGTTTTTGAATTTATTTATTTATTTATAATAATTTAATATGTTATTAATATTTTCATTAAACATTAAATCTTAATAAATCTTAATATCTTAAATTTAAATCTAATGGCTGAGAAAAGTAGTGAAGAGGAAGAAGATGATAAGATAACATTAAGAGTAGAAGGCCATAGCAAAACCCCATCTAAATATATATTATAATTTTTGTAGAAGTGTATGCTTCTTGTTTTAATTTCTTGATATCAGAACTAGTTTCTTTTTTATATTTATTATTTTTCTCAAAACTAATTTATGTAACTTATAAATTGATATATAATGTAATAATATATGATTTAAGTTATAATTAGATAACTTATTTAGCTTCTTCATTAATCTCTTAAGAAAGTCAACAGTATTTTATTTTGGTCAAAAGGTACTTGCATTAATACAACAAAGGCATACACTAAATGAAAACAACTTGAACATAACAACATGAAACTAACATGGCCAAAGAAATGAAATAGAACAAACCAAATGCGAGGGAAAAACTAATCACCACCATTGAAGAGATGAGAATAGAAGTATTATCATTGACTGCAATGAACTCATGGGTATCTAAGATTAAAAGTGATATGAAAAAAGGTGATAGTTACAAAACCCACGCTATAAGGTATACCTCCTTATAAGCATCAATTGCAAATAGATCAGCTATACAGTTGCTCTATCTTAGGGTAAAGATAGAGAAAACTCAATCTCAGAAAAAAGAAGATAAATGATGTCCTGAAGAACACTTCTGCTCCTCTATTTAAACAAGTTTGGTGACGACAACCGCCCATCGAACATCTCCTCTTGATAATGCATATAACCATTAGCGCCTTGGATTCGCCACCATTAAACAAACCCACCAATGGTCCTATGAGAGGTAAAGCACATATTAGCAATGACCATTGATAAATCCTTTCCCCAAAAACGTGAATCCAAACCACGAGGTAAGGGTTTGATCTATGAACGTTCAAACTACCATCCAACCAAGAAGAGTCATAATCAGAACCCATAGATCTATTTATTACCTGAGAATAAGAGAATATTACCACTAAAACCCAACACCCCAAAAGAAGTAAGTAAAGATGGACGCCCCTCCACCGACAGAGATTGTCGGGGAGGGAGATGCCGTAAAAGCAGGCCTAATCCTAACACCTAACAGGAGCAAATAGGACTCCAAATGCACTACCTGAGATCCCCCAAACCCAAGCAGTACAACAATATTAGCATTATGGTGTCTGGGTGGCTTAAAACTAGCCACTGAAAATCAAAGAGGGAGCCACCACAAGAATTGCCTTCGTTGATCTTGTCCACAATCCATTCCATTGCTTCAGCCATAGACATTTGGATTCTTTTGACTCAAAAACCCCATCATCTTCCAAGCTTTAGCCACCAACTTCAAATCCTCAACCCCGTGCAGCATCCTGGAGCCAACCTTCTCCGAGTTGTCGAGTTGATTATAGAGAAGAATCTCGCAATACGTATGAATCGCAGGCACCAATCCTCGGAGATCTTCCTCCCAATCCCCAAATCCCTGATTCAAATCATCCAAACACCAACATCAATCTCTTCCTTCACCTTCAACAATGACATTCCTCCTCTCACTTGATGAAAACTCAATCCTGAACCAGTAAAAGTCCATAGATGCCATCACCAACCTTCTCATAGAGGAGAAGCCCCAATGGAGACGCTGCCTCCACAAAAACGGATTTGGCTTGCATCGGATGCAAGCCAAATCCAACAAAAAGCTAGGAGAAATTTCTTACAGAGGAGAGAGAAATTGAATGTATTCTTTAACAATATTTTAAATTTTGTTGCTCAAAGGGATATATATATTAATATTGAAAACCAATACAATACATAAAAACAACCACAAACAAAGCTAAAACAAAGACAACAAAGACAACAACAACAACAACACTAACTATAAAATAAATTGAATACAATAATAGCCAAGCACCGTACATTAAGAATAATCGGCCTCCTCGAAACCAAAGGTTAGAAGTGACAAGCAAGAAAGTGTTGGTTGAAAAACTCACCCCAAAGGGCACACAATCTTTTAAGCAATAGTTGCAATTAAATCAACTAACTGAATACCCTATCTTAGGGTAAAGAAACCAGAAAACCCAACCTCCGAAAATAGAAGACCCTTAGTGTCCTGAAGACCACATCTGCTCCTCTGACCAAACAAGTCCGGTGACCTCGACGACACACCAAAAAACACCTCTTTCGATCTTCCCCCAAAACTACAGATCCGAGCTACCAAGAGATAATCGGACTTCATAATATCCAAACAGTCATCCAACCAAGAGGATTTGAAAGCAAATCTGAATATTTCCTGAGATAAGAACACCATCACAAAATCCAGAACCACAAAAAAAGAAACAAAAAACACATAACTCTCACCTCCGCAGAGTAGATCTGAAGAAGGAGAGGAGAGGGCTCGCCACAAGGACGAGAGAAGACCACACCCAACAAAACTCAAAATGAGAGGACTGCAGATGACAGATTTGGACTCCAAACTACACCTCTGACTTGTCTATAGCACAAAAATAGGCTCATCGGTGGCTTGTTCATCACAAACCGCCGGCGAGATGTGAAGGGTGAGCGAGAGTTACAGAGGAAGGCAGGAGAGAGAAGAGAGAAAAAGGGGGTGACTTCCGTGTCTTAGGAGAACGTTTTCAAACCCTAATAACAATATTTTAAATTGGAAGCTTTACAAAATTTCAGTTTGATTTCTTAATTTTATAAAGTGCCTTATCTTATTATTATTTTTTTTTGCCAGCATATAAAGTATCATGTCAATGCTCCAAACCTAACACCACTAGTTTCAAATAACAATCTTTTTGCCTATTGCCTCCTCATTCTTCTAAGAAAAGCACCTTGCCCTGTGCAGATTAATAAACATGGCTTCTGTGGTCATGTCATTTGCTTCGGCCACTGCTAGCGTTTGTGGCCACGGATGTAAAGAGGAGAATTTAAAGGGCCTTCTGGATTGGATTTTGAGAGGGCTCGTAAAAGGAAGACTAGAATCTTGAGACTAATCTTATACTCAAGAAGGTGGAGGAAAAGAATGGAGGCACCACCAATAGTGGTGCCCGGAAAAAACTCTGTCGCCATGCCCCAAAAGAAGAACCGTGGCTTTGGAGGATTGTTTGCCAAGAAATGACGATAAAGGCCCCAAAATGCACACACTATTGTTTCTCTGTATCATGCTTTGAATCATTTGACCATTAACAGATCTCCAAGTTATGGTTACTCTTACTCTAATATTTGTCTTTAGGGATATCAATGTTGTTGCTACATACTGATTTTGGTCTTCTTTTCAGACAGTAAATTGGAATGTAAACTGGTTTTTGTTCAAACTATAATGTATTACTTGTTTATTTAATTTAATTAGATTAAAAAAGTCAATCAATTTATTTAATATGACAGATATTTTCTAAAATATATAGTCATCTTCCTTGATTCCCTTATTTTCTCTCTTGCTTAATTATTATTAAGGAATTATCAATAAAGGTAAATTATAAAAGTATTAATAAATACGAAAAATAATTTTTGAGAAAATATTGATAAATATGAAAGAATATTTTTTTATTATTATTGATCAAGGCTCCCAATAAGTATGATTTAGGATATTTGAATTGTATTCTTATGGAGTGAAGCTCCTTATAGCTCGCTCTTGGTTAAATAGAAAAAATATTGATAAATATGAAAACTATGTCTTATATTTAGAACTAAAATTAACTTTCTAAATATATATTATATTATTAAGGGACGGATTGAATACCATGTACCTCCTATCTGTAATATAAAATCTGGACCAGAGGAAACTATGTTCATTTAGAGGACAAACAGAGAAGTTGAACATAGCTAACTATGTTCATGTCTCTTGCACAATTAAGCTCCGTGGAAGCAGAGGATATTACTACAGAACAAGGCTTAATCATTTGGTGCACACATAAACACAAAATCTTATATAAGTCATGTTAATTACAAGTTATAAATGGTATGATATATTTTTAATGTTATGAACCATATAAGGAGAAACATATTTAATTAGACGTGATAAAAATTTAATCCGCTAAACTATTGATCAATTATTATTATTTTTTTATAATAAGAAAGTTTTGAAGGGGTTCGACACCAGTCCCCCATCAAGATCAAGGCATAACCCCGGACTCTATGAGTACTTACTGAGGATTTACGAGATCGCCTACTAAAGGAGTTCTAGCGATGGTAGAGGGGATCGAACCCACGACCCAAGGACCTAGTCCTGGATCCCTTACCATCTGTGTCAACTCTCATTAGCAACTATTGTTCAATTATTGACAAAGTCTTGAAGAGTTAAATGAAGTTTAATGCGTGTTTGGCTCCACTTGAAAAATTAATTTTGTGCTCTACCAGACTAAACTCTTCTCATATCTACCTCATAGTGCTGAATCATTTAAAATAAGTTAAGCCAAACTCCCCCTTTAGTATGTTTGGTTTAAGTGTACCTGATGGTTATAGTTTGTTCCAACGTGAAACTAAAAAATTAATGAAATATAAATATGAAATGGACAAATCCAATGCCTTTGAACTTGTACATTGTTAGGAAATGTGAGCAATTGATTAAGACCAGATAAAATATCTTTTTTGCGTAGCTAAATGGTTTAAACATATTGCAGAGTGACTTTTGGTGGCTTATACATGTACATACAAACAGATAAACATAAAATTATGGAACCATAACAAAATTATTTATTCAAGCATGGTAAGAAAGTTGCAATAGAAAGATGCTGACTAGTTTGCAAAGGATCATTGGAAGAATTTTCATAAAGTATCAACAATTGCAATGGGTGGATTACAGTCAAAATTCATGAAGCTGATATAGAAAACTCAATTGTCAGTGATCTAGTTCTATGTAGATTTATAAGGATAGCTAAATTGGAAAATCATAAAATCCCTAAAGTTTATATACTTCAAGTAAGAAAAGCAATCAAAATTCCTTGCCAGTGAAGGGATATGCTTCAATCTGAGACAATTCAAGTCAAACATCTCCTGTTATGAAAAGGCCTAAGAAAATTTTTGTCTAGATTTGTAGTTGTATACTACAAAAACTCACAATCAAGCTTGTGTTGTACACAAATGAACACAATCTATTGACTTTCAAGCTTGCATTGAAGGCTTTCAAGACCGATTCCCATTCTTGATACGAAAAGCCTCACCACCATGAAAAATAAGAGTCCAAATACCTCTTAACTTCATCTATACATGGAAAAAATCTCTTGACTACAAGATTAAGTGTAATATCTCAATGTTTCACTTTGTCATCTCGAAGTCTTTAAAACGTGAAACAAGTTGAGAGGGGAGGTGTCAAGACCCATATATCTTTCATTTCTTTCCTCAGCCGATATAAAACATAACACTTCATCCACCTTTAGGTTTAATGTCCTTATCGGCGCAACAAAAAATCAAAACTTGGCTCTGATACCATTTATAATATAGAGCTTTGCTCTCGATATTGTCGCTTTGGGGTACTCGTCACCTCGAAGGCTTTAAAACGTGAAACAAGTTGAGAGAGGAGGTGTCGAGACCCATGTATCTTTCATTTCTTTCCTCAGTCGATATAAGACATAACACTTCATCCACCTTTAGGTCTAATGTCCTTATCGGCGCAACAAAAAATCAAAGCTCTCGATATAGCTTTGGGGTAATATAGAGCTTTGATACCATTTGTAATATAGAGCTTTGCTCTCGATATTATCGCTTTGGGGTACTTGTCACCTCTCATGGCTTTAAAAATAGTTGAAAAGAGAGGTATCCAGACCTTATAAGGTATCTTTCATTCCTTTCTTCATAATTAAGATCATTAGAGAATATTCCTTTACCTTTACGTCATAGTTTTCTTTCACGACATTATGATAGGTCATAAAAACACTTGATAACAGTGTCCAAATCCAGTCTGTTAGTTCAGAATTTTGAAGTGTGAGCCCTACAGAGATTGCATTTAAAGTTGCCCGAGTAAAGGCATTGTTTTCTTGATGGAAGAGAAGCAACGCAAATATAAGAAGAAATCAAATTATATAAACTTTTAAAAAAACAAAATTCTTTTCTGTAGGAATTGCTGAGGAAAAAGGAAATCAACTGCGTTCTACAACCTACTTCCCAACTTACACTTAGAAATCTTTGACAAACTGGATTTTCTTATCTTAGGCCAACAAAGTGAAGAGTTTCTGATAAACCTCTCCACCCATTTAAAATTCAAGTAGTAGCGTAGCGTATGATTTGATTGCTTCCATTACTATATGTATGGAAGAAAAAGGATTACAAAATAGGTATCTGATAGAAATTGTGCGAGCTATGAATTACGTATAACTGAAGACTTTGCTTTTTGTTTTGTCCAACATAAACTGGGGAGGAGAACGAAAAACGTCTATAAAGGGGAAAAACTTGCTGAGGTAGTATTTGATCAATTGATGTCGGCAACAGGAGAATTATTGGAACCCTTCCTTCTAGGAAATATTGACAAATAGGAGGACATTGCTCCAAGAATTGAGGAGCGCTTGAATCTTCACTATTTTCTATCGAATCAAGGGTTTAGCTTTTTATATATATGTTTTTTTGTTGGATTGACATGGGTAACAATTTTCAGATCTTTTGGGAATCTTTCGTATGTCCAAACATTTTGATATGCAAATACGGAAGGAGATCTTCTCCTTATCTCATTTCTCTTTTTTTCTCATTGGTCAAATCTGGGCCGTTGATTGAGAAAATGAGAGAAAAGTAAAAGTAGTATTGTATTGATTGGACGTATGTGATTTAAAGATTATGAGGGATAATAAGAAAAAGATGGGGAGAGAAACCCAACCCATGCAAATACCATGAATTGAAGTTCAACATAATGAATATATGGTGTTTATACACACACATATATATATCATCCGGATTATTCATATTTTACAGAATGATATAAGTATAACCATATCAATATATTTGAATATATATCAAGAAGTTTATACCTATGATATTGTTAAATACTGTGCCCTATAAACTTTTGCACCTTGAAATGTCATTTAAAGACTTTTTTTAATGCACGGCATACAGAGTGTAGCATACGTTGGATTGTACTTTCAGTCTTTCACCAACATGGTATGTACACACACACATATACATAAGCAATTCTTAAAAATAAATGGAGCGAGGCTTTTAAGTTATTGAAATGGTCGTGATTTTTTTTCCCCTTAAAGTAAGCATTATTTTGGGATTCTGGGAAGTAGTAACCAGAAGTGGAAAGGAGCGGGTAAAAATGATTAAATCGGACTTTGGTTACAATGTTCACATTTAGTTAAAAGAAGCAACAGTAGTCATGGATATATTTTGTGTCAACCCGTGACTAAATTTTTTAAGTTAATTGGTTTTATGTTTTTAATTTATAAAATCATTTTAAAAACTTGATGGTTAGGTGACAAGTGCAAGTATACACTATTAATGTAATACTAGCAAGTATCCCAGAGTAATAAAATATTGTTCCCACAGGGATCAAAGTTCCAACTACCAACTCACTTCACTTTACTAATCGTATGAGTTTTTTATGGAAATAATAAATGTCAATAAAATTACAAAGAAATTGAATCAAATTTTGTAGAATTAAAATTAACAAAAGCCTAGGGTTATGTATATCATCAATAATTCATTTAATTGTTCTTCCTTTACCAAAAGCTAGATTAAGACCTAATCTTCTTTTAAGGTAGAATTTAACTACATAACTCTTGAATTGGAATATGTCAACCGAAATTTTTTATTTTAATCTAATTGTTTATTCCTAAGTCAATTAGCTTAATTCTTAATCCAAAAGACCATGTTCCCATGCTCATTAGAATTAATTCTTGCATTAAGTCCAGAATTCTTTATGGTTGCAGAAAGCCTATGTCAAGTTTCCATGCTAGTACCTTATGTTCTTTAATCAATTAAACCTAGAATTAATTAGCTTTTTTCCAAGGTCTAATTAATCTTTCAATTCCTTAATTAGGTGATCAAACTAATTAAGACATTAAGTGTGGATTAAAGAAACATATTCAAGACAATCATTATGTAATTAAAAACAGAATTTCAATTAAACTTCATAAAGAATCCATACATGGCCCTAGAAAAATACTTAGTTCATGCTATTCATGACTAAGCATAACAAGGGTAAAAGATGAACATAAAAGTAAATTAAAACAAACAATATGAAAGATTAAATCTAGACTTCCACTCTTAAACCTGTGGTAGTGATAAATACAGTCAAATTCGTGAAATCATACACCGAATTTACCATCATATACCTAGTTTACTATTGTCATGTTTCTAACTTACAAAATCGTGTTAACTCACTCTTAAACTCACACAATTTTTTTTTTTTTTGATCATACTCAGTGGTTTTAAATATGACTCTTAAAGAATCTTTTTTTATTAAATATGATAAATTATGAATTTTGATATATTTAATTTCAATTATTTGAATTTAAAATATATTTACATTAAATTGTTGTCATTTTTTTTTATATTTTAATTATTTAATTATAAAATATTAATATCTAATTATTGAAAAAGTAAATTCTTACAAATTTATGATACGAATTCACATAACTAATACAAGTATACTTAAACTCACGAGCTTAACAACTTTAGTGTATATAATAGGATCTCCTTATATTTGGTAACAGTTGGGTATGACACAATGAATAATCCTTTTTACCTTAGAGATGTTTAGAACATCCCCCACACAACGGATGCGATTTTAAAAGCTATATATGTTCCATTATTTTGACGCATAGTTGATATATTATCCCTATGTGTATTTATGACTTAACTCTGACCAATGAAGATCGACTCAGAATATCCCTTATTTTGCTGTTGTAATCTTGGCCTTATATTTGTATACTAATATCCTGGAAGGTGGATGGGCTTTTTGTTGGTTTCAGATTTATCCATTTGTAGCATGTAGGCTTTTAACTTTTTTCATTTGCATTAAAAAGAGATGTAATTATTTACCAAAAAAAAAAAAAAGAGATGTAATTCATACATTTTTAGTGAAGGCTGTATTTAAGGAGGTTAGATGATTGGAACCTTTTCTCCACACTGTTGAAGAAAAAGGTACTCCCTCTCATACTTAATATAAGACTGGGTTGATTGTTTTTTTTTTTAAGAAAGATAAAAAAAAAATTATTTAATGATATTAGTTAGAGAAACATTTTGATTTTTGATGTGTTCTTTAAGCTGGAGCTCTTGCTTGATCTCATTAGGACTTAGTAATAACCTCAAAAAATAGTTATTAATAATTCATGAATAGCATAATACAACATCTTTTGCAAAACACTTCGCTTGGCAATAGCTTTGAAAGTGTTGCCTAATGTGTGAATAAGCAACAATTTTTTTTGTGCTGCTATTGATTTCCACTAACAAATATTTGTTAACATGAGAAAACTGTACCCTAAAATTGAATTTAACTGCTGAAATAAAATTTTGAAAAGCAATATAAAAATTGTTTCCCATACTTTTATTGTAACATTTGTTCAGATTCGGCTTTCCTCCGATGCGCTCCACATCCGTTGCCCTCCTATACCCTAAAATTGTGCCGTTTTGGCACAAAAAACAGGCCTCTCCTTTAAAAAAAAGAAATTCAGGAAACTATGGATACTAAAGAGATATGTTAGGATACTGTCAGGTACTGAAAAAATACTGACTGATATTTTATGATCTTGAAAAATTATTTTAGCATCCTGAAAAAATATTTCAGCATACTGACAGGTACTAAAAAGATACTTCAGAATACCGATTGAAGATACTAACTGATACTGAAAAAATATTTTATGTTCTTGAAAAATTATTTTAAGATCTTGAAAAAATACTTCAAGATCCTAAAATAATTTTTCAAGATCATGAAGTATTTTTTCAGTACTAGTTAGTATCCTGAATCAATATCCTGAAGTATATTGTTAGTACCCTGAAATATTTTTTTCAAGATTTTAAGATAATAAAATATTTTTTCAGTATATCCTAAAATATCTTTTTAGTATCCACAATTTCCTGAAATTAAAAAAAAACAAGGGAGAGGCCTGTTTTTTGTGCCAAAACGGCACAGTTTTAGGGTATAGGAGGGCAGCGGATGTGGAGCGCAGTGGAGGAAAGCCGAATCCCATTTGTTCTGTGCTCTAATAGAGGTGAATTTTTATTGATGGTTTTGGAAGCTCATGGTGACCCTACACTATTACAAATATTCTGCAACTTTAAGAAGTTGTAGAAGCTTATGAAGTTATTTTCCTTTATAAGTAATTTCTAAAATGTTGAATTGTTTGGGATCACTTTCGAAGCTCTTAAAAGTGCTTAACTACATAAATCGAGATACAACATTTCTCACATATTTACTTCATATATTGTAAATTAGATTGAAAATATGTTTTTGAAGGCTGTTTCAAACAAACATTTTGATGCCGTATTTTTTCTATTTAAACCTTATCACTGCTGCTTAGCTTCCTCTTTAAGTTCTTTTCCCTGATTTATTATTCTGTTTGCAATCTCATGTTCACTCTATTGTTTTGCTTTTGAATCCATTGTAGATGGAATGGATTTTGCTTGAATGACTTGGTGAGTTCATTTGCTATTTATTTGTTTATGCGTTGCTTTCTGGAATATTAATTAGAATTATCTTTGTATTCCAGCAAGTGACATTGAAAATATATTTACAGGGCTTAGCAACTGTGATGATGTGCTGCTTATATCAGTTATATGTGTTGGAGATATCAGTTTGATGAAGATGCTTTTAAGGCGTTTTCTCTCACCCTTATTATTTCTTCTTCTCTCTCAATTTTCCTGATCAATTGAATTGGATATGAATGCGAAGTATATGTTGGTGATCCAACTTTAGATATTTTTATGAATATTTATCATTAGGTTTAAAGTTGCTGTGAAAATATATGTGTGCTGTTTTTATTTTTATTTTTTTAAAAAAAAACGGAAAAATGGTACCCCTCATAGATTCAGCTTTATGTTAAAACTTTTTTATGCCATATTTGGTTCTTATGCCTATTTCTACCAGCAACTGTTTTGAAGTAATTTAAAACCAAATTGTTGCAAGCCTTGCTGCCATTTGTGGATGATGAGGTGGCCTCCATGTAATGTAAAAATTGAATTAAAGAACTAAGAATGGGCTAATCAGCATGCAAGCAATATCTGTTGTACTGTGGAATATCTTCCTGAGGGGCACTGAATCATGCCTAATAAAGAACATTAGAAGTAAAAAGGATTTAAATTAAATCACTCTGATGGCTAATATGTATTATATTTAAGATTAGAAAAGGGTATTTTTTTATTCCATATTTTGTTTCATTTTATATTAAAAGATTAAAAAACTGAATTGTCTTTTAATTTTCAACACTATTACTACACAACATTTTAGGATCGCCTTATTTAGATGTGCGTGTCTGTAAACACATATATATTTGGGAAAAAATTTGTATAGGGGCCTATGTAACAAAAAAAATTTCAAAAAAGGCCTTAAGATTCTGAAAATACTAGAAAAGGCCCCAGAGCCTTTTTTGGTATAAATTCATTAAAACGTTAACAACTATATCAGCCCCATTAACAATTATATCAGCCTCGTTAACAACTATATCAGCCACGTTAACAACTAAAGGTTTTAATGAATTTATACAAAAAAAAACCCTAGGGTCTTTTATGATATTTTCAAAACCTTGAGGTCTTTTTTGAAATTTTTTTTGTTACTTGTGTAACATCCCATTTTCATAAACGTTTCCATTCAGAGCTGAGAGTTGAAAATATTTTAAAACAAAGAGTAACTGAATAACATTGTATGTAATGTATCTAACTGAACATTTAACTATACAATCATCCATGGGTTTAATATACCTAATCCTATATATATCAAAAAGACAACGCTTCCACAGGTTTCTCACGCCTGCTTCTTACCCCTGTCCTCGATCCTGATTCCCTGGAATCCTGAAGCTATAACAGGGGCTGAGGTTCAATTTCCATTGAACCTCAGGTAACGGTTAACCTCATGCTTATGTAAACAGTATATGACAGTTATCACAGATATATAACATAATCATAGTTTCAAAACATATATTCACATGTACGGCAATAACATAACACAGCCACTGCAATATGTATGTTACCCCAGTTTGCACATAACCAGTGCCACGACGGCCCATCGTGTCCTCAGCGCTAGGAAAACTCAACGGTGTTATCAAGACTATAACCCGTATACAAATTCAACATATCATGAGCAATTTTCAAAACAAAGTATCATCATGTGAAACAACTCCATATATAACCATATCATAAGCATAAGCGTTAATGTTATAATACGCGTCCGTACCTGAGTTCGGCAAATTTCCGAGTACGTTCGCTGTCGGTACGCGAGCACAGTCTATCCCAAAAGGGTAATATTGTCTCAATTAATTCTCAAACATTATTTCAAAAGACATCTTGGCCACACTTGACATTTTTACCCTTGAAGGACTCATTTTTAATTATTTCCACTTAGTTTTCGGAAAAAACGTTAATTCAGCATTTCTGGGCAGAATTTCGCCTAACTTCGAAAAATCATAACTAATTCCACAAAAATCGAAATGAGGATCCGTAAAATTTCCCGGAATCCTTGAGATGTCTACTTTTGAGGAAAAATACTGTAACTTACCCAGAACTTCTGGATAATTCCCAGTTTCTAGAATTCAAACCGCTGCCCAGAATTTCACCCAGAAAAGGTAACTCAACTTCTAAGATTTTTATCTTTTTGTACATAGCTTCAAATGATACACTCTTTATAGATTTAGAAAGCCCTATATGTCTAATTTCATCATGAATTTTCCCAGAATTTTAGAACATCATCTTCATCATAAAATACTAGCATCTTTATTACTTACTCAGATTTTACTGATTTCGCCAGAGCTTCGCTATTTTGATCCTAATCTTCCAAAAATTTTGATATAACTTCTTCTTCATCAAATTTTGGAAATAAAGACAATGGAAACCTCAAAAACATGAAAATAAAACTGTATATGGAAGATTGAAGATTAAAATAACTCTTTCTAGCATTTCTACTTATAAACTAAGAACTTAAACTTAAAAACTAAAAACTCTTATACCTCTTGAAGACTTCTTGAATTTCTTTCTCCAGCAGTTCCTCCCTCTCTTACTCTCTCTAATTTTTGGCCTAAGCTAGGAGACTTGGTGTGAAGAGAAAGTGTTGCCAATTACCCCTATTTATAGTTGAAGAGGATGGCACACTTGTAAATTTGTTTCTTGATTCCTAGCCACAAGCTCATACTTGGAGAAGAAGAATTCACCTTGTCTCTCCACCTATACCATCCGTCCCCCCCCCTCCCCCTTCTAGAAAGAAAATATATATTTACTTTGGGCCCAAGAAAAGTTATTCCTTTATTAAGTTATCTTAATTAATCCCAAATGCTAATTTAATTAGGCCTAAGTTGGTGTTTTAATTCAAAATCCAATTTCACTTTTGGAATCCTAATTTTATGATTAGATTTATGGTGATTTTTAATTCTCAAAATGCTTACGTTTGAATTTTACAAGTTACCGAAAATAATTTTGGGAATAGCCAAATTGAAGCTCATAATTTCCTGACTTCATATATGTATTTATCTTGATCATCCAACTTCAATATCACAAGTTGTGATTTATTTTCTATAGGTTCTCATCTTAATTTTACTTAATTATAAGAAAACTTGTTCATTAAGCTTAATTACTTGCTCACCAAGTTCTTGAAGCTTCTTCCACACACTTTTTGACTTAACACTTCTTCTTTTTCTTATAAAATTCGTCCCCCCTCCCCTTAATTGTAATTAATCCATTATGTTTTAATGTTCCCTCACCTTTAAGAGAGAAATTCTCTCAATGGTCCAATTAGATTTTAGGATTTAAGGTTAATGTATTTTAATTCTCTCATTTATTTGTATAATTTATTTGTTCATCATTAAATAAGAATTTTTGTCCCATTGAGATTAATTATGAATAATTGGTTAAATCCTAATTTTAATCTCTAATATAGTATTTTATATGGTCACAAACTAACTAAATTTTTAGGTTCTTAAATTCTATGGAAAAATTGCCCATAAATGTAAATAAATATAATACCAAAATTTAATAAGTTTCTAATTAAATTTTGATGATCAAAAACTCTTTGTATGCTAATCTTAGCTTCTAGATATTATTTGGTCCTTCACATAGTTGATATTTCCTTAATTATAGCCTTTATAATTTAATTATTGACTAATTTCAAAAATTAGTAAAGTATCTCAATTATTGCAATTCTAATTGCCCAATAATTGTTACCAATTTTCTCTAATTGATTCCATCATCCTCTGATGATTCTAATTGTTCAAATGGTATAATTAAGATTATCTAATAATCTCAGAATATTTTATGATCTTCAAAATATTTTAAAAAATTCAGGGTTTTAGTTTATTTAATTCTAGAAGAAAATTCCCTAAAATAAACTACCAAAATTTGAGACCACATATTCACCTGTTTTTATCAGGTACTTTCTATCAAAATATAGTGGTTAAACTGAATAGGGTTTTTAGGGTATTACAACTTGGGCCCCTATATAGATTTTCCCTATATATTTGCTAGATGTATATTATAATTTTGGTGAAAGTGTACGGCTCTAAGTATAATTTTATAAAAAGTTTCAATTTAATGCTCTCTTTTTTTCTTGGCCTTCTAATTTCATCCTTAATTTTACTAGGGGATCTTTTGAATCTTCTAATCCTAAGGCTACTCTTGACTAAAATAGGAAAAAAACGTTAAAATGCATATGATATTTTTCAAAAAAATGCACCTAACACCAAATACATTTTCGAGGGATAAAAGTAACTATAAACTTCAAAATATGTGAAAAAATAAACATTGACTTTTGACAAAAAAAAAGATCATAGTTGTTATGTTTTTATTAGATAGAGTTCAAATAATAATGTGATACTTCTAGAGTATGTAAGTATTTCTCTCCAAGTTGTTTTTTAATCACCTACGTCATCCTCAATATCATCATTTTTAGTCAAAAAATTCAAACAAACAATTAATCAATGGTCAATGCATATTTTTCACCTATTTTAAAAGTTCATAGTTACTTTTATCCCTTAAAAAACATTTGTGTCAAACGTAATTTTAAAAAAAATATCATCTATTTTTGAACCCTAACCATTAAAAAATTTCAAACAAACGGTCAACTAACAGTTTATGTGGTGTTTTTCCCCCTATTTTGGAAGTTCATTTTTACTTTTATCCTTTAAAAAAAATTTAATGCTGAACACACTTTTGGGGAAATATCATGTATATTTTTATTCCTGAATCCAAAAAAACTAAATATTTCTCATTTTAAATGATAGTTTTTTGTGTCAGTTATTTTTAAGAAATTAGAAAAAAAATCTTTTTAGTTATGGAAATTTTTAGTTGCTTATGACTAAATCTCATGGTTCTTAAATCTGAACCGAACCGGCTAGTTCAGATCGGAAATCGGCGAACTGATCATGAAACTAGTCCAAAAAATAATAGAAATCGGGGTCATTAGCCAACCCAGTAAAAAAATTAACAGTGGAAGAGTGGGGTCTGAGAATAGAGGAGAGAGGAGATGTGAGAAACAGAGTGGCGGATAGCGATCTCCACACCTTTGACTCTCCACTCCACCTTCGTCGTCTTCTTCCTTCCTTGCTGATGACCTTTGCTTCACCATCACCATAAATCTTCATCGCCAGCAAGTTCCACCTTCATCACCACAAAAATTGTCTCCAACCAAAAGAAATAGATCAGGAACGAAGAAACAGAGTTTTGGTCTCGTCATCATCTCCAGCATTCTAGTCTGTGTCTCATCACAGTCTGGTTTAATGGAGGAATTAGAGGTCTTTGTCGAAGATCAGTGGTATAGTCGCTTCGTTGGTGATGGAGGGAGGAGGGTTATGGTGAGAGAGAAAAATGAGATTTGAATGTGAGGAGGGAGTAGGGAAGTGGATATGATGGAAGGAGTAGGTAAGATGAGATTTGAATATGATGAGAGAGAGATGATCAGATGAATATGATGGAGGGAGGAGGGATATGATGGAGGGACAAAAATGAGATCTAAATGTGAATATGGGAGAGAAAGGTGCCTGGTGTAGTCTTGCACACCTCCTCTTTATGCCCTTTCATCTTTCAAAAGTTGTGCCTTTGTGTCTTTTTTTTAAAAAAAAATTGTGGGACTTAATTAATATTATATAATAAATCTCAGATACTTAGCTACCCGGTTTAGCTCAAGTTTGACTCTGGTTTGACTCACTGATCCTTGACCCAGTACCCCAACCAATTCAATGTCTGGTCCGATTTTAATAATCTTGCTAAATCCTCAATAACATTTCACTATAACTTAATCACTAGACTTTAAACTCAGTCTATGAATTCATAACTCATTTAGAACTCAATCGCTAACCTTTTTTATTAAAAAAAAAAAATCAAACACGAACTTGGTAGCACAAAGCAATTTTTAGTGGCGTTTTTTGATATAGGAGTTTAAAGGGAATTAAAAGTTTAGGGACTGAGTTTTAAACAAGTTTAAAGGTGAAGGACTAAATTATACCAAGTCATAATAGAGGAACTAAGTTATAAACTAGTCAAAACTTTAAAGAATTAAATATTATTTTTTTCATAAAAAAATATTAAACATTTTCTAATTCCTATTGATATATATTTTTTTTTAAAAAAATGAAACATTTCAAATGTTAATATTAACGAATGTTTTATCGATACATAAAATTTTAATGTTAGCATGGTTTGTTTACGAAAGGTATGATATTAAAGCTAAAGTATTTAAGACACTATAAAATTGAGGATTATAATATAACTCCTTATAAAGTTTAAGAATCGAATGGATACTTTGATACAATAATTTTTAGTGAATATAAGTGAATTATAAGGCAAGGAGGAGGATGTCCTGATGTGTTATAAAAAATTATTTATATTCATTAAACTAAGTTAATGTATATTGTATAAATATTTTTATGCTGGGTTAAATGTCAATTTTGTCTTGAAGGTATACATAGAAATGCAATTTTGCCTCAATTTTTTTTTTTTTTTGTTTCGAAGCAATTTTGTCCCATAAGTGTTAAATTTGGAGCATTTTTGCCTTGACTGTTATCATAGTTAAGTTTAATCATTAGTTGACTAAATATATCGAGTTGACAATTTATGTTAAATTCATTTTATTCTTGTTAAGATGCAAATTTATCCATGAAGTTTTTACATAGGAGCAATGTTACTTTAACTAATAAACTAATATATAATTTAAGGATATATAACATATTATATGATTAATTAACTTACTTAGCTTCTTTAATATCTCCAAAACTAGTTAACTATATCTTATATTTAAGATTGGAGGAAGTAATAAAGAAAAAGATTCAATCAGTACATGCATAACGCACTTAGGAAGATTATTGGGAATAATGCCATCGAAAACTCTCTACTGCCGTACTCTAACTCTAACGACATCGAGATAGGAAAGTACCTATTTGATTTTATCTTCATTGCACAAGATGTTTTCATCTCTTTTATTGTCTTTAATTCTTCAGATGTGATGTATTTTTTTTCAAAAAAAATTACTTATTTTAAAAATATAACTTTAAAAAAATGAAACGAATGACACATGGAATTGTAAAAAAAAAAAAGTATTTGGTTAATTAACGGATAAACTTAACCTAAATAATAGCAAGGGTGAAATTGCCATAAGTCATAAACTTTCAGGGTAAATTGCTCCATAGGGAAAACTTCTAGGGCAAATTTTCACTTAAACCCAAAATAAAAATGATATAAATGACATGTAAACTGCTAACTAAGCATATTTGATCAACTAGCAGTCAAACTTAATTAGGATAATGGTTAAGACAAAATTATTCCAGATTTAACACTTTTTGTGGCAAAATTGCTTCCCAAAAAACTTCAGGCAAAATTGCCCCTCCGTACACATATTTCCGGGGCAAAAATAGTCATTAACCCTATTATATATTGTATAATTTTTTAAATTTTATGACACGTAAATATTAAAATACCTTTCCTTTAACAATTAGAAATTTGAGCTTAAATAAAGGTTAAGAGACTAAAATTTGATAAATTGTGAATGTAAATCTAAGGTAACATTGCAACCAACTACTAATTTAAGTATTTTTTTTTTATTACACACAAGACCTCGTGTTTGATTTTTCTCCTTTATTTTTTGGCCATAAAAAATCGTGTTAATTATAAATCAATTATTATCATAAATTAAAAACACAAATGGGGAATTTTTATTATGGATAAAAAATTTGCAAATTTAAAGCAAATAGATTTTGGCAAGAAATAAAACACTTGTCTACACATAAAAATATGATTTTGTTGCAGAGTTATTTACTTATATAACTTGTTACATCTTATGATATCCCCCTTACGATTCCTTCAGTTAATTACGACTGGTAGATGAATAAATGGTAAATTCTGGTAAAAAAAGATGAATAAATGGTAAACACTCCTAAATTAGAGGATCATATAAGACTATGAGCCAAGAATAAAGTTTCCAAAAAAAGATGAATTGACTTTGTTCAATGGCTAGCCAGTTGTGGAGGAAAAGGTCAAACCGCCTTGTTTTTGTTCTTTTTCTTACAACTTACCAAAACATGGGAAAATCGAATTTCATCTCTCTTTCTCTCCGTTGATTCCTTCTAAAGTTCTAAACTTTCCTGGAAAATTCTAAGAACCCAGAAAGAAAAACCACCCAAAAAAAAAAAAGCCTCATTACTCTGCATTTCAATGGCTTCCCATGGCAAAAATTCAAATTTTTTTTTTTTCAATGAAGAGGATAACTTGTAACAAAAATATAGATTACAGTCACTTGTTTTGAATAAAAAAATGGCTAATTTGTGGAGTTTTCTATTGTTAGGATGTGCTAGAAAACAACCCATCAACCTCATCAGATCAATATAGGCTTCACTTATTTTCATGTTTAGACAAGAAACAAGGAAACATGGGTTTGAATACTGCATATGCAAAAGAAATTTCACTTCGTTTGTGCAAAATTCTTTTGGCTTTTTACAACACAAGCCACACATTTTTTCAAAAGCATCCAGTGATTTCTGGAATTTTCTCAGTCAGCTTCATCCTCTACATATTCCTATCTTACATTTACAGCTTCCTGGTTTATTTATCCCCGTTTATCATAGTCACCGCCATTTTCATCAGAATCTTCTGGAGTTCTGAACAACCCCAGCTCAGATATGTGAAAAGAGAGAGGAGAAGGAGTGACTTAAAGCATTCAAGGCTCGCCGGAAAGTATTGCAGAAACGACTTTGATCTTGACGGATACTATTCCCATTCCTCACATTATAGAAGAAGAGGCTGCAGAGACAAGAAATTGGGTTTGCATGGTGGTAACAGTGAGTTTAGCAATGCTGTTTCTGAGACAAACACAGAGAACAATGGCGTAAACTCTCTTGAGAGATCAAGGGACGGTTCTTCTGATGATAACTTCTTGCCCTCCAAGAAATCTTCCCCGTGTCCAAATCGGGAAACCTTGCGATCTGAGCCTTCAATGAGTGACTTGGTACATTACGGTATCATGGAAGGAGTTAAAGAAGATGAGAATGAAGTGCCGAAGAATGATGATGATGATGATGGGATCATAGATGTTGTAGGATCACCAAAGAATAATAATGGCAAGGAAGATTCCACGGAATTAGAAAGAAAATGTAGGATGGAGAATCTAATTGCTAACAGTAAAGCACGAAAGGAATTGCAGATGCAGCTTGATAAAGGTGTGAATCCAACTCATCTTCTTGCTCCTGTGCTTATCACAAGAAACAACAGTTTTAAAGGTTCAAGGAGATTCGGGGCTGATGGAACAGAAATACCCGATTCTGCGCGGTCCACTACTCGATCGCCAAGATCTTTTAACCTTCTCTGTAATTCTCCTCAGGCAAAACAAGCTACTTTCCATCAAGAATCCAATCAAGGGAACCAGAAAGACAGGTCATCATTATTCTCCAGGGAAGAAAGTTTTAGTGCAGACAGATTTAGAAGATTTTCAGGTAACAACGACTTCATCATCATCCTTTGTTCTTCCTCAATTCAGCTTGTCTTACAGTGCTCTTACTTTGAGTTACATCTTTTAAGCCTAAACAAAAGATAGGCAGTACTATCTTCGGTCTTTGATATAAGAGCTTGTTGCAAGGTTGGATTTGGTCCTAAATATAAGATCTCAATCCATTTTATCTTCTACATTTACCACTTTCCCTCAAAACCAACTGATATATAATGTAACACATGGGCAGTGGCGGATCTTGAGATAAAGATTTTGGGGGGCCAAATGTATATTCATTGACTAAGTAAGAAAAACAATTATTTGAGGGGGCCAAATATATAAATTTTTAGGACAAATGTATATGTTTTTTGACCAAATATATTAAAAAAAAAAAGACTATTTTCATTAAGTAAAATTTCACATTTTTTTTTTGGGGGCTGTCACTATTAAGCTCCACCACTGCACATGGGTATTTTAGAGAGATCATGTCATTTTTGTTCAAATTAACCAATTTATTTCATTTCCTTAGCATACCTAAATTAGCTAAGTCTCATATCAAGGATCAGAGATAGTATTTCTTGTGAAACTTAAATAAACTTTATTGTTGCAGATAAGGAAAAGGGAAGCCATGACAAGTTAATTGAGCAATTGTTCTCCAAATGTGGCACTTTTGATGCAAGTGGTGTGACATCTCCCAAGCCACAAAGCAATTTCAAGGAACCTGATAGGAGTCATGTGATTGCAGAAACAGATCAGAGTATCTCAAGTTCTAAAAACCATGAACTTTCAGAGAAGCCAGAACCAAGAGTTCACCATATGGCTCCAGAGAAAGTGCTCAAATTCCCAATATCTAAAAGCACTACTATAAATGAATCTCTGTTCAAATCTCTTGCTGCTCCCACTGAGAAGAACCATGAAAATATGTTCTACCCCGGGAGACGAATTCGTAAACCTCCAGCACACTCCATAGCTTCTGACTTACAAGTAGAGGTCTCAGAATCTGGTTCACCTAGAAAAGCACTTACTGGCTCTTGTTCAAGCTCAGGTGAAGAATCTTCAGTATATGATGGGGATAATGAGAAAGACTATTGTTCATCTGGAAGCGAAGATATCTGGGGGAACTCAGTACATGCGAGAGGAGTACAAGGAATTGGTGATTTAGAGAGTACTCCAAAAGCAAACTTTGGCACCAATATGGATGTTCTTTCACCATTTCCATTGCAAGAGATAGATGAAGAAAATTCAGCTGATGTGAGCTCAGTGTCATCGACGTGCGAGTTACCTGGAGACACACCAACTGGTGCAGTTGGTTATCATCAGAACTTCTTTGGTGATATGAGAGAAACCGTGATGCAAATCGAAACAGCTCAGCCTTTGAACTCTTTAGATGTTCCATCTTCTTCTCAAGCAAACTCAGAAAGATTAGAGGTAAGTGGTTTTTTCGTCTTCTTCTATGTAATTCAGCTTTCTATAAGTTTAGATTTAGATGAAGCAAGGAACTGACACAAACACAAGATATTCTCAATGCAAATACCATTTTTTTCCTTCAAGGAAAGAGGATTGAACCTCCAAATTTTATCAGTTCAAAAATATTGACATGTGACACTTTAAAATTTTAACTTTCTAGAAGGTAATAAAGGGTGATAAGAATGCTCTTTTCTTTTTCTTTATTTTTTTGAAAAACAGGAATGGTGTAACCATTATAAGAATGACACAAAGGAGGAGGAAGATGTTAGAGATATGAATGATTCAGCAACAATTGACAAAGATCATATAGATAACAAAACAAGCAATAGAGATGATGGTCTATCAAATTTGCATCAAAAATCAATTGTTGATATCTCTGTTCAATCAAATTTGTCCTTTTCACCACAGATGAAGATTCCGCTATCAACAATGGAAGATATGGCAGAAACAACTTCAAGTGGTGAACTTCATTCACATAATTCTCAGGTTAGAATATCCTGGAAGAGATAAGAATAATAAGTAGAAAGCTATAAAATCGACACGAAATCGTTGACTATCTGATAAGTGAACAAAGATTGACCCTATGGATAAAAAGAAAATTAAGGGGAATGAATACTAGGAGGGAAAACTCCTAAAAATAGTAAATTTTTTGGGAAAATTACATTTGGGTCATAAGGAGCAGAATTAATTACAAAAAAGTCTCACACCAGAATCCCATTATCAAAAAGTCCCTTGGGACATTTTTGTAATTAATTCAAAATTTCTCAATCCGTATTTACAATTGGAAATACTGTTAATAGAGCATTTTCAGTTGTTATTATAGCATTTTCAGTTGTAAATACGGATTAAGAATTTTTGTTGTTGATATAGCATTTTCAGTTGTTAATATAGCATTTCCAGTTGTAAATACAGAATGAGAATTTTTCAATTAATTACAAAAAAGTCCCAAGGACTTTGTTGTAATGGAATTCTGGCATGTAACCTTTTTGTAATTAATTCTGGTCCCAATTTTCCCAAGTTTTTTTACCATTTGGGGAAGTTTTTCTTGTATCCCCTCCCCCTATTCTCTCCTCATGTCTAAGGGTGTAAATAACATCAATGATGAAGAAAAATTTGAACATGTAAATTTTAATGAGATTTTAATCCACCTTGGATTGTCTATTTTCACCTCTGAACTGAAACCTCTCTTTCTCGTGCATATTCCGAAAACATACGGATTATTATTAACTAACATAAAACCTTTGTTTACTAGACAAGTCATGCTGATGAAGCAAAATCAGATGTTGAAGCCGATGCTCAAAATAGTTCTGCTCATTTGGCCGAAAAAGGAACCATTGATTTAACTAGCAGTGCAAATATTCCCACTGAAGAAAAGGTTAGTGATCTATATGTATATCATGTACTATATCCTCTTTTACAATATTGAGAGATTACAAAATCATTGACATATCAGTGATCAAATTAAACAGGAAAAAAGATATTAAGGTCTTTTAGTGAATGTCCTCAGTTATGAATTATACACACATATATAAGATCCCATTCTTAATGTAAGATCCCATTGTCTTTTTTTTAGAGATTAAGGAAGTTAAATAAATTACTTAATCAGACACACACACACACACATATATTGTGTTTTATTAGATAATATATTAATTTATAAGTCAGACAAATTAGTTCGAAGAAAATAATGAATATAAATAAGTTAAAGTAACTTTTTTTTTTCTTTATCTCTCCAAAAAATACTTCTTGTGCATGCCCCTTCTGCTTATTACATAATTTTCACTGAGAAATTTATTTAAAGAAGATTGATAGAATAAACAAACTAAGAAATGAAATTTAGCTGATGCACTCATATTAATTGAACAGATTCCATTGAGTGAAGAGAAAGAAGTTGAATCCCAAACATCAGGGAACCAGGAATCTGCTGCAGAACCATCTATGAATGCCAGAGCAATGAAATTCAGATCTTCAAACAATTTTGAAGGGAATCATGACAATGATTCAATGGAGAACAAAGCCGTTTCAAGTGAAACAAAACATTCAGAAGAACCTAGACGAGTGATTCAACATCAGAATTCTAGGAGGCCACCTGTGCCAAGTGGTGCATTTCCTCCGGAAGAGAAGCCTAAAAAAACGCAGCATTATAGAACTGGCTATTTAACCACATAATTCTTGAAGTCACTACTAATTCTCAGGTTTGAATTCTTGAAGAAAATTATTGTTTCACCATTTTCAATACTAAACAGTTAAAAAAAACCAATCAATGGGATATCGATTATCAAAACAATCAATAAGAAATCTAGAACGATCTCTCATTAATTCTCCTTTATTTTGCATTTTGTATATACCCTAACAAAATTTTCAGGCGCTTATGCCTTCTTTTATAGGCCAACTGAGTTAGTTTTCTCTAATAACTCTCGTAGATAGATCAGGAAAGATATTTAATGTAATTTTGTAGTCTAAGCAAAAAATTAAGCTCTATAACGTAACGTTTAGATATTGAAAAAAAGTCAAAAACAGATGCTAAAACTAATAGAAGAACACAAACGTGAAAAGAATCAAACATGTCCATGCCTTTGTGATAACATATCCATGCCAATACACTGACATATTGGTGTACAGATCTTGCCTATGATAAGTTGAACATGGATGAAATGAAATCAAAGCTAAGTTTTCACCCAAATCAGTAGAAGACAAGCGACAAGGTCATCGATACAGCAGCAAGCATTGAAGGGAATATTGTGAAAGTGCCATGTAGTCAGATGAGCCAAATAATACACCAGAGTTTTGCTGAAGGTGACATGTATAGATGGATATATAACCAAAAAGCAGTAATATCACTGGAAATTTCTCAGTCGTATCTGAACCAACCATTGTCGTCAGAGGCAAAGTAATTAGCAAAAGGCAGACTTGCAAGTTGCAACAGAGGATTCATGTAGTGGTGGTAGGTGTCAAAGTTTGATATTTAAGAGGGTATATAACAAGCAAGTGAAGTTTTAACAATGAGTTTTCTCTCATCATCTTCAAGTGCCCATGATTTGATGAGAAAGCTAAACTTTCCACAATGGAGGTCCAAGCTTAGCATGAAACCGCAAAAATTTAATTATAGATCCTTTATTTTTCTCACAAGGCTCATATTTTTAGCACTGTGGACAAGGGAGAGACACTGTATATGCTACTTCTTTCTTTCTTTTTTCTTTAACAAGTCTCCTTTCACTCATCTTTTTCTCCTTTGTGTTTCTTTGTAACTTGACACATTTTCTCTAATTTGTTGATTCAAAGTATTAATTTAGTTCCACTCGTACATAAAATAATAAAACCAGTGGATTCAAATCTTTTTTTTTTTTTTTTAATTTTAATACTTTTATCCTTTAAAAAAATCTAAATTGTTTAGATCTTCTCTTAACCATCCAAATTGTTAAGAATGAAATTCAAATTTAAAACTTGAAAGCAATTCATTCTGGACCCTTTTATGAAGGTAGAAGTGCATCAATTGGAGAGAAATAAAGGAAAAATAATATGTATAAAGTTATGACATATGAATTATTTACAGGGAACATGACAAAAATATAACTTTAAAAATTGCAAAATCCTAAACTAGATTTGTTACCAATTCACGATTCATTTTTTGGAAGATACCTGGTTTCAGATTTTGCAATCTCAAAGTTCTTTTCTGTAATTTCTCCTTATTTGTATAGATTTTTTTTGTCCAAAAGAAAGTCAATTTTTTTAATTATCCAAAAATATAATTCTACCCACTAATCAACCTTACTAATCACCATATAGAATAGGGGGCAGAAGCGAGAAGGGAAGGAAGAAGGGTGAAAAAGATTGAGAATAAACTGAGAGATTCACCATATGCAGATGATCTGGAATCTGTTACATATGAGCAAACCTTCACAATAACGGTAAACTGTTAAGATGAAATTACAAAATTAACCCAACCCAATACAAACAGAATGACTACAATGCTCTTATACAATCCTAATGCTGTATCAATTATCAAACCTTGACAAAACAAGGATCTTTGATTGCCATGCTGCTTTTATCATCCTTAGACCTATAATATCCAGTTTTGACAGTATATACCCATCACTCTGTACCCAACCTGATGAATTTATCATCAAAAGTCCTTACTGGCAGTTGAATTTTCAAAACCATCAGTTTTTCAGTCTCTGAGATCTTTGCTTCAGTATGGTCTAAATCACATCTTCGTCCATTAATTAGATCAGAAGCCCTTATCATCTTTCCCTCCTCGTCTATGTCATAATGAGCACCATCCTGCAAAACACACGCACACGCACACCCAGACAAACACACACACGCATATCAAAGGAACAGATTTTTCACAGTCCATGCTTATTGCTTTGAGCAGAAAAGTGACGGGTTGGAAATAGATTGTTGTCACATGACGGGTTGGAAACAGATTGTTGTCACATGCCGGTAAGGAGGATTTGCTAAAGATTGTTGCAGGGGGCATGGGTAGTGCCTGCATATTCTATGGCATGTATTGAAATGCCCGAGATGGTATTCTGGTGGGGTAAACCTGATCAAAGATAACTTTACTTTGGAAGGATGAAAACCTGTCACTAAAAGTAAAAATGAAAGCGAGTTGGTTTCAGAGAGTTCATAGTTTTTAAATATGAATCCAGTAAGCTTGTGGGTAGATTGGTGTAGAGAGCATCTATTATTTAAACCCTGATCTTTTGCTAGCCCAGAAGGGTCATAAGGCTTCTTCGGAGTGGGCAAGCTTGATTGAAGGAAGGGATGAGCTAGTGAAGAACTTATGCTTGGCAGTTGCTAATGGAAAATAATTAAGTGTGCACTGTGTGTAGATTGAGGTGGAGAGGTAGGTATGATATGAAGGTGACAGAGATTAATGGATGGAGGACATGATAGTGGGTGGATGATTGGATCTGAGTATAATTGAAGATTCCTACTCCAGGGTTTGTTGGACCAAATTTGGAAGGAGAGATGTAACATTTTGTTCAAGGGAATTGGGGTAAAAGTACAGCAAAGCGAAGGAGAAGAATGAGGATTATTTTGAAGTTCCTAAGCAGTGGATATTCCCAATAACAGATCAAGTGAAGGTTAATTGTGATGGCTCTATTATATATGAATGAGGGTTGGTGTGTATTGGGATTAATTGTTGAAATAAGGAAGGCATTCAGAACTCAAGCTGACGCAGTGCTGGTTAGTGTAGTGACTGGCTAGACAATTTTTTTGCCTGACAAAGTGTCTTGGTTTATCATTTACTAAGACCTCATGGCTCTATTATTCGAGTTCTGCCATCTTTTGTCACCAAATGCTACAGTTTCGTCTTTGTTTATCATTTAACTAACGAAGACCTCATGGCTTTGCATTGACCAACTATCAACTTTATTTCCCACTATAGTATAATGGACATGGAGACCACACTCTCCCGTGAAAAGGTTCCGCAAATCTACGCTCTCCACAATACTCTCTGTTTCTTCTTTCTTGTTCCCACTCTGCTTTTGAAGCCGGTTTGGGGGGATAAGCGGATTGGAGGAAATGGATAGTGTGTACAAGAATCCCAATGCTCGCATAGAAGCTCGCGTCAAAGACCTTCTTTCCCGAATGTCTGTCAAGGAGAAGATTGGTCAGATGACACAAATCGAGCGTAGCGTCGCAACCCCTTCCGCCATTAAAGACTTCGGTGTTGGTAATCTTTTGCCCCACCTTTTCTTCTTCTTCAAGCTTTGAAGATTGGTAGTATGCTTTGTGAGATTTGCCTTATTTTTCTTTCAAGGGAGTGTATTCAGTGCTCCAGGCAATGGGCCTTTCGAAAACGCATTGTCGTCGGACTGGGCTGATATGGTGGATGGATTTCAAAAATCGGCTCTCGAATCTCGATTAGGTATACCGCTCATATATGAGATCGATGCAGTTCATGGTAATAATAGCATATACGGTGCCACCATATTTCCTCACAATGTCGGCCTCGGAGCTACTGGGTTGGTGTTGGTGCTTTCTCTTAAACTTGATTAGAATATTAATAATACTCCATTTTAAGTGATTTCTATGTTCTAATGTTCTTGATGTTTGTTAATCATACAAGAGGAAGAGGGACTACGGAGAGCATAATTTCTTACTTTACTAGAATTGATGCTTGAAACAACTTGCTTATTCGGTCCTTAATGTAAGGTTAGAGAACTAATGTATTAAGAAACTTGGTATTTAGTTAACTAATATATTAAGAAACTTGGTAAAACTAGTTATTTGTAACAATTCTATCTTGCTTTGTAGGGGTGGAACCAGAAATGATAAATTGGGGGCGAAAATTACATAATGTAACCCAAATCTTATGAATGAAAAATTGGGGGTAGAAAATTACAGAATAAACCCAATTTTTCATAAAACTATATTTCAAACCCATAAATATTTTAATATTTTCATTTTAGTCCCTTCACTTAACATTACACTTAGGGACTAAAGTGAAAATTATAAAATTTTATGAGGCTGAAACAAAATTTCCTAAAGATTTAGGTTATTATCTGTAATCCCACCCCCCTAACCCCCTTTGTCCGCCCCTAAGTCTCAATGATGCTTTCTCTATCGATAACACTTCAATCATTATATATAGAAGTTTCCTGTGCCAGTTGATACATGAAGTTTTTTTGGTCATTCAATGCGTTTAGCTTGTAAAAAAATAAATATTAATAGTTAATTAATAAATAGCAATATTGGCCACTATTTTGTTATATGTTAATCAAGTTAATAAATAATTTTCTTACCAACATAAGTTAATAAATAAATAGATATTGGGCCTGTTTGGAGAGGAGAGCTTTAAGAAGCTCAAAGTAAATTATAAAAAAAAAAAACTCCAGTAAAAAAAAATCATTGGTTAAGCTTTAAATTCACTAGGTTTTTTTTTTTTTTAAAAAAACTTTTAAAAGCCAAACAAGGAAAAAGCTCCATATGGTAGTTTTTTCCAAAAAGCTTTCAGCTTTTTGACATCAGCCCCGCCACTTTTACCATCATCAATCCAAACACAAATCATATTTACAATCTGACTTTTTTTTTCTACCAGGCTTCTAAAAAAATTAGATAGTAAATAAGTCACCGTTCTCACCGCTAACCCAAACAACCATTATATATATATATATATATATATATATATATATATATATATGTATGTATGTATGTATGTATATGAGTAATTGATTGTTTATTGAAGAAATGAGTAAGTACGTACCCTTCTATGAAGAATTTGTTATTTTCAAATTCCTAGTTAGACACATATACCACAACATCAAATATTATGCTAACTCATGTTTTATAAGCCTTTTTTTTTCTTTAGAAATTAAGGAAATTAAATAAGTAATATTAAATTACTTATATTAATCATTTTTCTCCAAACTAATTTTTTTGATTTATAAACTGATATATAATATAATGATACATAACATATATAATTATTATGTTATTTATTTAGCTTCGTTAATTTATCTAAAAAAAGTCAATTAGCTCTTATACTAAAGACAAGAGATAATACTATCTATGATGGTTAGTAAAAGAGCTAATTGGGGAGTCAATTCAGTCCTAAATATAATAATTCAAACTCACTTTGTCTTCTAAATTTATAATTTTTACTAAAATGTTTTTATTAATTACACATAGCAGTTTCTATCTTAAGATAGTCGTCACAATGAAAGATGACATTTTAAAAAAACCAACTTATATTTGTTACAAATAACTAACAAATTAACTCAACTAATGTACCCAAATTACTCAATTAGCTCTTATATTAGGAACATTTTAAGATTTTTTAGGATTAAAAAGTACATTTTTGCTTTAAACCCATTTATAAAGGAGCAAGTAAACAATCTTTTAAATCCGGTGCAATGTTGTCATTAGTCGATTATCAGTGCGCGTGAAGAAAATTTTTCACCCAACGTTGACCTTACATCGACTATTAAAAACAGGCCGTTTATTTTAATTTTAGAAAATTATGCATTATATTATTTTATCCTTTTGACATATTGCCTATAACTCTTGTAACAAAAATATAATTTAAACCTTCATTTTAAGGCTTTTATTACTAAACTTGGATGCTAGCTTTTACTCCCTCTAGTGCTTATTATAAGATATCAACTACCAAAGATTTTTTTGTCTTTATTATAAGGCTGTAATTAACAAACTCATTTATTACTATTTTTTAACTATACCCTCATTTTTAATTAACTCTTTAAATTCACATTATTAAAATAAGAGTAAAATTAGAAATATTTATCAATTTTAGATTAATTTAATGACTTAACTTACATTCATTGGCCCACGAAAAATGGTAGTTGGTGCCTTATAATAAAGACCAGATGGAATAATGGTTCAAACTTTTGATAAATACTATGGAAAAAATTAATCCATACACCCTTAGAGTTTAATTTAAATTTTAATCGAGTCTTTATAGTTTTTTATTGGGTCTATACAGTTTTTTCAATCATAAAACATTAGTCCTAAGCTTATGATTTGTTAATTTCGTTAAAGAAACGTTGACAGATGATGGCATAACTCACTCAACATAAACTAGAATTAATTAGCATAATTGTTTATGTTAATAATAAATAAATTGAATTTCATGATTTTATTTTTTAAAAAAATATTTTTATTTTGTAGTTTATTAACAAAGCTGTCATCTTCCTAAAAATTGCATTAGACTCTAATTCAGCACCTAGAAACAAATAAATCAAAATCAACAACTAAGTTATGAAGCCCATTAGTTGTCATTTTTTTAAATCTGGAATTGCAAGAGTTTCTCCTTAAATTTCTCTTCATCATCACTTCATGAATCTTCCAACGATCTTAATCATAAAACATATATAAAGCTAGAATCTACCCATGCATTCATGGGTTCCAAAAAAATCACTCCCTCATTCCCAAAAATAAATAAATAACTTAGATATATTTTGTTCGGAGTTACACATGTTAGAACCTCAAAAAATTCCCAAAAATATTCAGATTTCATTAAACTCTAAACAATGAGGACTATATCATTAAACTAGCCTAACGTACATGGTTCACAAATAAGAAGCTCAATAACACCTAGCTAGCAAAAGCAAGCATGGGATCAAGCACATATATCAAGGCACAACCTGCTTGGCTGGGTCTGCAGATAATTGTGGCCTCAAGAATTCAGACATCTTTGCACTGGCGGCATGCCCTCTTTCTAGGCAATGGAGATAATCATCCACTTGAAAGAATTGAAACAAAAATTTCATTTAGAGAAAGCATTGAAAAGATTAAAACCATAAAAAGAAATAGAAAAATAAAATCGTGGTAGCTTGTTTGGATTGACATTTTGAAGCACCACTCTAGCTTTTCAGTCGTGATTTTATGATTTACAAGGTAAGTATATATAAATAGTTTCATTTCGGCTTGTGTGAACATGCTTATCATAAGCAAATCCAATTACTAGGTGAAAAAGAAAGGTATATGGGGAAAATGGAATCTGAGCTCCTAATTTGGATTCCAGAAACAGTAATTACTGAAAAATGGGAACGGGATTACATGTGTGCAAGCGTGTCTTGTTCGATTTTAGGAACATGATAAAATTGTCAAATGCATGATCGGAAGTATAAGCTCTGGTCAGAGATGTATGAGAGTCCAGGATCGAAGGGAGTAGCAAAGAAGCAAGAGAGATACCTGACATTGCACCATGGGTTACAGATGTTATGATTCCATGTTCCATAGTTTCCTTGTCCACCTGCAACGATCCTCCCGGTAGAACCGAAACACATGCATTTGGGAAGACTAAATAGGCAAATGCTTTCAGTTTCTGCCATTAAATATGAAATATCGAATTAGATTTATATGCAAAAGGCATAATGTAATATTGAATGAACAATGTTTTAATAGGAAAAAATGCTACAAACCTCCTCTTCAAGTTTATTAGGGTCCAGTAAAACATAGCCACTATCAGCCACACAACAACATATTGCAACTGTAGAGGCAAGCATGAAACAAATGAGAAATTCACCTTGTTCCAACTTCCAACATATTAAATTATAGTAGTTAGTCAGTAAACAATATGCCATAAGTTTTGGTTACCAGCAAGATGCTTCAATGGAATTCCAGCATCTACAAGGGCAGCACATGCAGCATTTATTGCACACGGAAGAAGCTACTTATTAAGTCAAGAAAAGCAACAAAAGGATGTAGACCAGAGACAAACATATTAAATATTTTTCTCCTTTGGGCATCAGTTGGATCAAAGTGTGTAAGTGATATCCGATGGTTGTCCAATTTTGTCGCTTCAATTCATAGTCAAAAAAGGTGGGGTTGCCCCCTCAAGAAAGTCACTAATCACCAAGCCAAACTAAATTGGAAGTATTGAACCTCAGGCACAGAAGTTGTAGAAATGATCATACGTTATAAGACGGGGCAGAATAGATGAATCCTTCCATTGCTATCCACCTATTTCCTTACCCAAAACTACTTTCTCAAGAATTAAAAAGAAAATGGCTAGATGAAAATAAGTCAAGATATGAAATAGAATGAGTTTGGCAAAGGAGACCAAATTGCAACCATGCATATATCTGCCGAGCAAAAAGAATCATCAATAAAAGATTCCCACATTGTAATGTATATGACAAGGGATCCAAACACGATGAACACCGGTATCTATGCTCGAATAATTTGAAAACAGATATTAACATTTGTCTTAGCCTAAATCAGGAGAAACAGCAAAACGGTCCTGATGAAATTAACAACTAGTAAATTTCACAGGATGAGTAACACGACTGTTGAAAAAAATCACAATATCTGATAAAGAGTTGACGAGAAACAGTGCAACATGAATTAGTACCAGCCACTAAAATTTTAATCACATAAAGAGTTGAAGAGAAACAGTGCAACATGAATTAGTACCAGCCACTAAAATTTTAATCACATAAAGAGTTGAAGAGAAACAGTGCAACATGAATTAGTACCAGCCACTAAAATTTTAATCACAGCTTGTAAAGGTGAAATATAGCACTAGTTACAAAGAAAATTTTCTGTCAAAGTGTGTGATATAACAATTTGACAGATATAGTCACCAACTACATCATAATATAATTATATATTGCAATAGGAATACAGCACCATCATCATGGACGACCTGCAGTAGCAACAAAAAATATACAATCATGACATGACACATCAGATGATACATAATTTATGGCTAACTTCAGAATAACATACACATAAAACTTAACAGTAGTTACAAAAGAAAAGGAGGAAACTGCAATAGACTAATCTCACATCAGGGAAAGAAGACAAAAGAACCAAGAACCAAATTTGTTTAGGATGTTTACAATGTAACTTGCAGACTCAAATTACACACTACTCTTTGTTCACATGGTGCATTGTATGTTAATACATGTATATATACACAGACTACATAACTACAAAGCTAAAGTCATAATATTTAAGTGATGTTTAGAGTGATGTGCAAACTCAAATTAAACACTAGTTTGTTCATAAGGTTGATATGTGTACTTGTCGTAGTCGCGAGCAATTTGATAAAGAAACTCTACATATTTGTTCAGAAGGAGACGATTATTAGGTTTTTTAGATAATTTTAACATATACAGAGCTTTTTGCAAATATTGTTTGAATGGTAAAATGAATCTTTTCCTGCTTTCCAACTCCACCATTTCTTCATTGCTCATCTCCCATGCTTTGTTCCCTACCATGGATCTCCAATCACTTGCCTCTTCTCTCAGTTGTTTCATTCTTTTCTCATGCTCTTGTAATTGAGCTTCAAATTCAGGACAGATTTTACTGACGTTAAACTGACGTGGGACATAACACTCAACCCACCTTTGGGCCTAGTGTCCTCGTTGGCATGTTAACCTACATCGACTCGTGCTTAGCTCTGATACCAATTTTGTAACATCCCAGCGCCTTGTTAAGCCTGACTCTGATACCAATGGTAACATCAACTCATCTTTAGGCCCAACATCCTCGCTGGCATGTTCACCCACATTGACTCGAGTTTGGCTTTGATACCAATTGTAACATTTCAGCGCCTCGCTGAGTCTATTTCTGATACCAATTGTAACATTTCAGCACCTCGCTCTCGATATTGTCTGCTTTAGGTCCTCATCACCCTTCATAGTTTTAAAATGCATTGAAAGGAGAGGTATCTAGACCTTTATAAGACATCTTTTGTTCCTCTCCTTAGCCTGGTTCCGATACCAATTGTAATGAGACATTAACACTCAATCCATCTTTGGGCTGAACGTCATCACGGGCATGTTAACTCACATCAACTTGAGCTTGGCTCTGATATTGTTGGTAAGCCATCTTCATAATCATCGTCTGGTTTATTATTAAAATAAGAATCTGTGTCACTACTTTGATGATCACCGGAATCTTCATCGGAAAAAGAAAATACTCTGGTTGGAAATGTTCTCGCTGATCTAGTGTCCTCGCTAGCACATTAACCTCACATTTGAACCCATCATCCTCACTGGCATGTTAACTCACATCAACTCGAGCCTGACTCTGATACCAATTGTAACATCTCAGCGCCTCGTTGAGCCTAGCTCTTATGCCAATTGTAACATCTCAGCGCCTCATTGAGCTTGACTCTAATACCAATTGTAATATCTCAGCACCTCGTTGAGTCTAGCTCTTATGCCAATTAATTTCAAGAATCCATTCTTTATTACCTCTTTTTTTTTTTTTCCAATGTGATCTCTGTACATGTATTTATAGTATGAATCAAAACAGAAAATGAAAGAAAGTCAAGAAAATGAACCCACAACAATCAGTCATAGTCACAAGCAATTTTGTGAAGAAACTCAGCATAATTGGTGAGAAAGAGACGGTTATTAGGTTGTTCAGATAATTTCCTCAAATAGAGAGCTTCAGTTTTCAAATGTAGTTTGAACGGTGCAATGAATTTTTCTCTCATAATTTCCTTGTCCACCAGTGCTTCACGGCCGGTCTTCCATACTGCAACTTCTACGATTGATCTCCAATCAGTGGTATCTGCTCTCAGTTGTTTCATTTTTGCTTCGTGTCTTTGTAATCCACCTTCAAATTGTGGGAAGATGTCAGCGACGTCAATCGGGAATTCCTCGGAAAAAGAGAATAATCTTCTCCTCATCCTGGATATGTTGAAAGACTTGGACGATCCCATTTCAGTGGGAACCGAAAGAACAGGGGTCTTCCGCCACCGTTGCTGATGCTTTGTTTGGTGGAAGGAGGAGGAGCAAGAACAAGAACTTGCAGCAGAACTGTTATATTCATCTCTCAGCTTGCATAGATGAAAACAAGAAAATAATTCGATCATATCATGCTAACTCCTGTCATTAATATAAAGCTATTTTTTTTCTTTTAAAGAAAAAATTAAGGAAGTTATATAAGTAAAATTAAATTATTTATATTAATAGATTTTCTCCAAACTATCATTTTTTTCAAAAATAAATTGATACATAACCTATGCAATGATTAAACTGATACATAACATAAGAAGGTAAGCTATACAGAATAGAATTTTGCTACCATTCTTTTTTTCTTTTTTTTTTTTGCAATTTGATCTCTGTACATGTATTTATAATGTGATCTATAACTCAGAACATAAAAGGAGACGAGTTCTAGCCAACAGTTTTGTTGGTTCTTTGAATACTTTTAACTCAATCAAAAAGCTGAAAGTTGTAACTGGAATAGAATTTTGTCGCAATGAAGGTTTTAGAAGACACATCAAGATGAGAGTGATGTGGACATTTTGTTGCAATGAAGGTTTTAGAAGACCCATCAAGATGAGAGTGATATGGACATTTAGTAATGGAGGCCCAAAACAAAAAAGAAAAGAAAAGATATGCAGTATGAATCAAGTAATGAATGAAAGATGATGGAGAGAGCCGAAATTGAAAATTCTCCAACTGTAACAATACAAATGGCATGGAGAGAGAGAGTAGCTTTGTGTATGCTTTGTGAAGAGAGAGTAGCTGGTTGTGAGATGGCATCTAATCATTTATAAAAGTATCTAGTGGGACCCATCACCTTATATCTTTGTATCTATATATAAATGCCAGACAGGCGCGGACCCAGAAATTTTTATGACCAGGGTGAAAATGAAAATTACTATATTATAAATAAAAGTACTTGAAATACAATACAAACCTAATATATTAAAAATTTTAAAAAATCTATTACATAAATTAAGATCACTTCACTCCTACCCTATATGTTTTCATATTGTTAAACTTATCTATAATTGAATTCATGCTAAAACTCAAAATAATTTCTTTTTCAATGTATGTAATCAAAGAATCATTAAGAAATTGGTATTCCATTTTATATTCGAAACCTGTTTTTTATTATTTTCATAGCAGAGAAAGATCTTTCAATAGTTACTGAAAAAATTAAAAGAGTGAGTACAAATCCAATCATTTATCAATAAGAGGATAAATTATGGACTTTTTAATTCTTGCTTGCACTTGACATAATTCAGATACAATTAATAAATTAATCAAATCTAGATGTTTAAGACTCTTACTCAATATGTCGTAACTCCATCTTTAAATGTATTTTTTTTTGTTTTGTGAAATTTCTAGAATAAAGTTTATTAATAAGTTTGTAAATAAAGGCATGAATAAACTAGAATTTTTTTAGAATGGAAAACTTGATCGTAAAATCCCAACGTTGGTTCATGATTTACTCATACCTATATTTGATCAAGCCCACTATGCTAGACCTTATATATATAATATTTTAAACAAAAAAAATTTAGGGGGGGCGGGGGCCACCCCTAGCCCCTCCCTTGGTCTGCCTATGTTGCTTTGCCTTAACTACCTTCTTTAATCATGTGTATTGGAACTATCTTGATTGGGAGCACCCTTAATGTTTATAATCAATAAGATACTTTGGGCAAGAAATTATAAATTTGGAGGCAAAATGGATTGAGGTCTTGCATTTAGCACCAAAGTAAAACACCTTTCTAGATCCTATATTTAGGACTGGAGGTTGTATTATTACAGCCCTTGAGTTAATGTAGAAACGCTATTGTTCTTGTGAATTCTGTTGTCATTTCTTGCCGGTGTTGTGCTTGTAGAGATGCAGATTTAGCTCAAAGAATTGGGGCTGCAACAGCACTTGAAGTTAAAGCAAGTGGAATTCACTATTACTTTTGCTCCTTGTGTTGCTGTAAGACATCATAATTGACCCGTGTTATGTTCTTATTATAAAGTTATTCTGATAAACTAGTGTGAATGTTGTTACAGTACAAATACTTGAAGTAGCGGGTAACTTCTTCTGATTATAATCCACATACTTGTTAAAAACTTTTCTGTGGGACTTATGAACTGTGATTCCTCTCTGTTACACTTGTTTGTCCTCACTTTGCATTGTCACATCCTCTTAGATTTATCTTACATGTTTCACTATCCCTGAGGTTATTGAGCGAGACCTCTTCATTAACAATTTATCTAGAGATTTGATTTTTGATCGAGCGCATTGGCATCATATGATCCATGTGTCCGGCCCCACCTAATGAGATAAGACTTTATTGTTATTGTTTCACTATCCCCCTTGAAGTGTCTCTATGTCTTTTATCTTATTTATTTCATTATCTGCATTGTGGGTGCCTCTGTATGAATAACAGATAATGGGCAGGTCTGCAGAGATCCCAGGTGGGGAAGATGCTATGAGAGCTTTAATGAAGGTACTGATATAGTCAGAAAGATGAGCTCCATAGTTTCAGGCTTGCAGGGCCAGTGTCCACAAGGACATCAACATGGCTATCCCTTTGTGGCTGGAAGGTAGAGAGAAACTATAATATAATCTGGGGAAATATGTTTTATATAGAAACAGTGATGATATAACTTAATTTTTTCTTATTTTTCTATTTTCTATTTGTAGTCTTTGCATATGATTTTTCCTTTATTTACCTGTACCTTGGAAAGGGAAATTTCCATTTCAGACTTATTCTTTATCTCAATGATATAAAAACTTGTGATGTCTCAGAAAGTTTTCATTGCTAATATCTCAATCATAGACACTTGGCCACTTGATCATGTTGACCCAAAGATTATCACATTTTGGAAAACTCAATAAAATAGGGTTCATATGTTTTTCCTTTATCAAAATTGTCTTATGTTATCATTATTTCAGGAGCAATGTTATTGCCTGTGCCAAACACTTTGTTGGAGATGGAGGTACTGAGAAAGGCACAAGTGAAGGAAATACAGTATTATCATATGATGATTTAGAAAGAATCCACATGGCTCCTTATTTTGACTGCATTTCACAGGGGGTTTCCACCATTATGGCAACTTATTCATGTTGGAATGGACGCAGAGTCCACTCTATCCATTTTCTTCTCACTGAAATTTTGAAAGAAAAGTTAGGCTTTAAGGTAAACTGTTAGGAATCAGCACAGGACACTGGAAATAATGGTGAATCAAATTAACTCAACTGATATCCAAAAGGCTACAACAATCTGAAAAGAGCAAAACCACTCCCTCAGCCAAGAAAGTTTCAGGTCTTATGCAGAACCTGATTCCCTCTCCTTACACAACTCTAATACAAAATAATGCCTATCTTCCCAAATACTCCTAACAGCTAATATAGGCAAAACAAACACCTTTCACAGTACCCAAAAAGTCACCCTACATGACAGCTATTATCCTTCTTTTACTCTAAAATAGAAGGTCAACCCTGCAACCTTAAAAAGTATCTTGCTCCTTCGTTTGTGCTAGTTTTGTCTCCCTAGGTCTTAGATCTCCTTGCATAGGTCTGCCTGAATGGAGTCCTTTCATAAACCAACCAGGATAGCATTCATATAATTGATGCAAAAATGGTCAAGTTGTCATCTCACAGATATGATCTAAAAGCTGTTGCTCTAAACTATTTGTTGTTTCCACTATGTTAGTAGCTGTTTTTGTGTATAGTAGGAGTAAATATTGCAGTTATTTCTACATTTTCTGTTCTATCTCTTGTCCAAAGAGGATAAGGATCCTTTCAGTTTCATTATTTCAAGAAATACACTCTCATAGTTGAAATTGTTTTCCCTTTTCTTGAGTTTCTGTGTATTTGAATTGACTACCTTGTTAAATTTCTATAATTTCTCTACGATAGGGTTTTGTAATTTCTGACTGGGAAGGACTTGATCAGCTTTGTGAACCTTATGGCTCAGATTATCGTTACTGCATCTTGACAGCCATCAATGCTGGAATTGACATGGTATACTTCATTTCCTAGAAGCATTTATGGTTAAAGTCCAGTTTTGTCCAGAAAGTTTTTGCATAGGAGCTATGGTGTCCAGAAGTTTTTTTTTTTTTTTTTTGGATCAATGTCTCTTAAGAAGTATTGAAAAAAGATCGTAGCTTGCATGTTCAACTGAAATTGATCCAGAAAAAAAGCTACCAGACCCACAGCTTCTACACAAAAACTTTTGAAGCAAAATTGTACCTTAACTCAAACATTTATCATAGCTTGCATGTTTTTTCTTTCTTTTTTTTCTCCCTCTTCATCTTTGCATGAAAATATTAGGTGATGGTGCCTTTAAGATATGAACTTTTTGTGGAAGAGCTGACCTCCCTTGTAGAATCTGGAGAAGTATCAATGGCCAGAATTGACGATGCAGTTGAGAGAATATTGAGAGTGAAGTTTGCTGCTGTTCTTTTCGAATTCCCTTTGATCTTTGCTTGATCTAGTTGGTTGCAAGGTAAGTATTATTCACCATATCTTGAATCCCTCACAAGTTTAGGCTGATTTCTCATTCAAACCATATCTCCAAATCTTAGTTCTTTGCCTATAAGTTAGAGATTATGTGTCATCCCTTCAAATTCACTTGTACATCTACTGCATTTGAAAGGTTAGTTCTCTAGTTGTATTCCAACACTTTGATCCTTCAATTTTCTTTATAAAAATTTCCATTTTGTATTTCATTGCTCAAGAACGACAATAGATATTATAACTTCACCTAAGCTTTAGTATTTATGTTTGAGATATCAGCATAACTAAGCATACAATATGAAACAATAAATATTAATACGTTCTGTCAAAAAGAAGAAACTAATACTATTATTTATGGCGTGAAAAGAATATGAAGCTAACCTTTGCTGCAGAAACATAGAGATATTGCACGTGAGGCTGTTCAAAAGTCTTTGGTTCTGTTGAAAAATGGAAAGGATCAAAGCAAACCTTTGCATCCTCTGAATAGAAAAGCTAAGAGGATTCTTGTAGCTGGAATCCATGCAGATGATATAGGGTGTCAATGTGGAGGCTGGACTATAACAAAGTATGGATCCAGTGGGCAGATTGCAATCGGTATGCCTTTTGTTTTTCATGCATTTTCCAAAGCTGTGTGTTCACTCTCAGATATTGCAGATGTATGGTTTCTTTCTTCTGAACTTCATTATAAGATCTATTTTTCATGAGTAGTTATTGATTTTGATTACTTCATAGGGTGAGCCTCAGTGCAACTATGGTTGCTGCCATGTGATCTGGAAGTCATATGTTCAAATCTTGAGAATAGTCTCTGCTTATGGGAGTGCCTCTTCTATACCTCCTCAGATCACCCCTAGAGAGAGCCTCGTGCACTGGAAAAATCATGAAACCTCCTGACATACAATTTTAAGCAAAAACTAATTTTGGGCGGAAAAATTGTACAAGGCCTTCATAAATCAGTTATCCAAGATCACAATCACAAGTATGATTCTATGAATGTTAGGATTCCTAAATCACTTGATCAGAACTTCCCTTTTAATTTGATTACACTTTTTTAATATTCTCATGAATGAAACGACCCCTTTTTCCCAATAACAATTCACCAAACTATTCTCATAAAAATTTCCTTAGTAAAACATGATAGTGAAAATATTTTATTTTTAAAACAGACATATTGGGGTCTAGGGCACAATCATCGCCTACAAACCCGAGGTCCAAGGCACAACCACCGCCTACAAACCCCTTACAGACCATTCATAATTTTGATTCACTTAACAAACAGAAATGTAAATCATATGAGTTCGCAGCAACATAATCCCAAAAACAGTTATTATAATATTTCATAAACATGAGGGCCCTAGTATGGCAATATAGAAATCAAAACAACACCAATACCAAAAGAGGCTTAAAATTTCACAACTTTATGCCTCTGGCTGCTCCCCTTGCTCACTAGTAAAATTAGAGGTATCGCCTGAAAAATGTTAATAACCACGGGGTGAGACATAAAGTCCCTGTAACCAAAATTAATTTATAAAATATGCAAGAAAGGATTGTAAGTCAGAGAAGCAGGTCTGCTAACAATATAATAATGTTTGCAATAATTAAACAACACATAATTTAAACCATAGATAAATATTCAATACATAAAAATCAAAACAATTAACCATCCCCTCACATCCATCCTGCTCCTCCTTATCTCCTTAGGACGTGGATCAGCCTATCAATGCTAGTATACGCAGCCAAGGTTAATAGTCACTTCATACTGTCCCCTCCCGTGTCACCACGCAATACCGTAACAGGGAGGTGTCCGCCCAAAACACTCAACTCAAATCCGGGCCAGGAATGAGGGAGCCGATAGGCACAATTCCACCCTCACATCTCTGCCACACAACCCAACACATCCTCAAATAGAAATTAATATTAAAACTTTTCAAAATCAATTTACAAGATTATTTTCTAAACACAACATCCCAAAATTGACTTTATAACATACACACATACACAACTTATCACTCCATATACTACATTCCACAACAAACATTATAACTATCACAATAATATTAAATTCAGTTCAAATATTCACAGATATATACTAGTTGGAAATTACTCTGCTTCACTGAGATAATTTCATATTCAACATACATGTAATTTTCAAAACATATACTATTGATATATATATATATATATATAAGTAAGGTTTAGAAAACATCTTACAGCCCAAAACAAGCATATTGAATAAATTAACCCCGGTTACCTCAACTCCAAGCTTAATCTTAATTTGATGGTCAAAACACGAACAATTGCCGGTCACAAGAAAACTCTTAAGATAGACTGAAAACCTCCAAATTCCTCTCCTTCTATATTCACACTCTTCTCTCGTCTCTCTTTCTCTTAGCCAACATACATTATGTGTGTGTTTGTGTGGTAGAAAAGATGTGGTGAGGTATTTATAGAATTTTTCGGTTTTAACTACCTTCCAAATTTCACATGTCTATCTACCACCCATCTACCATAAACATGTCTATCTACTTATCCATCTACCACACATAAGTTCATCTACCATCTAACTACCCCATACTTATCTACCGATCAATCTAACTACCAAACACATGTATATCTACCATTTAACTACCCTATACTTATCTACCAATCAAATATCACATTCTTATTTACCACATAATCATCTACCATTCAAGTTAATATATCTTTTTTTTTAATAAAAAAATTTATTTATTTATTTATTTTTAAGAGTTTACTCATAATAATCTCATGTGAAATTTTATTTTCTATAAATTAATTTATCCTAAACTATTGAAAGTTTCAGGATGTTACAATGACCCTGCCATATGGCTAGAAATAACAATGAATAAAAAGTCTGGTGATGGAAAACTCTGGCAATTCCTTTTAAACTCTCATACCATGAATATAAGTAAGTTCAAACAAATCTTCTCTTCATCAGTTGTCCAAAACGTCTCTATCTAAAACTCAACTTTATTATCAGGCTTCTAGATGTCTCTCATTCTGATGTATACGTTTGTAAAATTCTTCCAGCTATTACCTCCCTTCCTTCGAAACTCTGGAGTTCACCAAATCCTTTACTTCTTACACTTATTTATGAAGGAGGGAGGGAAAATTGTCCTATTTCTATTGTTTGTGCTTCTTACTTTCTTGTGCCACATGGCTGTTACATCTTCCATTTGCACACATTTAGGGACAACACTCTTGGATGCCATAAAGGAAGCCACAGAAGATGAGACAGAAATTATTTTTGAGCAGAATCCATCAAAAGAAACCCTAGAACGTGATGACATATCTTTTGCCATTGTAGTTGTTGGTGAAGCTCCTTACGCTGAGTCACAGGGTGACAATTCTGAGCTTGTGATCCCCTCTAATGGGCTTGACACTATCAGTACAATTGCTGACAAAATCCCAACACTGGTTATTCTGATATCTGGAAGGCCCTTGTTGTTAGAGCCATGGCTATTAGAAAAGATTGATGCTCTTGTTGCTGCTTGGTTTCCTGGTACTGAAGCTCAGGGAATTACAGACGTTATCTTTGGGGACTATGACTTCAAGGGTCAGCTTCCTATGACTTGGTTTAGAAGAGTTGAGGATCTTGATCAACCAACTAATAGGGTGGAACCACATGATCCCTTATTTCCTCTTGGCTTTGGGTTGACATATGCTAAGGACTAAAACATCATGTATTCAAAAAGGGAGTGAGACAAAAGAAATGAGGCTAATAGGTCTAATTCCACTCTTTAGACCCATTCTTGTATGATTTTTTTTTCTTTCTATGTCTTTTGTTTCCTTTATATACATCAACTTTCGGCAATGGCAAAGTTTGAATTTGATTTTCATCCTTGGAAAAAATGATTCTAGCTAGATATAATGCCTAACACTTTCGAAGGTATTCATATTGTTGTAACGGTCGATGTTTGATCTTATTTCAATATCATAAATTATGCCCTGTTCTGAAGGGTATGCAAAGTACTAAAATAGTGTTAAAGGAGCTAATTGATATGGAAATAAATAATCTGCCTGAGGACCGAAATGAAGAGTTTGTTTTAAATGGCAATTAAAGGCTTCAAAAGCAAATTTTCAATTATGATTTATGGAAATAAGTTTATGAGATAAGTTTTATCTTATATGAATGTTTTTAGAATTAGTTGCTTCAATTTTTTTAAGGATTTAATGCTTTTGTTTTTACTGCAGATTTTTTTTTTGTTTGCCACACTTACATAAAAGTGAATGGGTCCCACTGTAAAAAGAAAAAAGATAAAATATTGGTGGGACTCATTTACTTTTAGGTGAGTGTGGTAAAAAATATATTTCTACAGCAAAAGCAGAAACAGTAAACCCTTTTTTTAATACTACTAATCTTATTTTAGTTATCTTTAGAATTCTGAGCATTGGCTATCATGATTTTATTTGAAAAATATTTCCCTTTCAACTAATGTCTTATAACTAAAAACATAAATTGAATTAAAATTAAAATAATTACCAAGACGGTCATCCACTTCCAATTCATATTAAATAGTCAGATAAATAATTTAAAAGTGTCATGAACATTAATTAGGGGTGGAGATGGGCAAGGCAAGACTCTTGCCTGATGCCCAACAAGGATGAATGTGTTGCATTTTGCATTATGATGCCCGGCCTGCCCTAGTAAAGCTCTAATCGTTTCGGGCTGGGCTAGGGCGGGGCAAAGTTGGGCTGACTTCCCTGCCCAAATGGTAATTTCTTGCCTTGTCCATATATGGAAAAAATAATTCTATTTAAATTTCATAAACATTCTTGTAGTTACCATATGTCTTAACTTCGTCTTAAATAATATAAACTTTAAATATATTCAATGATTCCAAATCTTGAGATATTTCAAAATAAGTCTACAAGTTAAGTCTTGAAATTTACAAAACTATCATATGTCTTAACAAATTTAATACTTCACGAATTAAACAACATCCATAATTTATTATAAATCTGACAACAAAATGATTGTAATTAAAGAGAAAATGAGAGAAAGGGAAGAGTTGATGTAACATCCCAAATTTTGGGATTTGAAAATTTGAATATTATATGGAAATTTTAATTATGAAATTTGGCCTAAATAATTATAGTATTAATTATTGGAAGTTAAGGCCTATTTTTCCTTAAATTATTTTAGGAAAAGATTAAGTAAGGAATAATTTTAAGGCCTAGGAAAAATTAATTGGGAAGGAAAAATCCTTATAGGAAATTAAGGATTTAATTTATCCAATAATTATAATTAAATGAACAAACGACCTTACTGCAAATAGGAATTTTGAAGGAGTAAGTAGGATAATTTTAATGGACCTCACAATAATCCCACGTATTATTCACGTGCTATTTCCAGACCCAATATATCCTCCCCTAGTGTACTATTCTTCATATGGCCCATTAGAAATAAAACCAAGCCATTCCATCCTTTCTATCTCTCCAGCCCTCACGTAAACATCAAGCAAGAAGATATATATATATTAGCAAGTCCAATTCTCCATTTTATTATCAATCTCAATAGCCCAACACGACATAGAAAGCAAATTCTCCACTAAAAATAATAAAACACACACGTACAGCCATGCATCACTACAACTCACTATTCTCGATAGCCCAATATATATTCCCTCCAATCGATTGTGTCTTGGCCCAAATCATCTAACCAAAACGCAACACTAAATACAACAGCACAAAAATCATTGTCTTATTCAGTTAGCAGAAACCAAATCACGCAAAACACTAGGATAATGATATATCAGCTAAAACATGCAATCAGCAAAAGGAAAACAAAAGATCACAGCGTTATCTTCGAAAGCGCAGAGAAGCAGCGAGAGATTAGCCGATTAACGCCATACTGACTCGTTAGTGAGTCTCATTCTGGCCTCAACTGTACACGTAAGATCAAGAAGTCAGCGGCGTCATGTTCTCACAACAGCAGTATAAGGCCTTGAGCCTATCACCACCTTTCTTCCTCCCTTTAAATCGATTGGCATTCTTGCAAACCTAGAGAGAGAGAGATAGTCATTTTTCTTCCTTTACTACTTGCGTCAGAAACAGGCGAGTAAATACTACTTAACGTTCAGCTTGATCATCGAAGGTAAGACATCGGGTCCCTCTTCCTCCTGGTTTTCGTCATTTCCCATCGAAAGTTTTTGAACAATGAGCCTTAGGAAGCAAAGTCACTAATGCTGAAACTGAAAACGACAAACAGGGGGGTGGTGTGCGTCGGTTTGTGTCTCTAAACGTGGTTTGCATTTTGGTATCTGTTTGGATGTCCTACACACACAAATGTATATATATATATATATGTGTGTGTATACATACATATATATATATATGGGAAAATATTTTCTCATGTTGTAGAAAAGTCATTTTCTCATGTCACACACGCATAAAATAGTGGGACCCATATATATATATATATATATTAATTCATATATGTATATGTGGATCCCACCATTTTATGTATATGTAAAAAAAATTTTTTTTCTCATGTAATATGAAAAAACCAAAACCCTATATATATATATATATATATATATATATATATATATAACATTTATACTTATAGTGTGTGTAAATGTTGCTGTGTGTGTGTCATGCATGCTGATATATGCTTGTGCGTGAGTCTATATGTATGTATATATCCTATGCATGCCATGTGAGTGTGAGTGTGCGCGTGCGCACGTCGCACCATCATTGCTATCATACCTGGGTATGTAATGTAAGTGAATATAAGTATATATTAGTTGCTGCACATGCCTTGTAGAATTTGTTGTCATGGGTGTGTGAGTATATATATGTATATAATAGTTGATGCATTCCTTGCATCTTTGCTTGTTGCATCTATTTTGAGATTTCTACACACACAAGTGAAGCACATGTAGGTATGGTGGTGTTTGTGAGTATAAATATATCTATATTAACTACTGCATGCCGTGGCTATATACATATAATAGAGTATAGGTATATTTTGCTATCATGCCATGTTTGTGAGAGAGAGAGAGAGAGAGATAAAGCATAAGTATAAGCTTAGCTCTGTGTGTGTGTGTGTATGTATGTATATTGCTAGCTGTGTGGCTGCGGATATATACATATATATCGCATGATGCCCATATCAGGAAAACCAAGGGAGAGCTTGTTGTCATGTGTGTGCGTGCGCTACTATATATATATATATATATATATATATAACGATACATACCATGCGAGTGTGAATATGTGCATGTGTACACACACATATATAAAAGAGTTGCTGCCATGTCTATGGGCTTATAAGGATATATCCTATTATTGAATATAAGTTTTTGTCTAGTAAAATATATATTACGTCATTTGTTCCAGTGGATAAGCCCGAGTGTCATCACACACACTTAAGCGTGCACTAAAAAATTTATCATCTTCCCTTTGCCTCCCTAGTTGTTAAAATCAAAGGAAAACCTTCCAACTCCAGATGATTCCGGCAGTGATAGTAGTGGTTATCCATTGACGATGAATAGAAGCTTCCAGTGAGTTATATGCCTTATGACGTTTCTGAAGCGGCTATTTTCGGCAATGCATTTGAAGAATCTACTGATCCTATCAATCCTAACTCATTTCAGAAGTATATGCAAGGCCCATTCAGTGGACCTTGCAAGTTTATTCTACATCCATTCAATTCAAACTTTCTAATTTCATGGATTATTTTCTGTTAGGAGAGAGAGAGTCGTATGGATTTGCAGTAGGAGAAGGAGGGGAAAAGAGCGCGAGAACATGGTTTTTTAATTTCAAATTCGTGGTGTTTTGTTAATCTATAAGTCTTGAGTAGATGGTCACCACTAATCATTTCTATGCTGGATCTTTGCTTTGACACTCACTTCATATAGAGCAACCTTTCTTCCAATTGATTCAATAGATGCATAGATTCTGTTTAAAGTTCACACACTTCTCTATAAAAGATGATTATGTTACCACTATACCGAAGAAACTTCTGTTTGCGTTGATTGAACAACAGATAATTATTCATTCTGATTTTTATCTTCCATTACTGATTTTATTTCTAAATTTAATTAATTAGGTTTTATTTCAATCACTCAACTCTGTTTGTGATTCTCTTCAAGAAGTTATCAATCAATATGAAATCAATGTGAATCCATGATTCCCGTTTCAATGTGAAGGTCATATTGATTTTGTTGTTGATTTTGTTGTTTGCTCAATTAGAAATTAATTCCTATTGGATTTTGTTTTCAGTTTATTCTATGATTTTTTTGTTCACTGGACCAAACAATGTAGTATATATTTCACTGGACAAAAACTTATATCTAGTGATAAAATATATCATAAACCCTACACACATGCACCCTTTTAGTTTGTATCAAGAACCCAAAACTTATTGTTTCATATATATGATAAACGTTTATAAGCATATCTTGACACCTCTACTTATCCCAACACCTTCGGACGGAATTAAGAATTCAAATTTGAGGTGGATAACTATTATTTTTTTAGCCTGTATGTAAGTATTCCTATATGACTAACCATGTTTTCTTGATAATTTGCATATGTGTATTCTAACTATGGATTGAGACTATATGTCCCATAGGGCTACGTGTCCTAAAATAGGGTTGCGGTCCTTGGCCAATAAATGTAATTACGAGGCGACTTGTTTACTGTAAATTATTCTATACTTAACATGTGATATGTTATCATTTATATTTCATATTTGTATATAAGATTAACTGTTACTCTGGGGTTCATTCATTTGAACTTCGAATCACATGAAAAAGACATGTAGTAGATTGGGATCAAGAGGAAAGATGCACCTGTAAAGGTTACAGCAGAAGAAACTTTTTGAAAAAATATGAGTAGATGAACTATATTATATCGTTTATTATTTGTCTATTTTGGATTACTGTATTAACACTCCACAGGATAGATATGAATCACGAAAAATTTATCATCATATTTTCAAACTAAGTTATTTTAAGAAAGTTTTATTCCACAAATAAGTCGTTCAAACCATTTCGATGTCTGTGCACTACAACTCTGATAAATAAAGGCTCAACAGGGCAAACTGTCACAGTCGAAGAAACATATCACTGGATTTATAAGAAAAATTTATATAAAATATAATAATACATATACTTACTAAGAAGGGCTGAATGGGCATGGCTGCATACCCTATTTAATGTCTGCCCCTACTCACAAAAATGTTCAGCCTAACTGTGTCCAATTTTTCTGGCTGTTCTTTTTTTGGGCTGGGCAAGGGGATTTTTCTTTGAGCTTGGCCAGGCATACCAGGCTCTTGGGCTTCATGACTATCCTTAATATTAATTACGTGGATGTCCATTGACTTATATCCAAATCAACATTCATAAATACAATGTTGATAAATTAAAAGGCTATTTAATAATATGAAGGGTCATATAGTATTAATTGTACTTTTATTATATATTAATCGCGACCCTTAATAATAAGAAACACAGGTGAATGAGAATTGCTCTCTCTCATTTCTCTTTCGAATTTTCTCTCATGATGTCCTTTCTTATCCCAAATTTCTATTCTTTTTTTTTTTGAACATATTTCTCTTATTTTCATATGTTATCAGCATAATTAAAAGTTCTATCGAATTTATGTTTTCCTTCGTTATTTCTTTAATGATTTCATCTACATTCCTCTATGGTACTTTTATTTGATCTATTTGTGATAATATAAGACACTACGTGGGATGTGGAATTAAATGTACTCTTTTACTGATTATTTTAAACATTAGATTCTATGGCTAAGATTGGAGATTGTTATTACTTTTATATCTTATTTTATTATCCTTTATAAGTTCTTCTATATTATTGATGTTGTTAATTTTATTATGGCTAAAAGTCATACACCACTAACTTCATATTCCAAAATTACATAGCCAGATGTCATTTTGCTTTGATTTCCTACTCTGAATTATATGATCGTAAGCCATATAAATTTGATTTATAATCTTGAGATTAATTGACCCAAAGCCATATGACTAATTTGGTCTGAAGCTATGAAAATTAAATGGCCTAAAACCATAAAGTTTTGATGTTATCTTACTATGTGAATTATTTATTAACTTTACAAATTACTTTTATTATGATTGTTCGATCCTTTGAGTTTTATGTTATTATATTGCGTTTTTATATTTCATATTTTAAGAATTCCCTTTACTTTGATTTATCTATAATACACGTTTTTTAATATTTATTTAGTACTACTAATGTATTGGGTTTCTTTCTCCTTTTGTCCTTACTTAACGTTATACTTTTATTTTTTATTTTCTCATTTAAATTTAAATTTTTATTCTTACATATATTTATATTAATCAATTAAACATCTTTCTAGTATTTACTAATATAATCTCTAATTGTACAATCAAGTTCTTTAATTATCTTCTTTATTTATAATTGTTCAATTTATTTAAGTTAAAGTATACTTTTTAGTCCTTTAAGTTTACATGAGATATACTTTTGATCCCTTAACTTTATAAAGTATACTTTTAGTCCTATAATTTTAACACCGTTAATTTTACTAACGGAAAAATGCAAACTCAAGTGATGACGATGTAAACTTAAGTGATGATTGTGTAATTAAATGCTATTAAATTTAAATTTTAAAAATGGGTAAATTGAAGAATATATAAAATTTATTTAATTAAATAATATTAGTCATCACTTGAGTTCGCCACGTCAACATTTTCCGTTAGTAATATTAACGGTGTTAGCGTTTTAGGACCAAATATATACTTGATAAAGTTAAGAGACCAAAAGAATGCTTTATATAAAACTTAGATGACTAAAAGTATACTTTAACCATTTATTTATAAATTTAAATATATGATGTGTATGAATATTATTTATGCATTAAGCATAATATCATATAATATGACATATGCATATATTGAAATTAAACAAGCTTTCTAATCTTGTAATTGGAGTTTATCATGTCAAATTCCAAATCTGCCTCTATGTTTTTTTCTTGGAATTTCTACTTCTCAGTTTCTTCACATATTTCCCCAAATGCTCAAATCATATACGCCAACATGAAGATACATTCTTCCATTATTGACCTCTACTGTTCATTTTAGTCCCCCCCCCCCCCCCAAAAAAAAAAAAGAAAAAACCCGGGCGCGTTCTTTCTTTGTATAAATTCAAATGCATGATATATGAGTATTATTTGCATATAACTTTCAAACATTAATCATGATATGATACATATGTATTGTAAGTAATTAAATTAGTTTACATATATACTATAAGTAAATTAGTTTTATGTCACATTTGAGGAAAAAAAGAATAATCATATATTTATATGACATTTTGAATTGAGAGAATTTATTAAATTTTATCAGGAAATTCGTTATGAATTGGTGATGTGAGTTTGATTTGTTGGAAAATTTTCTTATAGGTGCAATTCCATGAGAAAAATTTGTTAGCTTATGTAGTCCAATAATAATAAAAAAAACATTTCATTTTGTGAGAATTTCACAATGTTTATTTCATGAGAACGTTAATCAAGAATATGTGGCGTGTCGTAGTTTTTATGTCTTGTGAATTTCTGACAATGTGTAATTCATGAAAACTTCTCATAGATTTGTTACCTATGAGCATTTTCTGCTGAATAAATTTTCTGTGATCTTTTTTTTTATTTTGATCATGGATCACTTCATATTTCTCTAGCTATGTGGTGGAAGATATACTTTGAATACGTATCAAAATAATGTATCTAAGTTGTATCTGCTTTTTAACTAATATTTTCTTTAGCAATTTCTTGCCATGTAAATTGTCATTGGATACTCTAAACTTGTCATCACTAAAAAAAGGGGGGGGGGGCAAAATTGTACTTTCATGCTTGGAATAAATAACACCCAAGTCCTTTAGAACTTCATTGCAATTTGATGATTTTTAAGGACCTAGTTGTCATTAAGTTCATTAATTAGAACCTGATTGCAATTTTCCCAAAAAAATATAATAGTGCAAATGAAAGCAATTGCAGCTGAGAAAGTGCTGTTACAAGTAAGTATACACTATTATTATTTTTTTCACTTATACTATCATTGCTTTTTTATTGCATGTCATTTTCTCCCAACCAATTCCATTTTGGTGCTATACATTGTTTTAACTTTTGATCATGGTCTTTTAGAATGATAGCTTCTTTTTGTTTCATTTTATTGGTATATGTAATAATCTCAATTTTATGAATTACAGTTTCTATGTTGAAAACATAATTTAAGATTATCCTTAAAATGAACCTCTTGACTTTATGATTGTTTTATAATAATTTTTTTTAATTATTTTCATTTCTGACGGTATTATTTTACTTTTTCACTCAGTTTAGTTGCTATATTCAATAAATTGTGATAGTATTGAGTTTGTTTGGAGTGCAGTGTTAGGAGTTTTTCTGCAGTAACTTTACAAAAAAGTCAATTAATGTTTGGGTCCGTTTGGATTGAGTTTAAATTTACTGAACTTAAAGCTCAAAAAGCTTAAAAGGCCTGTTAAATAAAAAGCTCTCTAGTGGATTGATGGTGGTAGAAATGATGAGACCCATATCAAAAAGTTGAGAGTTTTTCGAAAAAAGCTCTCTGGTGGAGCTTTTTATTTAACTAGCTTTTTAAATTTTAAGTTCAGTGAATTTAAGTTCAAGTCAAACAGACCCAAAATCAGCTAGCAACGTTAACTGACTTTTTTTCAAAGTTACCGCAGAAAAAGCTCATAACGCTGCACTCCAAAACGGACCCAATAATAAATTGAACTTCTTCATTTGGTGCAAAGCATAGACCACGTAAAACAAAAATAACAAGAAACATAAAAAGTTGGTTTAAAAGAAAGCGGGACTTCTAATTTTTGAGTTGCATGGACTTTATATATATATATATATATATGTGTGTGTGTGTGTGTGTGTGTGTGTGTGTGTGTGTGTGTGTGTGTGTGTTACAAGAAATTTTTTTAAAATATATGATTCTCTATGAAGCATATCGAAACCTCCAGTCGTGGACTTCTTCATCATTTGGTGAAAAATAAAGTTGTCCAATGAGCATTAGATGCACGCTGATGTGAATCACAGGGCGTGTTCATTGGGAAGCTCCATTTTTCGACTCATCATCTGATTGCTTTGAGATTTACACTAAAATGGCAATTGATTTTATATATATATAGTTGATAAAGTACCTCGGACTCAACCTGTCCAGATATTTGACCCACAGTGGATTGCTTGCATGTAAGTTGTAGCCTTTTGACTTTGATGTAGATATCCAGATTTAGAATGTTTATGGAGACTAATTAAGGATTTGTGCACTCAGCTGCCCTTCATTTTGCAGCAGTAAATTTTTAATAATATAGGAATGGTTTCTAATGCATCAGCCTTTTCCCCCCCTCATTTTTGGCATTATTTTCCACGGGTTTGAATTGTCATTCACTGTTATTACACATGTTTTGGTTACTCAGTCTGCAAGATTAGTAGGTTTTTCAGATGTTTACTTGAATAAGGAAACTTTCCCTTTGCTATCTAATAAAATTGTCATACTTCTTTGTGGCTGTCATTTGGAGTAACATGATATTCTTTCATGCTTTAAGTTTTCCTCCTTCACATTTTTCCAATTAACAATTTAATTATAAGTTATAAATGAATTGCCTTATATGGATAGCCTCTAGTGACCTAAATAGCCTCATCATAATCACTTGTCATCTATAATCTTTCATTCATTATATGCCAAGGGTATATGTTGGATCAACTTTTTATATTATGGTTCATAGTGGCTAGCTGTCTTCTTATTGCTTGTATCTAATACTTATATTCTTTTATGATAAATTTAAATTATATAACCAATATAATTGACATAAGTGTATGTGTGTATAATATAATAAAATATATAATTTACTTTGAAGGGAATGATATTTCTGCCTTCTAGGCAGAGAAGCTATCTGCCTCAAGATAAAACGATGCAATTTTACTTTCTTTCTTTTTTTCCATCTCTAACCCTAAACACAGGCGCAGGGGTGGCATCTCAATAAAATTTCCTAGACTGGCAGCATCTCAATTTTCCATCTCGATCGATCGAACAGGAACCCCAAAGAATGCAGCACAGTTTCTAATATAGCTGTGTTATTTCATTCTTAGACTCGGAAGATTTCATTCTCAAACTCGTTTGAGTGTGATTCAAGATAATAATGGTGAACAATGATTCTAAGAATATATATGTGTGTGCGTGCGTCTGTGTGTTTTTATATGTATACATATTTGTCCTATTATATTGCTGTGGTTCTCTTGCATGGTGAGTTAAAAAAGAATGAGACAAGACTGGGATCATTCTCGCCAGTCTCGGAAAACAGAAGAACTGAAAGGCCATGCTAGCTTCTTTTCTTGTCACCTCGTGAGAAATTTTCACCATTGGATCTATATGTGATTTCCCATTTTTTATGTCTCTTTTTTTTTGGGTATAATTTTTAATGTCTCTTTCTGAAAATTGTCAGCACCTAAATGAATCATGGAGTAACACTGGTGAATGATTGCCAGTGAACGTTTGGTTATGGCCCAAGACTTAAAAAGTTTTTTTTAGGCTCCTACGAGACTTTGATAATTGCAGAAAACAATAGTGGGATATGGGATAGTGATGAATTAACGTTTTAGCAGTATATAATTGTCATGGATCCAAGTGCATGTGTAAGGCTGATAATAGATGTATATTTTGGGTTTGGAGTTGTTTTGTAAGTGGTTCTTCACAAGTCGATTCAATGATTGTTTTGCTCTTTCAGGGGTGGTTATTCAAACTTTTTATATCTCTATGATGGATCACTCTCATATAACAACTATTGAAGACATTAATATGAATGGAAGTTTAGTATGTTTTGATGACGTTGTTCATTTAGAGAAAGACAATGATGAATTTAGAGAAGATTATAAGTGTGAAATCATAAAAGAAGAAGATGGTGGTTGCAGGGAAGATATTGTGCATGAATTTGTGGTAGATGATGACAGTGAAATCATGAAAAAAGAAGATGGTGACCACAGGGAAGATAATGTAGATGAAATTGTTGTAGATGATGATGGTGAATTTAGTGAGACTCCTATTTTATGTAGAGTATTTGGAACAACGGAAGAAGCTTATCATTTTTATAATGATTATGCAAAAGGAAAGGGGTTTGGAATACGTAAGCAGGATTGTCAGAAGAGTGCAAAAACACAAGAATCATATAGGTGGAAATATGTGTGCTGTAAGCAAGGCTTGAAGTGCCTAAATGATAAAAGAATCGATATTAACAATGTCAAAAGGCGCAGGGAAACAAGGACTAATTGTTTGGCAATGCTCCAAATAGGGTTGAAGGACAGATTGTGGAAAGTGGAGAAGTTCAATGATACACATAATCATCCATTGTTAACACTCCATCAAAGGTGAAAAAATTTTACTCTCATAATGAACTCCGACGATCAAAGTTTACTAAATCTGTTGTTTCTAAACTCTATGAGGAGGGTTTAACTTCTTCAAAAATCTCAAAGGTGGTCAATGATATGGGTGAAGAAATGAACATTACTCCAATTCAAATAAGCACTATTATATCAAGTCAATGAAAGAACAATATAGGGCGAGAATGTCAGGGCATCATCAAACACTTTCAAAGGAAGTCCACTCTAGATGGGTCTTTTTATTTCAATATATAGTTGGCAAAAGATGGTACTTTGAGAAGCGTCTTTTGGTCCGATGGTAGATCGAGAGCTGCATATGCTCAATTTGGTGAAGTCTTAGTCTTTGATGTGACTTATAGAACAAACAAGTTCAAGTTTCCTTTTGCTCCTTTTGTGGGGGTTAATCACCATGGGTAGTCAATTTTATTTGGTGCGGCTTTATTAGAAGATGAAACAAAGGCAACATTTACATGGTTGTTTGAACAGTTTCAGACATGTATGTTTGACAAGTCTCCTATTGTCATTATCACTGATTAAGACAAAGCTATGGGAAAAGCAATTGCCAAGATATTTCCAGGAGCTCGACATCGTTTTTGTGCTTGGCACATCAAAAAACATGTTATGGAACATAGTTAAGCACTACGCACACAATTTAAAGATAGTTTTGTGTTGACTTTCGTGCATGGTATAAAAGTCGAAACATCGAAGAGTTTGAAGACAAATGGGAAGCATTAATGACAAAATATGATATTCAAGCAGGTACTTGGTTAGCTAACATGTACGCTTCACGTCATTATTGGGCAAAAGCATATCTAAGAGAGATGCAAATAGAACAGAAGTTGTTGCATGGAAGACTTGGAGGTGGATTGATGGCTATGATGAAGACATGAAAGACATTTTGCTCATTTAATTGAGATACGTTTTTTAAGTTTGTATGTAAAAAGACAGTGAATGAAAACTTTGTGGGGCTTAATGCTTGCTTTTTGGCATGTTCAAGTTAAAGTTACCACATGTTTGTATTATTTTGAGAATTCTTTTTTAGCTGGTTATAGATGATATTTTTGCTAGATTAACATCAATCTAGCTTCCTTTCTCCTAGTTTTTAGATTAAAGTTTAAATTTCTAGCTTCCTGTGTTATTTGAAATTTGATTATTAAGTTTTATTTTTGTAAAAATTAGATCAAAAGTTGAATACTAAAATCATTAAACGCCAGAGGTATGGCTTCTTTTTTTTTCTTTGGGGGGGGGGGGGGGTGAGAGGGTATATAGCTAATTCTTTTTTTGTGTTATCTTAAGAATTGTACAATTTCGTGAGCCACAATTTTTCATATAATTATATGATATTTTATATTGCGATTCCATTGTTGATTTAGATTGAGATGTAATTAAAAATGTTTTTTGAATTCAGAGCAATTCCATAAAAAAAATATCTATCTCAATTGTTTTTTTCGTTGGACAAAAAAATAGGACAAAAAAAATTCTACTCTATAACTTGGACCACAAGAATTTGTTATTTGCATCTCCATATTAAGTTTCCTGGTCCTAGTCAGTAAAAAATTCACGTGCTCTGCTTTCGCTAATCATTATTACTACTCTCTCAGCTCCTATATATTAACTCCAGCATCTGTGTTTAGGGTTAGGGATGGAAAAAAAAAAAAGAAGTAAAACTGCACCGTTTTATCTTGAGGCAGATAGCTTCTCTGCCTAGAAGGCAGAAATATAATTCCCTACTTTAAAAGTTTTTGAGGTTTAATGTTATTCTGAAAGTTTAAAATAGAGTAATATTATTCATTTCTATTAAAAAGTTAGCGGTCAATATTAATTTTTTTTATCTAGATTTTTAACGGAATAAAGTACTATTACTACGTTTTGAAACTCTGGGTAATATTGAACTTGAAAAAAACTTTTAAGTCAACATTGCTTCTTAATTAAAACTTTCACCGTAAATTTGCACCTTAACCTAATATCAATATAAATATAAAGATAGGAGCTATTTAGACAAACTTTTCTCATCCAATATCTTTGATCATTATGCTTGCTTTTGGTTTATCTGATAAAGTATTTCTGAATTATGCTATGTGATCCAATGGTTTATCAGATCAGTTTTATTAATCATATGTTGTTAGACATTACAAATAATCATTTTTGTTCTCTTTGTTGTATGAATGCCAGAGTATTGTCTGCAAAGTACCTAAGAAAATCGAACCAAAAAAATTGACTGATTTGAAAAGTCGGACCAGGTTCTTACAACGGCTATATTGAGTTTGTATCAGTAGTAGTAGGTCTATGCTATTTTTTCATGAATGAGGAAAATAATTATTTAATTACCTCAAAAGTTGTACTAAAGCATTCTACTGTTGATAAGGTAAGCACGAAGTGATAATCATCTTATAGCTTCTCCTGTTGCATGTTGTTGATTAGTGAATAAAGGGGAAATTCGCAAAAATAGGTTTTTTTTTTAAAAAAAATTTATCAAATTAGGGTATTTATTCAAACAATTTATCAAAATAGGACAGTTTGTGGCGCCACGTCAGATGACGCCACTTTATTGGCGCCCCAATTTCTCACACACACACACACATATATATATATTTCCAGAAAAAAAAACATATAATATATTATATTAATATATTACATATTAAATTATATAATATAATATTTTATAATTTAATAGATATAATATAATATTATTAATATATTATATTATTACTCGTAACTGGTTAACAGAGAGAGAAGCTTTGTCTAAGCTTTGACAACCACTGGCAACATACAGTACCAAGGAAGAAGTAACCCAGATTGAAGACGATGATGACTTACCGATAATCAATGATGCAGATGAAATTATTTTACTGGCTTTAATTGTCAGTGGCGCCACCTGATTCTACTGGTTTTACGCCTCTTTTGTGCCACAAGCCTTGCAGTACCACACTTGCTTCTTGTTCCTTCATTTTGCTCATCCCCATCATCGTTGCCTGCAACATCATCTTCCTCGACAATCCTGTTGTTTTTATGTTTTCTTGGCTCTCAAACCAAGTGCTGGTTAGCTAGCTCTCGATACGTCATCATCGTCTTCAATCTGGGTTGTTTCTTCCTTGGGTATTGTATGTTGCCAGTGGTTGCCAAAGCTTAGACAAAGCTTCTCTCTCTAGTAACCAGTTACGAGTCATAATATAATATATTATATAAAATATAATATATATTAGGGTTTTAGTTTTCTCATGTTGCATGAGAAAACTAAACTTCTTACACACACATGAAATGGTGGGACCCACATATACATATATTAATTTATATATGTATATATGGGTCCCACCATTTCATATGTGTGTGACATGAGATAATTTTTTTCCTACAACATGAGAAACATTAATTTCTATATATTGTTAATATAATATATTATTATATTAATACTATATATATTAAATTATAAAATATTATATTATATAATTTAATATGTAATATATTAATATAATATGTTATATGTTTTTATGAAATATATATATATATGTGTGTGTGTGTGTGTGTGTGTGTGTGTAAAAGTAGCGCTCCAATCTTAGGCGCTACATTATGTGGCACCACTAGTTGCACCAGTTGATATGGCGCCATCTGACGTGGTGTCACAAACTGCCCTATTTTGATAAATTGTTTGAACAGTAACCTAATTTGATAATTTTTTTTTTTTAAAAAACCCTATTTTTGCGAATTTCCCGTGAATAAAGTGGAGAGTCAAATTTGTATGGAACCACGGTTAGCATACATGCTGTTGCTTTCATAAGGAAAAACTCATAAATAGATAAAAACGAAATAAAACCCTGGAAAGGAAAAAAGAGATAGCAAAAACATTCTCATATCATGTCATGAAGGAAGCCATGTCATCTCATTAATCTAATGTGGTAAGATTCGTCGGTAACTTAATGATGTTAAATTTATACTTTAAAACATCAGGGAGTTATATACAAACAACACAAAAAGTTCAAGCAAATTTTTTGGATTTTAGCCTCTTTTTAGGAGAGTTTTGATATTAACAATGTTAGATTTTGTGAAAAAAATGAAAATTTTGAAATAATAAAATTATACCGGTCAATTTTTCTTTATATTGTAGGTATTGATAAGATTTTAAATGTTTGAGATTCATTTATCTTTGTTTTTAAATTGATAGTGAATGTACTATAGTAAGTAATATTTATGACAAATAATTTTAACAAGGAAGGAGGGATGGAAAATTTGATCCCTATTATAATGGACTTCCTTAACCAAATATTTTAAGTGGTTGAGGAAGTTTTAATAATCTATTATAAAAAAAGTATATTTTGAAATAGGGTTAAGTTACGAAAATGCACATAATCTCTTCTTTCAGGAGCATTCAGCAACATAACCTTTTTTTTTTGTGTAAAAATACACACGACGCTACATTTTAGGAGCAAAAATACAACGGGCTGTTAGTTGATCAAACGTTGATCGTTACGTCTGACGGAATGAACAGTAACGCAGGTGAAATTACCATTTTGCCCCTAATTTTAATTTTTTTTAAAACACTAAAATAAACCCTCCCTGGCGGTGGGCCCCACCATCGGCCACACCATTGCCGGCCACCTCCAGCGACCTTCTCCAGCAGCTTTTTTTTAATAATTTTTTTTAAAAAAAAACCAAAAACAAAAGTAACCCCTCCCTCGCCGGTGGGCCCCACCAACGGCCACACCACCGTCGGCGACCTTCTCCTGCGGATTTTTTTTTTAAAATAATTTTTTTAAAAAAATCAAAAACTAAAATAACCCCTCCCTTGCTGCTGGGCCCCACCACTGGCCACCTCTGGCGGCCTTCTCCGATGGTTTTTTTTTAAAAATAATTTTTTAAAAAAACCAAAAGCTAAAATAACCCCTCCCTCGTCAGTGGGCCCCACCACCGGCCACACTACTGTCGGCGACCTTCTTTGACGACTTTTTTTTCTCTTCAAATAATTTTTTTAAAAAACCAAAAACTAAAATAACTCCTCCCTCGTCGGTGAGCCCTACCACCGGCCACACCATCGCCGGCCACCGCCAGCGCCGGCAGTCACCTCCAGCGACCTTCGTCGGCGACTTTCTTTTTTCTTTTTAAATAATTTTTAAACAAAACCAAAAACTAAACTAACCCCTCCCTCGCTGGTGGGCCCCACCACCGGCCACCTTCTCCGATGGATTATTTTTTAAAATAATTTTGTAAAAAAAACCAAAAACTAAAATAACCCCTCCTATGCCGGTGAGCCCCACCACTGGCGGCCACCTCAGGCAACCTTCTCCAACGACATTTTTTTTAAATAATTTTTTTTTAAAAAAACCAAAAACTAAAATAACCCCTTCCTCGCCGGTAGGCCCCACCACCGGCCACACCATCGCCGACCGCCGCCACCAATCAGCGACCTTCTCCGGCGGCTTATTTTTTTAAAAATAATTTTTAAGAAAAACCAAAAACTAAAATAACCCCTCCCTCGCCAATGGGCACCACCGTCGGCGACCGGTGACCACCTTCGGCGACCTTGTCCAGCAGATTTTTTTTAAGTAATTTTTTTTAAAAAACCAAAAGCTAAAATAACCCCTCCCTTGCCTGTGGGCCACACCACCGACCACACCACTGGCGGCCGCCGCCGGCGACCTTCTCCGGCGATTTTTTTTTAAATAATTTTTTAAAAAACCAACAACTAAAATAACCCCTCCCTTGCTGGTGGGCCCCACCACCGGCCACACCACTGGCGGTCACCTCCAGCGACCTTCTCTGACAGCTTTTTTTAAAAATTCTTTTTTTTAAAAAAAAATCGAAAACTAAAATAACCCCTCCCTCGCCGATGAGCCCCACCACCGGTGACCGGCAGCCACCTTTGATGGCTTTTTTATTGAATAATTTAAAAAAAAAAAACAAAAACTAAAAGAACCCCTCCCTCGCAGGTGGTGGAGCCCACCGCCAGGGAGGGGGGTTATTTTAGTTTTTTGTTTTTTTAAAAAAATAAGCCGCCGAAGAAGGTCGCCGGAGGTGGCTGCCAGTCGCCGGCGGTGGAGAGGGCGGCGGCCAACGGTGGTGTGGTTGGTGGTGGAGCCCACTAACAGGGAGGGTTTATTTTAATGTTTTAAAAAAAAATTAAAACTAGAGGCAAAATGGTAATTTCAGCCTAAAACTAAGGGTAAAATAGTAATTTCACCTGTGTTACCGTTCATTCCGTCAGACTTAACAGTCAATGTCTGGTCAACTAACGACATGTGGTATTTTTTCTCCCAAAACGTAACATTTGTATGTATTTTTGCACAAAAAAAAAAGATTATGGTGCTGGGAGCTCCTAAGAGAAAAGATTATGTGGATTTTTGTATCTTAACCCTTTTAAATATACAAACACTTAAATTCTTTATAAAATAGAGACATATGAACAGAGAAATTTTTATGGAATCAAATGAAATAATACAGCGTCATACACCGTCAGCAAGCCAAATATGAGGTTTTGAAACACTTCTCCTTGAAATGACATACCTTGCGTGTTGTGGTGCCCTCTGTTTCATAAACATATATATATGCGTGTGTCTTGCTGTCATGTTTTAGAGGAAGCATTATTATTAGCTTATTATATATATAAGATAACATTATATAAGAAGAAGCATTTTACTATCTATTTTATATGTATATGTTATGATTATTATAAATTATATAATAATTTGTATTTATTAAAACCCTAATTTAAAGTGTTAATATTGTGTTTGTTATTGGAATAGTTTCAGGGAGTCTAAATTAATTCTAGAATAATAGTAGTAATAATAAATATTATTAATTAGGAGAGGGGATAAGTAATAAATAAATAATAATAGATAATATTATTATTTATTAAAAGAGAGTATTATTACTAGGAACATTTTTAGGGGATTAATAACCATTATTGATCATCTAAATTAATTCACGTAGTTAGTTTCTTTGTGATTCAAGTAAGTGATTAACGACAATGATAAATGTTTTTATGCAAACCTTGACACCTCTACTGATCCCAACACCTTCGGACAAAGTTGAGGATTCACGTTTGAGGTGGGTAACTTTAATCTTGATAGCATGTATGTATTTGTTCATGTATTAGCTCATCATATTTGATAGATTATTTACATGTTATGTTTTTCCTAGCTATAGATTGAGGCTGCGTGTCTCATAGGGCTGCATGTCCTAATAAGGGTTGCGGTTCTTAGCCGTTAACTGCAGTTTCGATGCAACTTGTTTACTTGTAAATGCTTCTATATTTAATATGTGCTATATTGTCATTTATGTTTCATATATGTTCATGAGATTAATTGTTACCCCTTGGGTTCATTTATTTGAACTCCAGACCGTATTAAGGAAGCAAGAAGTGGATTGAGCACAAAGAAGAAGGTGCAGTAGTAAGGAATATTTTAGAAACTTGTATTTTATCATTCAGGACTATTTAGACTAAGCATTTATCATTTGCCATAATATTTTGGATTACTGTATTAAGATTCCCCTTTATGGGTTAGATATCGCTTGTGAAAAATTTATCCTCGCATTTTCAATGTTTTCAAACTAAGTTATTTTATGAAAGTTTTATTATGCAATTAAGTTGTTCAAACCATTCGATGCTTGTGTGTTTATACTCTGGTAATAGTTAGATAAACGCCTTGTACAGTAGAGGGTGTTTACAATAGCCGTTATGTCTCTTTGTATTTCTGTCAGGCACTGATGGTTTCTGTTGGGTACAGTTGATCGTTGTAACATTAACTCGTTCACTGTCGACATACTTGTGCACAAAAGTTGACTCATAGATTTGTCAGAATAAATATGCATCGAAGGAATGGTTTCATCTTCTTTGAGACTACATTCTGTTTGTTGGCTTTGTATTCCGTCTACATTTAAATGTGTCTGACACGAACTTTGCTTTTCAGTTAATCAATATTCAAACAATGGTTAATCGTCTAAAACATACTCAAAAGATGATTAGATGTAGTATAATGTGGTTTGAGTAATATTTAAACAAAAAACAATGATAACCTAAAATATTTAAAATTTATCATCACCGTTGAAACCACATACAGAAGGTCACTAATATAACATACTCAAGTACCAACTTATCATATTCGAGTACCTTACTCGAGCATCCAATTCCTGCTACTCGAGTAGCTCTATGATAGGCTTGATCATATGCTTTATGAAGGCTATACTTGAGTAACCAATATTGCTTACTCGAGTAGACATGAATATGCTTGAGTATAGTTTCATCTTGAACTGAATTTTTAACAATGCAAACACTTTACTTGAGTAACATTTTTCCTTACTCAAGTATTGAAAACATTGCACTCGGGTACTCTGATCAAGAAATAATTTTAATGAGACTATAATGGTCATACATGAGTAATACTCACCAGTACTCAAACAGCTTACTCGAGTACACTTACCTCATGCTCCTCCAGTAACATTGATCATTGCTTTCTTATTAATCTTTTTGATATAGTACTTGAGTAATGATAGTTCCATACTCAAGTAACAAGTTGTCAACACTTAAACAAGCTGTCCGATAGAGGGTACTCGAGTAAAATGAATTCCCTTACTCAAGTAATACCTATATTTCACTGATTCAAACGCTTGATCATTTTCAAAGTCTTAAATGATTTCTAATTTTATTATCATCAAAAACTTCGAGAACTAACAATATAAGCAAAAAGGATCAAGTGGATGTGAGAGAGTGAAGAAATGGATCCTATTGTTGATGGTCTTGGTGATGATGATTTGAAATCTGTATATTTCATGAAATTTTAATTTATCATGTAAGGAAAAGCGGATATATTACAGTTAAGATGTAGTGATTTCATAAAATATCTTTTTTTTTTTCCGCCAAAAATTTCATAAAATATCTTTAAATATGAAATCTTTGTGTTAAGTTGGGAGTTGTTCTTTATTGTAATTAGAATTAAAATGAAACGTTTCTAAATTTATAAGCGCCAAAAACACACATATTGTTATATAATATAAAAAAAATAGATATTTAAAGATTTTGATGTGTAATCATTCCATTGAGTTGTACTCCATCTTCTCTTTATTATAAGGCACCAATTACCAACATTTTTTTAATTCTTATTATAAGGCACCAACTTACTTTAATTAGCTCATTTATTACTATTTTTCCATCATGCCTTTATTTTTAATTAACTCATTTAAATTTATATCATTAAAATAGAGGTAAAGTTGAAAATATTTATTAATTTTAGACCTAATTAATGAGTTAACTTTCATTCTTTAATTTGTGAGAAAAGTAACTGGTTCCTTATAATAAAGAGTAAAAGGAATACCAATTTTAAATTTTCAAAAAGAATAGTAGTAATTTGTAGCCATTTAATTGTCAAGAAAACAAAAATTCAATATGCACAAGCTCCCGTGCAACACGTGGGCACGTTCTCGTTTCCCGCTATAAGATAACATTCTTGAGAAAGACTTTACTCCCCACTGAAACGTTTTGCAAATCTACACTCTCCACAACTTTCTGTTTCTTCTTCGCACTCTGCTCTTGAGCAGATTGGAGAACATGGATTGCGTGTTCAAGAATCCCAATGAGCCCATTGAAGCTCGCGTCAAGGACCTTCTTTCACGGATGACTCTCAAGGAGAAGATTGGTCAGATGACCCAAATCGAGCGTCGCGTCGCAACCCCTTCCGCCGTTAGGGACTTGTCTATTGGTACTATTTTCTTTCATCTTTTTTCTCCTTCATGGATTTGAAGATTATGGTTGTGATAATCTGCTTTCCGTTTTTTCCCCTTTCAAGGGAGTATCGTCAGTGGTGGAGGTAGTGCGCCTTTTGAAAATGCAATGGCGTCAGACTGGGCTGATATGGTGGATGGATTTCAGAAGTCAGCCCTTGAGTGCCGATTAGGCACACCGCTCATTTATGGGATCGACGCAGTTCATGGTAATAATAATATATACGGTGCCACTATATTTCCTCACAATGTTGGTCTCGGAGCTACTAGGTTCGTTCTTTCCCTTCCACTTGATTATGATACTAATAGTCCATTTTTAGTAATCGTGAGTTTTGATTTTGTCCTTTTTTCCCCTTTTGCCGTAACATCTAACGTTGTTTGATGTTGGCTAATTATACGCAAAGAGGTCGGCCGGCAGCATATTTGCTTACTTTACCAGAATTGATGCCTTTGTCCTTGAGAAGTGAGCTTCCATTTCTTACTGGTTGCTGGTTGTAGAGATGCAGATTTAGCTCAAAGAATTGGGGCTGCAACAGCTCTTGAAGTTAGAGCAAGTGGAGTCCCCTATTCTTTTGCTCCTTGTGTTGCAGTGAGGCCTCATAATTAATCCCTATTATACTCTTATTAGATAACCATGCTCATAAGCCAGAGTGTTTATGTTAGTCGGATCAATTATCCAACTGTGACTAATGGCAGTTAAATCAACGTAGTCAACTAAGATGTATATATCAATTCACGTGGTTTACTGTAGTTATTGAACCATCCCCCTTTGAATGTCCCTGTATTAAATGATAGATAAAACCATGACTCACTCAAATGAACTGATGGACAGGTCTGCAAAGATCCCAGGTGGGGAAGATGCTATGAGAGTTACAGTGAAGACACTGAGATAGTCAGAAAGATGTGCTCCATTGTTTCAGGTTTGCAGGGCCAGCCTCCACAAGGACATCCACATGGTTATCCTTTTGTGGCTGGAAGGTAGAGACAAACTATAATACAATTTCTAGAGAAATATGTTCTTTATGAAATGGTGATCATTTGAATATCAGGTACCATCCCAATTACAATTTACCCAAGGCTAACAGAAGGATTGCGTTGTTTTTTCTGCCTTTTTCTGTTTTGTATTTTTATTTGTAGTCCTTCATGTGATTCTTCCAAGTTCGACCGCTGTTCTAGAAAGGAAATTTTCTATTTCAGACTTCTCTTTGTTACTTCAATGATGAAAATTTATGATGCCTCCATAGTTTCCTTGATAATCTTTTTTTAATTTTTTTTTCATTGTCCCCATTTAACCACATTTTGGAGAACACTAAACTAGGGGTCATATAATGGTTCATACCAAAATTGTGATCATATATTTAATTAATATTTCAGGGACAAGGTTATTGCCTGTGCCAAGCACTTTGTTGGAGATGGAGGCACTGAGAAAGGCAAAAATGAAGGAAATACAATGTTATCATATGAAGAGTTAGAAAGAATTCACATGGCTCCTTATTTAGACTGCATAACACAGAATGTTTCAACCATTATGGTTTCTTATTCTAGTTGGAATGGACGTGGTCTCCATTCTGATCCTTTCCTTGTTACTGAGATTTTGAAAGAAAAGTTGGGATTTAAGGTAAGACAACCATGGTTGGAATGAGTTCTGAACTTATTTCTGTCTTTGCTGTTCTGTCTTATCCAAGAACGATAAGGCTCCAATCAGTTCTATTTCCATGCTTGTTCTTCTGTTTCACTGCAATTGAATTAATCAATTGGCCTTGCGATAGGGTTTTGTAATTTCTGACTGGGAGGGACTTGAACGGCTCTGGTCAGATTTTCCAAACAGCACCCCTTGTGGATCAGATTACCGAAACTGCATCTTGTCCGCTGTTAATGCTGGAATTGACATGGTATGGATCTTCAATTCTGGAAATATTTATCATGGTTTTGTTTTTCTTTCTCTTTTATTTATTTTCCCCTTCTTTTTCTTCATGTATTTAAAAACTTTTGCAGGTAATGGTGCCTTTTAGATTCGAAATTTTTCTGGAAGAGTTGACCTCCTTAGTAGAATCAGGTGAAGTACCACTAGCCAGAATTGATGATGCTGTTGAGAGAATTTTGAGAGTGAAATTTGCTGCTGGTCTTTTTGAATCCCCTTTTTCTGACAGATCTTTGCTAGATACTGTCGGTTGCAAGGTAAGAAATAATAATTTTATATATTTTCATATTCCCTTCACAAGTTTATGCTGCTGATTTATCATTTTAAGATTTTTCCATATTTACAAATCCTATCAAGCTGAATTTGTTTCACTTAATCTTACTTCTTTACCCATAATTCAAAGAATGTATGCTATCCCTACAATTTTACTTGTACAACTCATTGCATATTCAAAGGGTCCTTAAGTTCTTTGTCGTCAAATCTTGCTTGAGGTTTTAATTGGTAAATATCTTTTGCAATTTTCTAATGAACCTTATATTCAAATGCCTTGTATCAAGGATCTGCATTTTTCTTTTGTGGAAATATTTCAATGTGCTGAGAATGACTTAGATTGTAATCAATGCCTTCTACGTTTTCATGTAAGCTTTACTTTCATTTTTGAGACGTAAAAGTAAATGTAGCAAGGATTACAAATCTTAATATGCATATTTTTCCTGTTGAAAAATTTGAAATAAGGGGTTTATAATAAATTGTTTTTCCATTTCTTTCAAATATGGTTCTTCCGATTGATCTCCATTTATGTCCTTCTTAATTTTCTTATCATCCACTATTTATGCAGCAACATAGAGATCTTGCACGTGAATCAGTTCGAAAGTCCTTGGTTCTGTTGAAAAATGGAAAGGATCAAAGCAAACCTTTTCTTCCTCTAAATAGAAAAGCCAAGAGGATTCTTGTAGCTGGAACGCATGCAGATGATTTAGGGTATCAATGTGGAGGCTGGACTATATCTTGGTTTGGATCGAGTGGACGGATTACAATTGGTACGCCTCTGTTTTCCTTGCCCATCTGAATCAGTGTTCATACTCATTAATCAAAGATGAAATGTTTTTGCTTCTGAACTTGCTTTATTTTTCATGACAAGTTATTGATTTTGATTAGCCTCATGATTATTGAAATTCATTACCACGGGGAACTCAATAGTGAAAATACTACACATTAGAGAAAGTAATGATGGAAACACTACTTTTGTCAACTTAAAAAATTGCGAACTCTTCCTGATACGGTTTTGAATGGAAAAATTGTAAAACCTTCTCCATATACAGAGTTGAGTGGGCAAATTTTAAAACGCTTTCTGTATAAAATTTTGAATGAAAATTGTGCAAATCTCCCCACCTAGTGAGATAAGGCCTGTTATTGTTATTTACATCTTTGAATGAAGATCTTGGAATTCTCCACAAATCACAATCATCTAAAGCCTTGATTTCACCCGATGTTTGTTTGTGATGCCTAAATCACTTGATCATGACTACTTAACCCCTTTATTGCAACCTTTTGTTAATCTCATAAGTAAGCTAATTGGATAAAAAATGCTGAAGTATATTTGTATAAAATTCAGATTCTCCTCTTTAATTCTTAATCTATGTGGGGCTAAGAAGTATTATTTAAAGAAATATTCCTTTTATCCAAAGTCCAAACCATTTCTACTTCATCAAATAATTAAACTGTATCCCCTCACATGTTTGATACATTTAACCTTTGCACATTATGTTAGGGATGACGATCTTGGATGCCATAAAGGAAGCTGTAGGAGAAGAAACAGAAATTATTTATGAGCAGAATCCATCAACAGATACCCTAGAACGCAATGACATATCTTTTGCTGTTGTAGCTGTTGGTGAAGCTACCTATGTGGAGTCATTGGGTGATAATTCTGAGCTTGTAATCCCCTTTAATGGGCTTGACATTATTAAATTAGTCGCAGACAAATTCCCAACACTGGTTATTTTGATATCTGGAAGGCCCTTAGTGTTGGAGCCATTGCTTTTAGAAAAGATTGACGCTCTTGTTGCTGCTTGGTTACCTGGTACTGAAGCTCAAGGAATCACTGATGTTATCTTTGGGGACTATGACTTTAAGGGTCAGCTTCCTATGACTTGGTTTAGAAAAGTTGAGGATCTTGATCAACCATCTAATGGGGTTAAATCACATGATCCCTTATTCCCTTTTGGGTTTGGGTTGACATATGCTAGGGACTAAAACTATGATTTTATCTAATATTCTTAACACGAGTGATGATTTATATCTTATGAGTGACGATTTGCCCAGCTCAAATCCTTGTACATTTATGCATTATGTATTAAAAAGGGAGTGATACAAAGAAATGAGGCTAATGGGTCTAGTTCCCCTCTTCAGACTCATTCCTATTTAATGTTTCTTTCTATCTCTTTTTGATTGCACTGTGCCGTTATATGGTATTAGGTAATTTTTGTCATGGAAAATTTAAATGAGATTTCATTCTTGGAGAATTATTCTAGTTATTCCACTTGACTCAAATCAGAATCAGACGTAATTGTATTGTTGTAGCAGTCAATGTTTGATCTTATTTCCATATCCTAAAACCATTGAAGCTGGAAGATTTAATATCTTTGTTTAAAATTGAAGCTGAATTAAATTATCTTATGAAAATAGCACTAAGGTCCCAAGATATGTAAAAAATAGTAAAAAAAGTCCTAATACAAAATCACATATCAAAAAAGTCCTAAAGAACTCCCTAGAGATTTTTTTTTATTATTATTAATTCATTTTGCCAAATTAACAACGGGATAAGCCATATTAACAACAGCAAATGTTATTTTCACAACAACATTTTGTAACTTGGAAATAGTACTAGTGACTTTTTCTGACATTACTCTAAGTATAGACATTACTCAAGTATGTTGATTGTTCAGTTTTTAACAACAAAACAAGTCATATTAACAATAGCATCAGCAATTTTTCCTGACATTACTTTAAGTATATATGATTTAGTCTATACTCGAGTATTTTGATTGTCCTGGCTTTAACAACAGGACAAGCCGTATTAATAATAAGAAATGTTATTTTCATAACAACATTTTGTAACCTGGAAATAACATCAGCTACTTTTCACGACATTACTTGAGTATGATTTGGTCTTTACTTGAGTATGTTGATTGTCCCGACTTTAACAACAGAACAAGTCATATTAATAACAGGAAATGCTATTTTGATAACAACATTTTGTAACTTGAAAAATTTTTCCAGGTTACAAAATGTTGTTGTCAAAATAACATTTCCTGATGTTAATATACTTGTCCGGTTGTTAATTTGGCAAAATGAATTAATAATAAAAAAGTCTTTAGGACTTCTTTAAAATATTTTTTATATGTGATCTTGTGTTGAGACTTTTTTATTATTTTTTATTTAACTTGAAACCTTAGTGCTATTTTCGCAATTATCTTTGCAAGACAGGTTTTCCCTCTTTCATGACAATTAATGTCAACACACACAATTTTGTCAATGTCAACTCGAGTTCAAGACCTCTCTCTAAAGGAGGCTGAAGACGCATGTTCATTGGGGGCATGGGGCAGGTAGTGATGAAGAGCCATATTTCAATCTTCTAATTTTTTTGGGTTTAATTTTAATATTGGTAATTTTATTTAAATTATTTTTAGAATTTTTTCTGAACCAGGGTTCAAAATAATTTTTTTAAGTTAATAAGGTGTAGTACCTTTTTAAAATGTGAACTATCCAGATATTAAACATGATGCATCAATAATAATGAACTTTTTTAAATTTTAGCGTGCTTCATGATCATTTTGAATTTTAGGTCATATATAAATAATTTTTTTAAAACAATTTATAAGTCTGAAAATGTTTTAACAGTTTTATTTTAAAAAAATCAGGAATAATTTTAAACACCTTCAAGGCTTCAACCGGTCAATGTTTGAAGTCCAATTTTTTAAAATATCGTTTAGCCTTTGTTTATCGTTTAACAAAGACCTCGATGACTTGACCAACTAAAAACTTCATTTCCTGCTATAATATAATAGACATGGAGCCCACACCCTCTGAAAAACGTTTGGCAAATCTTCACCCTCCACAGTACTTTTTGTTTCTTCTTTGCGCTCTGCTTTTGACCAGATTGAACAAGAGTCCCAATGAGCCCATTGAAACTCGCGTCAAGGACCTTCTTTCCCGGATGACTCTCAAGGAGAAAATTGGTCAGGTGACCGAAATTGAGCGTCGCGTTGCAACCCCTTCCGCCATTAGAGACTTGTCTATTGGTATTGTTCCATATAAAAACAACATATCTTTAGCCTGTTGGGCTAGTATGTTGATATTGGATCGAATAACTCTTCCTTAGATATCTATGAATTAAATGCCTATGAAAATATCATATCATTGTACACAAATAGACGTTGGCCAAAGGGGGTGGTGTGTGTGTACAATGATGACTGAATAGTAAATGAGTGAGAGTGTGCATACCTTTAGGATTTACCTCTTACTTTTAGAATTTACCTGTAGGGTTTGGACTCATAGGCCCTGAGTGCCTATAGCCCAAGTATTGTGACACCATATCTAGTTCAAGATCTTTGATTAGAATCTTCCTTGATTATAGGTTGGTTAGGATATCCCTTCATTATAGGTAGATTCTGATATGGATTGCCCCTTGTTAGGCCACACTATAAATGAGCCTCATAAATGGGTCTATAACAGTTGCCGCTCAACTCAGTAGCCAAGTTCTCTGGGCTACCGGAGTGCATTGGTTGTCTAACCCGGATCTTATTTCTGAGTTGTTCATCTTGCTCGATTAGTGGTTTCCTTCATCATTCATCCGGGCTTTGCCGAACTTTGGATTGTCCTATTTGTGAATTTCCTTAGCATGGAATTTGGGTTACTTTGTTTGGGAACTTTCTATTCCTTTTCACGATTGCATCTTCTATGTTTTGCACCAAATTTGGGTATTCGGGTTGATATGCTTTAGCAACAGGGCTCCCCCAACCTGGACACCTTTGGCAATGATCTCAGTTGTTGATGCACGTGTCCCTTTCTTTCACTAGCGATACTTGAGGGATCAGGATAGTGCCTCAGATAACTCAAGCCTGAAAGGACTTCCATTTCACCTTCTTTCCTCATCATCATAATAGCCTAACAGCTATACACTACCAATGATCATGGTGTAAAACAGTTACCTTTAGTCATCTTCGATATTCGTGCTCATTTACTGCCCACTTCGTTTCGCATACCTCATCACTATTGTTTGGTGTGAATTGTCTCTTTTACCCTTGACTCTTACAATTCTTAACCTTGACAGTTACCTCCTTATAAGCTTTCTTTCCCCCCGAAACTTTCCACTCGAACTTTTGCTCTTTAGACCTTCACCCTTGCTCTGAAAAGAAAACCTCCGTCGCATGCCTTCATTCTCTTCAAAATCTTTCTTCCTCAAACTCCCTGGCTCGTGCATTTAAGTTTCCACCAACCCTTCCAAGCACAGGTATTTCAGCCATTTCTTTACACCTTTACCTTCTTTACTTTGGCTTCGAAGTTCTCTTCGTTAGTTGTTTTCTGGTTGCTTGGGTCTGCGTCTTTGGCCACTTCTACTTCTGGGTTTTCTAGGTAGCCTTCTTCTGTTCCTGGGTTCATCTCTTGAGTATGAACCCTTGTTCTTGATTCTTGCTACTTTCGCTCCAGTACCATGCTCCATATCTTCAAACTGTTTCTATATTCGAATTTAGGATCATCTTATTGTACCTCCTTCCCCCCTATCGAACACATTGTGTGTTTTTGGTGATTGTCTCTATTAACGATGAATAAGGATAAACCCTTGTCATCTTCGAGTCTGGATAATATTACCCCGGAAGAGGAGGAAGAACTATGTCGAACAGTCCCTGCTAGATCCCACTTTTGGTTGTGGGGTATTCTCCTTATTGAAGAAGAGAAGCAAGAATCATTACTTCGTGGGTATCATAATGGGTGGAGTAGGATGAAATCCCAGCCGCTAGAAACTAAGAGCTGGGATAAAACTAAGAGTTGGACTAAAAAGTAACTATTTTGGGATCCTGTACCCTAGCATTGAAAATTGAGAGGCAGGGTAAAAGCCAATCTATCTTGGCTTCACACATTTCCCAGCAAGAAGGCATACACCAAACTAATTCGGGGTCTCGCATGGAGTAATTCACCAATCCATGTTTTGATGGCGTCTATCTGAGCTCCAAACTTCTTCAAGACGGTCTAGATGATTTAGCTGAGTCTACTATAGCCTCTTGTCCTCAAAATCTGATTACCTCCTCAATCCCAGCTTCTAGTATCGAGGATCATTCCTTTTTTATGGTAGACACCTCTTCCAGTTTATCAGCCTTTTCTTCAAGTAATAGCTTCCTAGATTCAAGTATATTATTCCCACTTTATGATTTGATCTTTTATTATAGGTATTATGGGTTTACCTTCTTCGCGCCTTGCTAAGGAATTGTATTCTGGGGAGTCAGGTTCTATACATCCCCCAAGAAATTTAGCAAATAAGTATCCATGGGTTACCAATGAGGTGCTCACCATGTTATCAACCATGATTGCGGCAAACTTCATTGGGCTTCCTATAAGCAATATTGACAACTACGCTCTTTCTCCTCCTAACCTGGATGAGCCAGTGTGCTTATGCCGGGAAGGGACAAACTCATCTTGTTTCTTTTTCTATCGGGATTTGATTACCCGGCTCAATATCGCTTCTCGTTTAACGAGTTTCAAATTGATGTTTTGAATCTTCTACACTTAGCTCCTTCGCAACTTCACCCTGGTAGTAGGGGTTTCGTTATAGCTTTTGAACATTGTTGTAGGTAACTAGGTCTATCTTGTTCCATTCCTCTTTTCTTTTATTTTTTTTACTGTCCAAATAGCTTGGACAATAATTCGAGTTGTCCCCAACAAAAAGCTTTTTAGCGTATACACCGATTCTTTCAAAATTTTAAAACTAGCTTTTTCAAGGTGGTTGCTGAATCTAGAAAACAACCTTGCTTCTTTAAATCCCCAGAATCCAAAGATGTCAAGGGGAAATTTCCATTATATTGGACCCGCGACCATCACGACTTCGCTCCCTTGATCTACTGCTTTAAAGAAACGGAATTAGACGATTTCAATGCCAATTCGGTAATATCATTGACCAACTATATCAATAAACATGGCCACGTTAGTGTGGCTTTGTTCATATCCTAGTCCCCATCCGAGTTGGTTTTGGCATTGAGTATGGTGTTTTCACTTTGTTTAACTTTCACGGATCAATTTTCGTAATGTGCATTTGACCTTTGTTTTGTTATTTTACATATTTGAGTATGGGGAAGCAGCCTTTATATGTGACAAGAGATGCTGACCTCTTACAAAATAACCAAGTTCAGTAAAAAAATTTGCAGTATAAGGAACCTGGATTGTTTCCCACGGAATTCGTAGTAGGTTCAATAGAAATAGGAAAATAGTAACAGATTGGGGGGAAGAGTTTTTTAATGCGATTAAGAATGAAAGCAAAACGAAATAGATAAGAAAAACGAGATTAATTAGACTAAAAACGACTAACCCAGAATTAGGAATTCCAAAACCTTTATCAGACTAAAATAATACACCAAACTCGTGATTGATTCTGGACAAACCGAAATCTTTGTGTTTGTCCATAAATTCCCCAATTGAAAGATCGTCTAGAATATGTTCAGAACATCAGCGTGTCACCAAGCGATCGCCCAGTATCACTTAAACTCAGTTTGAATTGTGTCCTTGAGATAAATTAATCTGGGCTTTTAATAAAAAATCCAATCCGAATTCAGAAATTGGATCTGATAAAAGAAGGTAGAAACAAGTTTAGATGTTACCGGTTAAGTGTGAGTCCTCTAGAATACGGAATCCTTAATCCATGGGTTAATCAAAGAGGCTTAGCCGAGCATGGCTGAGAAAAATAACGAAGAATAGACGAAGAACACAAAGAACATCTTAGAGAATTCAATTAAAACATTTTCTAATCCAGTAACAATGTAAAACGCAATAAAGTAAAGTTTGTAGCCACCATCCAATTTTCCTTATACAGGAAGGATGAATCAAGATGACTGAAAATTATGAATCAATCCCCTGATCATAGGAAAAGTCTAATCAATATGAAATCTCTAATTAATTAGGAAACTTCTAATAATTGGTCATTTATTACAAAATTCGAGCAAAATAAAAATCTAGCAAAATGGGTTTGCCTTTAGCTCCAATTTCATCCACCTTCTTGTCTGAATTAGCCTTCCAAATCTTCATAACAATTGTAGCTATCTGAATCATCTGAAAAACGAAAGAAGAATGAGGCTAATCTGATATCTAGATCAAAAGTTATGGCGAAAATAGTAGAGCATTGTAAATGTAGAATTTTATATCTTGGTGTATAGTACAAACTTTGAAGATCATATGGTGCACTTGAATACCATTTTTCAGATTTTACAACAACATGATTTTTATGCTAATCCCAAGAAATGTTATTTTCTTAAGCTAGATATATCTTATTGGGGACATGTTATTTCAGCCAAAGGAGTATCTGTTGATATTGACAAAGTTTCTACCATTAATAATTGGCCTTTACCAAATAATATTTCTAAACTACGTGGGTTTTTAGGTCTCATAGGATATTATAGAATATTTGTCTATCATTATCGACATATTGCAAAACCTCTTGTAGACATGACTAAAAAAGATGTTTTTTATTGGGATCATGCCTCTAAATCTACATTTGAAGATCTTAAAACAACACTTACTCATGTTCCTGTTTTACACTTACCAAACTTTACTAAGTCTTTTATTGTGGAATGTGATGCATCCTCTACTGGAATAGGTGTTATTTTATGATAGGAAGGTCATCCTATTGCTTATTACGACAAAGGGCTATCTTTCTCTAAGCAGCATAAGTTTGTTTATGTGTGCGCAAAATTCTAGCTTTGGTGATGGCTTTGAATAACTGGTGACATTATTTGCTTAGAGGAAAATTCTTGGTTCACACAGATCATTTTAGCTTGAAATATCTCTTGCAACAACGCATTACTACTCCATCATAGCAATGCCTTCTTCTCAAACTCCTTTTGTTTGACTTTCAAATCATTTACAAGTCGGGAGTCACTAATCAAGATACTGATGCTTTATCCCGTTGTCCTCATTCAAGTGAATTTTCTTACCTTAGCAATACCGCATGCATATGATTTTGTAGAATTACCAGGACTATTGTACCAGGACCTATTTACCAATCAAATTCTATGATCTCTACAAACTGATCCCCATTCTATCCTTAATTATTCCTTGGTTTCTGGAAGGTTATACTATAAAAACCTCTTGGTTATTCTTGCAAAATCCAACCTCACTCATCTACTTATACTTGAAGCTCATATATCTCTAGTTGGTGGCCATGAGGGGGTCCTTAAGACTCTCAAGAGATTACAAGCTCACTAATTTTGGAACCATATGAAAGAGGAAGTAATAGAATTCGTTCAACAATGCCTCATTTGTCCATGAAGCAAGTATTTACCTCAATCATTATGCTGGTTTATTACAACCATTACCTATTCCCCATCACATTTGGGAAGATCTTTTGCTAGACTTTATTACCAGACTATCCAAATCAAATGGTTGTGATATCATCTTAGTTGTTATAGACCATTTAAGCAAATATGCCTATTTTATGGGTCTTTTCCAGCCTTTTACAGCAAAATCAATGGCTTCTCTCTTTTGTAAAGAGATTATTTGCCTTCACGGAACTCCTAAATCCATAATTTCAAACTGTAATCCAATTTTCCTAAGTTCTTTTTGGATAGGATTGTTTAAGCTTTTAGGTACCAAACTAAAAATGAGTACCTCTTATCACCCTCAAATTGATGGTCAAACAAAGGCTATGAATCGATGCTGAAACACTTTTCTTCGTTGTTATTGCCATGACCACCAGAAGAGTTGGTTTCACTTTCTACATTGGGCAAAATTCTCTTACAACACTAGCTATCATATCTCCACTGGGCTATACCCCTTTCAGAATTGTTTATAGAAAGGAACCTTCTGCTTTGGTGCCTTATGTTTAGGTGCTACTCCTATTACCGAGTTAAATGAATTCTTTATTGAATGGGATGCTATCTTGGAATTAATCAAATCCAGTTTATTAGATGCACAAGCCCACATGAAGTATCATGCTGATTCACTTCGCATCTAAGTAGAGTTTCAACCTGGTGATATGGTTTTCCTCAAGATTCAGCCTTATATCCAAAAATCCCTTTCTGGTCAGTGTTATCAAAAGTTGTCAACATGTTATTTTGGGCCTTATTTTGTGGTTCAACGCATTGGAGCTACGACTTATGAACTACTTCTTCCACCTAACTAAAAAATTCACCCAATTTTTCATGTCTCCTTGCTCAAACCAGCTCATGGATGTACTCTTTAGGTTGTTGTTTCTACAATTACAGTAACTAACAATTAGGAATTAACTCTTCAACCTACACAAGTGCTGGATTTTCATGTTGTTTTCAGACCATTGAACTTCTAATTCAATGGAAGGATAGACCACAAGAAGACTCAAGTTGGGAGCCTGCTTATGACTACATTGCCACTCAATTTCCAGATTTCATCCTTGAGGACAAGGCTTATTTTCAAGGGGGAATGTTGTTAGGGTCCCACATCCCCTTTTAGTTTATTCTAGGAAGAGAAGATATGTTTAGAAAAAGTTAGAGTAGTTACTTCTATCTTATCTGTTGGGTAGTTTTAGGGTTGTCCTCCATATCTTATCCATTTGGTAGCTTTTTATATGGTAGTTATAGGAAGTTAGATTGACTGAATTATATAAATATCTAATTATGTTTTATGAAGCAGACAAGTAATATTATTTGGATTATTGTTCAATGGTTAGGGTTTTCAGATCCTGACTTTAGATTTCCCTTTTCCCTTCTTAATTTTGCAAATCCTAATAGCGAAGCCCAGCTTTTTGGCTCTTTGAGGCCTCCTTATGGCTTTTACTAGTTTCAAATAAGGAAAAAAAATTAAGAGAAGACACTACTACAAAAAGTGGATACTACTTCCCCAAAAGACGTCCTAATTTTAAAAAAGGAAGTAAAAAGTATAGGCGGAGACTTAGGGCGCCCTAAATATAAGTTTAGGGTGCCTAAAATTAATTTTTTGGTGCCTAGAGAATTTTTTGGAAAAAATTTGGTGTTAGGGTATTTTCTTGGCCTAATTAAGTCTTAAAATTAATTTTAGGCACCCTAAATATAAGTTTAGGGCGTCTAAAATTAATTTTAGGCGCCCTAAACTTTTAGGGCGCCTAAAATTAATTTTTTGGCATCTAGAGAATTTTTTGAAAAAAATTTGACGCTAGGGTATTTTCTTGGCCTAAGTCTTAAAATTAATTTTAGGGACCCTAAATATAAGTCTAGGGCGAATAAAATATTTTTTAGGCGCTCTAAACTTCTTTAGGGTGCCTAAAATTAATTTTTTTGCACATAGAGAATTTTTTGGCGAAAATTTGGCTTGTGAAAATTTTTGGGTGCCCTATATTTAAAATCAGGACGCCCAAAATCCTTTTTTTTTTTAAATTTTTGGGCGCCCTATATTTAAAATCAAGACGCCCAAAGTCCCAAAAATTATATTTCTAGCCCTGTATTTTTGTGTGTTTCCTCACTTCTCTATTTAACGTACCATCGCCTCAAAACCCTAATTCTTCTCGACTAATTGAGCGCCGTTGTCGTGGTTCACCTTGTCCTGATGGGTATGACTTGTATTCTCCTCTCGTGTTTCCTTGTTTTATGTTCTCATTGTATCAAGTCATTGATTAAGAAATGCGAAGAGCTGCTGATTTTCTCTACTTTGTTAATCCTTATTACCAGATCGATGAAGAAACTGGTGAAAGCATTCATTGGAGTAGTCTTCGGATCCAAGCTTTTCACCAAGCCATGCACAAAACTTAACAAACAGCTCATATCCTTATAAGATCTCCCGCACATAGTCTTCGTCTTCATCGTTATCGTCACAAGCTCCTCCTCTTCTTCTTCTTCAACCCTTCAAAAGCAATGTTTTCTCCTTCTCCTTCATTCTTCTTAGTGTTTCGCTCCCCAAAGAGATCACCCAAACACACCAAGAAGAGTAAGCTTGAACAAAGAGTTGACTATCATGGCGCAACGAGTCCTTCCATTGATATGCCGGAAGTCGAAGCCGTGGTATTTCCATCGCCATTATTAAAAGTTTCTAATAGTGGAAGAAGAGAAAGTGATATGTAGAGAATGAGAGAAGTTGGTGATATTGAAGTTGAAGAGGCTTGTAGAAGGTTCGAGAAGCATCTAGTGGAGATGATAGTGGAAGAAGGGAAGACGAAGGACTTGAAGGATGTGGAGGAGCTTCTGCGTTGCTGGAAGAAGCTCAAGTGCCCTGTGTTTCCAGATCTGGGGTTTTGGGTTTGTTTTTTTAAAAAAGCATTAAGACGTCCTATAGGTAAAATAGGACGCCTTAAAAAAGGCGTCCTATAGTTAATATAGGATGCCTTTTTTAAGGCGTCCTATTTGAACTATAGGACGCCTTAATATAAGGCGTCCTATAGTTAATATAGGACTCCTTTTTTAAAGCGTCCTCTATTACCTATAGGATGCCTTATATATTACTATCTCTATTCAGACATCCTTCTCACAAAGGACGTTTATTGCCTTTAATTTAGGACGTTTTTGACCCTTTTTGTAGTAGTGAGATAGGGAAAAGTAGAGAAAAGATTGTAGCTCATAAAAGCCAAAAGAGATGCGATTGAATTGGAGAGTGATGAATTAAAGACTATCTAATTAACTGACTTAAAGTAAAATGAGGAAGTGTTGATAGGGAAAAAATTATAGCCTATGACTCCGCAAGTCTACGGGCGGTTTCAAGTAATAAAGTGATAATAAAAATATCATTCCCACCCAGACTTGGTACCAACAATGTAGTTAAGCAATGATTTTACATTTTTTCTTTAGTTGAGTTAACACAATTTGAATCGAAGAAAGAAAACAAGCTAACTAAAAGGAAAAAAAAATCAAATATAACTAAAGCTAAGGATAAAGATATTCTAGATCTTAAGCAGTCTTGATTACTTCTTAGTGTCTAATTTCTCCCCTTAATTGCATCTAAATTTATATTTTTGCTACTCTAGAACTCTTATTCACCTAAGAGCATCTTTCGATCTACTAATTATAAAAGACTTTGAAATTATGTTGATCCTTAATTCCTTATGCAATCCACTAAACGGCATTCTGATTATTAGTTAAGATTGTTACGTAAATTTAATTTCTCACGTTAATATAACCTTTCATGCGTGTTTATCTTAGTTTGAGGTTTTGATACAAACCATCGTATCTAAATGTACCTAAATGATTTCTTGATATAATTTTAAAACAAGGACGAATCACAAACATTGAGGTTGTGTTCCAATATCAATAACGATCGAGGTTTATATAATATCTCTAAATCAACAAACGAGCACAAATAGTCGCACACCTACTTATCCAAACGGTGGAGGAAAAGCAATTATTGAAGATCGATCAGAAAATGTAGGTTCAAATACGATGAAAACCAATTGAGAGGGGAGCAAGCAGACTAATGAACGCAAGAAACATGCTAAATTCCTTTGTCCACAGAAAACATATAATCAATCATATATGGCTCGAAGGGAGCGATTGGGGAACCTGTGTGATAATGGATTTCAAAAGATCTATGTAGAGTGGAAACTGTACGATTGCGTAGAAGGAAACAGGAAGGCAAGTGGCGGCGTATAGAGGGAACACTGCTTGCTTGAATCTGTCCTCAAGCACGAAGAAGTGAGCCGCGCAAAAGGATATAAGCATTGAGGCAATGGACACAAACAGTGAGCTTAAGCCCAGAAGAATCTTCATTGGCAAATTTCTCTTAAAATCTCTGGGTAGTTTCCGAGAGGTGAGAATGGAAAGGAACATGATCAATGCTGTGACCGAGAAGCAGAGCCCAATAAGTGCAGTGATAGCGAAAAGTTCAAATGCCGGCTGTTGTTCTAACGTTGGCTTGCCGGTGTCAACGTTAAGGCCGCCGGGGACTTGGCTCGACGTTGCAAAGGAGACTCCGGCGACCAGCGCAGCCACCACTGAACAAGATTCAGACGTATCCTTAAGCCATTCGCCACTGTCTTTGGCCAGCCGTTCATGGCCTTTAGTGAAGATTTGTTCCGGAGTTTCTTCTTTTGCATTGCTAAGGGAAAGGAAGTGGTGTGGCGACAACGATTTCACATACTGCAATTCAAATTAAATTCCATCGTTAAAATAGTTTAATTGTGAGGATGATGTCTCAGTAATTAACACACTGCTTAGTAAGTTAATTAATTAATTTACCTCATACCACTTGATTTCCCATTGCATCTGCATGGCAGTGCCATGAATTTGCCAAGGATGAAACATGGATTCCTCGTATTTGGCTGCTAAGTGCAATATAGTATTTTCATCGGTATCCACTGATTCAATGAGGTCAGCCCAAAGATTAAGCTTTAATTCTTTGTTTACTCGTTTCTGAACTGCCTTAATTACACTGGGTTGCCTGTTCTCCACTGCTACCTGCAATATATTTTTGTCCTTTGACGTGTTATCGTACATGGTCACCGGTAATTGGCTTAGAATTTCGTTGATCACTTCAATTACACCTTTCTGCGCTGCCACCAACAAGGGTGTATGTGTTTCTGGCTCCTCTTTTGGAGTCTTCTTTTCTGTATCCCCACCGTTGCGTATTCAAATTCATCTCCATCCATCAATACTATTACTAACTGGAGATTAAATTAACTACTCTGTCCTAAATAGGACATAGTTTGCAGTAGTACAACAAACTATGTCTTATATTTAAAATCGAAGGTATTAGTAGATTGATAAATCCCAATTTTATATATTTTATCCCACCTTATTTCATTTATTTTGGGGATTATTTTAGGCTAATTTGGAATTATTAGATAATATTTAGATTGTTAGCCTATTTTAGGAAATAATATAAATATGAATTAATTATAAAATATTGAGCTTAAATTATTAAATTATTAATATTCTGATTAAATAATATCTCTTGATATATGATAGATAGTGATTTTATAAGATCCTACGGTGCAGGATTTTTCAGGATAGCTAAAAGAAATCCAATGGTGAAATTTTAGGGGACTACTTGAATTTTATTGGGCTCAAGTTAATACCCTAAAAAGCCCTCTTTTCCCCTTCCCTTTTAATTAACTTGATTGCTAGGTTTTCAGGCTGAACACCGCGAGCAGATCACCACGCCGCTACACGCTCGGAAAGAAGAACGCAGGAATTGAAGGCCGAAACACAGAGGCGTAAGAGCTCATCAATTGTGATTAATTCCCTTCATTCTCACGCACAGCACAACTTCAATTCCAATTCAGCTACGGGTCCCACGTCCAATTAATCACCAATTCAATTCTCCATTGATTCCAAGAATCCATTCACGCACAAGCTACGGGACCCACGCTTCTTTCCTGTGCAAGCAATTGACTTTTATTCCTTAATTTCAATGGCCATAAGGAATTGCTTAACACGTGAAGGAAGGGAATCCATGGCAGCGTGAGTTAGTTGGGAGGCAATTTGGGAGGAGTATGGAGGAGGCTAAAGCCTAGGGCTTACACATGAAGATCACAAGGGAGTGTCTTTCTTTTTATCTTTTTAATTCGAACTTGAGATTATTTAGTTTTAAAATATTTCGAGTTGTATTAATTGAGAACAATCTAGTTTTAGATTGTAAACTTATTTCTTTTGGATTAGATTGATGATTTGAAGTTTTATGCTTATTTCTGGACTCTTGTTTGCAACATCTGGATTGTCAATTAAATTAGTAATTGAGTTTTCGTTATTAATTTAATTGTTAATTTGGTTTATCATCTTAATTGTTTAATTGGGTTGATAAATTATCTGGTTGTTCAATTAGATAATTGTAAACAAGATTTTCAAGATTATTTTATGATTGGTTTTAAATGGGTTTAATTAGCCACCGATTATTTCATTATGAGTTTTCTAGTGAAATATATGTTATTGAATTAGAGGGTTTCCCGTGTTCAATTGGGTAATTAAATTTATTAATCTCCCTTTGGTCTAATTAATTAATTTGGGCTAAGAAAGTTTACTCCTTGCAATTCCTAAGTTGTCCCCTTCGTCATCATAACTGAACTAGACCTTTATTATTTTATTTGCATTTAATCAATCTTTTTATTAGATTTTAATTATTTTCTCATAAGAAAACCCCCCAAAAATTGCATTCAACTCATATAGATTAATCTCATTCTTATATAGGTTTAAGAGTCAATTGCATTATTACATTCAGTTAGTTAATTGCATATAGGTAGTAGTATTTTGCATTCTAGTTTAGGTCCGTTTACATTCTACTGCATCTTTTATCACTTGAAAATTAGTCCTAAAGAAAACCCACAGCTTGCTCCTTGGGAGAATGACCTAGGTTGACCCTAAACTGCATAATTAATTAGGACCTAGTTTAATTGATCACTTTAACGACAAAAGTATCATTGATCAATTTTGGCGCCGTTGCCGGGGAGCAACGGTTAGACTTTAGGTTTGAGTTTTCAGGTAACTTCGTAGGTAGTCATTTATTGCATGACTCGGTCCTCTTGAGAAAGATTGTTAACCTTAGATCCTGAGATTGAGAGGACATTTCATCAACAAAGAAGAACTAGAGCTAGTACTCTTGTAGGTAGTAGTTCCTTTGTTAATCCTATTTTTGAATCCTCTGATTCTACTGTCAATATGGATGGTAATAATATTGTTGTTAATGCTAATGAGAATGTAAATGCAAATGCAAATGCTCATAATGTTGATCCTGCTATGACCATTAAAGAATTGGTTTCTCCTGATTTGCATTTTCAAAATTGGTGCATAAATTATCCTGATATGAATGTGAATTTCGAATTGAAACCTGGATTGATACACTTACTTCCAAAATTTAATGGTGTTTCAGGGGAGGAAGCATACAACCATTTGAAGATGTTTCACATGGTCTGCACTGCTATGAAACCAGTCGATGTGACTGAAGATCAAATTAAGATGCGTGCCTTCCCATTCTCTTTGGAAGGATCTGCTAAAAGCTGGTTGCTTCGATTACCTCCTGGATTCATCACTTCATGGAATCAACTGAAGAAACTATTCTTAGAAAGGTATTTCCCAGCCTCTCGCACTTCATCTATCAGGAAAGACATAAGTGGATGTCGACAAATGGTTGGGGAATCCTTATATGAATATTTGGAGCGTTTTAAAACATTGTGTTCCAGCTGTCCCCATCATCAAATCCCGGACACACTATTGATCCAATACTTCCATGAAGGGCTCTTACCTCTAGAAAGAGATTTGTTAGACTCAGCTGCTAGTGGTTCTCTTCTTCACTTGACTATTGAAGATGCTTGGGAATTAACTGAAAGGAAAGCTGAGAATAGCCAACAATTTGGCTCTAGACAACAAGTAAAAGTTAATGAGGTAGGATTATTCTCTGAGTCTCGCCTGGAGAGCAAAATTGATAGGCTTGCATCTGCTGTGGAAAAAATGACTATGTTCAATATGCAAAATTCTTCTAATATAGTCAATCCTATGGGACCATCTACTACTTTTACTTCACAGCCCAACTCTTCTGCTCTAATAGGGCCACTATGTTCTATTTGCTCTCTAGCTACTCATGCTACTGACTCTTGCCCTTACCTGAATGATGGAGCTGAATCTTGCAATGCAATATATCCTTCTAAACCTATGACTCAAGGTGGCCAAAAATATGATCCTTACTCCAATACATATAATCCTGGATGGCGTGACCATCCAAATCTTTGATATGGAAATGGCCAACCTCAACAAGCACAGTTTAATCAAGGTGGAAATTCTAGTAGCAAGATGTTTCAACAAGTTAGACAACCAATGCCAGTCCAAGATGAAGGTTCAAGGTTAGAAAGCAAGATGGATGCTATGATGAAGATCCTAATACAACAGCAGCAACAACAGCAACAGCAACAACAACAAATTCAAAGCCTTCAAACTCATATTGGTCAATTATCTAATATACAGAGTAATGAGCAAAGTCAAGGTTCAGGAAGGCTTCCATCTCAGGTGGTGACCAATCCAAATGCTGGAACTCAGCAGAATCCCAATATAGGTGGAGTTAATGCTATATCTCTCCGACGTGGAAAGATAATCCCCTCTGCAGATCCTGTTACCATCAAAGACAAGGAAGTTGCTGATGACTCTCCTTCTACTTCCACATCACAGGATCAACCCACCTTATCAGAAACACAAGTGGTGCCTACGGAAGAACAAGAAAAGGATGATAAAGTAAAGCAAGTGGTCAAGCAGACTCTCCCTTTTCCTACCGTGGTGGCTAAAGCTGAAAGGAGAAAGAAGGAAATTGAGGTGTCAAATGAAATCTATGATATATTCAAGAAGGTGGTGATCAATGTTCCACTAGTTGACTTAGTCACACAAGTACCTAAATATGCAAAATTCTTGAAGGAATTGTGTACTACAAAGAGAAAGTTTAAGCACGAAGGCAAGGTTGACTTAGGGGCAGTTGTCTCTTCTCTTTATCAAATGCCAATGCCAGTGAAGTGCAAGGATCCTGGTAGCTTTCTCATACCTTGCACTATTGGTGACATTGAATTCTCAGATGCCTTAGCAGATTTGGGAGCAGCTATCAATGTTATGCCAAAATCAGTCTTTGATCAACTCAATGGTGTAGAGCTTAAGCCCACAAATCTTGTTGCATCCCTTGCTGACAGACGTTGTACAGTCCCAGAGGGCGTCTTGGAGGACATCTTAGTTAAGGTAAAAGATTTCATATTCCCTGCAGACTTTTATGTTCTTGATATGGATGATGGTCGGTTTAGACAGAAAGGACACTCATCTCTAATTTTAGGTAGGCCTTTTCTTAAAACTGCTAAAGCTATGATAGATGTCCATGCTGGTAGCCTTACTCTAGAATTCGCTGGTGAAACTATTAGATTCAATGTACTTGAATCCATGAGACATCCCCTTGATGATTGTGCAGAGATAGATGTTAATATTGTTGATGCTATTATGGATGATTCTGTTAAAGATCTTGAAGAGAGCATGCTTAGTAGATCATGTGATATTGCTGGTTTAGATGATAGTATCTCTTGTTCATGTGCTAAAATTGGTAATTGTGACACATGTGCTGACTTTGATGTTGCTGATATTGATATTTTCACTGATGCTATTAAGAATATGAGATACTCTAAACATAATGCTTCTGTGCCTAATTGTAGCATTGGTGATTCTTCTGCTCTTATAGTTTCTACTGATGCTTCCCAAGATGGGAAAGTTTGTTCTTCTGTCTGTGAGTCTATTGTGCAGGTTTCTAGTTTGACAGATGCTAAATTGAAGCCACTCATACCTTCAATTGAACAAGCCCCATCCTTAGAGTTAAAGGCACTTCCTGAGTCATTGAAGTATGCCTATTTAGGGAAGGACGAGACACTTCCTGTGATTATAGCTAGTGACATAGCTGCTGATGAGGAGACCCGCCTCCTAGAAGTACTCAGGCGACGGATAAAAGCTATTGGGTGGACTCTTGCTGATATCCCTGGAATCAACCCAAATGTGTGCATGCACCGGATCCTACTAGAAGATGGTGCCAAATCTGTACGACAGCCACAAAGACGACTCAATCCATTAATCCTTGATGTGGTAAAGAAAGAGGTTTCTAAACTTCTATCTACAGGTATAATCTACCCTATTTCTGATAGTCGTTGGGTAAGTCCAGTTCAGGTAGTACCTAAGAAAACTGGTATTACTGTTGTTCGTAATGATGAAGGTGAGCTAGTTCCAACTAGAGTTCAAAACAGTTGGAGAGTATGTATTGATTATAGAAAACTGAACTCGGTAACTAGAAAGGATCACTACCCCCTCCCCTTCATAGATCAAATGTTAGAAAGACTGACCAATAGATCACATTATTGCTTTTTGGATGGCTTTTCTGGATATTTCCAAATTTCTATTGCACCTGAGGACCAAGATAAGACTACATTCACATGTCCATTTGGAACCTTTGCATATAGACGCATGCCATTCGGTTTATGTAATGCACCAGGCACTTTTCAGCGTTGCATGGTTTCCATATTCTCTGATTTTCTTGAGCATTGCATGGAAGTTTTTATGGATGATTTCACTATTTATGGTGATTCTTTTGATGCATGCTTGGCTAGTTTAGACAAGGTTTTGGAAAGATGCATTCAATATAATCTTGTGTTGAATTTTGAAAAATGTCATTTTATGGTTAAGAAAGGAATTGTTTTGGGCCATGTTGTTTCACATGATGGTATTGAGGTTGATAAAGCGAAAGTTGATATTATTTCCTCTCTTCCATATCCTTCATGTGTGAAAGATGTACGTTCTTTTCTTGGGCATGCTGGATTTTATAGAAGATTTATCCAGGATTTTAGTAAGACAGCATTGCCATTGTCTCGTTTATTGCAGAAAGATGTGGGTTTTGTTTTTGATGATGCTTGCAGGTATGCATGGGATGAGTTAAAGAAGAAACTCACTACACCCCCCATCATTCAGCCACCTAATTGGAGCCTTCCATTTGAGCTCTTGTGTGATGCTTCTGACTATGCATTAGGTGCCGTTCTTGCCCAAAGAGTAGAGAAGAAACAACATATCATAGCCTATGCATCTAGAACTTTAGATGCTGCTCAAGCTAACTACACTACCACAGAGAAAGAGCTATTTGCAATCGTCTTTGGGCTAGAGAAATTTCGATCCTATATCCTTCACACAAAGGTGATTGTCTTTACAGATCACTCAGCTATCAAATACTTGTTTAAGAAACCGGACTCCAAACCCCGCCTCATTAGGTGGGTACTTCTTATACAAGAGTTTGATGTGGAGATTCGTGACAAGAGTGGTGTAGAGAATATGGTAGCTGATCATTTGAGTAGGATTGAAACACCTGCGGTAACATCTTCACCCTTAGATGACTTCCCTGATCAAAGGCTTTGTGAGGTTGTTGTTTCTACCCCTTGGTATGCTGATATTGCTAATTATTTAGTTGCATCTGTTCTGCCAATTGACATGAATAAACATCAATTAAATAAGTTTAAGAGAGATGTTAGATTCTACATATGGGATGATCCTTACTTGTGGCATATTTGTAGTGATCAAATTATTAGGCGATGCATTCCTGATGTTGAATTTGAGTCTGTCTTAACTTTTTGTCATACTCTTGCATGTGGGGGACATTTTAGTGCCAAACGTACTGCTAGGAAAGTTTTAGAAAGTGGATTGTTTTGGCCAAGTCTATTTCGTGATGCCCATGAATTTTGTAAGAAGTGTTCCAGGTGTCAGTTTGTGGGTAATATTTCTAGGAAGCATGAGATGCCCCAACAACCCTTATTATTCTGTGAAGTCTTTGATGTCTGGGGTATTGATTTCATGGGACCTTTTCCCACTTCATTTGGTTACATATACATCTTGTTGGCTGTAGATTATGTGTCAAAGTGGGTTGAAGCAATCCCCACTCGTACTAACGACTCTTCTGTAGTGGTTTCCTTTGTTCGATCTCACATTCTTTGCAGGTTTGGCATTCCTAGAGCCATCATTAGCGATCAAGGAACTCATTTTTGCAATCGGAGTTTTCAGAGCCTATTAAGTAAATATGGGGTGATGCATAAGGTGGCCACCCCATACCACCCTCAAACAAATGGTCAGGCAGAACTCTCCAATAGAGAAATCAAGCTCATTTTAGAGAAGACAGTGCAACCTAACCGAAAGGATTGGAGTAAAAGGCTCGATGATGCACTTTGGGCATATCGCACAGCATATAAAAGTCCAATTGGCATGTCTCCATATAGGATTGTCTATGGCAAAGCATGTCATTTGCCAGTGGAGGTAGAGCACAAGGCATACTGGGCAATTAAAAGGTGCAACCTCGATCTTACTAGTGCTGGTATTGAAAGGAAGTTGCAATTGCAAGAGCTTGAAGAGTTAAGAAGAGAAGCTTATGAGAATGCTAGAATTTATAAGGAAAGAACTAAAGCAATCCATGACAAACTCATTATGAAGAGAGAATTTCAAGTGGGCCAAAAAGTTCTACTATATGTTTCCCGATTGAAACTCATGCCTGGAAAGCTCCGCTCGAGATGGGAGGGTCCTTTCATTGTCATTGATGTCTCCCCTTATGGAGCTGTGAAGATCAAAAGAGAGCCAAATGGAAAATGTTTCACTGTCAATGGACACCGCTTGAAGCCGTTTTTTGATGGATTCTCTACTCAGACAGCGTGACACCACGTAGACCCCGGTTGTATTCCTTCCTTCACTCTTTTATTTTGCTTTGTCATATTACTCATTGTCATACTACTGAGTTGAGTAGTGCCACGTATTACTTGTCTTTGTGATATACTATGACCGCTTTGCATTGAGGACAATGCAATGTTTAAGTGTGGGGGAGGGATCAACTGTGTTGAATGTGAAAATTTCAAGTTTTAAGTAACTTTAGTATGATGCATTTTTTATTTGAAAAGTGATTGATCATGTTTTGAGTTAGTGAACTAAGTGGCAATGAATTTGACTTTGGTGAATTTAGGCTAATGATCATATACACCTAGTGAGATTTTGAGCCTAATATACTTTTTCTGTGTGTACCCCTATTTCTGTACTTGATCTAGAACTTGATTTGAATCTTATTTGAGGCCACATTTTCTGCATGTGTATTTATAAAAATGATAAAGGCATTCATTTTCATTCTAGCCAGATAAGCCAAAAAGCCTACCCTTTTCATACATATGTCATTCGTTTAGCCCCTTGAGCCTGTATTCCTTCTAATTTGTCTACACCCATAGTCAATAAAAAAAATCCACCCTTTTGAATGTCTTGAGAGTTGAAGAGAATTGCATTATATCTGTTGTGGATGAAGAACATGCATAAAAGTAGGAACTGGGTCATTGTGAAAAATATGGTAGGTTATCTCAAAAAAAAAAAAACAAAAAAACAAAAATAAAAGAAAATAAAAGAAAACAAAAAAGAAAAAAGAAAAAAAAGAAATTGAAAAAGAAAAAAATATGAAAGAAAAAAAAAGAAAGGAGGAAAAAAAGAGAAAAAGAATGATGACTCGATTTAGATTTAGTTTGGTTTCTTGCATCCCACATTCTCTATTTATCATTCTCTTCATCTTTTAAGATATTTAACTTTGTTTTTCCAAACACTTGCCCTTTCTTTCTTAACATTAGCCCCACTACGACCTAATAAAAGTCCTTTGGATTTATGCATGCACTTGCTTTATTAGTGGTGGAGAACTTAGATTCTTGTCAAGCCTATGGAAAGAGTACTAGGTAGGGATGAATTTGAGTGTAAACACAAACCTATACACTTTTGAGAGAGAAGAGTGACATACACATTATCCTTGGTGAGGGATTTTTGGCTTAGGTTCCCCTTTATCAAGTAAATTGCCATGATGTTTGTTTCCTTGATTTATGAGAATATCACTTGGATATGATAAGTGTTGAAATGCTTTTGTTTTCTTATTACTTGTGATTGGAACATTCATTTTTTTTGAAGTTTTGGTTTAGTTTAGTTTAGTTTTAGTTTTGCTTTTATTTTATCCTCCCTTGGTCTTGATTTGTTTTGCCCAGGAGTGCAAAAGATAAGTGTGGGGGAGTTGATAAATCCCAATTTTATATATTTTATCCCACCTTATTTCATTTATTTTGGGGATTATTTTAGGCTAATTTGGAATTATTAGATAATATTTAGATTGTTAGCCTATTTTAGGAAATAATATAAATATGAATTAATTATAAAATATTGAGCTTAAATTATTAAATTATTAATATTCTGATTAAATAATATCTCTTGATATATGATAGATAGTGATTTTATAAGATCCTACGGTGCAGGATTTTTCAGGATAGCTAAAAGAAATCCAATGGTGAAATTTTAGGGGACTACTTGAATTTTATTGGGCTCAAGTTAATACCCTAAAAAGCCCTCTTTTCCCCTTCCCTTTTAATTAACTTGATTGCTAGGTTTTCAGGCTGAACACCGCGAGCAGATCACCACGCCGCTACACGCTCGGAAAGAAGAACGCAGGAATTGAAGGCCGAAACACAGAGGCGTAAGAGCTCATCAATTGTGATTAATTCCCTTCATTCTCACGCACAGCACAACTTCAATTCCAATTCAGCTACGGGTCCCACGTCCAATTAATCACCAATTCAATTCTCCATTGATTCCAAGAATCCATTCACGCACAAGCTACGGGACCCACGCTTCTTTCCTGTGCAAGCAATTGACTTTTATTCCTTAATTTCAATGGCCATAAGGAATTGCTTAACACGTGAAGGAAGGGAATCCATGGCAGCGTGAGTTAGTTGGGAGGCAATTTGGGAGGAGTATGGAGGAGGCTAAAGCCTAGGGCTTACACATGAAGATCACAAGGGAGTGTCTTTCTTTTTATCTTTTTAATTCGAACTTGAGATTATTTAGTTTTAAAATATTTCGAGTTGTATTAATTAAGAACAATCTAGTTTTAGATTGTAAACTTATTTCTTTTGGATTAGATTGATGATTTGAAGTTTTATGCTTATTTCTGGACTCTTGTTTGCAACATCTGGATTGTCAATTAAATTAGTAATTGAGTTTTCGTTATTAATTTAATTGTTAATTTGGTTTATCATCTTAATTGTTTAATTGGGTTGATAAATTATCTGGTTGTTCAATTAGATAATTGTAAACAAGATTTTCAAGATTATTTTATGATTGGTTTTAAATGGGTTTAATTAGCCACCGATTATTTCATTATGAGTTTTCTAGTGAAATATATGTTATTGAATTAGAGGGTTTCCCGTGTTCAATTGGGTAATTAAATTTATTAATCTCCCTTTGGTCTAATTAATTAATTTGGGCTAAGAAAGTTTACTCCTTGCAATTCCTAAGTTGTCCCCTTCGTCATCATAACTGAACTAGACCTTTATTATTTTATTTGCATTTAATCAATCTTTTTATTAGATTTTAATTATTTTCTCATAAGAAAACCCCCCAAAAATTGCATTCAACTCATATAGATTAATCTCATTCTTATATAGGTTTAAGAGTCAATTGCATTATTACATTCAGTTAGTTAATTGCATATAGGTAGTAGTATTTTGCATTCTAGTTTAGGTCCGTTTACATTCTACTGCATCTTTTATCACTTGAAAATTAGTCCTAAAGAAAACCCACAGCTTGCTCCTTGGGAGAATGACCTAGGTTGACCCTAAACTGCATAATTAATTAGGACCTAGTTTAATTGATCACTTTAACGACAAAAGTATCATTGATCATAGATGATATCTGTGTTTGCTTTGAAAGAAATGAAAATTCAATAGACTATATCTATATATACCCTTTTGATCTTGAGCATCTTTCGTTGGCAGATTTTGCTGTACTCTCGGATCAAGTAACGTTCCTATTCCCGGGTCTCTTCCTTCAGTAATGTATGCTTCATTGTGCTTTTCCATTAGTGCCTTCAATATCTGAACACTCCATTTATGCTTTTCTTTCACTTTCCTTATCTGGTTAACTATCTTCTCTGTCAAGCAAATTCATCACACAAAACAAGTATTGTTATATAAACTTAAACATACATGCATATATGAGCCACACATGAATAATAACATGATTTTTTATAACTTATTTTATAAATAAATACTAGAGTGAACTCGTACATGCATCTGTATAAATCTAAAATAGGCAATATTATTCACGATTTATAAATATCACGTGAGCAAGAAATGAGTGTACGTATACCAAATCCGGAGAAGCGAAACAAAGTTAGGCAGACAAAGACCAGAAGTTCATAAAAGGTGGTATAATTCTGTGGAATATTTTTATTGACATATGAGTAATTTGGGGCCTCTGGATCCACTCCTTTCTTCTTTCCTGCGCATCAAACAGATCAAGAATTCATTAATAGATGTCAAATCAAAATTCCCTCTCTCGAGAGGAGCATGATCTTTTAATTCTTGTTGGTTTTTATCACCTTCGCAGCTTGTTGATTTGGCCGATCCTCTCATGTAGTCCTTAATTTTTCTGAAAACTGTCATATATATATGTGTGTGTGTGTGTGTGTGAGTTTGTGAGGATATATAAAAGAGGTAATTAATGTGGCAAGGAAAGCACATATAAGAAAACATAATCACTAAGAGAAATATTGAGTTGTTGCATTGAATTAGAATATATTACCAGAGTAGCCACCCCAAAGGAACTGATAGCATGTCTGGTAGTTATCCGGGGCGGGGCACTTGTGTTCTGAGCTGTTATCTATTGAGGTTGTTGAAGTTATACTACAATCTGGATCATATTTCAATGGATCCACATGGACACCTTTCGTAAAAAACAATAATTATTTCACAGATCAAAGGCTCAAGTAATTAATTTTATTTATTTATTTTTTGCCATTGGAAAGAATATTCGCTAGTCTGATCTAGAAGGTCCACGTCTGAGTTTTTTTAAAATGATGATTTTTTATTTAAAAAATCATTTTTTTTCAACATATAATATTCCCTACAATCTTTAATATAAGACATATTTACCTAATTTGATTAGATTAAGAAAGTTGGTTGAATTAGTTAATATGACATATATTTTTAAAACACCTTACTCATTTTCTTTAATTCCCTTTTCTCATTAATTATTATTAAAAGAGCATCAATAGAGGTGAATCAGGAAAAAATGACAAATATGAAAATCATATCTTATATTTAGAACCAAAATCAACTCCCAGATATGTTTTATATTAATGATCGAAGGAGTAGTTAAGAAATTATCTTTGTTTAAGTTTCTATACCCATTAAAATAATCTCTTAAAAAATAAATCAGATCTGAAGGCTATATGCTTAGCTCTCTAAGCAAAGGAAACCAGTGTGTGTGTTTATGATGCTTTAATTACAAACTATATAATCAGTGTGGTGGTGTGCATATACTTACAGTAGTATATTATTTGCTTCCACCAGGAGAGGCTCAGGCCACTTCTGAAGGCAGAAGGTTTGCTGGCAAGCACATGAAGAGGAGTTATTCCCTTCACATTGGATTTTCCCATAAGATCTGGGTACATGTTGATGATGTGGAATGCCAAATCTACAAGTGCGTGTTAACAATACAACACACACAAACAATCAAATTAATATGTGTATCATCAAACAAACATACGTAGCCACGAATGATATATATATGTGGATGATGGGTGCTCACCAAAATGCTCTCTCCTAATGACAGAGTGAAGGGCAGTATCTCCGGCACCGATGGTTCTTCGAAGAAACTTATAAGGTTTTTCTCGCTCTCCTAAGCTTGTCTCACTAGCAGCACGGTGGAGGAAGATGAAGGTAGGTTTCCTGTTGTGGAGAGCCGCCATGTAGATGGGTGTCTCGCCCCATTTGTTAGTGACACTGAGTAAATCCAGGCCCATGTTTTCCCCTGCCTTTACGATACACTCGCACATTTTGACTGACTTCCTTGTGGCTGCGCGATGCAGAGGGGTTTCGCCTCTGTTATTCTTCATTTTCAGAGCTTTTTTGTTGTGACTGTCGACGATTGACCCTACAAGCTTCTCCACAACATCTTCTTTGTCATCACTGATGGCCACGTGCAGGGCAGTGTCTTTTGAGCTCGTGATCACACTTCTCTGAAGCCATGGTTGTGTTTTGTATAAGTCCACCACCTTTTCCCATTCACCTCTGAAAGTGGGCTGTGATAATTCATTTTCTTCTTCAGCAACTACCCCGGCTGGTGAAGCTGAAGCACCAAATGGAGAATCATCACTCTCTGAACCAGCAAATGAAGAAGGAAAATCATCCATATCCATCAGTTCAAGTTTGAGGACTATGTGGTGAATTATGATATGATCCCCATTCAGGATTATGTCATTTTATACGCACCAAGCTCCTCTGCCCTTTATCAACACACTATTAACACATCAATTACTTGATTAACTTCAGAAATGAAAAAGATTAATAGTTGGGGACAGCGTTAATCTGAATGAAGGTTAAAAGTAATAAATAAAATAAAAGGATAGCAAAAAAGGCCATGAATTAAATCCGTCTAACCTCTCTTTTATGATATACAAAACAGATAGATACCTTTCGTGTTCATGAGATTATCAGAAGAATCATTAAAAGCAGAAAGCATTTTGCCTCTCGCAAGTGGCCGGTGCGGATTAGAGAGAGGGAGAATATAATGCATAGAATAGACGAGAGGATGACGCAAACCGAGCAGCTTCTAGTTCCTACGTGTTGGGAAAGATTCATTCTAAAGTGACGATATGTTCATATATATGTGTGCCAACACTGATGACACTTTTTTAAAGTTATGCTGTGCGATTCTTTCTATTTCTTTCTCTCTTCTTTACAACTGTCTATAGCTAATTAACTAATTACTTCCACACCTTAACTTCACAATTTAGAAATCTTGAAAGTTACAAAATTGAATCAGGGAGAGAACTTTGGCTGGCTTTTGCTGATACGGGAATATCTGCGTGCCCTAAAAAAAGCAGCAGTCACATATACCGTTGTGTTTATATATATATATATATATATATATGGCTGAAGACTTGAGGGACAGTTTAGAGCTATTTCTTATGTTATGCGTATTAGCGTATATATACCTTCGCTTTAAATCTAGGTTTACTCTTTACTTCGTTCTGTCCATCGAGTTTACCCATAAATATTACTACGTTGATCAAGGATAACACTAACTTGATTGCTTTTATATAGCTATACAAATTCATACCTAATATTGCATGAATTCTCATCAAGTTTATTTGTTTTTTCATGATCGAGTAGTTGTTATATATTATATAACTGCTTAATTGAATTGCAGGGCATAAAAGAAATTAAACCAAGAAGAGGCACTATATGTTATGTGTATGCTTAGAAAATAAGGACCAATACCATATGCACAAGAGATGATAATTTTTTGAAGTTTAGTATGTAGGTTTGGTGAGAATTTAGACATATAATTTCTACAGTTATGTATATAATTTACCCAGAAAGCTATTAATGTAATTATTTACATATAATTAATTAACAAATCATCTCATACAGATGATGCAATTGAAAACCGGTTGAGCATCCAAACTTGTTTGATCTAGATCATCTAGATATAAATATGGGAAAATTACATTCTAGTCCAGAATTAATTACCAAAAGATCTCGGGCCAGAATGTTATTACAAAAAAGTCCCTTGTAATTAATTAAAAAATTCTCAATTCGCATTTACAACTGAAAATGTTATATATACAACTGAAAATGCTATATTAACAACACAAATTCTCAATCCGCATTTACAACTAAAAATGTTATATTAATAACTGAAAATGCATTTTGAGTTGTTAATATAACATTTCTTATTGTAAATGTGAATTGATAATTTTTGTTGTTAATATAACATTTTCAATTGTAAATATAACATTTCCAGTTGTAAATACGGATTCAATTAATTACAAAAAAGTTCCAAAGACTTTTTTGGAACTTTTTTGTAATGACATTCTGGCCTGAGATCTTTTGGTAATTAATTCTGGTCCTTGGGACCAGAATGTAATTTTCCCTATAAATATTTAAGTTGATGATCTTAAAATAAAAATTATTTTTTTATAAAAAAATGGTATCGTTAAGAAATTATATTTATTGATATTCATAAAACCCTTCCTCGAAGAAAAGCCTCATAATAAACCATTTTTACATCCACATCAAAAATTCAGAAGGGAAGTCCTATTTAGGACTGAATATATAAAGAGGGGTATGGGGAGTGGGGAGTGGGGAGTGGGGACAGCGTTAATCTGAATAAAGTAGTAAAAGAAATCAAAAGAGAGTAAAATATATTGAATACTCCTATATTATCTAAATTATACAATCATTCCTTCCATTTTAAAAATGTGTATAGATCTTACTTGAAATTAAAATATATATTACAAAAACATACCTTATATATTTGAGATTTCATTTCATCTATTTAACCATTAGTTAACCGCTAAATTTGACTATTAAACATTTTCTTTAACCAAAATATCCCACTTTTAACAAATTAACAAGCATTTATATTTGCTTAAACTAATTTTTTATTCAAACAAAAAATAAATCTAATACATATATGTTCAAAATTTGCAACATATCATAAAAATTATTAATTTGTATTATACTATACAATTTTAAATTTTTTTTTATCATTTTTATGAAAACTTATTTCTTTAGTATTCTTTTAATGACTAAAAACGTATTTATTTCATTTTTACCCAACACCATTATTGAAAATGTTATTTTAAAGATATTATATAACTTATATTAGTTTTAAATTTTAATTTTATTACAAAAAAAATTGCACAAACATTTATAAACACGTTTATTTAAGTATGTATCTATTAAAAAAATTATTTTTAATTAAATTTTCTATTTTTGCATTAGATTAATTAAGTCTTTATATCAATATTAAAAAAATTGACAGACAACTATTTGTATAAGTAAAAAATAAATTAAGAAAAATAAAAGGACTCTTAAATTACTTAAACAATTTTAGAGAAAAAAAGGGAATTAGTAAATAAAATTTATTTAAATATAAATTTTAATTAAAAATAAAAATTGCTAACGAAATTAATTGTTTGGACTTAAGTGTGTATTTTAAAAATAAAGGAGAGGTTGTATAATTAAAGCAAAATGTAAGAGAGGCTAGAATATTTTACTCAAAAGGAAAAAAAAAAAAAAGGAAGAAAACAAAGTGTATGGCAAACTACCAGCTTTTTTTTTTTTTTTTCTCTGAACAAAATAAAAAACTACCAGCTTTTTTTCAATAGCCAAAAAAATAGTCATCTACCAAGCCCAGAAAATTTAGAGATATCCAATATAGAATATAAGTGAATTCATATTGCTCAAGCCTTAAACTTATATAAATGAAGGTTAAGTAGTAAATCTGTCCTGGAAGTACATGTTTAAAAGCAATGTTGCCCTGAAAGTTTATTTGAGTTCAATGTTGCCCCGGAAGTCTAAAGATATAGCAATGTTGCTCTTTCCCGTTAAAAAGTTAATAATCAATGTCGATTTTTGATAGTTAACATTAATTTTTTAATAGAAAAAGGGCAACATTGCCACATTTTTAGACTTCTGGGGCAAAATTGAGTCTAAAAAAGCTTCCAGAACAACATTGTTCATCAATGTATACTTTCGGGGCGGATTTTAAGTATAAATGAATATTAAACAATATGCATATACCATTAACATCATAACTAGTGCAATAATTTTAAGTATATTTAAACCATTTTAAATTCATATGTAGTAGCATACCTCATATAATCAAAATATCACATCTCTTGCATGTAGAAATTCTGGACAAAGTCTCCCCTGTAAATTAGACTTCCCGAAAATTCCATAATGACCCAAATTTTCATAACAATATTAGGAGCTCCACTCCACCATAATAGACAGACACAGACATAGAGACAGACAAACAGACACACACACACACTTCCCGCACCTCCCCCCCCCCCCCCCCCCTCCAAAAAAAAAACAATGGAAGATAAGGATCCGTCTTATAGGCTACATGGAGCACCGAAACAAGATTTACCAACATACACAAAAGAGCTTAAAGATTTACATTGAATTAGGAACCGTTTAAATGGCACTTCAACTTCAGTCTAGCCATATTGATCTTGGTGGTCACTAAGGGAACATGATCAGCTGCACTATCTAAGGTCAAAAATATTTCCAGAGAATAATGCCTTATTTATAAAGTTCAATGAAATACTAATTAAAGAAAATATTTTAAACAAAATAAACTTTGAATAATAACAATATGATAAAACAAACTTCAATTCATATAATATACAATCATAAACATAAATGAAACTATATAAAATACCTTAATAGAATAAATCCAAGCACGTAATAAAATAGTTTGTTTAACACAATTAGTTTAAAATGATAATTCTCAAATCTCATATTTTTGTAAGTCTTCAACATAATAGGAAACAAGTGTGGGCACAAAGTCAACAAGGGTAACTAACAAAGCGCAACTCAAGGCCATGAATACAAATGTGAATACACATTTCATGAAGGTGAGTAACCAAGCACAACCCAAGGTCACGAAATAAACACAAGTACAAAACCCACAAATACAAGTATAGGAACAAATTCCATGAATATCAGATGTGAGTAATGTGCTCACAAATGTCAAGGAGCTTGAGATTAACCATAGGACATCAAAAATTAACAATACTGTTGTTAGTAATCAATATTCTATATTCAGTCATTTTAAAAACGTTCATGTCTGGGGCCCAATTTATCAGAGCAATGAAAAGTTTCTTCTTTCAATACCATGGTAGATCGTATCAAGTACGTCATAATAAAATACCTCAGAATGAATGCTCACGAACAGTATTTCAAACTATCCTTCAAACTCGATCTATCGACAAAAACCCTTCCCAAATAATAAAACTTGCGTACAAACATTCCAAAATATAAGACTATTTTAATATGAAAATTTCTGTGAGAAAATCGACAGTTTCCTTGGCATTTTCATACATAATCATAAATTATAATATGGAGTGATAGGAGGAGAATAAAGAACAATAAATGAAGTAATCAATTTATACTCATTTCAATATCATCAATAAAAGCATCAAACAAGTCGGATAAACTTTCCTTGATAACATCATCCTTAAAATTTGGGGTATTAGATATAAAAATACAACAAGTAGTAAAATATGTCATTTATAAATTTTAAAAAAAATTATAATGGGATGTTATTCACACACCTATTACACTCCAAAAAAAAAACATAACTTACTCGATCCCACTAATTTTGTAACAATTCTTACTCCATGATTCCTAAACACCAACCATTGCATAACTATCACTCTTAATATTTAAACCTTATTGATCTTTTTACATTTACAGCAGTCCATGATAATCTGATAATCACAATCAAAATCTGCAATCTCTACAATTTAGAAAGAGAAGAGAAAACACCTAATCTTTAACAAACACAGTTTATGCATTAAACCAAAAAAAAAAATAAAAAATCAGGTGATAACATGATTATCATTACCTCATATTGCTAACAAACAACTTCAAACAACTACAATAGATAATAAAGTTCCCTAAATTAAATATATTAACATTTAACTTGTAATTTCCAGACATCATAATTTTCCTTTTCAGAAAAAAAAAATTCAGCAAAATACCTATTAAAAAAAATTCTTTTAAGAGGTTATAGAAAATAAACCGCCCCTAAATCTTACACTTATTTCAAACATCCAGCAGCAGAGGAACGAAGATATACCTCAATCTCATGTATATGACGCCACACCCAATCAGAATGAGGGATTGGATATGTTACACATACACAAAACACGATAGCAAGAAAGGAGCAGAGTTTTAAGCCTACCCTGCATCCAAAACAAAAAAAATCAGCGAGCAAAGCAGAAGAAGAAGCTCTGAAGAACCAGAGAGGAAAACGACGCTCAATGCATCCATGCTTAGCAACAACTCAGAGAACTGATGAAGAAGAAGAAGGCTGATCTGAAAATCCGTCCACGCTAGTGACAGATAGGGAGAATGAAATTGATGGAGAGGAGGAATAGCGATGGGCATCTCAAACTTTCAGGTCCCGTTGGGTTCACAAAATTCGGACCATGGAAAGGGAAGTTGGGAAAGTTCCCACTTAAAAATCACGTTTGGCGCACGTGGGTTCTGGTGAGTTCGATTCCCTCCTGTGGCTGAGCTCCCACGAACGTGGGAAGGTGATTTCTAGCTCAAAATGGCGGGATCTGAAAAATGTTCCCGGGAGGTCGAAAATTTCGATAAAAAAAGATCCTGAAAACTTCAAACAGAGCAGCTGATGCTCTTCGATGCTAGAACGGCAAGCTCCGACAATCACGAGCTGTGAGAGAGAAAAGCAGCAGCTGCAAGGAGTGGATCTGAATCTTGCTTTGTCACTGGTCAAAGGACAGGTGTAGAAGACTATCAAAACCAAGTAAGATGAAATGGGTGTTTAATTTTTGTGATGATTTTTCTCCGATAGCGTGATGCTCGTGAACCAGAGTGAATGTGAAATGGTTGAAAGTGTTTTATGTCTATGGTTTTGTGCTGAGTAGTATATAATGTAAAACAGAAGTTGGACCTGATAAACCAATATGTGTCGTTCAAACTGGATGGCATGGTTTGTGTTTTCGAAACAATGAGTGACTGGTAATTATATTATGAAAGTATTTGAATGTAGCTGATGGTATGTTTTTTTTTTCTTGGCAGCTGTGAATATGCCCAATATCTTCTCAGTTCAATCACAAATTCCTCCTCCACCAACAGATGCTGCAGGCCCTATGTTCATCCCAGTGAACCTCTCTGGTTTAGGAACTGCATCGACAAGACATGCCACTCCTAGGAAGTCCCCAGCTAAGAGGAAGAAGAAGAATTAGGGACATTTTAGTTTACATATCATGTTTACAGAGTTTTTGTAATGATTCAGGATTAGGTTGCCACTTATTGTAAGTCATTTGTCATGGATTGTTGTTTACTGTACTGGTGTAGTTGGTATCATGCAAGTTCGAACTTAACTATTTAGTTCGAACTTCCACATCTGTGTTGTTTTGCAATTTCAGTTAGAACTATGTTTGGTTTATCTATTTATCTATTGTACACGTTAGTTTCATGCTACTGTATGGTGTATGACAACAAACTTGCATTCTCTTCATTAAATAGTGCCCACTGTTTACACTTTCGTACATACATGGATTTTAAGTTGTCATGTTTGCTTTTTCCCACTTACATTGGAAGTTCTGCACCATTTGTGGGCTGCAATGTGGACATTTCAGTGAAGTTTGTCTTCATTGATATGTAGCATTTGAGAAGGCTAAAATAGATTAATTATAATTGTTTTGACCCATTTTGATTTAAATGGAAATTATGGTCCTATTGTACCCAGTGAAGTTTGTCTTTATTAAAAATGTAGCATTTGAGAAGGCCAAACTAGTATATTTAAAATTGATGTCACCCATCTTGGTTTATGGCAGCAATTATGTCTTCCCACATATGGTGTTTTATGTTTGGTTTATCTGTTTGTACAGGGCATGCATCCTCTTCATGGGATATGAGTGGGATTAGGTTTTATTATACTGTATGGTTAATGACAGCAAACTTGCATTCTCTTCATGAAATAGTGCCCTCTATTTACACTTTTGTACATACATTGCAGTTTAAGTTTTCATTTTTACTTTTTCGCACAACCTTTGTAAGTTCTGCATAATTCGTGGGGTGCAATGTGGACCTTCCAGTGAAGTTTGTCTTCAGTGATATGTAGCATTTGAGAAGGCCAAAATAGCTTAATTATAATTGGTTTGACCCATCTTGATTTAAATGGAAAGTCTGGTCATATTGCTTCTAGACAAGTTGTCTTCATTGAAAATGTAGAATTTGACAAGGCCAAACTAGTATATTTAAAATTGCTTTGACCCATCTTGGTATAAATGGAAATCATGATTATATTGCTTCCTGTAGAACAAATTACGCAATCCACACCATTACGCAATCACCCATCTTGTACGCAACTCTGTTTTTCCTGAATAACATATAAAAATAAATTTCATGCACTTCAAAATTTCAGGGGTTACCCCCATTATTCTCATTAGATTTCGTTTTTTACTTTATCATTGCACCACTTACGTTCAATATTCAATTTTCATTTTCTGTTCGTCTTCAAAACTCATGGCTGGACCAGATTTTTAATTTGGTGATGTGCCCTATTATTGCTCCCATGTCCGTCGTCCTTCTCACTGCCGGTAGCCCTTATGATTGTCGCACTTTCAGATCCCTTCGACGTCTTCAACTCTCCAACATGCGATTTCCGTTGCTCTGTTTCTCGCACATTCGAAAATGAAAAACCAGAGTCTGTTTTCTGTCTTTTTTAAAAGGGTATTCTGGGAATTTTAGCTTATGTTCCCACTTAACTAATTGCCATTTCTTCTAACCAAACATTTTATTTTCCCGTAACTTAAGTTATATTCCCATGTCAACCAAATAGTTTTAAACTTTTTAAGTTCCCTCTTATCTTCCTTTCCCTTCCCTTCCCTCTTTTAATATTCCCTAAACCAAACGAGACCTCAGACTCCTGAAGCTTCCCGTATGTACGATGCCCAACGGAAAAAAATCTCATTTCTTTTCCTTTCTGTTAATTTGCATAAAGACATTCTAGTAATTTTAAAGATTTAAATTCTAAAATTTAATATCTACATTTTTTTTTCCATTGAATCATTTTATTTCAAAGGACGTATTCTTCAATAGTTAATTTGCATCTATCTTTTTTTTTTGGTTTTCTTTTAATAATCAATTTACAACTTGAGATATAGATAGGAGATAAGCAATCTTGTTATCTTTTATTCATACTATATACTTTCATGTTATTGATTTACTAAGTTAATTTATTTTAACCATAATTTCTTTTTTTATTATTCATAAATTCCTCGGTATTTAAATGGAGAGACCGAAATATATAGAGTATACAACCAAAATCAAATTTGAAATTCAAACATATTCTATTTACATTTATTTCCTATCTTTTGTACCTCTCCTACAATTTCGTCATCCCTCCTATTACCATTATTATTACTCGCTATCATTTGGAATCGAAATTTTTTTGGAACATTACCGTCAATTAGTTATTTTTTTCTCATTTATTAATTAATATCATTATTTTAATTCCCAAATATATGGTTTATTAAATGATCATTCAATTTACTGTCACTAGGTTTCTTTTTTCAATTACCAGAAAAATACCAGAATTCATTGCTGGATCGAGCATTTTTTTTCATCCTTAAAGTAAAAGTAACATTAAACATAAATTAATTCATAACGCCTCCAAACGGAAAACCTCTATAAAAAATTAGAAACACACACACACACAAATTATTTCATTGCATATATTAAAACCAACAACGAATCAGATACATTGATTTATGAGGCTGATCATGTATATGATTGGTTGGAGGGATTCATAAACACCCTGGAGAAACAAAGCACACACACAACACATTACTTTTCCAGTTTATCCCAAAAAACAAAAGCGCACACACTCCTCATGGCTAATAGCAAATATTTATATGTATATGGAATCATAAATGTCCAACATGATGTGATTGAGAAACGCGCCAGACAATGGCTTTCAAATGAGCCGGGTAGAGTGGAAACTATGCGATTGCGTAGAAGGAAATAGGAAGACAAGTGGCGGCATAAAGAGGGAACACTCCTCGCTTGAATCTGTCCTCAAACACGAAGAAATGAGCAGCACAGAAAGATATGAGTATTGAGGCAATGGACACTGTTCTGATGTAAGAACAATAATGATTGGACTTGTCCCAGGATTGGATCCCAAGGCCTACATACCCTTATAAGAGATCAAAGTCCACGTAGTTCAATACACAATTAGGCGTTTAGCCAGAGAGGGTGGGGTGTGTGCTCTGTGTGCATCGAGTAGTAAAAGATTGAGTATTAGCCTCTGCGTACCTTGTGAGCATATACTAGTTTATATATATAGTGTACCTGAGATATTGATCCGTTGTTTAATCCGCTTATGGTGCATCCACGTGGTCCCACTCATAACTGCCCCACTATCTGCATGATATATGGCGGTTAGCGAGATTATAGGAATAGTATCTTACCAGAGATTGGACTCTTCAGTATTGGGCCTATTGTAGTGAAGCCCAATTTGTTTGTCTGTAACAGATGCTCCCAAGCTCGGTGTTTCAGGCTTTTGATATGCCGAGGTTAAGCGACTTTGAACTGTTTTTAATTTTGCCATTTGAACACGAAGCTTTTGCTATCTCAGACTTGGGTTTGCAGTCCCTTATGTCAGAGGATTAGGATAGTAATCTCATATCTCAGATTTGAGACTTATGGTCCCTCCCTGCTCTTAATTGGGGCTGATCCTTCCCGTTTTCAACTAGTACCGACTTAGCTCATTTTGCCGATTTTGCATTGTGCCTCGACTTTTGTCTCATCCGACTTACACCGTTACGTCATGCCGAGTTATGTTTCTCCATCATATGTCTCCATGGTTGCCCCCAAGTCCGCGGTATAACGTGAATTTGGCATTCGAATAGGCATCCGTAAGTCTTAGGTGTTGGAATGCGTAACAGCGTATCGAAACTGATGCCACATATCTCTAACAGCCGTCTTTGGTTTTTGCACTCATTAAATGCTTGTGACTTTTCGAAAAAGCCATGATTGCATTTTGGCTTTAGGGTTTTACCTAAACCTCTGTGCTTTTCTGACGTTGCGAGTCCTATCGTTTCACATTAGCGCCCGTTAAGGGGTTTTTTAAACACGCCTTTTCAAGTCTGCTTCTATATAACCTTAGATGTTGCGATGTTTTTCCTTTTTTACGCCCTGAGATTCCTGCTACTATCAAAAGAAAACACTCCCGGTCCAAACATTCCAAGTCTAAGTCTCGCTCTTCATCTTTATCAAGTTCTTTCTTTCCAGGTATACTTTCCTCACCAGTTCTTATTTTTGAATTCGCTTGCTGCTTTTCCTTCTGTTATTCTAAAGGATTTTTTTCTTTTTCTAGGTGAACTGTTGCATCCCTGGGTAGTGTTTTTAGTTCTTGTGGGATTCTGGGTTTCGGGTGTTATTTTGTCTTGGTCTTCTTGAACTGCTCTGGGTTTTCATGGATGAAAACCCAGATATTCCCGTAGACATGTACGGTAGACCTATTCTTGAGGAGGATAGAGAGTTTGTTAAGCAAATGCCAGAAAAAATGGCGTACTAGTTTTATGGTGTTCCTCGTTCTAAGGAATATATGAAAGCAAACGCTCTTAAACCTTCGGGTAGTGGCAGCCTTAGAAGCAAGCTTAGGACTCCTCCCCCATCTTCTCCTCTAAGAGCCTCTCAGTCCCCTGTGCCTTGGCCTTCGATATCCACTAGAGCTATTCTGACTTCAGTCACACGGCTTTCATCTCCCATTAGGGCCGTTCTTGTCTCGGCCGCACGACCTTCGACTCCCATTAAAGCTGTGCCAAACTTGGCCATGTGGCCTCCTCCTCCTAGAAGAGTGACTTCAACCTCGACCATCCCTTGTGAAAATTGCCAGCATGAATACATTACCTATGTTGCGCTTGGTCGGGAGGGGGTAGCTGAAACAATGCTTAAAAGTTGCACTCATGGGGTTGTTCCCATCCTCACTTCAAAGAGTGGGTCGCATCTCATGTCTGCATGCCGAGGTAGATTTCTATTTAACTCATCTCTTTCCTTTTTTGTTTTATTTATATAGGTATAAATGACATCTTCGCCTCAAAGTAGTGAACAGTCGGTGGCCGAGGAATCAGGTTCTACCGACATAATTCACAGTCTGTGTCATTTCGTCATATGCCCAGAGGTCATGGGGATTCCAAACAAGATGACTTAGGAAGAGTTTAAGGGGCCCATGCTTAGGGATCGTGATGGGTATACCGTCCGGTTGCCTTTAGAAAGGGAGTTAGTTGCTACTTGGCGGATTGGGGAGGCACCCCACTTCTTTTTCATGAACCGAGATGTGGTCACACTTCTTGGTACCTCATTTCCTTTCTCCGACTTCATCATTCACGTCCTGAATCATTTAAGGCTAGCCCCCACGCAGTTGCATCCCAATAGCTGGGCGTATGTTCTCGCTTTTGAGAACCTTTGTAAAGAACAAGGGCTAGCCTGCACAGTTCCTTTGTTTTTCCACTTTTTTCCCCTGTGAACGCTTACAAAACCAAGGAACAGCCTATAAAATTTGAGTGGACCGTTCTTAGGGGAATCTAGGGTAATAAACTTTTTAATCCTTACACCGAATCATTCAAAGGCTTTAAGTCGGCCTATTTTATGGTTGAAGCCATTCCTTTAGAGACGCTGTGGTTTCTCCGTTTAAATAACCTTGGAGGGTTAGAAGAAAATTTTCCCCTTTGCTGGACTAGCGATCATCACAACTTAGGGTCCAAGGCCTTCAACCCTAAAGCAATTACACTTACCCCGGTTGAGGAGAAAAACAAGGAATTCTTAAGAGATCTTGGCAGGACAATGGGGCCTTTTGATGTCGAGGTTTACTTGTTTGTTCCTTTAAAGAAGAAGAGAAAAACAAGTATGCCGACTTATGTAATGTTTTCTTTCATACTTGGCATTTATTTTTGTAAGTTTTTGACGGTTTTCTTTTCTGTGTAGAAATGACTATTTCTTCAAAGCTATCTATACCAGTAGTTCTAGCCTTTATAAAGAGGCTAGGCAGGAAATGGAAGGTACCTGAGCCCTCCAAGGGCGGCTAAACCTTGCCTCCTAAGAAATCGAATGTTGCTCATACTGAGCTGACCATTATCCCGCCCTCGTCTCCGTCTCCGACTGTCGGCGTTGTTACGACCTCGCCTTCCAATTCAACTCAATCCCCGAGTAAATACGTCATACCGTCTTATCTATTTGAAAATGCGATTGACTCGGGGATTCGCAATGGCATTCGCCCTCCACTGAGTTAGCTTACACCTCTGCTGGCAACTTCTAAGGAAAAAAAATGCTGCTAGATATTGAGCAACACGCGGTCTGTGCTGCCGAGCTCGCCCAAGCGATCGTTTTCTTTAAGTCTCCATGGGCACAGATGGACGCCAAGCTCAAATCCACTATAATGAAGAGGTCTGAGGCCATCAAGGTGGCCGTAGAGGTCGCAGTTAAGGCGGCCGAGGACACTCAGGATAAGACCATTGCCGAGGTAGAGAAGACAAGAAAAATTGTTAAGGAGAAGATTAAGGCGGCTCAGCTGGAGTTAAAGGATGAAAGGCGGAAGCATGAAGAGGATGCCACCGAGATATCTCGTCTGAGTGTTGCCCTGAAAGACCTGAAAAGATTAGATGGCCCTCGACACAACCTACATTGCCGATCTAGTGAAGGGCGTGGAGGAGTCGTTTAATAATGCCATAGTGCAAGTGGTCTTCCTCAACCCCAACACCACTCTTAACCTTGAGGATACTCGGTTTGATGGGGTCGTCAAGGATGGGAAGATCGTCCCAGTTAGCACCTTAGATGAGTCGGCTGGAGAGGGCCCGCCCGGGGTAGGAAGGGATACTAAAGTTCAACCGACTGACAACACTGAATCTCATCCTTCTACTCTACCGGATGCTGAGGCAGGCCCATAACTTTGTCTTTCACTTTTCTTTTGTTCTCTTGGCGGGGTTTGTCCCTTTGGCGTTTCCTTTGTAATCGCAACTTGCACTTTAATGAACAATTATGTTGAGTTTAACTTGTTCAATATTTCGGTGATGCATACTCAACCAAGTCATTAACAACACTTAAGTGCTTTATTCCAAGTCATTAACAACCTTATAGTTCAAGATTGGTTTAACCGAATCCTAACTTAGCCGGCTTGATCAAGGTTGGCATAACGGGCTCAACTTGTGCATGACTTTCTTGTCATGTATGTCCATCAGCTTTGTCGATTTCCAATTCATTTAAGAATTTATGATAGGCTTGGCAGTTTAAACCGTCGCATTGAATTATCGACGATTAGTTTGTTTGCCGCTTTCGCTTGACCATTAGATTGCAGATGTTCAACCAAGGCGGAATGCTAGGTAATCTGGAAGTTGGCCATCATCTTGCAGAAACCTTTATCCGCAAATTGAGTTCCATTGTTAGTGATAACTTCTGCCGGGATTCCAAAGCGAGCGATGATATTTCTTTCCATAAACTTTTGCATGTGAGCCGAGGTTATAGAAGATAGTGGTTCAACTTCAATCCATTTAGTAAAATAATCCACTATGACTATCAACCATCGTATATGTCCTGGGGCTCTTTAGAATGGCCCTAACATATCAAGCCCTCATTTGTAGAACGACCATGGTGCTGATATATACTTTAGCTCGGCTGGAGGAGTTCGAAAGACCTTAGCATGTTTCTGACAGCTATCGCATCTCCGGACATGATCCCTTGCGTCTGCTGATAACGTCGGCCAGTAATAACCAGCCCTTATTGCTTTCTAGGCTAATGCCTTGGCTCCTATGTGTTGCCCATTGATGCCTTCATGTATTTCAGCCAACACATATTACGCCTCATTGGAACTGAGGCATTTCGCCATTGGCACGTGCAACCCTTTCCTGTATAGCTAATCATCCACCATCACGTAGGATGTCGCCATTCTTACCAATTTCCTGGCCTCCATAGATTCATCTAGGAGAATTCCTTATTCCAAATAGTCGGCAATAGGTTTCCTCCATTCATCCTTTCCTGTTATGACCATTACACATGTCGAAACTTGTAATCTCTGTTGTATTATGGTTCGGTGGTTTCCAGCTCTTTGAGTGCTGGCAAGCTTAGATAGAATGTCAGCTCTTGTGTTGTCCCCTCGGGGGATATGCCTTACTTCTACTTCATCAAAATCAGCCACAATGGTTTTAACCTTTCCAAGGTATTTAACCATTAACGACCCTTTAGCCTGGTAAGACCTGTTTATGTGTGATGCCACTAACTGGGAGTCCGTAGATACCTGTACATTCCTAACTCCATTTTCTTTTGCTTGGAGTAATCCGACTATAAGGGCCTCATACTCATCTTGGTTGTTAGACGTTTTAAAACTGAGGCTTAAGGGATATTTGATGGATACTCCCTCTGGGCTTTCTAGGATGATGCCAGCCCCACTTCCTGCTGAGTTTGAAAAACCATCTACAAACAACTTCCACTAGGGCTTTTCTTTGATACTTTCTCCCGAAGTGATTTCTACTATAAAGTCAGCTAAGGCATGAGATTTTATTGCATGTCTGGCTTCGTAGCTAATGTCGAACTCGGACAGTTCTATGGCCTAGCTTGTCATCCTTCCTGCTAAGTCGGGTTTGTGCAGTATCTGTCAGATTGGTTAGTTAGTTCGGACTACAATAGGGTGGCTCTGGAAATACTGGCGCAGTCGTCGAGCCATGATCAACAATGCGAAAGCCATCTTTTCTAGCCTTTGATATCGCATCTCCGCCCCCTGGAGAGCTCGACTTACAAAGTATACTGGCATTTGTCCCTCTTTCGGCTCTTGTACCAAAGCAGTGCTTACAGCTTCCTCGGCCACCACTAGATAAAGGATCAGGACCTCACCTGGTGTAGGTCGGCTTAACACAGGTGGGGCCACAAGACATTACTTTACCTTTTCGAAGGCTGCCTCGCATTCTGCACTCCAGTCGTACATAGCCTCCTTTTTGAGCAATTTGAAAAAGGGGAGTGAGTTTTCCGCCAATTTCGGGAGAAATCGACTTCATGCTGCGAGCCTTCCTGTAAGCTGTTGGACCTCTTTACGACACATGGGAGCCTTCATATCCAACATCGCTTGGCATTTATCAGGATTGGCCTCGATTCCACAATGGGTTAACATAAAACCCAAGAATTTTCCTGACGAGACTCGAAAGGCACATTTTGTCGGGTTAAGTCGGATTTGATGTGCACGCAACTTGTCAAAAGTCTGTTGCAAATCTTGAATATGTTGTGCTTGGTCTTCTGACTTAACAATCATGTCATCGATGTACACTTCAACATTTCTTCCCAACTGGCCTTCAAAGACCTTCGCCATCATTCGTTGGTATGTTGCTCCGGCGTTCTTTAAACCAAAACGGCATAACATTGTAACAATAATTGGCCCTTTCTGTGATGAATGTCATCTTCTCCTGATCCTTGGGATGCATGGCGATTTGATTGTACCTCGAATATGCATCCATGAAGGACAAGAGTTTAAAACCTGAGGCATTATCCACTAACTGATCGATATTAGGCATAGGAAAAGCATCCTTGGGGTATACCTTATTTAAGTCTTTGTAATCCGTGCAAACCCTCCATTTCCCATTGGGCTTCTTCACCAGGACTACATTTGAAAGCCATGTAGTATATTGGACTTCCTTGATAAAACTAGCCTTCAAGAGGTCTTTAACATGCTCTTCAAGAGCGGTTATCCTATCTGGGCCCATCTTTCGTTTCTTCTGTGTGACCGGGGTGGATCTGGGTTGAATTGTAAGCTTGTGGCAACAAAACTTTGGATTTATTCCCAATATGTCAGCTAGCCCCCATGTAAATATGTCGGCGTTCTTTCGCAAACATTCTTTCAGCGCTATACCAACTTTCGTGCTTAATTCTTTTCCAATTTTTGTAGTTTGTCCTGGCTCATTGCCGAGAATAAAATCTTCTAATTCTCTACTGGGCTCTGCCCTTCGAATCTTCTCCTCCTCTCTCATATCCAACTTGACCAGATGAATGGTGTCACTCTTTGGGGCAGTTTGGGAAGAAGATGGATCCTCTTTATTCCCCTTTATCGAATCATAATAACATTGTCATGATTCTTTTTGGTTGCCGCGGATAATCACTACCTTATTCTTCTTACCAATCATCTTCGCCTTTTGGTGCTTTGTGGACACTAGCATGTCCCAATTATGGATGGTTAGTCTTCTAAGAATAATGTTATAAGGAGAAGGGAAGTCGGCTTTAAGTCTATGCAACCCTTGGGTCAGGTATCCTGGCCATTGAAACCGGTCAAGGTCGTTTTGCATGGTTTTAAGTCATCTGGATCCAGCCTAATCTTTTGAAATGCTTCCCATAAGAGTATGTCCACTGAACTTCCGTTGTCAACCATGATTTTTTGAACCCTGCAATATAGAATAGTTTCAGTTATCACCAGGCTGTCATAATGTCCGGGCACAACGTCTTTTAGGTCGGCTTTAGTGAAACTGAGTACCGGCAACTCTTGCTCATTCATTCCTCTTTTGAAATATGGGTGATCTCGAATTGCCAAAACTTCTTTCAAGTACTTACGTCGTTGGTTTTGTGAGTCACCCCCGCCTCCGAGGCCTCCACTAATGACGTTGCAATCATACCTTGCCTTAGGAAACTTGTCATCACTTTCTTCTTGCTTCTTTTTCTTCCTCTCAAGACTTCTAATCTGTCCTTCAATAGGGCGCTTACTATTTTGACGCCCTTGTGTTTGAATCAAGTATTTTTGTAACTTGCCTTCCTGAACGAATTTATCTATAGCATCCCGCAAGTCCCAGCATTGGTCAGTCGTGTGTCCTGTTGGTCATGGAATTCACAATATCATAACTTGTCCAAGGCTGCTTTATGCCTTATGGGCCAGGGTCGTTCTGCTTTTTTCATCTCGGTCAAAGCGACTTCCTTCCATATTTGCTCTCGAGAAACTTTCAACGGTGTATACTTTTCGTATCTTCCTTCTGCTCTGGTTCCTCGAGGTTTATTGTCTGACATCTGTCCTCGATTATCCGACTTCGAACTTCCTGGCTGCTCCTTGCCTCTTGGAGGTGGACTCCTAACTTGTCCTCTGTTACCTCAGCTAGCCATCTCCAACTGTTTGAGTTCCAGATACTTCTTCAAACGATTCTAAACTCGGCTAAGGTTGCCACATGATCTTTCATTGTTGACCTCTTAAGACGAGATTCATCGTCTAAGCTGGAAATCGCCAAATGCAGGTGTACATCTTCTTTCAAGTCTGGAACCTGTAAGGCGACATCCTTGAAATGCTCGAGGTATCGCTGTAACGTCTCATTAAGACCTTGCTTTATATTTCTGAGTTGAAATTGGGTTTTTGGTTGTTTTCTGCTCGTGGCGAAGTTCATCAAGAACTTTTGGCTAAAACCTTCCATGTCTCGGATGGATTTTTGTGGTAAAGAATGAAACCATAACTATGCCTCTCCTCGTAGTATTCCTATGAAAAGCCGAGGTACTATGGGTCCTTCAAAGCCTTTCACCATTACCTCCATGTTGAAATTGTTGAGGTGGACTTGCAGGTCCTGAGTTCCATCATACTTCGGCAAATCCCTTGAGTCAAAACCCTTAGGGTATTTGGCAGTTTGAATCTCGTCAGCAAAGGGTCCTTGATCCCCGGAGGTGTGTGTTTTCTCCAGTGTTTCTGTGTTAACCTAGATTGTCGGGGTTGCTTCCTGCCTTTCTGTGCCCTGCGTTGTCGAGGTTGGTCCCGTCGTTTCAATGCCTGCGTTGTTTACCTGTTGTCTTCCTAAAACACTTGTTCTAGCATGGTCGATAGCACTTTGGGGCGCGCCAGTATTTGCGTGCTGTGCTGCCGTGGTGACACTGGGGTTTCTAGTGTCCCGGCCATTGTTTTGCCCCTGGCTCTCTAGCTGCCTAACCCGTTCTTCCAGCCAAACCATCCTCCGAATTTCTTCTTCACGGGTTCTACTTCCATTGGGTTCATTTTGTTTCTCCTTTCCGCCTTAGAGAGCACATTCTCTTGTTCTCTCTTGCGTTGAATTATATACGTTTAACCTACTTGGTCTAGCTCCAATCCCATTTTTCTGCCGAGTTTGAGCCTCCATTTGGTTTGGATTGACGTTGCCTCGGCTTACACTCTAATCATCCCGATCCACTCGTCCAAGTCGGTCATCTAGAATCTGCTATAGCCTGCGTCCTTCCTCTAACTGCCATAGAGCATCTCGGTGCTCTATGTTCTCCTAGATACGCTTAACGTCGGCTTCTCTCTGCAGCGCGTTGCGCTTTTCCATATCCTCCATTCGTTTAAACAATGTCTCCATCACGTTTTACAAGCAACAAACGTCAGGATCTTCAATTTGGAACTCCACCGGATTGTGTTGAGGTATGAGCAGCGGTTGTATCTGTTGTGGAACTTGGTTACTAGGGGCTGGAGAAGTCCCAGTGTCGGCTAGTTCATCCTCTGTCTCAACTAGGACTTGATTATAGTTTGGAGGTATTGAATCCTCACATTGCCTGGACTTAGGATTTAATGGCAAGGGCTGCCCTGACTCCGACTTCTGGTATTTGCCATTCTTAGCAGCTCTCTTTACTTTGGGAATCGTAATTTAACGTCCCCACAGATGGCGCCAATGTTCCGATGTAAGAACAATAATGATTGGACTTGTCCTAGGATTGGATCCCAAGGCCTACGTACCTTTATAAGGAATCAAAGTCCACGTAGTTCAATACACAATTAGGCATTTAGCTAGAGGGGGTGGGGTGTGTTCTTTGTGTGTACCGAATAGTAAAAGATTGAGTATTAGCCTATGCGTACCTTGTGAGCATACACTAGTTTATATATATAGTATACCTGAGATATTGATCCATTGTTTAATCCGCTTATGGTGCATCCACGTGGTCCCACTCATAATTGCCTCACTATCTGCATGGTATATGGTGGTTAGCGAGATTATAGGAATAGTATCTTACTAGATAATTCTGCACTTATCATTGGACTCTTCAGTATTGGGCCTATAGTAGTGAAGCCCAATCTGTTTGTCCGTAACAAACACAAGCAGTGAGCTTAAACCCAGAAGAAGCCTTTGTGTTAAATTTGTCTTAAAATCTTTGGCTTGTTTTCGAGAGATAAGTATGGCAAGGAACATGATCTGTGTGGTGATAGAGAAGCAGAGCGCAGTTAGTGCAGTGATTGTGAAAAGATCAAAGGCAGGCTGTCCCTCTAGTCTTAGTCTGCCAGTTTTGTCATCGGTCCCACCGGGGACTTGGCTCAACATTGCAAAGGAAACTTCGGCAACCAGTGCTACCACCGCTGAGCAAGATTCAGACGTTTCCTTGAGCCATTCGCTACTGTCCTTTGACAAGATCTTTATGCTCTTCAGTGAAGATTTGTACTGGAGTTTTTCCTTCCTTGTTGGCAAGGAAAAGGAAGTGGGGTAGCACAAACGATTTCACATGCTGCAAATCAAATAGTCAAGTTCCATATCCATCGTCAAACTAGTTTTATTAAAAAAATATTCATTAAATATTAATATCTAACTAGGCATGCATTTACATACCTTGTACCACTTGATTTCCCATTGCATCCGCATTGCAGATCCATGAATTTGTCAAGGATGAGACTTAGATTCGTCATACTTGGCTACTAAGTGCAATATAGTGTTGTCATCAGCATCCACTGATTGAATGAGGCCTTGCCAGAGTTGAGGCTTCTTTAATACCTCCGTTACAAGTGTGTAGTGCCTCTAAAATTCTGGGTTGCCTATTTTCCACCACTACCAGCACTATATTTTCCTTATTGGGTGATGAGGTATGGTAGATGGAGACTGGTAATCATTCAAGAATTATGTTCACTACTTACACTGCTCCTTTCTGGGCTGCCACCAACAACACCAGCTGTATCAGTTCTTTTTGGAGGTTCATCATCTTTCTTCTTGTCTCCTGTCATGTGAAGTCTCACCCCATTTGTTAGTGATCCTGAGCAAATCCAGGTCTATGTGTTGTCCGGCCTTTGATAGGAATCACACTCAATTTTTTTTCTCTCTCTCTCACCGCCACAATTAATGTTGAGAGATCATGAGTTGGCAAACGAATGGAGCTGTCAAACAAATGGACAAGTGAAAGTATGAGTTGTAAAGCAAATGAATAAAAAATTCAACTAGCTACGGAAGGAAAGAGTGGAGCTGCACAAAGAAGTCAACAAAGGTGGCTATTAAGGAGCAGAGGAGTAATTAAGGCGCAGAGGAATAATTAATAAGGAGCTGATCGCAATATGTTGAATAAGTATAATATAACGGCTGGAAAAAAAGCTACACGTAAAGCTTAGAGTCGGTTTCTGCAGCTATAAATATATGCGTTTTCATTGTAATATTTCATATTAGTTTCAGAGTATGTATCCGAAAAATAGAAAATAGAGAGAGTTGTGTGGAAAAAAATAGAGAGTCCCGAAGCACTTTTAGAGAAGAGAAGAGGAAGGAAATTATTTTGTGAGAGAAATATAGGATAGTTGTTGTGCTTGAAAGAATTTGAGGTGTATTGTATTTGAATCTATAATAGAAGTATTGTTCTTTTGTCTTCTTATATCTTCAATTTCCAACAGCCTCTACGATACACTCGCACATTTTCACCGACTTCCTTGTGGCAGCACGATGCAAAGGGGTTTCGTCTTTGTTGTTCTGCATTTTTAGAGCTTTCTTGTTTTGATTGTCGACGAATGACCCTACAAGCTCCTCCAAAACATCTTCTGTGTCGTCATTGATGGCCATGTGCAGTGTTGTGTGTAGTGTCCTGATTTATGCTTTACACTGTATACTTGAGAATATTCAATAATATTTGCCAAGGTTTAATATCCAGTGAGATATTATTTACTTATTGAATATTGAGTATTGGGGAAAAATTAGACAACAAACTCTGGAAAACAACTTAAACAATACCCACTTGAAAAACATGTAACAAAACTCAAAACATGCAAACCGAGGCAACGACAACAGAACCCAGACGCGTAAATCGAGGCAACAACAACATAATCCAAACACGCAAACCGAGACAACGACAAACAGAACCCAAACACGCAAACTGAAACAACAACGACAGAACCCAAACACGCAAACTGAGACAGGGACGACAGAACCCAAACTCGCAAACCGAGACAACGGCAACAGAACCCAAACATGCAAATCGAGAATACAAAATACTGAAAATTTACACATACGGCACTTTCTCGAAAAACGTGCCACATTTTACTCCCTCCTAAACTGGGACACTTGGCACCACATCACACACACACACACAATGCAACACATGTCAAGTATACACACACACACTATGCCACATGTCACTATGCATGAATTGCCCATGACACATGTCACACAAGATTTTGGTTCTCTCTTTATACCTCCTTCACGCCAAGAAACACACACACTTATAATCATCTAATGCAAAAATTATATCCCTCCCACTTCACCATTTCGGCAACACACACACTCACATAATAATCACTCTTCTCTCATTACTCACCACGGCAATACACACACACACATAAGTGAATCCAATTCATCCTCCTTCCAACCAAACCCCACGGCCTCACCATCTTTACCAAAACCAAACCACCTTCTTCAACCTCATCTCCACGGCAGTATCATCATAATCAACCTTAACATTTCATGAATCACCACGGTTTGGAAGCAAGAAGTTAGGAAGAAGAAGATCAAAAGTTCAAGGTAAGAAACTTGAACTATATTTTGATGATTTGGATGTTTCTTTCATGCATGATGTGTTAAAAGGAAGATAACTCACATGCATGTGGCTTTGAGATCAGATTAAAGGGTGTGAAGAAGTGAAGGTGCTCACAAAGTCAAGAACAAGCTTGGTGGTAAGCACATCTTCTCCTTAAAATTTTGGAGTTTTGCTTTGAAAACCCAGATCTGGAAATCTGTGGAAAAATCAAAGAAAACGTTTGAATATAGAAAATCTAAGACCACCATTGTGTTCCTTATGGAAAATGGCGTGGGAATAATATTTTTAACGAATTTTTAGAGGGAATTTCGAATATAAGTCATTAAGCTCCTTAAAGAAGTGAAACTTGTCATTTTCAGAATTCTGAGGTCAATAACTTCTCTGTGTGGTTTGACCAAGTAATACATCTTTAAAAATTATGAAAGAATTCCAGAAGATAGAGGACATGTACATCTTTAAAATGGAGGGTATTTTGTAAGATTTCAAGCTTTGAGTAGAGAGAATATGTCTTACAAAATGACCCTGTTTCCTGAAAGAAAAACATGATCAGAGGGCTTTTTCGTGGTATTTGATTAGGTTTATATTCTTATAAAATTCTGAAATTTTCCAGTCCTATAGAGGACTCTCAGGGCTTTGTTTTGATATGCGGTTGGAAATTTTTGAAGCTCTGAGCAGAGAGTTACCAATTTTTAAAGTTGACCCAAGGTTTCTGGGAAAATCACTGAACAGTGCAAATATTTTGGAAACTGGAATTAATCTATAAGTGATTAAATTGTGAAATTTTCCAGATATATAAAGGACTTTCAGAGCGTTGATATATAAAAATTTAGTGATTTTAGAAGCTCTGAAAAATTAAATATGAGTTTTTGATTGTAGGACAAATGAATCTGAGCAGTGAGTAAACTTTCAAGAATTTGGATTAATGAAAAGTGCTCAAAGTTCTGAAATCATTTTTCCTTTAAAATATAAAGGTCATGGAGCAGGTGAGAGTTGATTGCACAATTTTTTATTTTTGTGCAATTTTTAATAAACATTTGAAGTTGCTGGATTTTCTGGCCAGTATAGGGATTGATGCAAAAATGAATAGAATAAAGGATAAAAGTAATAGGTCTTTGTAAAAAGGGTTTTAAAGTAATTTCATATATAAAGACAACCATTTTATCTTCCCCAAATGTCATGATTAATAACAAGGTACAGTGGTACTGATATTGGGATTTCCGGGGACGCACATTTTGTGAAGCAGTTGGTCACCAGCGAAGAAATTGCACGGATAAGTGATAACTTTAATCTTCTATGACTTGTGTGTGATATATATATATATAATTCCCATATTTGTGGGGCGTGTCTTGTACACGGGCTATTTACATACGGTAACTAATTGGCCAATAGTATATGTTTCCCTACATGCTAATTAAGAATTTGGAATTGATAGGATTCTGTGTTTGACTGTTGATGTGTGTTGATGATGCATGTCAAATTGCTTTACCTGAGTTATGGTTATTATTATAATTCAATTATCATATTATGCATGTACATTTCATAGAGATTAATCTGTTACCCTGGGATTTAATTTTGAATCCCAGATATGAACAAAGCTTCAGGTAGCGACCCGGGAAGAAAGAAGAAGACTGTCTTATAGGGTGGCCGGAAGAAGGTGGAACTCAAAAAGAGTTCTTTAATTATGTAAATATATATTTTGAATATCGTGGATGGCTGTATAAGGAGGTTTATTCATGTAGTTCATTTTGGGATGACTGTAATTAAATATCCTGATGGGGATTAATATTTAGTACAAAGCCAAGTTCGTTTATATTTATTTAAATTATCAATTACTCAATCGTCCAAACCAAATCCGCACGCTCTCCGTGTATTAACTCTGATGTATGTCGGGAGTCATAAGGGAGCGTTACACTGCGTCTCCTGAGCTATTGATCACTCTTATATGAAGCCCTGATTGTGTTTTGTTAAGTCCACCACCTTCTTCCGGTCACCTTTGAAAGTATACTGTGATAATTCATTAATTTTTTCCTCTCCAACCATTGGAAGATCTTCATCCTCCCACCGTGAAGAATCACCAGAAGAGAGAAAATCATCATCCCTAAATAGCTCCATTTGTTCAGGTTTTGGTGGCGATGATGAATTATATGATGATGAACACAATGTGGGTCACCCACTTGGTTCCTCATTCAGGGTTATGTCATTTTATTAATATGTAATTCACAACACTTTAACAAAAAGCATGAATGCCAGATTTCTTGATTAGCTTCCTAGCGGAAAAAGATAAATAGGTGGGGACAGCTTAATTTGAATGAATATGAAAAGAAATAAAGAAAATAAAGGGTAGCAAAACAGCCATAAATTAAATCTAATCTCTCGTTTATGATATACTCATATTAATAAAAATATTAAATTTGTTATAAATTCTTAATGATTTCTAATTTTTCCTTATTAAGTACTCCATTCGTTTCTATTTATAAGAGCTCAATAACCGAGTTATATGGCTCAAGAAAGTTGTTTAAATTAGCTAAAATTAATAAATATGTATCAAATAAAATTTCATTTTTAAATATGTCCTTATTTAGAAGGGGCATATAAGAGAGAGAAATAGGGTAAACACAAGTAACAATAACCTTTTAATAAATGCTATACATATAATTAATGAGTGGTAATTATCAAGTCTTATAAAAAACACCAAGTCTATTCAAATTTTGGACAAAAGGACCAAAGGGAGTATTTTATATATATAAAAGGTGTAATTGAGTGTAGTGCTCAAATCTCATCGAGTTAGATAGTCATTTAAATTATTGAGTAGATGGTCATCGGTAATTGGCTTGGAATTTCGTTGATCACTTCAATTACACCTTTCTGCGCTGCCACCAACAAGGGTGTATGTGTTTCTGGCTCCTCTTTTGGAGTCTTCTTTTCTGTGTTGCCTATTCAAATTCATCTCCATCCATCGATTAAATTAAATAGTAGATGATATCGTGTGTGTTTGCTTTGAAAGAAATAAAAATTCAATGTACTACATATGTACCCTTTTGATCTTGAGCATTTTTCGTTGGTAGATTTTGCTGTACTCTCGGACCAAGTAACTTTCCTATCCCTGGGTCTCTTCCTTCAGTAAGGTATGCTTCATTGTGTTTTTCCATGAGTGCCTTCAATATCTGAACACTCCATTTATGCTTTTCTTTCTCTTTCCTTATCTGGTTAACTATCTTTTCTGTCAAGTAAATTGATCACCAAAACAAGTACTGCTAAATAAACTTGAACATACATGCATATACGAGCCACACATGAATAATAACATGATCTTTTATAACTTATTTTATAAATAAATACTAGAGTGAATTTGTACATGCATCTGTATAAATCTAAAATAGGCAATATATTATTCACGATTTATAAATAGAATGTGAGCAAGAAATGGGTCTATGTATACCCAATCCGGAGAAGCGAAACAAAGTTAGGCAGACAAAGACCAGAAGCTCATAAAAGGTTGTATAATTCTGTGGAATATTTTTATTGACATATGAGTAATTTGGGGCCTCTGGATCCACTCCTTTCTTCTGTCCTGCGCATCAAACAGATCAAGAATGCATTAATAGATGTCAAATCAAAATTCCCTCTCTCGAGAGGAGCATGATCTTTTAATTCTTGTTGGTTTTTATCACCTTCGCCGCCTGATGATTTGGCCGATCCTCTCATGTAGTCCTTAATTTTTCTGAAAACTATTATATGTGTGTGTGTGTGTGTGTTTGTGAGGATATATATAAAAGAGATAATTAATGTGAAAAGGAAAGCATATATAAGAAAACATATTTACTAAGAGAAATATTGAGTTGTTGCATTGAATTAGAATATATTACCAGAGTAGCCACCCCAAAGAAACTGATAACATGTCTGGTAGTTATACGGGGCAGGGCACTTGTGTTCTGAGCTCTTGTCTATTGAGGTTGTCGAAGTTATACTACAATCTGGATCATATTTCAATGGATCCATATGGATACCATTGGTAAAAAACAATAATTATTTCGCAGATCAAAGGCTCAAGCTAAGTTATTAATTTTATTTATTAATTTTTAGCCCACGGAAAGAATACTAGCTAGTAACCTGGTTTCCAACTAATTAAAATGCTTAGTAGTAGATTAATTAAGAAAGTTGATTGAATTAATTAACATGACATATTTTTTACAGCAGCTAAGTCATCTTCTTTAATTCCCTTATTCTCTTTTTTTATTGACTATTGTTGATAGAGGATTAATAGAGATAAACTAAAAAAAAAAAAATAACAAATATGAAAACCATGTTTTATATTTAGAATCTATATCAACTCCATAAATACGTCTTATATAAATAAAAAAATAAAAATAAATAAAAACTATAAGAATAGTTAAGAAATTATCTTTATTTTTTATTCAGTACCCATTAAAATAAGTTTTTAAAAATTATTTTTTAAAAAAATCAGATTTAGACCAGCTCATATCCGACAGATATGCTTAGCTCTCAAAGGAAAACAATGTGTGTGTGTGTGTGTGATGCTTTAATTACAAACAGTATATATAATCAGTGTGGTGGTGTATGTATACTGAGCTAGTGATCTCTGCGTGCTACACCTCTGGCTTTGTTTATCTCTCTCTTGTTCGCTCATTATTTGTGGATTTGAAGATGGAGACTCTGATCCATTTGTTTATATCATGAATGATGAACACCACTACACTGCCGCTAACCTGCTAATGTGCCATTCACCGCTTCATCTGTCCTTCCATCACAACCATAAATTAAACTTAAGGAAAAATAAATTAAAAAAAGGAAAAGAATGCTAGATTACTTTATTCGCTTTGGAAATGAAAAATGGTAGAGTTTAATTTATTCCGACTTCGCGTTTGTACTTTAAAAAAGCTTTTGCTCAAGCGAAGTACACCTCTCCCCTTATTTAATTCTAATTATAGAGTAAAGTACACTAACTTAGCAAATTTTAAAGAATGCTAGTTAATATATTACATTAAACTTGTAGAAAAAACATACAACTTTCAATTTTAATTTATTCTTTATTAAAATTGATGACCCCAATAAAGTATTATTGATGCTACCAAAATTTAGCTAAACACCGCAAGTGTACGGGTCGTGAAAATAGCAAGTGGTAAATCAAGGTCATCCCACAGAGACTCAATCCAACTAGTGATTAGGTGTTAAATCTCTTTTTCATTTAAGTTGAATAAATCAAAATTGTTTTCAATGAATAGAAAGAAATGCAAATAGGATAAGAAATAAATATTGGCAAAAACTTTTCACAAATAGCAAATTTCAATATCAAAGAGACAACCTAGAGTCACTAATCCCTTGTTTGTTTATTAGATTTTATTCCCACTAAATTAATTTTAACTTAATTTAATCAGCTAATCTAGAGTATTAATGTTTATAAATGTCTTCCGGTCCATTTATATACCTATCTCAATTAATTATGCAATGCCTCACACGACTAATTAAGATGCAATTCACTCAGGCTCACTCTAATTTGATTATGTGGAGCTTCTAGGTATATGTCTATCCTAGACGCAAATTAAATTAAAAATCTAATTCCACATTATTTAATCTCAAGGTCAATCTAAGATCCCCTCTGTCAAGTTCAATCTTAAATCCCAAAACATGTTCAATGGTGGTCAATCACTAAACAATAACAATCAAAACTAGATTAAATAAACTGAATTAAAAATAAGTAAAACTAATTAATGGGAATAGTCTCTAAAATTCAAACAAGTTCATAGGTCCTCTAGGTTGAAAAATAAATTAGCCACACATGGCTTCAATCCAAAGCACAACAAAATCAAGACTCAGGTTCAACAACATACTGGAATTTCAGAAACTAAGTTATTGGAGTAATGGAAATTAAGGAGCTATTGAACCAAGAATTACTTGAAACAAGATCAAAGAACAAGAATCATCGATCTCCCCTTCTCTCTGGTACAGTGCAATCTGCAGCGTCTCTGGGTTATTTTTGATTTCTTGTTAATCAATTAGCCGCCAGCGTGTGCCTTCCTTCCGTGTGTTCCTTCTTTTCCTCGCTCTCTGATTCTTCTTTTTGCCGTCACGTGTCCCAGCCTTACGCCTTGCGTCTCAGCCTCTTTCTTTTGATTGCAATTCGGTTCCTTTTATACTGTCCAACCGCCTAACTCTTTGATTCAATAATTGCCGCCTCTTCCTTGTTTTTCTTCCTTTAGGTTTTTGGCAAATCTCATTAAATCATTCATTCCAATTTGGTGGGCCCCCTTTCCATTGAATTCAAGATTCAAAATGCATTCCAGATTCAAAACGTGTCTGTGCTGTCAATGTTAAAGAGGAAATATTATTATAATAATAATAGGAATAATAATAATAATAATAATATTACTAAATTTTTATTTCTTCTTTTCTTTTCTTTCCTTTTCAGAAAACTTCTCATTATTATTTATTTCTTAAACAAAAAAACTTTTATTTTAAATTGAAATCAAACAAATGAGATGCCAACTTAATTTCTCTTAAAATCATATAATCTTAGAGAAATATCTCAAAATTGTTTAGATAACTCTCCAAATATCTTCAAAATATATCTTAAATATATAAAATATGGAGAGTTATCACACCCCCACACTTGAACCAAATCTTGTCCTCAAGATTTTAAATTCTCAAACAACCTAATTCAAGAAAACCATGGAAACACGATTTCTAAAGCGAGCACTATAAAATTAAAGTCAATTCAAACTTTCAAGAAACAAACTTTCTCAGAAATCTTTTCCACATTCCAAAAATGCAAGTAGCAAAGCAATTATTTGGCAAAGATACATCACACTAAAATGTCCCTCACAAGTCAAGTGTTTACACTCATTTCTCAAGGTATTTAAGGGCTTGTGTTTCACTCAATTCCACCTATTGCACTTCATCTACCATATGCTTGTTTAAGAATTAAAATAAAATATGAGATTAATTTTGGAAAATTGGCATTAATTATTTTAAAAGTTAATATGGAAATTTAAGGTATATTTTCCTGTAAATAATTAAGGATGAGTAGTTGAGAATAACTTTCGGCCTAAATATTTTAGAGACAATATTTTATGGCCTAAAAAAATAAATTGAAGAAGAAAAATCCTTAAATGAGATAAGGGATTATTTTCTAACACAAAGTCAATGTTTGCAAAATAATAAGGAAATGAATAGATTGCAAACAAGAGACTTATAGGGAGTCAAATGTGTATTTTTTTTCCAGTAAAGTGGACCCCAAACCTCTCCTTTATTTATTTCATGGCGCCATATACACACACAAGCCTATACACTCACAAAATACTCTCTCAATGCATACTCCTCATGCGGTCAAACTTGTAGAAGAAAGAGAGAGTGTTTGTTGTGCTTGTGTTCCACCTGTACACCTCACCTTCCCCTCACAATTTACAGATGACACCTCACCATCTCTATCTCAATCTCATGACACATACACACATACTCCCTCAACACTCCATATAATCCATTCGGCCAACACCCTCTAATTCCCCATTCTCATTTGTTGCATTTCGGCCAGAAAGAGTAGAGAGAGACTGAGAGAGTGAGAACTTGAGGAAGGGAGATGAGAGAGAGAGAACGAGAAACAGAGAAAAACATAGACAAATAGAGAGAGTGACAACTAAAGATCATCGCTGGAAAAGGAAGAAAAAGAGGAAGGAAAGATCAGCAAACTCACATGCAAACCGTTCTTGGAGTTTAGGTGAGTCCTTCCAGTACCTTTTCAAACTTCATTTCGGTATATTAGTGTGGTTCTTGAGGTCATTGGGTGGTTGGAAGTGGAGAGATTTTTGGTGAAAGCTTATGTCACCATGTTCTTTCATAGTGTGCCATTGCACGTCAGATCTGAGGTTGATCTTGAAGTTCTTTGGCTCTGGAGATGAGTTTTAAAACTGTGCATGTTTGATATATGTGCATGGTGTCTGATATATGAAGGTTTAAAGACACAAAATGATCATGTAAGTTGTTTCTCTTACCTCTGCAACTTAATCCGAAAATAGGGGTTGATATTCATGACGTTTTTGGGGTTTAGGAGTTGAGTTTTTCTCTGAAAATTTTAGATGATATAGTACTCTCCCTAAACTTGAAGTTGAGCTTTGGAACACCCAAAATGAAGGTTTGTAGCTCAAGTTATGATTTTTGGAAGTTGAGGTATGAATTTGAAGACTTTTTGGTGTTATTCTGAAGGAACACTAATGACGTTGCATATTTGAACAAGTAAATGAATTTTTAAAATTATGAAAATTTTCCTGATGATAGAAGACATGCATAGATTTAAAGCGGTATATAATTCGTACCATTCTAAGCTCTAGTCAGTGAGAAATAAACCTTACAAAATGACCTTGCATCTAGGAACCAAAACTGGGAATGACTGGAGTAAGATTAAATTGTGAAAATTTCCAATTAGTTAAAGGACTTCCAGAGCTTTAATTTGACGTATAATTGGTATTTTTCTGAGCTCTTTTCGATGAGTTATGGATTTTTGAAGATAAGTCACAATTTCTAAAAAATTCTGGACAAAGTTTAAGTTTTTGTAATTTAGGAATTTTTCTCAGTTATAAATCAATTTTGTGACTTTAGTTTATGAAAATAGACTTATCAATGAGTAAGTAGAAATTGGAATTACTCCATTTAGAGTTGTATAGGTCAAGTTATGAATTTTTCAAATACCCGTGGAAATTAAAGATCAATTTCTGATAAGTCTTAAAATAGTCACATAAGTTGTTAATTATTCTTAACCTTTAAAGTAAAGGTTTCTTTGGATAAAATGAAACGTTAAATGGCTGAAATGATAATTATCCATAATGAAAAGTATCTAATTAAATAAGTCCGAATAAGTATACATCCCTAGTCATAAGGATACTAAAAGGCAATCATTTTGGGGTGGGTCTCAAGAAGATAAATCTTAATTATGTCATTAAGATTAGATTGGTTAGTGACCCATTCTCCATATAAATGTTAATTATAGGAAGTGATATTTGCCCAAACTTGAAGGACATCTGGATTGTAAAGACTGGTACGAAAGGCTGTTGGGATCCGTACACGCAACGGATTAAAATGTTCTACGAATCCCATCTGGAGGATCACTCAACCATCGTCTAAATCAAGGCTAAGGAATCCGAAAATTACCTGCGCACTATAACGGTCCGCGTCTCGTTCTCTTTAAACCGGTGGGCTACCTTCACGATCAGTAGAAGCCGACTCTATGAATCGTCCTCCTCTGCCGGTATCCACACTAATAATTCCTGATCACGGCTAGGCAGCGTGCTAGCGCCTCTTTCTTGTCTGTCTGTCTCTATCACTCTAAGGTTTTCTCATGGCTTTCTAATACGCTTGATAAAAGTTTCATATCATTAATGAAACTGATCGGCATATTATATAAAATTAATCCCTATTAATTTTGAAATTCGAATTTTGAATATGGATTAAATATATTAATTAAATCTATCTGATAGATCTAATCTAATATATTTATTTAATTCCAATTAAAAGCCAAATCTGAAATTTGAATTTTGAACCTTGATTAAAAAAATACATTAATTAAATCTATCTAATAGATCTAATATAATATATTTATTTAATCCAAATCAAAAGCTTTCTGATTTAATTTATCTCTATAAATTAAACCCGAGAAATGATATCTATCTATTTAATTAAAAATGAGATACTATATCTCAATTTAAATTAAATCAGATATATGATATATTTAATTCGAGAATTAAATATGAGATACAATATCTCTATTTAATTAAATGATTGATTTATCTTTATAAATCAAATCTGAGATACAATATCTCAATTAGTTTAAGATATTGTATCTTTATAATAATAAAGATACAATATCTTTATTATTATTATTATTATTATTATTATTATTATTATTTTATATATATATATATATATATATATATATATATATATATATATATATATAATAATGAGCCCCTAGAGCATAATCCAACAGTTTTGTTCGGTAAGACTAACATATAGTAACTCTAATCTCACATTCTTTGCATAGCCATATATGTTTGTGTATGTCATATTTGTATGTCCCGCCTGTATGGGGCTAGCACCACTCATGGCTCGATTGAGCGGAAGGGCCAACCATATGGCCAACTTCCTGGTGGCTAGTCAAGGCCTTGTCCATTCAGTTATTTTTTGTTTTCAGTTACCAAAATGAATTTCCTAGCATTAAGGTATTTGAAATCATTTTATGATTTACTTGTATTACAAGCTACATCTGGTATGTAATACTTGTCGTTTGAATTTGAATTGAAATCTGTTTGCTTTATATGTTGTGTAGACTATTTTGTTTGGTTGATTTTTATATATTGCATATGTTATAATTTGAGATTAACGTGTTACTCTGTGATTCATTCATTTGATCTCATAGCCTTCCAATAATCCAGGTCGTGGACGGAATAGTAAGCAAGGTTCACGAGGCAAGGGCATAATTATCAATTGAGGCCAATAAGGTGGTGAAGCTGATAGTGCAACGTTATTTTGTTTCACCTTCTATTTATCTTACATTTTGGTTTAGTTGTTATTTTGAGATAGCCACATATGGCTACTGGGATGTATATTTATGTAAATATTATAATCTGGTATTAGTAGAATGCGTATGTATTGTATTGCTGCAGGGATGGGCACGTACATCAGGAGCCCATAAATGAAATGTATGTATGAGTGAATGGTAGAGCACTAGGTTAGATATAATACATAAGTAATACTCTGATAAAATCTAACCACGTCTAAGAGTACTTGTATTTATGCGTTAATAAGAGTTTGAACCACTTATTTAATGTTTTCCATAGTTCTACATCTTTAGTAAAGCCCATTTGAACAATAGTTTTGAAATCTATGAATGGGTTGAGTTTATGATATATTTTTGAAAGGAAAAAGTTTTTACTTTATGGAATCAAACCTGAGCCTAGTGGTTTAAATTCTTTATTAAATAATACATTGAAAGAGTTAGAAAGATGTCACTCTATTCTGGGTACGGAACAATGGGGTGTTACATTGGATCTAACTCTCCTAAACTTTTTGTTATAAAAAAAGAAAAGAAGAGAAGCGAAACTACCTTTAAGGAATAATATTATAATAAGCGTGGCCAGTGTTATCAAAACCAGATCGGACCGGTCGGGTCGACCCGGAAACCGGTGACCCAGTCACCAAACTGGTCTGATCCGGTGATAGGACCGGTTATGCATCAAAAACAGGTTTTGACCGGTCCAACCGCCGGTTTTGGAGAAAACCGCTCAAAAACCGGTCCAACCCGGTTGGTGTTTTTTTTTTTAAAAAAATTAATTTATAACTTTACTGAAGATATTGTTGGTTATCTACATTATTTTGATGATGATATAGAACCTTTCATTGATGCACCATCTTTGAATTCTTTGCCATGATTTTATTGTGTTTAGAGATTATTTTGTAAACTCATCTTCTTTAATTTTGCTCCTAGTTAATTGAACCATTCATGTTTTAAACTTGTAAAAATGTTTTAGGTACTTTTATTTTGTAAACTTATTATATATATATATATATATATATATATATATATATATAAGTATGATTGTATAATTTATAAATATAATATGGTTTTTGAGACCGGGTCGTAGTTATGCGGTTCAACCAGTGACCCATTGTAACATCTCATTTTCAAAAGCGGAATGAGGTACTTTCATTAGAGTAGAGCATCAGAGCAATTTAAAAGAGAGAGTATCTGATAAACATCCTGTTGAGGTACCTAGTTGCTTATACAACAGTACAAAGGTCCGAATATTTACTGATATGGGAATACAAGTCCAAAAAGAAATTCTTCGGCTGGGACTCTAAGCATGCTGCTTGCCCTTATCTTTGGTGCTTAGTCCTCCTGATCCTGAAGCTATATTAAGAGCTGAGGTCCATGCATCGAACCTCAGGTAACGGTTAACCTCATACTTATGTAAACAATATATGTATGACATCACAGCATTAATCAACACATAAGTATATAGCAGATGCAAGATTAATATATCCACCGTACACATCACATGTAAGGTGATCTATGCTAACAATACACATCGCATGTATAGTTATCTATACAATTCACATGTATAGTTATCCATGTTAACAATACACATCACATGTAAAGTTATCTATACAATTCACTTGTATAGTTGTCTATCACATATAAGCATACAATAGGCATCAGAGTTAGTGTTACAGTACGCGAACGTACCTTCGTTGACGAGCGTTTAGTACGTTGATGGTAAACCGTACTTTTGACAGAAAACAGCGGAACGACAGCGAAATGACAGCGGAACAAGATTACTGATATCCTATAATGATAATATCACATTTATCAATATTTGATATCATAACAGGCATTTTAGGTACAAATTACCATTTTGCCCCTGATCCCCTAATCGGCGGAATTTCGCCAGCACTTCGCTATCTTGACCCTAATCTTCCAGAATTTCCACATATCTCTAACTCCAATATATTTCCCAAAATAAATATCATATCTATCCTAAAACATGATATCTAAAATATATTGGAAGATTAAAGATCTACTCTAAAACTCTAAGAACTACCGAAAGAACTTAAGACTAAAGACTAGGGACCGAAAGACTTACTCAGAGCTTCGCTACGAATTTTCCTCGGACTTCTCCTCCAGAGCTCCTCTCTCTAACTTCTCTCTAGGATTGTGTGAATTGGTGAAGAATGAAGAGGAATGATGGCCTATTTATAGAAAAGCCCAATGGCATTTTCGTAATTCCTTTGAACTTTGTCTGATCAGTTTCTGGCAGTTAGATCGCACTTCTTGGAGGTGGCAAGATCTTGGCCTTACACCTCTCAAGGATGATGTCATCCCTGCTGCATCATCAAGCCTTATGTCATCTTGCTTATCAGGTAAAATTCCTGATTCGGTATCCTGATCGCGAAATTTCGTAAAATCTCAAAATTCCGATAATGACATGCTGAAGCTTTTTACTTCCTCTTTCAAATGTCATATTTTAACTCTATTTCTGATCCTGTTAGGGACATTCCGTTATCAGCTGAAAATCCTCGGTTTTCGTGTCCGATTCCAGAAACAATTTTGGCCGGTATTAGCTTCTGGATAAAAATCCACTGACCAATAATATGCTCTGGTTTTTCCCTACTTATGCCCGTATTGCCACAACGGTCTGACTTTCTAAGAGCTCCTATTTTGATTATCTGCTTAATTTCTTCAAAATATCTTCCTATCCGGATCTCCAAATTGCTCTTTCGGTTACAGAAATGAATTCGGAGACCGGCTATCTCGGGATAAAATTTCACTCGTCCGTAATATGCTCTGACTCAAGAAACCTAGTTCACGGTTTTCTAGGTAGGATTTTATTTCTATCCGTGGTCATTTATCCTGTTCACATTTTTACTATTATAATATTATTTAATTACCACATGTCTTAATTATATTATTATTTTAATGTAAATATCTAGATATTAATTTCTTAATTTTCATTTCATTTTTCTTTATTTTTCTTCTAATTTTCGTTTTTATTTATATATATATATATTTATTTATTTTAAGTAATTTTCACCTTTTTCTCTTTATCTTATGTCTAAACAATTAGCCATTAATTATCTAATTAATCACTTACTAATTGTTGACAATTTTCTTAATTAGTAATAATTATTATCTCACAACTATTTTACTGAAATTGATAATTTATGCATTATGCAAAATATTAAAAACCATGGGGCAATTTATGTTCCCCAAAATGATATTTAATTTTGCCTCATTACTTCCTAAGGAAAATAATCTTATAAATTACCTAAATTAGAGACAACATACTCTCTAATTTTTAATGAATATTTAATTGCCTCTCAGGATTTATCATAATATTCTCAGGGTATTTTATAACCCATAAATATTTCAGGGACCTATTTGCAAAGTAGCTAATGTCTTAAGGACCTTTTCGCACATTATTTAATCTCAGGAGAAATTGTCCTAATAATAAGATAAATTCAATACAAGGTGTTTGAGACCTCATATTCACCTATTTTCAATAGGTATATTCTACAAATTTATGATATTTACCCTACGTCAAATTTTAGGGTATTACACCCATTGACCCAATACCCCGACCAGATCGATGACCGAGTCTGATAATATTGAGCGCGGCATTGTAAGGATAGATGCGGTTATATTGATAAACGTTTGGGAGACGAAAAAAGAAGAAAAGAGAAAGAGCAGACTGGGTCTCACAAAAATAAAAGAAAAAAGAAGAAAAGGAAACAGATAGATTGTATGAATCACGCAAGGTCGAGCTTGCTCGGGGCTTCATGTGTGTTGAGAAATATTAATTCGTTCCCGTGTGACGATATATCTTCAAATGTACTGCTTACTGATGTGACACTATTTTAAAGTTGTGTTGCATGGGATTCTTTTCTTTTATTCAGATAGTGTATCTCAGCTCATTCTTGAAATAAAGTTACGTAAAACCAAACATAAATTATTTCGTTGCATAAATTAAAACCAACAACAAATCAGATACATACTTAATTGGCAGGGTTTACAAACACACTCGAGAAACAAAGCACAAATATTACACTCTACTTTTCCATATTCCAATCGTAAGAGGAAAAGCATTATATTTATTTAAGATCAGAAGGAAAGAAACTCCCCAGCTAATTAATAATAACATGCATTTGTGTGTGTATAATCATAAATTTCCGAAATCATTTGGTTGGGGAACGCGCCTAACAATGGATTTCAAAAGATCCATGTAGAGTGGAAACTGTGCGATTGCGTAGAAGGAAACAGGAAGACAAGTGGCGGCATAAAGAGGGAACACTCCTCGCTTGAATCTGTCCTCAAGCACGAAGAAATGAGCAGCACAGAAAGATATGAGCATTGAGGCAATGGACACAAACAGTGAGCTTAAACCCAGAAGAAGCCTTCGTGGCAAATTTGTCTTAAAATCTTTGGGTTGTTTTCGAGAGGTAAGTATGGCAAGGAACATGATCAGTGCAGTGACAGAGAAGCAGAGCGCAATTAGTGCTGTGACTGCGAAAAGATCAAACGGATGCTGTCCTTCTAGTTTTGGTCTGCCAGTTTTGTCATCGGTCCCACCGGGGACTTGGCCCGACGTTGCAAAGGCAACTCCGGCAACCAGCGCAGCCACCACTGAGCAAGATTCAGACGTTTCCTTGAGCCATTCGCTACTCTTCTTGACAAGATCTTTATGTTCTTCAGTGAAGATTTGTACCGGAGTTTTTCCTTCCTTGTTGGCAAGGAAAACGAAGTGGGGTGGCACAAACGATTTCACGAGCTGCAAAGCAAATATTCAATTTCCATTTCGATCGTCAAACTAGTTTTATTAAAAAAATATTTATTAAATATTAATATCTCACTAGGCATGCATTTACGTACCTCGTACCACTTGATTTCCCATTGCATCGGCATGGCAGAGCCACGAATTTGCCAAGGATGAGACTCGGATTCGTCATACTTGGCTGCTAAGTGCAATATAGTGTTGTCATCAGCATCCACCGATTCAATGAGGTCTTGCCAGAGTTGAGGCTTCTTTTTTATCACGTATAAGTGAGTGTATAGTGCCTGTAAAATTCTGGGTTGCCTATTTTCCACAGCTACCAGCACTATATTTTTCTTATTTGATGAGGTATCGTGGATGGAGACTGGTAATCGTTCAAGAATTATGTTCACTACTTCCACTGCACCTTTCTGGGCTGCCACCAACAACGCTGTATCAGTTCTTTTTGGAGCTTCATCATCTTTCTTCTTGTCTCCTGCCATGTCAATTCACACCCTAGCTCTTAATTGATTCTCTATTACATAATATCTTACGGGTTTGATATGAACGAACTCAAACTTAAATGCACGGATTATTACCTGATCCTACGAAATCCATTCGGCCGAGGAGATCTTTCATCCGTTCCACCACAACCAGTGTCTGAACATTCGATGTATTATGCTGTTTAGTTTTCTGTATATCATCAGCAAGTGTGTTCATTAGTTCATCCAGTGTCTGAACAATCCATGTACGCTTTGTTGGTTTAATTTCCTCTGCAAATACGTTTGGTAGTGATCCTGGGCCTGGTCTTGTTCCTTCTTTGGTCATGTATGTGTTCCCTGGGTATTTCGTTAGTTCACCTAGTATCTGAACAATCCATGTATGTTTTTGTCTCGCTTCAATTATTTCGTTAAATGTGTACCCTGACAAGCATATTCACAGAAAACTTGGTTAATTGGAAGAATTACAGTATATATATCATCAACAAATTAAAATTTAAGGTGGCATACCAAATCCTAGAACGCCAAATAAATCTCGCAAGACCATGAATAGAAACTGAAACCAGGTAACACAATTTTCTGGAACATTTCCCCGAACATGGTGGTTCTCTGGATCCCTTTTTGCCATTACTGATCTTCCTGCCAACACAGTAAATGCATGAAAATATGTCAAACAAAATCCACCAACTTTTTTAACACCAATAAATGAATGCTATAGATTGTAAATTAATATGATGAGTTTGAATCAGCTTATTTTGCAAACATGATTTTGGTCATCATCAATACGTTTATGATAAGTTGATAACGTGATTTTTGTTTAAATATTTTCATAATAAAAAATTATTTTAACAAAACAGAAGGCACAGAAAATATAGGAGATTCAGTGTTCTAAACTCTCTCTCAAAATTCAACTCGAATTAATTACCAAAGCACAAACTTGAAAGGAACTCATAACGGGTCCGGTAGTTGTCTGGACACTGTAATTCCGAGCTTCTTTCCGGATGAGAAGTATCACCTGATTCCTGCGGATCTACCCTTATACCTTGCGCCAAAAAATAACAATTGATTCAGGAATAACAAAAAGCAGTTGTCATAACACAAAGGTTGACATAGGAATGTATACATATAATATATGTTGTTTTTACAAACAATATTTTAGTTCAATAATAAACAAATGAAATCCCAGTGATATACTTACAGTGGTATATGATTGACTGCCACCAGTAGAGTTGGGAGCCGCTTGTAAAAGCAGAAGGTTTGCTGGCTAGGATATGAAGAGGAGTCACTCCCATTTCATTGCATCTGCCCGCAAGATTTGGGCACAGTTGCAGTATGTGGAACGCCAGGTCTGCATAAAGCTTGTTGATTAATAATTAAAGATGATATATGAGTACTTACATGCAACAAACACGACTCACGGAAGGAATGCATTCATTAGATAAAGATTCGACGCCAAGCTGTGCTAGTTGCTCTGGTACTATGTGAAAATTTGAAGGATTGATCAATAATATTTCAGAGGTCCTTATTTTCCCCTTTATTTAATACAATCCTTCAAATTTGAATAAAATATGTGTGTCTGTGTGTATACACACATCATCATGAGAGAAAATCCGTGATTTTTCAGAGAGTTTTGGTGTGGGACGCATGTATATACCAAAATGGTCTCTCCCAATGGCGGCGTGAAGTACAGTATCTCCTTTGGGAGATGTGAGGAGCTCATTGTCCTCTGCTTTATCAGAAGCACCGTGTAAGTAGATGAAGGCTTGTTTCCGATTGCCAAGAACAGCCACAAACATAGGGGTCTCGTCCCACCTGTTGGTAATTCCGAGCAAGTTCTCGCCCATATTTTTTGCTGCCTCTACGATGCGCTTGCACATTTTCACAGACCCTCTAGCAGCTGCGCGATGCAGAGGGGTATCCCCAACCTCATTCTTCTTCTTCAGAGCCATCTTCGCTTTTTCCTGATGACATTGCCCGAAGCCGACAATAATATCCACCAGCTTTCCCACTACATCTTCTTTCTTTTCGTTGATGGCCATGTGCAGTGCTGTGTCCTCTGAGCTAGTGATCTCTGCGTTCCACACCTCTGGTTCTGTTTTGTATAGATTCTCCACCTCTTCCCACTCCCCTTTGAATGTGTGCATGTATAATTTTCTAATAATAGTACTAAGATCTAATTGATCCTGTTTATCTCTCTCTTGTTGGCTCATTATTTGTGGATTTCAAGATGGAGACTGATGCATTTGTTTATATTATGAATGATGAACAACACCGTACTGCTGCTAATGTGCTGTTCACCGCTTCATCTGTCCTTCCATCACCACCATCTCTCTCAATTTATACTAGACTCCTCCACTTTAATTTTTACCCTCCATAAATTAAATTTAAGGAAAAATAATATTGTTAAAAAAGGAAAAGAATGCTAGATTACTTTATTCGCTTTGGAAATGATGAGGTTAGAGGGGTTGGGTTTCTCTCCTCATCCTTTTCTCATCATCCCTCATAATATCTAAATCATATTCATCCAATTAATACAATATTACTTTAACTTTTCTCTCATTTTTCCAATAAATGGCCCAAATGAGCTAATGAGAGAAAATGAAAAAAAAAAAAGATTAGAAGAGAATCTCCTTCCAAGTTGGAGTTTATTTAGACTCTGCGTTTGTACTTTAAAGAAGTTTTTAGGGAAAATCCCCCTAAGGGCCCCAGTAATTAAAAAATTGTTAAAAAATGTATAAAAAAAAGTCACATGTCCGAAAAAACCCTAGTTGTTAACATATATTGATTTAGTTGTTAACATTGTATTGATATAGCTGTTAACATGTACTAATTTAGTTCTCAATGTGGGATTGATATAAATGTTAACGTTTCTGAAATAATGCCCAAAAAGGTCTTAGGGCCTTTTCTAACATGTGATTTTTCCTTGAGTTTTTTTTTTTTATAATAGTTTTATTACTTGGGTGCTGAGGGAGATTTTCCCAAGTATTTACTCAAGTGAAGTACATCTCTCCCCTTATTTAATCCTAATTATAGAGTAAAATTCATTAACTTTGCAATTCTTAAAGAATGGTAGTTAATATATAACATTTTTTTTTATTACATAAGGCAGGGATCGAAGCCCTGAGGGGGAGGGGGGAGGCCAGCTCCTAAGGCTGGCACGGGTGCCACTGCGCCATGAGGTGCTGGGCAGTTAATATATAACATTAAACTTGTAGAAAAACGCACAACTTTCAATTTCAATTTATTATTTATTAAAATTAATGACCCCAGTAAAGCATTCTCTAAGAATTGAAAGCATGCATGCCTATTTTATTTGTTGCAATTAAAGAGGGAAAATAGGGGAAAATTTTCTTTTGCCAATAGTTTACTATGGAAATGGTATTATTTATTTTCATAAGGATTAATGTACAAAAATACACATGTGTTTTATTATGAGAAGCGTCCAACATCAAGTATTTTTCTTAGGTGTAAAAATGCAACAAATATACCTTCCGTTAATCTAAGTTATGTTTATGTTGACCGTTATTTTGATCGAAAATGTTGACATAGAAGCTGATTTGGCTATAATTATATCCTAGTTGGTTGAGGAAAAAATAAATAAAATGAAGTCCTTCGTATTTCTGGATCCCTTTCCCTTCCTCCATTTGTCTCCACTTTTTCCTCTCAAATCTCAAATCCCCCCCCCCGGGAAAATCTTCTTCTCCTTCTCCGCCGCTCTCTCACCTACTCTTCATCTTATGCAATGCTTGGCCTCCCTCATCCTCACTAATGAACTTTGTTTTGCCTTCCCCTTACTTCTCCGTCGTCGGCAAGGTCGAGAATAGAGAAGGAAAAGGACGAGTAGGATCATTGAGGAAAAAAGAAAAGGAAAGGAAACAGGGGCGACACGGTTCATCATCTTCCTTCTTGACCAACTGAACCAAAGGGAGCCACAAGCTGAAGAGATCAGTGAGGTGAGGCAGAGGTTAACTCCGATGCCACCAATCGTCGGAGTGGACGAGAGAGTAGACTGTCACAGGTAGGTGGACCACTATTATTCATCTTTCCCTTTTTCGGACTAGCGAACATCAGGACTAGATCACTACATAAAAACGCGAAATCAGCCACGAAATTATCCACGAAAAAAATTCTGTCGGTAATTACCCACGGAATTCCATGGGTAATTTCCGTGGGTAAAAAATTACCCACGGAATTCCGTGGGTAACTGAAATCACCCACGGAATTCCGTGGGTGATTAAAAAATCACCGACGGAAATTTCCGTCTCAAAAAACACCGTGGTAAATTTTACCACGGTGTTTTTTGAAACGGAAATTTCTACCACGGTGTTTTTTGAGACAGAAATTTCCGTCGGTGATTTTTTAATCACCCACAGAATTCCGTGGGTGATTTTAGTTACCCACGGAATTCCGTGGGTAATTACCAACGGAATTTTTTCCGTGGGTAATTCCGTGGCTGATTCCGTGTTTTTTTGTAGTGGATAGAGAGAAGTTGTCGAGGACCATTGTTCCTCTTTTCTGACCAATGGGAGATGAACTGGAGGTGGCGACTGGAGTGATCAATTGAAGAACCAGAGGGTTTTGGAAGCAGAGACGAAAGTGGCAAAGAAGGTGGTGGCTAGTTGCAGTTGTACTGTTCCTCATCTACTTACGTCATCACAGAACCAGAGTTGGAGATGTCTTTCCTTTAGCTTATTCCCTTCAAAGGTTGATTTGTTTTCCAAATTCTTATCACCCCCTTGTGTCTTAGGCCTTGTTTGGTTTGAGGGAAGGGGAGGGGGAGGGAAGAATTCCTAAGGTGTGTATTGACCAAATTGTCTTTAATGAAAGAAATATTCCTTTTGGTTGAGAATCTATTTTTGAAATATTAAAAGTTTTCCAAGGACAATTTAGTAAAGATGAGAGAAAAAATTTATCTCTCATCCTTCCCTCTCACTCCCTCCCATCAAACCAAACACACTTTTAGTCTAGTCTGGTGGTTGATTTTGCTGTGGATTTTTATTAAAACCATGTGGTTTACTTTTCAACGAGGATGAGTATGAACTTATTATAGGTTCCGTCATCACAGAACCTTAAGCTTTGACATTTTTTTCCTTAAAATAATAAATTAATATCTGTGGGTCTATATGGAATATTCTTCATTTTATTTATTTTTTTATAACCAACTAAGATATTATTATAGTCAAATCAGCTTCCATGTCAAGGTTTTTGGTTAAAGCAATGGGGAACGTAACTCATATTAACAAAGATGATATATTTGCTTTAGTTTTAAAAGTTCATATGTATTTTTGCACTTAAAAAAAAAAAATTGGTGTTGGATGCTTTTCATGGTAAAACACTTGTGTATTTGTGTACTTTTTTACCCTTTTCATAATGGTAAGAAATTAGAACGAAGCACTAGATTCTGTCCTAATGAGTGTTAAAATCCAACTCATCTAAACTTTATGTTAAAAAAGGAAAAAGAAAAAGAAACGGTAAAGAAGAGAAGCTAGCTTAGAGGAATAATATTATATAATAAGCACGGCAAGTTAAGGATAGATGCGGTTGTATGTATGGATAAACGTGAAAAATTTGTAGACAAGAAGAGAAAGGAAGATGAGCAGACTGGGCATCAAAAATAAAAGAAAAAGTTGTAGAGGAGAGGGGAAAAAAAGAGAGGAAACAACAGATAGACTGTATGAATCACGCAAGGCCGAGCTTGCATGGGGGTTCATGCATGTGTGTTGAGAAATATTAATTCATTCTCATGTGACAATATATCTTCAAATGTAACACTGTTTTAAAGTTGTGTTGCATGGGATTCTTTTCTTTTCTTCGAATAGTGTATCTAAGCTCATTATTAAAATAAAGTAACATATATAAAACCAAACATAAATTATTTCGTTGCATAAATTAAAACCAACAACAAATCTCAGATACATCGATTCTCTATAATTAATTGGAGGGGTTTACAAACACCCTCGAGAAACAAAGCACAAATATTATTACACTCTACTTTTCCAAATATTATTTAAGATCAGAAATTAAAGAAAGAAATTCCCCAGCTAATTAATAATAACATATATTTGTGTGTGTATAATAAAAAATTTCCAAAATGATGCGATTGGGGAACGCGCCTAACAATGGATTTCAAAAGATCCACGTAGAGTGAAAACTGTGCGATTGCGTAGAAGGTGTAGGCGTGTAGCATCCGCCCCTTTAATTACGTACATGAAAGCATTCATAACTAATTCACTTAACGGCTAACTCAAATACACACATTCTTAAATTGCAATTAATTTATAACTATTCAAAGAATATTGTAACATCCCAAATTTAAAAATTTAAATACAAATATTATATGAAAATTAAATAATGAATTTTGGCCTAAAATAACTACAAAATTAATTATTTTAAATTAAGGTTTATTTTCCTTAAATTAATTTGGGAAAATAATAATTTTAAGTAGTGACTATTTTAGGCCTAAGAAAATTTAGAATCAATATTTTATGTCTTGGGGAAAAATCCTAGGAAAATTGACATGGAGGCCCAAATTACTAAGATATTTTTAGTAAAGGCCCTACAAACTTTCCCATACCAGAAAAGGCCCTAGGGCCTTTTCTGGTATTAACTTCAAATGCAAATGACAAAAACGCCCCTCTTGTTAAAAAAGAAAAAGTAGAGACTGTGTTGGCACAAGAGAGAAAAAGTCCGTGAGTTTTGTTCGATAGAAACTTTGCTTCAATGATACTCCATCTATCTCTTTCGTCTTCCTTCGTTTGATTGTTGTCTTTCGTTTTTTTCCTCTGCTGGACTGAAAGCAACTCATCCTGGTTGTATATTGCTGACTGATCGTGGTGGTTATTGCTGTTCATCAACATTTTTTCAGTTGGAAGTTTGGGTTAATGAAAGGTAGGAGTTTGAGCTCATTTATGTTATTATTTGGTAGAATATAGGCAAGAAATACTAGGTTTTTCATCAAGATAGCTTAATCACCATCCTTCCTCGTTTTTAATCTCTCTAGGGTGGGGTCAATAAAATGTTGCTCTGTTTTTTGTCACACAAACAAAGGAAAATTTATGTATTTGAGTGGGAATGGGTGAAAGTGATCAAGGAATGAAGTTTGAAAAACGCTGAAATTTGTTAGTTGTTAAAACCTACAGTTTTAGTTGTTAATACATCTGTTTTTGTTGTTAATATGGTTGTTTAACTTGTTAAAACAATGCTTTGTTTTTTGGGCATTAAAACAAAGGAAGGTCTGTTAGTGGGAATGTTTGAATATAAAAATACTTATTTGGGATAGTTGTTAATACCTACAGTTTAAGTTGTAAATTCCTTCAGTTTTAGTTGTTAATTCCATCAGTTTTAGTTGTTAATTCAACTGTTAAAGTTGTTAATACTAACTCTGTTGCATATTGTAATTACAGATGGCTAGTAGTTCAAGGAAGAATATATTATGTTTCTTTCATGTGGGGGGGAAGTTTCTACAAGGTGGAGGGGATGAAAGTGATTATGTTGGAGGAACGGTAAGAACAAGATGCATCAAGGAAGGGACCATATATGAGGAGCTGCAAAGAACAATATCATCTTTAATTGGGAAAGAAAGTAATCAAATTTTCGTGAGATTCAAAGTTAGCATGGATACATCGACATTTATTGATCTTGTGGATGATGAAGGGGTGGATCACTTAATACGGTATAATGACGAATATGGTCATGTGTATGTTGAAAAAATTGGGAATAATGACAATAGACTTGCAGGGGGACAGAAGAAGAAGTGTAAGTCTTGATGTGTTAAGAAATGCAATTTTTTCATATATAAGTTGCGAATAAAGTCTGAAACATTGTCATTACAAGCACTAATACTTGTTGTTTGTCACAGGAGTTATGACGCTTATGGAGGTGCAGCTGGGTTGTCCGTATCGCCCCCTGAAACATTGTATAAGTTGCGAATAAAGTCTGAAACATTGTAATCCCTATTTTATTCGCATATTTTTTTATGTAAATGAAAGTTGGATGTAACACACAATTGCCACAATTGTATCTATGTTTCATTTATATAGACTTATTAATATTGTTACACATGGTGAAAACTAATTGTTATTGTTTACTGATGTTGTTGTCAAAATGGGCTAATTTAGGTGTTATTTTTCAGTGTTACTGATGTTAAAAGGTCCTATGTCCTTGTTAATGGGGGGCTGATTTTGTTGTTAATTATGGTGATAGTGTTGTTAACGGGGGGCTGATGGCGTTGTTAAATTGACTGATTGTGTTGTTAAAGGGTGCTGATGTTGTTGTTAAAAGTGATGGTGTTGTTGTCATATTTTTTTGATGTTGTCATTTGATGCTGATATTTTTTGTCAAAGTAGCTTATGTAATTATTAATTGGGTTGATGGTGTTGCCAAAGAGGGCTGATGTTGTTGCTAAATTGGACTGATGGTGTTGCTAAAGAGGGCTGATAGTGTTGCTAAAGAATGCTGATGGTGTTGCTAAATTGGACTGATGGTGTTGCTAAAGAGGGCTGATGGTGTTGCTAAATTGGACTGATGGTGTTGCTAAAGAGGGCTGATGGTGTTGCTAAAGAGTGCTGATGTTGTTGTTAAAACTAATGGTGTTGCTATCATATTTTTCTGATGTCATTTGATGCTGATATTTTTTGTCAAAGTGGCTTATGTAATTATTAATTGGGCTGATGGTGTTGCTAAAGAGTACTGATGGTGTTGCTAAATTCTACTGATGGTGTTGCTAAAGAGGGCTGATGGTGTTGCTAAATTGGATTACTGGTGTTGCTAAATTGGACTGATGGTGTTGCTAAAGGTGACTGATGGTGTTGCTAAATTGGACTGATGGTGTTGCTAAATTGGACTATGGTAATGCTAAAGAGGGCTGATGGTGTTGATAAAGAGGGCTGATGGTGTTGATAAATTGGACTGATGGTGTTGCTAAATTAGACTGATGGTGTTGCTAAAGGTGACTGATGGTGTTGCTAAAGAGGGCTGATGGTGTTGATAAAGAGGGCTGATGGTGTTGATAAATTGGCCTAATGGTGTTGATAAATTGGACTGATGGTGTTGCTAAATTGGCCTGACGATGTTGCTAATTTGGACTGATGGTGTTGCTAAAGATGACAGATGGTGTTGCTAAAGATGACAAATGGTGTTGCTAAAGAGGGCTGATGGTGTTGATAAATTGGGCTGATGGTGTTGCTAAAAAGGGTTGATGGTGTTGTCAAAGGATGCTGATGGTGTTGCTAAAGAGGGCTGATGGTGTTGCTAAAGGACGCTGATGGTGTTGCTAAAGAGAGCTGATGGTGTTGCTAAATTGGGCTGATGGTGTTGCTAAATTGGACTAATGGTGTTGCTAAAGGGTCTGATGGTTTTGACAAACGGATACTTGATCATATTCCTTTGTTTCTGTTCATACATACACAACTAATAAAGAAATAGCTGCTGGAACCAACTGTGGTTGTCATTCATATTAAAATGTCAAGTCAACATCATCGACTACATCAGTACATTTACAAAACTAGCTCCTAACAATGAACTCAAGTGTTTTGTACAAGTTATGTAATCTAATCTAACAGCCAGGCAACAAAATTCAGATACAAAATTTATACAATTCAGACATAGACTATCGACTCATTTTCCGCGCTTGGGCTTCCTGGATCAATGACAGCACCTTGGCTCGATGTAGGTTGTTTGGGTGATTGACCAACCACCACAACATGTCAATCTGCAATATGAAAACTATAATCAATTAAGCTTACAACTTGCAACCAAAAGACTCAAAATAATAATGCAACAATGAATCCAGATCAATCACATTTCAACATGCACAAAGAGAAGAAAGGTGGGCGGTCATGAAGGGCCTATTTTTATGGAAGGCACTGAGAATACGTCTAAACCATTAGACGAGTAAAAATTTCCATACAATTTTAAAAACGAGGTCTCTTACATGTTACATTACTCCCTAAACCATAAACCTAAAAATAAAAATAAAAATAAATAAGATGAACTTCTTTTCGAAAAGTGAGATGAATGTTCTTGTACAAAAAAATATAATCAAAAGTCATAATACAAAGATATCTTTTTAGCAGGCAAAATATCAATGAAAAGGTACCACAGTTGAAAATTCTCCAATAAATCTTTTTTTCCACAACTTACTCCTATCCTACCTTTCTCGGACAGAATGTAATAACTGCTAAATATAAAACAAATTCAAAAGCTCTAGAGCTAATTACTTGCTCCTGTCAAAGAGGAAGAAACTATAGCTACTGCACATATATATTCAAAAGTGCAAAAATAATTGTCAACTCAAGAATACTTGACTGTTTCTTCTTAATGTATGGGTCAATAGTGCTTTTTGAGGCATCTTTACTGACATGCTTAATAAAAGCATTTGAGAGTCAAAACAAAATGCAACTTGAGTCCTCGTAATGTAAGAGTAAGTGAGACTAGAAAGGTTGTGGAAAATAGGCACTGAAGACTAACTCTAGGACTTGGTTCAAATCTTTGTAACTCATTCAATAAGGTAGGACATGATAGTCAAAATCAAGGAGAGAAAGGAAAATCTACGTAACTTTGTTAGCATTTATAACATCTTGGCTTCAAGTGCCATAGGGGGTGCAACGTCCCATGTTAGAAAACATTAAACTTTGAAAAGAGTCTATGTATAGGAAGGATCATAGGTCGTAAACCTAATATTATAAAATTTTGGATGTGTAATGTCAAATATTTGTATAGCTCCTTCAAAGCCTAACAGAAAAGTCTAATGAAACCTCTTAGTGCTTGAGATTTTGCCTTCTATGTATAATAGATATGACTGTGATAACCAGGGCACTAGAAAGACTGAGAAGATCCATAGGCACCCAAAATAAGACCTCCCTACAAATTTCAGTAGTTTTATCTGTCATGGTACCATAGCAATTACTGCTCTTATAAAATACTTAAAGACTTTTTATTACAACAACTTGCTCAGACCTTTGTTCAAACTCTGAGAGGCCATTTAGACTTTCTGCATCTACTTGACAAAAATTTGAATACACTAGCCTCCATAGCAGCAAAAGAAACGAAAAACTATTATTAACCATCAGTAGTTTATATTAATCATCCGTATTCCATAAACTAGAAAATTACAATAAATAGATCAAAATAGTCAAAACATGAGGAACACTTTATGTATTACTGGAGCCTTCAGATTTTAGAAGAGGGCATATAAGAGAAAGTATTTAACACGCTAAAGAAAAACGTTAATAACTTATGGCCAGTAATTGAAAACCTCTACATCAAATACAAAGTTCATATCTATTAAGCTACAAATTAACTCTAGGCTTACCAAAATAAATTCTTAAAAAAACCATTAAAATCTAAACTAGTATTAATTCAATCTATTCAAAAGATAAAGCAATTCTAAAGCTAATTCAGGAACAACTACATACCAATATATCAAGCCAACATCTAACTAATACCATCCCTATCAGTCTATCACCTGATTCATAGTAATTGTCACGGGAGTCTTAACCAGCTTAGCATCAACATATACTTGACTTGAAGGAATAGAGTAAAGCAAAATTGAAAGAATACTAATGGATTAGCAAGTTTTTTCCGTCTTCAAATGTTCCAAGAAAATAAATTTATTCTTTTTAAGCCACATTGATACACTCAATAATTCTTGTAGTGTATTGCAAACTAGAAGAACTTCACAAACTTAGAACAATATGAATAAATATCTTCCTTCCTAAGCTGGGATATGACCTATAAAAAAAACAGCTATATATCAATTGAATATAGAAGTAGTATAGCTAGAACCAAATGGCTGTATGCGAGCTAAGACTTATCAAAACCAAAAATAAAAAGTAGGCGTCGCTAACAAAAAAGTTTTCTCACAATCCACACAATACAGTGTATAGTCATTATCATTCATCCATCTAAAAGGAGAGAAAGGTCTAGTAACATAATACTTATTATACATTACACTGACACGAATGACTATACTAGATATCATGTAGTTAGTAGTTTTGTGAAAAAAGAGACAGAAATATGAATTAATATCAGTATATTAAAAAATCTAAACAGGTTTCATATATTGAACTCCAATAATGAGCTTTCGAAAGGTCAATAAGTGCAGCTAGCATATAGCTATAAAAGGACAAGAACTTGTGCGCTGAAATAATGTTGATAAAACACATACATAACCAAACATCCTTTATCAGATTTCTCCACATCCAAAACACTGTGTGAAAGTAAAGTCCTACTTCCAAGTACACATACTTAATAATCCATGTCTTGTCCAACTCATTTGGAACTATGGTGAATATTTTTGACAATGATCAATCATCTTCATTTAAACCAACCAGATGCCTTTAGATGAGAACTAGCGAAATCTATTTAACCCAGTAATGCAAACTAAAGCCTACTTCTTTCAGTGATTGAACAATACCACTGCTGCAGAAAGCCTTCAATATATATCCACATGCATTCATTCATTCAGTACCAAGAATGCAAAAATGTGATTCAAATAAAGAACCCTACTTGAATTATTTTCACCAAAAGGAATCAGTGCATAGACAAATATAGATAAAAGTTCAAGAAATGGAATTAATGACCATAAAATAGTTTAAAAAGGCTAGATAAAAAATTTAACTTAACATTGTTATTACAAAAATCAGTTGCGGGATAAATTTGTGACTGCATTGGACAAGTATAAGGTCGTTCAAAAGGATCCCCTGTTGTTCCAAAAAAAAACATCGTTTTTTCCCGGACTCGGGTTTAAATATCCAAATGATTTGTCATTCACTGTTTAAATCCATAGCTAGACTGAGTGAGCATTCAACAAACGAGGCTTGTACAGAAGGAAATAGAAGCCAAAAACCAATCATACCGAGTATTTACTTTTCTTGCCTCTGTTCAATAGAAAGTCTCCGAACCTTGTAGGTATTATCCTCCAAGTTTGATATTTCTGGAGTCAAAGTGGTGGAACTTGCTGCCCCAAATATCAGTTGCTGATTCTCAATACTAAGTGCCTGACCAAAATAGATGCTGCAGAAAGTGATAGACAATTAATAGAGGTGGCTATAAAGTGGGTCTTTTCTACCAAAAATATCAGCACTAGTGTTTATACAAAATTATAATTTTTTGTTTAAAGTTTTGATTTCTTTTCTTCCTGCTAGCCCAACTTTATGCCACTTTTTAATGCAGGTGACATTCTAAAGGGACGGATACAGTGAATGTAGCCCCAGTTTGATAGTTTTGAGCATCTATGGGGCTCTTTAAGCTTCTTAGATATAGGTGGACCACAATCTTTCCCCAAATGTCCACCTCTGATGAATTAAACCAACTAGTTGTGATGAATCTTCTTAATTTCGGTTTTTCACTGAGAAGAGAAATCAATCAACCAGAACTTGATAAATACTGAACTCGATATTTTTAAAAAACAAAAAAAAAAGCCAATACCTGGAGGTCTTGAGGGTTGAACGAGAGAGCGACGCCGACAATGTCTGATCTGAAGCGATGAGTCACTCTTTCTGAGTGAAAGATCGACGGAGAGCGAGGCTGAATATTGGGAAGAGGATGGTTGCTAGGTTTAGTTCTCAACCACGCCTAAATGCATAGAGAGTGAGAGAGGGGAAGATGGTGAAGAACACAGAGACGCGAGAGTGAGAGAGATTGAGATTTCCATTCTCATTTATCAGTTAACACTAGGGCTGTTTTGGTAATTTGCTTTGGAAGTTAATACCTAGGGCCTTTTCTGGTATGGGAAAGTGTGGAGGGCCTTTTCTGAAATTATCTTGGTAATTTGGGCCTCCAGGTCAGTTTTCCCAAAAATCCTTATATTAAATTAGGGACTTATTTATAACATTTATCTAGTATCTTTAATTAAATGGAAAGAAAAAAGACATGAGCTCATATAAACAAATTCTCCATGCTTTCATTCATCAACTAATTCGGCCCATCACACACACGCACACACACACAACCTACACACACATTTAACCCAACTCGTGAGTAGCACCCATGTACTAGTTGAATCAATATTTCACTCTTTCCAAATCTATTGTACAACCTTTCTTCATATAGTTAATCAGTTAGTTCATTCAACTCTCTCAACCTCAGCCTCGCTGGAAAGCAACAAAGAAGGAAATTATAAATATATATCGGCAGAATCAGTAAAAGATCTCAACGTCTGTCTTTTATCTTGCATAAACGCAAAAAAACAAAAACAAAAACAAAATCTCAGACTCAACGCCATTCATGCGAAAGGATCAGTCGCACAGCCATGCTTCTTCTGAATTTTCCATACTTCCCGAGCCTCACACTGTTGTGCCTGTCGGTTCTTCTCACGTAGGATTGTACCCTTCATGGATTATATATCCATGCTCAGTGGTTTTTTTTTCATCAGTTGCTTTGCCAACCAATTAAGAGCGAGAGCTGAGAGAGAGAGAGTCAAGAGCTAGAAGACACCTTCCCATGTTCAGTTCATCGTGAAGCAGGGGAGATAAGCCGCCATTATTCTTCCTCATATCAGCTGGAAAACGAAGGTAAGCGTCAAGCCTTCTTTCCTTTTGAGTTTCGGTCACATTCCCATAGCTAACTGAAGTTTTAAGATAAGGAGATGAAAGCTTTGTCTTGTTGAAACTGGAAACAAAGAAACAGGCGTTGTGGCATTTTTTTCATGCGTCTCTGAAATTTTGGTTACATTCGGCATCTTTTTGTTTTGCATTTCTGAGTTTTCCTCACTGCACAAAATCATAGAAGTTTATAGGATAATATATATATGAAGGGTAACGTGGAGAATGGGTTGATGCTGAAACCAAAACAGGGAAGTTAAAATGAAAGCTTACTGTCATACATGAGTCTATATATACATATAGTGCATACAGGTTGTGTTGCTCATTAATATATATATTTAGATATACATTGCCTACTGATCATATATATATACATATATATATACATATATATATAGAGAGAGATCTTAGAGTTGCGACGTGCCTTGCATTTGCTGGGATTGTTTCCATCTATATATAAATATATCATGTTGCGGTCCACAAGATTAAAAGAGCGCGTGCGGAGAAGTAAGAGAGCTCTGCTAGGGTTTGATGGAAATTTTGAGAAGCTAACGGCCATCAGAGAGAGATACCTCCGCTATCCACTGTGACGGAGGAAAATGAGTGTTCCCTCTGGGCACACACTACTCGGGGGGGAAATGTGAGAATGACGGAGGATGAGGGAGATGAAATGAATCGCAGCAAACGGAAAATACGGTTTGCTACGAAGGAATTTATGGGGAGTGAAGCTATGAAGAGTCGTGAGGAAGCTTGGATGAAAGCTGATGGAAAAACACCTGGCCTGGTGTCGTATAGGGAATCGTTGCTCAATAATAACACCTCTCGTGTCTGCTGGTGGGAATGGTCAAAGAATGAGGAGGATGAAGTGATTGAGGACTATGGTGCAGAAATTGAATTCGATAAGGTTCTAAATCCTACCGATGGAATATCTGTGGATCTCTCCAATCCGCTCTGCCCGAAGTTCTGTCTAAACGAGAAAGAGAAGGAACGGTTAATGAAGCCGTTTCGCAGGACTCTGATTGTGAAGCTTTTGGGACGACAGTCATCGTACGGATTCATGGTGAAGAAGCTGCGCCAACTATGGGAAAGGAAAGGTAACATAGACATTTTTGATATAAAGAATGACTTCTATCTTGTCAGCTTTCAAAATCAGGATGACTATATGGAAGTATTGACGGGAGGACCTTGGGTGATTATGGATGCTTACCTGAATGTAGCTAGATGGAGGCCTGATTTTTGCCTGAAGGATACACGTATTGAATCTGTTATAGCATGGGTTCGGCTACCTGATTTGCCTGCTCCCTTGTTTGATAAGAAGTTCCTTTTAAACTTGGGTAATGCTATTGGAAAAGCAATTCGACTGGATGTACATACTGCACAGCGTGCCAGGGGGAAGTTTGCGCGCATGTGTGTGGAATTGGACCTTACAAAGCCGCTTATTCTTGAGTTTAACGTTGAAGGGCAGGTTTTTAGTATGGTGTATGAGAGTCTAGGGGTAATTTGCAATAAATGCAGTCGGGTGGGGCATAGCAAGAATAATTGTGTTGAAAATCAGAGAAAGGAACCAGAGGCAGGGATGGATATAGAGGAACAGACGAAAGAGACTAACAAAGGGAGTAATGGAGAGGAAGAAAAAGTTCTATGGAAGACAGTCCAAAGGGTTAGAAGGCAGAGACGTGACATACCAGTAGTAAAACCTATTCAATTGGGTTCTAGATATTCTGTTCTGGGCAATGTAGTGGAAGTTGAGGGGGAAAAGGAAGGTGCAGGAAGGAAGCAAGGGCTGGGTGAGAAGGAGACAGGGGAGCTCAAGTCGAAAATGGAAAATGCCCTAAAGCACAGAAACGGGGAAGCTAGTGGAAGAAGAGGAGATAATATAAAAAGAATGGAGAAGGCTGGGGATAGCAAGAAAATGGAAAATATAAAGGATACTAGAAAGGATAAAAAGGCGAAAGGGAGAAGCCCTCTTGCAGAGATCAGCCCTGTAAATGAAGCTCTGGAGGCACAAGGCTATCATACAGCGAAACAAACTGAAGACGGTACATCAAATAATACTCCTATTACATATAATGACAGAGAAGTGGTAATGGAGGAGAAAGAAAATTTGAGGCCAGGGAAAGGCCTCCATCGTGAAAGAATAAGGAGTGTTTCCGGTCATGTTGTGCTGCAAAGTGAGGACGATGATGAGGACCCAATTGAAAGCTATAGGGTGAGTATGGAGGAAGGATGCGTCACTCCATATCTGGGGGATGATAGACAGTAGGGCCTACCTAATCCATTCAATGATGATGAACATCATGATATGGAATGTCAGGGGAGCAGCTAGCAAAGGAGTTGCAGCTATTGTAAGGGACTTGAGATTCAGATATAAGCTGGATTTGTCAGTTATTCTGGAGCCAAGAGTGAGTGGTTCAGTAGCTGAGAGGACCATTAAGAGTTGGAGTTTCAGGCACTCTGTAAGGAAGGAAGCAGAGGGGTTTACAAGTGGTATTTGGATACTGTGGAATCTAGATGACTTAGTACTAGATGTGCTTAAAACAAAGGAACAATTCATACATTGTTCGTTGAAGTTAGGAGGGAGAAAGATGGTGTTCACGGCTGTTTATGCCAGCCTGAATGAAGCAAACGACACAAAACCTAGAGAGATCTGTACAGGCTTGCGGTTGTGATCAATGAACCTTGGCTACTAGCGGGAGATTTCAACGAAATAAAAACCCCATTGGAGCAACAAGGGGGCGGAAGGGTCAACGAAGTCCGGTGTAGGAGATTCAAAGAATGGATACAGGAGTATCATCTCATTGATATTGAGGCTCAGGGTCCTTTCTTGACATGGAAAGGGCCTAAGTGGAACGGGTTGGAGAGAGTCCATAAGCGTTTGGATAGATGCCTAAGCAATGTATTGTGGCAAGAAGAGTTTGAGGATGCAGTGGTTAAGACTGTCCCACGCGTTTGCTCAGATCATCATCCCATCATTGTGAGTGTAGCTGCAGAAAATAAAGTGTTCAATTGCAGACCATTCTGGTATGAGGTCGCCTGGCAGATGCATGAACAGTATAATGAGTTTATACAACAGAACTGGGCTAAGGAAATGGATGTACAAGGAAACCTAGTTAACCTGAAACAACAATTAATATGTTGGAACAAGGAAACATCTGGAAATGTAGAATGGCGTAAGAAAAAATTAATGAATAGGCTGGAAGGGATTCAACGAAGCAAGGGAAGAGGAATAAGGCCTCACTTGACACAATTAGAAGAAGAATTAGAAGCTGAATTGATGCAGGTATTACGACAGGAGGAAGTCCTTTGGTTTCAAAAGTCTAGAGGGCAATGGTTGGAAGGGGGAGATCGAAATACAAAATATTACCACTTAAAAACAGTGGTTTGGAGAAGGAGGAACCACATTAGAATGTTAAAAAACAGTAAAGGAGACTAGGTAGAGGAGGAGACAGAAATGGTATACTGTTTAAGGAGGAGGAGCAGGAAAGGCCGTGGGTGAAGACAGCAAAAGGATGGGGAGCTGTTCCAAAGGAGAGGCTAGATAGACTGGGTGCTAGTGTCACGGGAGGAGAGATAAAAAGAGCATTCCATCAAATGGGAAGCTTTAAAGCTCCAGGGAGAGATGGGTTTCCTGCTGCATTCTATCAGCATAACTGGAGGGTGGTGGGGACTTCGATTATCCAATATATCATGGAGCTTTGGAGACATCCTGATCGGATTGATGCAATTAACGATACACTCTTAGTTCTTATACCGAAAGTTGAGCAACCGGAAACGGTAAGTCAATTTAGACCCATAGCGTTATGTAACGTGGTGTATAAGGGACTGTCAAAGGTGATAGTTAATCGTTTGAAGCCACTGATGGATAAACTAATATCTCCTTACCAATCTAGTTTTGTCCCTAGAAGGAGCATTCATGACAACATTACCATTGCTAAAGAAATTGCTCACTCAATGGGAAGAATGAAGGGGAGAGAAGGATATATGGTAGTGAAGATAGATTTAGAAAAGGCCTATGATAGGATGGGGTGGAGTTTTATTAGTCTAGTGTTAATGGAGATTGGAGTGAATGAACATCTAAGGCATGTCATAATAAGATGTGTGGAGTCAACCAAAATGTCTTTAATGTGGAATGGAGGGGTAAGTGAGGACATTAATCCAACAAGAGGCCTGAGGCAAGGAGATCCTTTATCCCTATATCTTTTTGTGCTTGGGATGGAGAAGCTCACTCATCTAATTGAGGATAGTGTGGACAAAAAGAAATGGAGACCTATGAGGTTGGGAAGGAATGGAGTTGAGATATCACACCTCATGTTTGCGGATGATCTACTTCTTGTTTGTAAGGCGAATCTTGACAATATTTGCACTATGATGAACATTCTTGAGACCTTTGGTGATATGTCAGGTCAAAAGGTTAATACAGAAAAAACCAGTATTTTCTTTTCTAGTAATGTTGATAGATGTAGACAAAATGAGATTTGTGCCTATTCTGGATTCAAAAAGATGGAGGAGTTGGGAAGGTATTTGGGAGCTTACATGTTAAAGGGGAGAGGAAGTAAAAGAAATTTTCAACAGTTGATTGACAAGATGCAAAAGCGATTGAGCAGCTGGAAGAAACAAAATTTGTCTTTGGCGGGTAGGTTAACGTTAGTTCAATCGGTGACAAGCCAACTAGTAATCTTTCCCATGCAACACTCAATTATTCCTGCTGGAGTCCGAAATGAATTGGAGAGAATCCAAAGGGAATTTATCTGGAACAACGATAGTAATAAAAAGAAGAGTCCATGCTGTGAAATGGGATATAGTTTGTAGAAGGAAGCAGAATGGAGGGCTCGGTTTGAGACGTATTCAGATAATGAATGATGCCTTGCTGGGTAAGGTAATCTGGAACCTGATTTCCAATCATGAGAATCTGTGTTCACTGGTGCTATCTAGAAAGTATAGAAGAGGTTGCAACTTACAAAAGGAGTGCAAAAAGAAGGCTTCGAACTCTGAATTATGGAGAAATCTGTCCAGACTTTGGCCAAAGGTAAGAGAGAATATTTGTTGGGAGGTAAGGGACGGGGAAAGGGTGAAGTTTTGGCAAGATAAGTGGCTGGACAATGGAAAAACACTTGCTGAGTTGAAAATCAGACCGATTATAGCAGAGGAGGAGGGAGCTATAGTTTGGGAGTTTGTAGATAATATGGGAAGATGGGATTTTGGGAAGATTAATGGTTGCGTTAATGAGGAAGGAGTTAAGCTTATAATGTCCATCGTCCCTCCAAATGCAGCCCACGGGGCAGATGCGTTAAAATGGGGAACAAGGACTCAGAATCAGTTTACAGTAGCAGATATGTATTAGATGTTAAGACAATAACAGGATATGGACGAGATGGTTTGGAACAAGCTATGGAAGTGGAAGGGTCCTGCAAGGGTACAAATATTTCTATGGCTAGCAATCTATGATAGACTGTTAACAAGCGAACGTAGGAGCAAAATTATGGGAGGTAACGAGGAATGCTCCAAGTGCACTGGAACAACTAAATCACTAATTCATGTACTACGAGACTGCGGTGTAGCATATAGGCTATGGTGCAAACTGAAAAAAGATGACATGGAAGCTGAGTTCCTGAACTTGAAGGGAAAGGAATGGTTCTACTGGAATTTGTCACAGAGAGGTAAGGAGTGAGGGCTTATTTTTGGCATTGCTTGCTGGATGTTGTGGGGATGGAGGAATAAGAGCTTATTTGTGGATGATTTTGTACTCCCTGAAGATTGCAGTAGAACTGTGCACTGGTATGTCAAAGAAGTTATATGTGCAAGAAAGGACTATGGGAGCTTAAATGAGGAGAAGCAGGAAGTGCATATTGGTTGGGAGCCTCCTTTGTGGGGTTGGTATAAATTGAATGTGGATGGAGCAGCCAAGGGTGGAAAAGGAATTGCTGGTTGCGGAGGTCTTATAAGGGATGGAAATGGTGCATGGATTGCTGGCTTTGCCAAAAAATTGGGGAGTTGCTCGGCATTAAAGGCTGAGCTATGGGTGGTCTTGGAGGGTTTAGCGCTAGCTTTGAAGTGCAAGGTGATGAACTTGGTTGTTGAATGTGATTCCGTGACTGTTGTCAGAATGTTAGAGAAGCTACAGATGGAGGAGGATAGATGTTCCACCTCAACCCTGTTATCTGTAATTGGTAGTAAGGTGTCAATGTTTCCGTGTCTGAGGGTTGCTCATGTCTATCGTAAAGGCAACACATGTGCCGATGCACTTGCCAACTATTCAATTGAGTCAGTAGAGTCGGTGTCTTTATTTGATTCTCCCCCTATTTGTGTAAGGGACATGCTGTACAGAGATGCAATGGGGGTATTATATCCCAGAGAGATACTAATGAATAAATAGACCCACAATTTACCAAAAAAAAAATATCATGTTGCTGATGGAATGAAAGAGAAAAAAAAACCTATGCTTGTTGATATAGATACTCTGTGTGTCCATATATATATATATATATATATATATATATGGCTTACTGTAAGTGTATATATACATATTAGAAAATGAGAAAGGAAGATTATCTATCTATATACGAACACAACACACACAAGATAAGCTTCCTTTCTCATTTTCTAATATGTATATATACACTTATAGTAAGCCCCCCCCCAACACACACACACACAAGTCGTAACTGAGTTTTTTTTAGGATCTCTATTTGGATTTTTTGTGTACTACTATAATTTAAATCATAAATATATTTGAATAAAATTATTCTATTTAAATGTGGGTACAGAAAAGATACTGAGATATTTTAGGCATATATTACCTATATATTTGTATAAATATATATAAATTATATACGAATAGAAATATTAACCATATATTTTAAAATATATAAATATCCTAAGATTAGCTATATCTAAATATATATCACATTAAAATTGATTTTATGGTTGTTAGTATTGATTAATTTAAATTGCTATATATATATTCACAAAATTTATTCTGTGTGGTGTCTATATTTATTAAATTATTGATTTAATATATGAATATCGTGTTTAAATAATATTAAAATACAGTCAGAAAATTTAAATTAATTTTAGAGTAATAATAATAAAAATAATAAATAATAAATAATATTAGTATTATTAGGAAAAAAAAGGAGAGGAATAAATAATATTATTAGAAAAGGAATAAATAATGTTATTATTAGAAAGAAAAAAAAAAATCAATAATATTAGTATTATAGAGGGAAATTATTGATGAATAATATAATGGAAAATTAACAGTTATAACGGTCTCATGTTAGGGCATTGGAGAGGTTCGACTTTCTAGCACCGGGGATTATATTTATTCATGAAGTTGAGGTTTGTAACTTAATCTCCTATTCCTTGTGTTTTTTTATATGCCTGGTATGTTCATGTATTATGGATTCATGGCCAGGTTTGCATGCCTGAGTCTATATGTTTTATTCAACTGAGCTATGGATTATTGTTTTATATGATAATGCTGCATATTTATTTTCCTAGCGCTGAGGATTTGTGTCTAGGGCACATAGCACCTGGGTGTACTTTTACAGTTAACGATGTATGTGTTGTGTGTTATTGTAGTTGGGTAATGGAATGTTTGCTAAATGCTTTATTTTATTCTGCAATAAGTGAAACATTTATCATGTACGATTTACGCTTTAGATATGAGATTAACGACCTTGGGATTCATCTGATCACTGAATCTCAGTGATGCCAAAAGATTCAGGAGGATGTTTTGGATCGAGAAGCAAGGTGATTCAGTTGGGATATATAAAAGAAGAACCCGAAGGAGGGGATTTAATTCAGCGAATTCTAATACTCTGATATTTTTGGATTGTAATTACTAACTATCCGACAAACAGTAAATTTGGGATAACTGTATAACTATTATCCTCCAACGGGATTAACCCTGACTATTTGAAGTATTTAAATTGTATCACGCGAATATTCTTTTGGGAATTAGAATTAACCAGCATATGTATGGGCATATGTTATGAGTCACTCATCGTCTAAACGTTAGGCACGCTCTTTGTTATGACTTACTTTGATCGGTTAACGCCATCACTATGATAAATACACGCGAATTAGTTTAATAAGAGACCTAGGGTCATAATTAGACACCATAAGTAACTTAGGAAATAAGGGCGTTACAAATATATCCAGCAAAAGAAAAAATCTTTCCTTATCTTGATCTGAAATCTTCAATTTTCGGTGTCTGCCCTTTCGTCCTAGGAGTTGTATCCAATATGCTATACATATCACAAGTCATAGTAACAAGGGCTGAAATCCTAAAGAATCCCAAAGTAATAATTTAATCTCATATACAAAGTATAAACAATATATGATAGTCAGTCACAAACAACAATTAACAATATATATAATACATTCAAAAATCATAATGCAAATCACATGTAACAAAATCAGTATACATAGATCACATAACCATTGTATTAGGAATAATCGACTGGGAACCGTCCAAGTCGTCCGAATACAACTAGGTTTGTTACTTATGGACTACTAGTCTAATAGCCTTTAGCCACCACGAAGGATCTACATGGTCAACCATTCCGCTCAATTGAGCCACGAGTAGTGCTGGCCCCACACAAGAAGGGACTCTAATTTACATGGTTCAAACAAACATACACAATTATACAAAGTGTATGAGAATTAAAGTTACTATTTGGACGCTTTACCATTTCTTGAATCGGCTCCCAATCTTTTGGTCACTCTGGCAAATGTCAATTCCTATTATTCAACATCGGTTATGATTATTTTCAAACTTAACAAAAATTCAACTTTTTTTCTCTAGGAGCTTGAAAAAATCATAACTCAGTTTATACAACTTCAAACAGAGTTATTCCAGTTCCTAATTAAATCTTTGTAAGTCTATTTTAAATGAAAAATAATCATTAAACCAATTCGTGGCAGACATATTCCCAAAATTTTGTGGAATAGCCACTCCACTACTTAATTCTAGAAATAGACTTTTCCAATTTCCATACTCAAACTTTGGAAAATCATAACTAATTGTACAAATGTCTAAATGGGATGGTTCAAAATTATACGTGTCACTCATTAAGCCTATTTTTAGGAAAAAATAATTTCCACTGCCAAATACAAATATAATTTTCCCAGAATGATTGATTATCCTTATTGTTTCAGAAAACATTCAAAATTCAATACCCAACTTTAAAAATTCATAACTTCTGGTATACAAATCCATTTGCCTCAAATTATATATCATTTTGAAGCTTATCATATATACTTGAAGTCTGGAAATTTCATAGCCTTTGAATATCATTTGGTCAATCTAAAATACGACACAAGTAAGATGCCTCCCAGAAAATCAAATTTGGAAACAGAATGTTTTCCGATTTTCCATATCTATCTTTAAGAAATTATAATTAATTCTATAGAATTCTAATTGAGGTGACTTAAATTTCTATTCAAAGCTCTTTAAGTCATAAGGTGAAAAATAGTCACCAAACCAATTTGTTACTATATCATTGTCAGAATTTTGAAAAGTAGACACTACTTGAATATGGAAATAGGATTTTCCAGTTTTTATGACCAAACTTTAAAAAAATCATAACTTGAATTGTAGACCTCCAATTAACACGTTCTATGACTCATTTTAAAGTTTATGAGGTCTAATATCTTTTGACTAGATTTGGCAGAAAAAAAAAGGTACATTTGCCTGGTCAAAACCTTACTCGAAAATAGTAACCCAAGTTTAGAAACAAAAATTTTATAGTTTGCATTGGCTTACTTTCAAAATCATACTCTCTTTTTACACGTCCAAATAATGTGTTATTGGAGTCATATTAAAGCTTATTATGTGTACTATTTACACACCAAATTTCACAGATAGTAAGATCCATTTGCTCAGTCAAAACGTTACACGAGGACCTCACTTCTAGAAACACAAAATTCGTCCAATTTTTCTGTCAAACTTTGAAAATTCATATATTGATTTGTAGATATCCATTTATCATTGATTTGATAAAACTTTAGTTGTCTCAGGGTTAAATCAAAATTTACCATGAATTAAAATAAAATATAATGCAAACAACTCAAGATCGTTGTCTTATCAAGGAGCCAATTTATTTTGAATTCCCTAGATTGAACTAAGTGATAAAAACATGGTTAGAAAGGGGTTTATAAAATGGTTTTCTCTAAATTAAAATGCATGCAAATAAAAATAAACTATTTCTATTCTTTTTGGTATTTTTGAAAAATAATGAAGAATGCTTTGGATTAAAAGGGTTTAATGAATGATACTCTTGGTAATGAAGAATGTGGCAATCCTTGCTAAAAAAATATATATGGGAGTTAAAATTTCATTAGGTCTCAAGAACAACCTCAATATAACACTTGAGTCCAATATTCTCAATTAATAGTAGTTCTTACAAACATAGCTAACTACTATCTCTTGAGATATTATTTAAAACCACTTAATGTGTAATTAAAATTGGAATATGATGTAAATTGTTCTTTTTAATTAGAATGTTCTAACAAACCATTCAAGAGCTAAAATCAACTATGATTACCAATCATAAACATGACAACAAGCATAACTTCGTCAAGCACATCGAAAGACATATATAAATATGAACATCAAGATATATCATCCAATTAAAACTACAATGATCAATCCACATGAAAAGCATAACAACAATCCAAGTCTCACAATTACATAATGATAAACTTAAACAAGGAAATCAAATATATAGTCTAAGCATAAGATTGAATTAAAGAACTCCCTTATTAAAGCACAAATTCTCAAGCCACAAATCTTCATCACCAAGAAGCAAGAAAATTAGCTACACATAGCCATTAAACAATCTAGCATTGTAAAAATGAACCATCCATCGAAATGAGCTTGCCGGAATCACTACAAAAAAAGTCATTTTTTGCCACAGAATTTTTCTATCGCGAAAAAGGCATTTTCCATCGCAAAAATTGTTTGCAACAGAATTCATCCGTGGCAAAAAATAGCCTCGCAATTGTGATGGAAAACATTAATTCCATCGCAAATTCTGAAATTTGCAACAGAATTCAATTTCGTCGCAAATTTCAATAATTTGCGATGGAATTGAATTCCATCACAAATTTAATTTTATTAAAAAACATTAAAAAAATTACAAAAAAAAAAAAAAAAAAAAAACTTGTATATCATAAAAATATATAGTTCCCTCCGGTCCTAATTATAGGACAACATTTGAGAATTGGTTTTGGTCCTAATTATAGGACAAAATTTAAATTTTTTGTCAATTTCTTCCTAAAACACCCCTATTTTATTCTCTCAAGTGTATTTTGTTTTTTGTAAGTATATGCATTTAGGTGCATAAAATATTCCAGTCAATAAAACTTTTAAATTGTTGGATTTTAATTTGTTTATCAATGAGTTAACGTTAATTTACCAATACATACATACATACATACATACATACATACATATATATATATATATATATATATATATATATATATATAAACACACACATATATGCATAGACACACACACACATATAGACATACACGCGCATTATATAAATATGTGTGTGTGTGTGTGTTTATGTATATATGTGTGTGTACATACTCATACACTTATAAGAGTGTGTGTGTGTGTGTGTGTGTGTGTGTATTTGTGTATTTATGTATGTGTGTGTGTGGATGTGTGTATACATGTGTGTGTTGGGGAGGGGGATGTGAGGGTTTGAATTTGTGTGTAGATATATTTGTGTATCTGTGGTGGGGTGTATGTGTGTTTTTTTTGGGGGGGTTGTAGATAAATATGTGTGTGCATACACATACATACATACGTGTGTACACACACACATACACATATATGTATATATAGTAAGACCATCATTTCAATTAAAAAGCATGGAAAGAAAAATTCTAGATTGGGGAGGCATGTTAATATCATTGATATAAGGACATTTTAGGAAAATGAGTGAAATTAACTAATTTAACTTCTCTCCTTAATCTCCTCAAAATCGATTAAATATGTTTTATAATTAGAACCGGGGGGAGTAACAATCATAAAGATTTTAATAGAGAAAACAAAATATAAAAATAATATTGCGAACAATATGTACTAAAAATTAGTTTAAATAGCAACAGTATGATCATCGTCGTCGTCACTAGGATGGTCATCATCATCAGCATGGTCATTATCACCAGGAGCCAACCACGTATCCTTGTCCTTAGTTAGAGACTGGAGTACAAGCTGCATTTACCTCATCATGTCCTGTGTCTAATACAACTCATTTGCTTGTTGCCTCATCTGTTGCTGTGTCTCACTTAGCTAAGATGCTTGCTCGCAAATCTGAGATACTTGCTCCTACACTAATGCCTTCATCTTCTTAAGTTCATCTACAAAAACAACATTAGGAAGTGGGTTTATTTTTTGTACTTCATTTAAATGGACGAGGGAATGAAAAATTAACAATCTATAGCAAATATATTCCATTTACTTGCAACAACACCTTCACTACTGGATAAAGAGCACTTCATAGGCTTCAGTCGATTGGCAAAGGCACCCACCCCAAAGAGTTTGCCTTTCTTATTAAATTCCCCTGCAGCCTGAATGAATATACTCTCGTTAGCTAATTGAGAGGATGCAGGGTTGCCCTCACTATGCAAGTCTCTCTCTTGCATCAGCTTTTGATAGGTTTCCTACAAGCACCTCTATCACAAATAAGGCATGTGAAATGAATAGGAAACAAAGGAATTTAGAAGAATAAGGCAAAGAAAAGAAAAAGGGGAGAGAAAACACATATCACTGTGCACTTTCGTCCATCATTCATCAATATTAAATACACTACAATAGTCTAAACAAGCCTTTATATAATAACTTACACTTCCTTAACCATTGTGCAACAGTAATAACAAAATAATAGCAAAATAAGAAGGATGGTTACTTTTTAGTGATAATATTTATTTGAAGGACTCATCCAAATTGTTGTCATTATCATATATAGTTGTCATTATTAAATTATTTATTTATTATCCAATAGGGAATATATTTCATCATTACAAAAATATGTTATCATGTGAAGGTCTACTAATTTTCTAGTCATGGATAATCAATTATTGACCAATTTTTTTTAAATATTATTTTACAATAATTTACTTGATATTATACATTGTTCTATCTTTTGAAATCTCATATAAAAATTATATAATAAGTCTTGAAATGTTTTTTCATTCAACTTTAACTTAATCTCCCGTATAATCATCATAATCAAACACATGTGTACACTTTAGTATTGATTGTGTGGTATCATATTATATATGTACCATAGTATGAAAAATATTATTTTTATGATATGATTTGCTGAAAATTAAATATAAATTAAAAGCAATAATATTCTATATGAGTAATTATATATTAATTCAAATAATAAAAATAAATCTTCCACCTAATTAATTTTTTTCCCCTCTTTTCTAGCAAAGGGCAATGAATCTCTAATGGTTATTTTTACCCAAATGATAATGTAATTTTTTTTTATACAAGTTAGAATGAATTAATTACTTTATATTGCTAATGATGAGTTATTTTTTCCTTTTAATTTGACCAAATTGTTTGGGTATACATTACATAGAAATATGTTAGAATAAATCAAGTGAGATATCAGCGCATTATTATTGAACGATATATTAAATATAAACTCTAACGCTATATTTGTGCGTGTATATTAAATTTATATATGCTTTTTTCATATACAAAATTTTATTTCTTTATGGAAAATTCCATATAATATAAAAAATATGAATAAATATAATACATTTATAGTTAAACGCATTTTTGTCAAGAAAAATATAATTGATTGTCATCTATTCTAAAAAAAGAAAATTACATATCCAATTCAATATTATACACTTTATCATTAAACCCTAAAATAAATATTATTATTTAGTGTGAAATTGATGTTTGTTGGTTCTCAGTGTTTTGATGATCACAGATTCTAAGTTATTGAATTAAGTAATATATGTTTGCCCGAGCATAGCATTTGGAATACTCGAGCATCATCGGGCTCAAAGCAAAGGAATGCAATCTGGTGAGCCATGCTCGAGCAAGACATTGACATGCTCGAGCATCAGCATCAACGAGGCAAAATGAAAAGGAAGCCATGATCGAGCAAGGGGTTAGTATGCTCGAGCATCAGCGAACCAGAAGTGATAAAGAGTATTTGTGAAGTTATGCTCAAGTAGGGAATAAGCATACTCGAGCTAGGACAAGTGTTTAAAAGATAATGAGTTATGTCATGCTCGAGCAGTAGTGCTAGATCGCATCCTGTCCCTCTGTTTGGCCATTGTGTTCGAGCATGAAATTGTCATGCTCGAGCACCATGCTCAAGTAGAAGAAGAATCATGCTTGAGCAGTGAAAATTAAAAGGGTTGTACTCCTCTGACTGTCGATGTGCCCGAGCATAGAGAGTATGGCTAAAGGCATGCTCGAACACTTGCGATATGTTGCTCGAGCATAGAGAGTTTCATGCTCGAGCAACAACAAGATAAGTAGTGTCTTTTAAAGCCATCAAAGAAGCTTGCCCGAGCAAGCTTGGATTGATGTTCGAGCATAAGGTGACTTCTATCTTTTCAATGCATATTTTAAATTGATTCCCGAGCACACATATAATCATGCTTGAGCATGATCACCTCTGTTTTTAAATCTTCGTCTTCTTAAATCTTAAAATATCACGTATGAATTCATTTCTATATATCATTACTCACTACTATTACTAATGAGTAATAGTAACTTATATAAGACGATGGACGATAGAGGTGGTGAGATGGAAGTGAAAGAAGACGAAGGTCTCGTCTGTGTCCCTGTTCTCTCTCGTTTCTATCTCAACTCCCCCATCTCCTCTCTTCCCAACTCTCAAAATGTCAGGTCTCCAACTCTTTATTATACCACCCTCTATATGAAAATATTTGAGAAGATATTTTAGTTAAAAAACATATTGAATTTTTTTAACTCATATAACTTGAGTAGAATTTAAAATTTTAAGAATTTGTTAGCTCTAGGTTTTCTTTTTAGATTTAAATTGACAAAATATAATACGAAGGGATTTTATATGCATGTGTCTGTTGTTCTCCCTTTGAAATATATCCTAGTTTGGTCCAAACCCAGACATGAGTAAGCAATGTTAAAAAAACATGTTTTGCCATGTCCAAACCTCTAATTAATGAAAACCAAATTAAAACTAGCATATATGAATAACATGATCCATCTGATACATACGGCGGAAAATAAAAGCTCATAAGATCCGTATTATTCTTAATATTCCAGCGACATGAGTTCATATTGTTGGAAATTATGCCCTAGGGGCTAATCATTAAATAACTTTCATATTTGATTTATGAAAATAAATCAATAACTTGATTTATAAAGATAAATCAAATCAGCTGACTTTTAATTCGCATTAAATAAATAGATTGGATTGAATCAATTAGACAGATTTAATTTCCAATTCAATTTCAAAATTAATAAGATTAATTTTGAATATTTAATACGGCCTATTAGGGTTATAAATACCCTTAGGTTGTAAGTAATTTGATTACACACACACAAGAGAATTGAAGAGCCACAAAAAAAAACCCCTAGAAGAGAGACGTGAGATAAAAGCTTAAAGGCGCTAGCATACTATCGCTCGTGTTAGAGTGATGTTTAGTATGGATACCGGTAGAGGGAGTGGATTTGTAGAGTCGGCTCCTAGAGATTAATCGACCAAGAAGGTGTTAGCCCACGAGTTCACAAAGCACGTACACTAGTTCGCATAGGTACAATTCTTAATAACTAACCCAATTTAAATGCTGTTGATAGATCCTCTTCTTGGGATTCGTAATTTATTGGATAAATTTCACTCCGCTGCGTGTAAGAATCCCAACAGTGGCATCAAAGCCAGATCAATTGTGCGTTTAAATTGGGTTTATGTTTTTAATGTGATTATATATAGGATATATGCGTTTAAATCAATTGATTTATGTTTAAAATTAATAATTAATTTTACCTGATGATGTGATCAATTGTTATAGGGATATAATTAATAATCATTTGATTTACGTTTAAATCATTTGGTTTGTGTTCGACATGAATGACGTGATTATTTTGCAATTATATCTGGGAACATAGCTTTTGCCTTTGACGGTTTAATGACGTTATTGTTGTGACATATTATCACATTATTGTCCAGATTCATTCATATGTACTATTACATAATTGCAATACATGTTAATGTAATTGGAAAGTGTGATTTGATTACACGTGATTGCAATACATGATATTGTAATTGATTTCCAATTATAATAACATTATGATGTTTGATGGGAATTGATTTACAATATTATGTTTGAACCCAATTTACAATAATGTTATGATTTCCTAATAACATTATTACCTAATTAGGCAATTGATGGGAATTAAGAATTGACATTACGTTATAATTATTATAATGATTAATTGATGAAAAATCATGACATTTTCTTTTATATTGTATGAATTAATACTTGTTGTGATTTACTTTCAAATTGTTTGGGTATGGTAAACAACATGGTTTTAGTTTTTACAATGGTTGTAATATTTAAATATGGCCTGCGTGTCATGTCTTTCTCTAAATATTCTTGATGTACATTCTCTTCTCATCTCACTCCTCTTGTATGTTTAAACAAGGTTTCTCCTGATGTAATTTTCTTTTCTTATTTAGAGAAATCCCCTCATTAGCTTAAGAGGATTTTAGGTTAGGTAAGTCATGTTGTGTCACGTTTTAATTATGCTTTTGATTAGATCATGACATGTTTATTTTGTGTATTATGTGTTGGTTGTATGAGATACAACTATAATTGCATTCATATGAATATAATTAATTAGATTAAACCCTCCAAATGAAGTCTTAAGTCATAATGCCATCAATTAATGAGTACTTGTCAAAGCTTAGATTGCCTATTTGTATGTTCCACAAAAGTGGATGCACTTGAGTTATCTTGGTGAGACATGAGTGAGTAATGGTGATACTCAACATTCATGATTGTCTCGACTTAATTGAGATTATCAAAATGGTTTTGGATCTCAAGGCATTAGATGGAATTAAACATGCTGGTCATATGATGATCGAATCCCATAAAGATCTAAGAGTTACATGTGACGTAATTGGCAAAGGGGTTGCCTACCTAAATAACTTGATTTTAAGCGTCCTGCCAAAGCGAACTTAAATTTAAGCCAAATATGGATCTTGGCCTACTTATTATATTGAGGGTTGTTAATTCAATGGGAGATTATTAATTAACTTTGCATATCTTTTATTTGTAGAATCATATCGACTAGTAACACTGTCACACTATCACTGCGATTAGTCCTTGAGAAGGACAAACTTAATGGGACCAACTTTCTTGACTAGTTTGGAAACTTGAGAATTGTTCTCAAGCACGAAAGAAAGGGTATGAAAAGGAAAGGCAAGGGCAAAGGAAAGAATAATGGCTCAATTGGTAAGACCAAAGAATCAAACAGGCCCGAAACTAAGCCTGCTGCCAAGAAGGCAAAGCCTTTGAAGGACAGGGTTTGCTTCTTCTGCAATGAACCTGGTTATTGGAAAAAGAACTGCAGACTCTACCTTAAAGATCTGAAAAAAACAAGAAGGATGGCAGAGCTATCTCTTCAAGTATTTATGTTATAGATATTCATTTTTCTACTTTCTCTACATGGGAATTAGATACTGCATGTTGTAACATCCTGATTTTTTTTAGGAGAAATTAATTTATAGTAAAATTTTCCATGAAATTATTATGAATAAATTTTCTTAAATATATATAAATATAAATATAAATATATATATATATATATATATAAATTTTTATATTTTTTAGAAAAAAATAAATAAATATACTTGAATGGTAGATGACTATGTGGTAGATACGAATATGATATTTGATCGGTAGATAAGAATAAGGTAGTTAGATGGTAGATATACATGTGTTTGGTAGTTAGATTGATCGGTAGATAAGTATAGGGTAGTTAGATGGTAGATATAAATGTGTTTGGTAGTTAGATGGTAGATGAACTTATATGTGGTAGATGGATAAGTAGATGAACATGTTTATGGTAGATGAGTGGTAGATAGACATGTGAAATTTGGAAGGTAGTTGAGACCGAAAAATTCTATAAATACCTCACCACTTCTCTTCTACCACACAAAACACACAAACTTTCATTGTTCAGCCATATGAGAGTGTAAGAGAGAGATAGTGCTGTGAAGATTTATCTGGGGTGCTAGAAGAATCTCATCGAGAGAATTGAAGTCTGTAAGCTAGGAGATAACAGGTAACTCTGAATGTTCTACTATATACTTGTGAGTTGTGTATGATTAATAATTATCTATTTTTATGGACTTTTATATGTGTTATAATATGTTATAATGAAATGTTGAAATTACGATTTTGTTCCCGAATAAATTACGATTGTGTTCCTAGATGAATTACGAATTGGTACCCGCATAAATTACAGTTTTGGCCCCAAATAGTGATTTACTATTTGCATAATAACTTATACGTATTTTTGAACAGTGATTTACTATTTGTACGTGTACGTATTTTTTAATAGTGAATTACTATTTGCATAGTAATATACGTATTTTTGAATAGTGATTTACTATTTAAGTCCCAGATTTCAAAATGATTGTTTGGCTCGATGAAATAATATACTATGTTGATTTATTATTTTTGAAAAGATATATTCATCATGGCAGCTGTATTTGATGGGACGGAGTTAGGGGGGATATGCATGATATTGTTTTAACACCACCACTCGGTGCATAGTGGATGGTACTTGTCAGGGCCCCTCTTTCCATGTTATCCTCTGCCCGGATCTCATCGGAGTTGTGGGACACGTGACACCTCCTTAGTTGTGATTAAGGAGGGGAGCCATAGTCCAGGCTTAAGCTCTATACCTTTGGCCGGGTGTATCTTAAGTTTTGGTGAACTTGGGACATCTCAGTCAAATGATATGTTTCTATTGGACCATATGTTAGCCTATGGCTCTAGTCAGCGGTATAAGGATGGAGGGAGATATAAGGGGGCTGCATATTGCATATTGAAAATTTATACAGTTCACAGATTGACAGAAGAATGACATATATTTTGGTAAAAGTTTTGTATAAAGGATTTTGGTATATACATTTATACATTTATAACCAGTTCTTACTTTTTGTCATATATGATTTGCTTGTATACGGTAGAATATTTCATTAGTTACTGAGACGTGGAAATCTCATCCCACATTTACATTTTTCAGGTGATTATCCTAATAGGGAACAAGGGGAGGCACCAATGGAATGAGCCCAGAAAGCTCTTCTGTTCTCCTGTTGGTTAAGTTATGTTATTTATATTTGCCAAGACCTTAGGATTTCCACTTTGTATTTATCTTTGAAATTATTTCAAAAATATGTTTGGATTTTGTATTATGAATTTTGTTTTAAATGATTATGTATTATGAAGATTTGGATGTTGAACATCTTTGTTGGAGATATTTCAAATATTTTGTCCAGTTTTTGGTGTTGGATTTGGGGTGTTACACATGTGGTTCTCACATTTGCACAAATGTGCAAGGTCTCAAGGACAATAGAAAATTGAAGAAGGGTGAAGTAGACCTACGAGTTAGAAACTGAGCAAGAGTTGCTGCTTTAGCCGTAGGCACTTATGAATTAGTTCTGCCCAGTAGGCTTTTGTTAATTTTGAACAATTGCTTTTATGTTTCTGCTTTGAGTAGCAACATTGTTTCTCTTTCTTATTTGGATAAGGAAGGTTTTACTTCCATTACTAGGAATAGTAAATGTTCTATTTATCATAATGACATTTTTATGCTGATGGTAATTTGCATTTTTGTCATTATTCACTAAATTTACAACATCCTAATAATGGACATATCTATAACGTGTCTACCAAAAGGATCAAGTCAAATGATTTGAATCCGACCTACCTACGGCATTGTCGTCTAGGCCATATAAATGAGAAACGCATTTCAAAACTCTATCAAAATGGATTTCTTAACTCATTTGATTTTGAATCATTTGATATATGTGAGTCTTGTTTATTGGAAAAGATGACAAAGGCACCTTTTACTAGGCATAGTGAGAGGGCCATTGATTTATGGGGCCTTATACATACTGATGTGTGTGGATCAATAAATACATATGCCAGAGGAGGTTATATGTACTTCATTACATTCATAAATGATTTTAGTAGGTATGGATATATTTATGTAATGAAACATAAGTATGAATCTTTTGAAATGTTCAAAATATTCCAAAATGAAGTGCAAAACCAACTTGGCAAAACAATTAAAGCACTTTGATCTAATTGGGGTGGGGAATATTTAAGCCAAGAGTTTATTGACTATCTTAGGAGTTACGGGATCATCTCATAACTAACTCCTCTAGGAACGCCACAATGGAATGGTGTTTCTGAGCGGAGGAATCGAACTCTATTAGATATGGTTTGATCTATGATGAGTCAACAAATCTTCCACCGTCCTTTTGGGGCCATGCCCTAAAATCAGCTGCGTTCACACTAAATCGTGTTCCATCAAAGGCAGTTGAAAAGACAACATATGAGATATGGACTGGGAAAAAACCTAGTTTGTCATTTCTTAAAGTTTAGGGATGTGAGGTTTACGTTAAACAACAAGCCTCTGATAAATTATCATCCAGATCCTCAAAATGTCTTTTTGTGGGGTATCCTAAAGAAACTAAAGGATACTATGTCTACAATCCTATTGATCATAAAGTGTTTGTTATCCAGAATGGTGTCTTTATGGAGAAAGAGTTTATCTATAAAATAACCAGTGGGAGTAAGGTGAACCTTGAAGAAGTTCAAGAGTCACAAAACAACGTAGAACCACAAATGGAAAACAAAGAAGACTCACAACAAGTTGATGAGCCTCCTCTAGTAACACAAGGCCCACAAAGGTCCGATAGGACATGGCAAAAGCCTCAGAGATATGTACTTCTAACTACGGGAAGTCGTGATATCTTGCTCATTGAGCAGAATGAGCCAACTACCTATCGAGAAGCCATAGTGGGACCAAAATCTAAAAGATGGCTAGATGCCATGAAATCTGAAATACAATCCATGTATGACAATAAGGTATGGACCTTAGTCGATCCACCTGAAGGTGTAAAAACCATTGTGTGTAAGTGGGTTTTCAAGGAGAAAATTGACATGGATGTCAAAGTTAGTGTCTTCAAAGCACGACTAGTTGCAAAAGGATTCACTCAAATACATGGTGTGGGCTATGATGAAACATTTTCCCCAGTTGCAATGGCCAAATCAATCAGAATCTTTCTTTCCATAGCAACATATATGACTATGACATATGGCATATGGGCGTCAAAACAGCCTTCCTTAACAGAAAGCTGCTTGAGGATGTGTATATGATACAACCTGAGGGTTTTGTGCATCCAGAGGACTCTGGTAGAGTTTGTAAGCTTCAAAGATCCATTTATGGATTGAAGCAAGCATTTCAGAGCTGGAATCATCGTTTTGATGTAGTCAAAAAGTTTGGATTCGTTCAACACATTGATGAACCTTGTGTTTACAAGAAGGTTAGTAGGAGCACAATTATATTTCTAGTGCTTTATGTTGATGACATCCTACTCATTGGGAATGACATTCCTACCTTGTAGAGTGTCAAGTCTTGGTTAGGAAAGTCTTTTTTAATGAAAGATTTAGGTGAAGCCACTTACATCCTTAGGATTAGGATCTATAGAGATAGATCTAAGAGCTGATAGGCCTAAATCAGAGCACATACACAGACAATATACTGCATAGATTCAATATGCATAATTCAAAAAGGGGTTACATGCCCATGTCTCATGTCATCCATCTTAGTAAAGATTAGTGTCCTAGTACACCTGATCAATCGCATGAGTAAGATTTCATATGCCTCTGCCATTGGATCTATCATGTATGTCATATTATGTACTCGACCAGATGTCTCATTTGTCTTAAGTAAGACTAGCAGATATCAACAAGATCCTGGTGAGGGTCATTGGACTGTTGTCAAGAATATCCTAAAGTATTTAAGAAGGACAAATGACTTATTCTTGGTATATGGTGGATTGGGTGATGAGCTCTGTGTGACTGGTTACACAGATGTGAGTTTCCAAACTGACCAAGATGATCTACGATCGCAATCTGGATATGTATTCCTTTTGAATGGTGGTGCGATAAGCTGGAAGAGTTATAAGCAGAGTACTATAGCAGATTCTACAATAGAAGCTGAGTATATAGCAGCATTAGATGTAGTTGAGGAAGCTATTTGGATCAGAAAGTTCATCACTGAACTGGGGGTGGTTCCTACCATCTCAGATCCAATAGACTTGTTCTGTGACAATAACAACATTATTGCGTAGACCAAGGAGCCAAGGTCACATCAAAGGACCAAGCACATACTCAGGCAATTTCATCTTATCAGAGAAATTAATGATAGAGGTGACATAAAAATATGCAAAGTACCAAGAGAAGACAATGTTGTTGATCCTCTTACTAAGCCACTTACACAGATAATGCATGAACGTCATGTCAGGACAATGGGAATTAGAGAAATTAATGATTGTACCTAGTGCAAGTGGGAGTCTTTTGTTGGAAAGGCTAATCATTGTACTTTAAACATTATTGTTATTTGAAGTATTTCTCTATTTTGTTATCATACCATTTGCATGTTTATTATGATAACTGTATCCTTGGATATATCTTATGGATTATCATAAATATCTCTGGTCAGTCATCTACGCGGGAGCGAAGATGAGATAAGACCCATATAACTTTGATAAGGTATGGAGATACGAATCAAAGTTATGGCCACTTGTAAGAGTACAAGGTGCTGGACCGACCCACTATGTGAAAGTGCATGAATTTAGTCATAAGCTTATCTTATGTATAACCATGTCACAACGCCCTATGACCTGAGATCATCATGGATTCCTACATGATGAGTCACTGATCTTTTACCTAGTCAAAAGTCACCTTTGACCGGGTAATGATAAAGGCTTGGATCGAGATCAGTGGTTTTCATGCAGAGGAATGTGAGTGGTCAAGATGGAATGTGTCCCTCACATTTGTAGAGAGATAATAATAGGCCCCTCGATAAGTGAGTCTAAGAAATTATGGCCATACTATGATGGAAAAGAGTTTCCATTTCAATTATTAGACTACTTAAGAATCGAAAAAGTAATGGTCAAGAACAGGAGGATGACACTATCCATGCTTCATCCTTGACCAAATTATCGTGTGACAAAAGGGACGTGGCATGGTTGTATGATAGGTTGTATCGAATAATCGATCCTCATGTGAATTAGGTAGTCGCAATGCTTGCAACTTATGGGTTGGTACAATATTAGCACACTGCCAATCTCATGTGAGCCCACAGGGTCACACACAAGAATAGACTAACACGAGCTATAATGTTCAGATTCATTGAATCTAAGATATGTCTAAGATTCAATGAATACAACGTTTTATCTAGGGAGAATATATATACAATGATTGCACCTAGTGCAAATGAGAGTCTGTTAGAAATTATGCCCTAAGGGCTAATTATTAAATAACTTCCATATTTGATTTATGAAGATAAATCAATAATTTGATTTATAAAGATAAATCAAATCAGCTGGCTTTTAATTTGCATTAAATAAATAGATTGGATGAATCAATTAGACAGATAATTTCCAATTCAATTTCAAAAATTAATAAGATTGATTTTGAATATTTAATACGGCCCATTAAGGTTATAAATACATTTAGGTTGTAAGTAATTTGATTACACACACACAAGAGAATTGAAGAGCCACAAAAAAAAAACCCTAGAAGAGAGACGTGAGACAAAAGCTTAAAGACGCCAGCACGCTGCCGCTCGTGTTAGAGTGATGTTCGGTGTGGATACCAATAGAGGGAGTGGATTCGTAGAGTCGGCTCCTAGAGATTGATCGACCAAGATGGTGTTAACCCACGAGTTCGCATAGGTACGATTCTTAATAACTAACCTGATTTAAACACTGTTGATAGATCCTCTTCTTGAAATTCGTAATTTATTGGATAAATTTCATTTTGCCGCTGTACGAATCCCAACACATATATCATTTTGTTCTGTTCAACAAAATAAATTAATTAAAGACAATTCAAGCGAGGATAACTAATGATCGATGTACCTAGTAAATATATAATTTAACGTCTGTTTAAAAGATAAGTTTGAATTATTCTGAAAACATGATTATGATTATCATCAATACCTTTATCATGACGTGATTTTTGCTTAAAAAAATTCTTTTGACAAAACAAACAAGCAGAATGAATTTAAGCAATGATAAAAGGCACAACAAATTAAATATAGGAGACTCAAAATTCAACTCGAATTATTTATCAAACGAACCTCAAGGAACTGACAACATGTCGGAACAAGTTTCCTTGCTCGTCCCAAGGACAAGCAGGGTTAGGGACGAGCTCTCGATCTAACGGTCCAGATCTCTTTTTTTAAAATAATTTTTTAAGTAGTACCAGTGTGTATTTTGAAGTATATTTTTACTATCAGTTAGTATCTTGAAATGTTTCTAAAAAAACTTTCAAGATCATGAAATATTTTTCACTATCCTAAAGTATTATTTTAGTCTCAGTCAGTACCTTAGATTTTTTTTAATAGTACCAGTTAGTACCCTGAAGTATCTTTTTAGTCTCAGTCAGTACCCTAAAAAATTTTATCATCTTGACAAAATTTTTCAGGGAACTGACTGAGACTAAAAAGATACTTCAAGATACTGACTGGTACTGTTAAAAAAAATCTAAGGTACTGACTGAGACTAAAATGATACTTTAGGATACTGACTGGCACTGAAAAATATTTTATGTTCTTGAAAATAATTTTTACAATCTTAAAAAATTATTTTAGAATAATGACTGATATTAAAAAAATATTTTAAAATACTGATTAGTAGTATTTAAAAAATATATATTTAAAAAAAAAAAGAGATTTGAACCGAGAGCTCGTCTCTACCCTGCTCGTCACAGGGAAACGTGTTCCAGTCATAGAGCCCACACTCTCCTCAGAAAAACGTTTAGCAAATTTTCAACCTCCATAATACTTTCTGTTTCTTCTTCGCAGGGAAATTCACAGATATAAACCAAAAAAAATTATCAAAATAGACCACCGTACAAACAATTTTCATATCTAACCCAATTGGTAGCGCCACATTAGCGGGCGCCATACGTAGCACCACGTGTTGTGGCGCCACCTTGTGTGTGGCGTGCCATGTTGGCACGCCACAAAGTAGCGCCACAACAGGTGGCACCACTTGTGGAAAAGAGGCGCCAGCAGTCTTTAAAAAAAATAATAAATAAATAAAAAGAGCGCCCTACAAAAGCTGCCTTGGTGGCAGCTTTTCTAAAAGCTGCCCCGAGGCAGCGTAAATTGGGGGGGGCGTGAATAATTCACGCCCCCTACAATGATTTTTATTTAAAAAAAAAATTCTTCTTCCTCTTCTATTTAATCAACCACACACACATACATTCACACACATTCACACATTGCATCTGCGGGAGAGGGAGAGACGTTGGGAGCTTGCTTGAAGAAAGAAGAAGAGAAGAATACATCGGTTGAAAGTTATTTTAAGGTATGTTATTTATTGTATAAGATTATTTAGGTAGCTAAATTAGAATCTTTTGATAAATGTTCTTCATAAAATGTTTTGTATCTCTATTTGTCTCTGCAATGATGGTAGTCTTGTGTCGGTTAGAAAAAATGCTAGAGTTAGAATTTTTTAGAAGTTGTAAGTTTTGACAATAGAAGATTGTATTTTTGTAGTGATTGATTAATAATAAATTTTAATCGGTTTAGATGCATTTTTTGTTGTTTCAGAGATGTAAAACTAATTTTTACATTTAGAAAGTTTAACATCATTGTATTATAGAATATTTTTACCGATTAAATGTTATGCAAATAATATATTTGGGTTAATAGAGATATTATGGAAATTTTAATTGGGTTAGTTTTGAAATTATTTAGTAGTACATTAGAAAAAATACCAAAGTAAGATGAGAAACTTAAATTAAAAATAATTATTCAATATATTATGAATTTTATTTTTTCATTTAATTTTTGTTCTTATTTGTTGATTTTGATTTATTTTACTTAAATAAATTTGTATTTGTTGAATAATTTTCATTATTATAATATAATATTTATTATTTTCTTTATTATTATATGTTACGAATTTTAATATTTAAATTGATTTTTTATTCTTAGCATTATATTATTTTTGGTATTAATAAATAACTTTGAATAATTTTACTAATTATGAAATTTGATTTTTTTTATTAATTTTCATGTTTTGTATATAAATTTCGTTATTTTTATTTTTATTATTAAATATAATGAATTTGAATTCTTTGATTAATTTTTGTTAGATTATATTAAATATGTTATTTTGATTATTATTATTATTACATATTAGTAGTTTCATTTGTTTATTAATTTTCGTTATTATTAAATAATTTATAATAATCTTACATATTATGAATTTTTATTTTTTTATGAAGTTTAATTTTTATTATTATATAAATTTTGTTATTTTTAATAAAATATACTATGAATTGTAATGTTTAGATTAATTTTTGTTAGATTATATTATATATGTTATTTTCATTAAAATTGATATATATTATGAGTTTTCAATTTTTTATTATTTTTCGTTGATATTAAAAAAAATTTAATAATCTTACATATTATAAATTGTTATTTTTTTATGAAGTTTTATTATGATTAATTAAAATTTGTTATCTTTATTATTAAAATATACTATGAATTGCAATGTTTAGATTAGTTTTTGTTAGATTATATAATTTTGAATAATTGTACTTATGAAGAATTTTGAATTTTTTCAATTTGTTTTCATTATTGTTACATAAATTTTTCGAATGTTATTATTATTATTATTAAATATTAAGATTTTTATGTTGTGACCATATTTTCGTTACATTATATTTTCATAAATACTATCATTAAATATTATTATCATTACATAATTTTGTGACCATATTTTTTGTGACCATATTTCTGTTACATTATCTTATATATTATTATTATTATTATTATTATTATTATTATTATTATATATTACGAACTTTCATTGCTTGATTAAAGTATTTACATAATAAATAATTAGTAACTTAATAATAATGTGTTATGTGAGCGTAAATTTGTGTTAGTCAAATAGCTTATCAACCCGACCCCACAATTCATCCCGACCCCAAAGAGTGGGGAGTTCTTGATGAGGAGGTGCAGCGATCACCATGCTTTCACAGGCGCCCGTGGGTTCTAGCCATACGAGCATGGGCAGGGCAGCAATGACGTGGCTAATCCATCACTAAGTCATAGTCCATATCAATCCGGCCAGCACGTGAAGACATTGGTTGATGCACCAAGATCGAGTCGGAGTCCATACCAGGCAGATGACTCCGTGGACCCCTCAGATGACTTCATGCGAGTGGCTGTAGGGGATTTCCGCCATCACCACAATGCTAGCGCCCCTCAGAGGAACCCCGATCGTGATGCGCGATCAAGACAGTGGCCTGCTTATACTCCTCCATGATGACCCTTCATTACATTATGTTATATTTGAACAAATTGTTAAATCACTTTATTATACTTTTTTCTGTATTTATTCAGTTTGTAAGTTTTATTTTCCAGACTTTATTTAAATTAATAAAAAAAAATGAAAACTCATAATATGAAAAAATAATAAGCAAAATATATTATATTTAATGTAATGTATATAATATTATAAAAATTAATCTAAAAATTCAAATATATAATATATTATACTCATCAAATTTAACGAAATGTATATAATAATAAATAAAATTAAAAAAAACTCAACATTCATAATACATAAAGAAAAAATTTAAATGAAAATTATTTAATATGAACGAAAATTAAAGAAAACATTTGAAAACTCATAATGTATAATAATTTTAATCAAAATAACATATATAATATAATCTAACAAAAATTAATCTAAACATTACAATTCATAGTATATTTTAGTAATAAAAATAACAAAGTTTATATAATAATAATAAAAAAACTAAATTTATTAAACTTTCTATAATACAATGATGTTAAACTTTCTCAATGTAAAAATTAGTTTTACATCTCTGAAACAACAAAAAATGCATCTAAACCGATTAAAATTTATTATTAATCAATCACTACAAAAATACAGTCTTCTATTGTCAAAACTTACAACTTCTAAAAAATTTTAACTCTAACATTTTTTCTAACCGACGCAAGACTACCATCATTGCAGAGACAAATAGAGATACAAAACATTTTATGAAGAACATTTATCAAAAGATTCTAATTTAGCTATCTAAATAATCTTATATAATAACTAACATACCTTAAAATAACTTTCAACCGATATATTCTCCTCTTCTTTCTTCAAGCAAGCTCCCAACGTCTCTCCCTCTCCCGTAGATGCAATGTGTGAATGTGTGTGAATGTATGTGTGTGGTTGATTAAATAGAAGAGGAAGAAGAATTTTAATTTTTTTTAATAAAAATCACTGTAGGGGGCGTGAATTATTCACACCCCCTCAAATTTACGCTGCCTCGGGGCAGCTTTTAGAAAAGCTGCCACCGAGGCAGCAACGCCCTGCAACATTTATTTATTTTGCTGGGGCTTCTTTTCCACAAGTGGCGTCACCTGTTGTGGCACCACTTTGTGGCGTGCCAATATGTCACGCTACACACAAGTTGGTGTTGAATTAGATCCGAAAATTGAAAATTGTTTGTACATTGGTCTATTTTAATAATTTTTTTTTTTTTTTGGTTTATATCTGTGAATTTCCCTTCACACTCTGCATTCGACCACATTGAAGAACGTGGATTGCGTGTACAAGAATCCCAATGAGCCCATTGAAGCTGGCGTCGAGGACCTTCTTTCCCGGATGACTCTCAAGGAGAAGATTGGTCAGAGGACCCAAATCGAGCGTTGCGTCGCAACCCCTTCCGCCGTTAGGGACTTGTCTATTGGTTCTATGTTCTCTCATCTTTTTTTCTCCTTCACGGGTTTGAAGATTATGGTCGTGATAATTTGCTTTTCGTTTTTTCCCCTTTCAAGGGAGTATCGTCAGTGGTGGAGGTAGTGCGCCTTTAGAAAATTCAATGGCGTCGGACTGGGCCGATATGGTGGATGGATTTCAGAAGTCAGCCCTTGAGTCCCGATTAGGCATACCGCTCATTTATGGGATCGACGCAGTTCATGGTAATAATTATATATACGGTGCCACTATATTTCCTCTCAATGTTGGTCTCGGAGCTACTAGGTTCGTTCTTTCCCTCTCACTTGATTATGTTACTAATAGTCCATTTGTAGTAATCTGTGAGTTCTGATTTTGTCCTTTTCTTTTTCCTTTTGCCGTAACTTCTAAAGTTGTTTGATGTTGGCTAATTATACGCAAAGGGGTCGGCCGGCAGCATAATTGCTTACTTTACCAGAATTGATGCCGTTGTTCTGGAGAATTGAACTTCCATTTCTTACCGGTTGCTGCTTGTAGAGATGCAGATTTAGCTCAGAGAATTGGGACTGCAACAGCACTTGAAGTTAGAGCAAGTGGAGTTCCCTATTCTTTTGCTCCTTGTGTTGCAGTGAGGCCTCATAATTAATCCCTATTATATTCTTATTAGATAATCATGCTAATAAGCCAGATTGTGTATATTAGTCGGATTCACTCATCCATCTGTGACCAATGGCAGTTAAATCAACATAGTCAACTAAGATATATGTATCAATTCACGTCGTTTACTGTAGTCATTGAACCTTCCCTTTTGAATTTCCCTGTATAAAATGATAGATAAAACCTTAACTCACTTGGACAGGTCTGCAAAGATCCCAGGTGGGGAAGATGCTATGAGAGTTACAGTGAAGACACTGAGATAGTCAGAAAGATGAGCTCCATAGTTTCAGGTTTGCAGGGCCAGCCTCCACAAGGACATCCACATGGTTATCCTTTTGTGGCTGGAAGGTAGAGACAAACTATAATACAATTTGTAGAGAAATATGTTCTTTATGAAATGGTGATTACTTGAATTTCAGGTACCACAACAATTACAATTTACCAAGGTTAACAGAAGAATTGCGTTATTTTTTGTGTTTTGTATTTCTATTTGTAGTCCTTCATGTGATTTTTCCAAGTTCGATTCCTGCCCTAGAAAGGAAATTTTCCATTTCAGACTTCTCTTCATTACTTCAATGATGAAAATTTATGATGCCCCCATTGTTTCCTTGATAATCTTTTCTTGTTTCCTAGTCCCCATTTAACCACATTTTGGAGAACACTAAACTAGGGGTCATATAATGGTTCATACCAAAATTGTGATAATATATTTAATTAATATTTCAGGGACAAGGTTATTGCCTGTGCCAAGCACTTTATTAGAGATGGAGGCGCTGAGAAAGGCAAAAATGAAGGAAATACAATGTTATCATATGAAGAGTTAGAAAGAATTCACCTGGCTCCTTGTTTAGACTGCATTTCACAAAATGTTTCAACCATTATGGTTTCTTATTCCAGTTGGAATGGATGCCGTCTTCATTCTGATCCTTTCCCTGTTACTGAGATTTTGAAGGAAAAGTTGGGATTTAAGGTAAGACAGCCATGGTTTGAATAAGTTCTGAACTTATTTCTGTCTTCGTTGTTCTGTCTCTTATCCAAGGACGATAAGGCTCCTTTCAGTTCTATTGCCATGCCTGTTCATCTGTTTCACTGCAATTGAATTAATCAATTGGCCTTGCGATAGGATTTTGTAATTTCTGACTGGAAGGGACTTGAACGGCTCTGATCAGATTTTTCAAACAGCACCCCTTGTGGATCAGATTACCGAAACTGCATCTTGTCAGCTATTAATGCTGGAATTGACATGGTATGGATCTTCAAATTTGGTAATACTTATCATGGTTTTGTTTTTCTTTCTCTTTTATTTCTTTTCCCCTTCTTTTTCTTCATGTATTTTAAAAACAAAATTTGCAGGTGATGGTGCCTTTAAGATTACATCTTTTCTGGAAGAGTTTACCTACTTACTAGAATCAGGTGAAGTACCACGAACCAGAGTTGATGATGCTGTTGAGAGAATTTTGAGAGTGAAATTTGCTGCTGGTCTTTTTGAATCCCCTTTTTCTGACAGATCTTTTCTAGATACTGTCGGTTGCAAGGTAAGAATAAATAATTTGATATATTTTCAAATTCCCATCACAAGTTTATGCTGCTGATTTATCATTTGAAGATTTTGCCATATTTCCAAATCCTATCAAGCTGAATTTGTTTCACTTAATCTTACTTCTTTACCCATAATTCAAAGAATGTATGATATCCCTATAATTTCACTTGTACAACTCACTACACATTCAAAGGGTCATTAAGCTCTTTCTTGTCAAAGCTTGCTTGGAGTTTTAATTATGCAAATATCTTTTGCAATTTTCTAATGAACCTTCTATTCTAATGCCTTGTATCAAGGATCTTCATTTTTCTTTTCTGGAAATACTTCAATGTTCTGAGAATGACTTAGATTTTAATCAATGCCTTCTACGTTTTCATGTAAGCTTTACTTTAATTTTTGTGATTTAAAAGTAAATGTAGCAAGGATTACAACTCTTAATATGCATAGTTTTCCTGATGAAAATTTTGAAATAAGGGGTTTATGATAAATTGTTTTTCCATTTCTTTCAAATATAGTTCTTCCGGTTGATCTTCATTTATTTCCTTCAAAGTTCACATATCATCCACTATTTATGCAGCAACATAAAGATCTTGCACGTGAATCAGTTCGAAAGTCCTTGGTTCTGTTGAAAAATGGAAAGGATCAAAGCAAACCTTTTCTTCCTCTAAATAGAAAAGCAAAGAGGATTCTTGTAGCTGGAACGCATGCAGATGATATAGGGTATCAATGTGGAGGCTGGACTATATCTTGGTTTGGATCCAGTGGACGGATTACAATTGGTACGCCTTTGTTTTCCTTGCCTATCTAAATCTGTGTTCATTCTCATTAATCAAAGATGAAATGTTTTTGCTTCTGAACATGGTTTATTTTTCTTGAGGAGTTATTGATTTTGATTAGCCTCATGATTATTGAAGTTCATTACCACTGGGACTTCAATAGTGAAAGTACGCATAAGAGAAGGAAATGATAAATACAACAATTTTGTCTACTTAAAAATTGTGAACTCTTCCTGATACAATTTTGAATGGAAAAGTTGTAAAACCTTCTCCTATAACAGTTGTGAGTTGCAAAATTTTAAAACCCTTTCTGTGTACAATTTTGAATGAAAATTGTGCAAGTTTCCGCACCTAGTGAGATAAGGCCTGTTGTTGTTATGTACAGTTTTGAATGAAAATCTTGAAATTCTCCACAAATCACAATCATATAAAGCCTTGATTTCACCTGATGTTTGTTTGTGATGCCTAAATCACTTGATCATGACTACTTAACTCCTCTGTTGCAACCTTTGGTAATTCTCATAAGCAAGCTATTTGGACAGAAAAATGCTGGAGTATATTTGTTGAAAATTCAGATCCTCCTCTTTAATTCTTAATCTATGTGGGGCTAAGAAGTATTATACAAACAAATATTCCTTTCATCTAAAGTCCAAACCATTTCTACTTCATCAAATATTTAAACTATATCCCCTCACATGTTTGATACATTTAACCTTTGCACACTATGTTAGGGACAACGGTCTTGGATGCCGTAAAGGAAGCTGTAGGAGAAGAAACAGAAATTATTTATGAGCAGAATCCATCAATAGATACCCTAGAACGCAATGACATATCTTTTGCCATTGTAGCTGTTGGTGAAGCTACCTATGCTGAGTCAGTGGGTGATAATTATGAGTTTGTAATCCCCTTTAATGGGCCTGACATTATTAGATCAGTCGCAGACAAATTCCCAACACTGGTTATTCTGATATCTAGAAGGCCCTTAGTGTTAGAGCCATGGCTATTAGAAAAGATTGATGCTCTTGTTGCTACTTGGTTACCTGGTACTGAAGCTCAAGGAATCACAGACGTTATCTTTGGGGACTATGACTTAAGGGTCAGCTTTCTATGATTTGGTTTAGAAAAGTTGAGGATTTTGAACAACCATCTAATTGGGTTAAACCACTTGATCCATTGTTTTCTCTTGGGTTTGGGTTGTCATATGCTAAAAACTAGATCACATTTTGCTGAGATTAGATCTTGAGAAAAAATCACATGAAAGCCTTAGGTATGGAATTTAATTACCAATAGGTTCTCTTTACATGTCGTCCCAAGACATTTTGCAGGAATTAATAAATTTCTGACTTTGAAGTTGGAACTTTATGATTTCCGCATCGATATGTTTATCTAAGCAACCATGTATTCAGAAAGACAATGACACTAAGAAATGAGACTATTGGGTCTAGTGCCCCTCTTTTTCAACCATAGCTCAAATAAGGGGAAGTTATAGTTAGGGAATATGATTGAGAAGCACACAGACCAGATTAAACCCACATATATGATAGGGGATGAAAAGGTGTTCCAAGGATTCGTTGTTTTGGCATCCTAAAAGACAGAGAGCCATTAAAATGATGATTCTATAGATAATGTTGAAAGATTATGGAAAAGTATGATGCAGTAGGTTTTCAAATTAAGGTAAATGTTTATAAAGAAGGAAATGGAGCACTCAGATTTTCAAAAGGGATCTAAATTTCCAGAGTGGGAAGGGGAACTTCGAAAACATTTATTCTTTCTTTAACAGTAAAGTGCACAATATTTTTAATTAATTCTTAAGTTACCCAAAATCTAAATACACACTTAGATAATCAACTATAAACTATATTCTAGAAATCTTGAAAAACCGGTTTATTAAAAAATGGGTCGGTTCAGATTTATCAGTTATATTTCAATCTTTAAACAATATAATCTATTGGTGCAATAATATCTCAAATAACACCCTAATAACATTATTTATTTATTTATTTATTTTTGAGAATCTGCTATCAAAAAAACCTATATCCCTATAAAAATTCATAAAATTACAAATGGTTTAAAATTATATTGTCTCATTCTCATATCTCTTCATTTATATGTGTCACAAATCATTTCAAATGTTATTAACATTCAAATTAATACAAACACGTGTCTAATAATTGATTAAGTTTAGAAGGGTTTTTTTTTTTTTTACCCAAAAAATATGCATAGAGATTTAAAAGCTAATGTTACAACATTTGAATACTTCGTTGTGTAATATTTGTCTTAATTCATCATCTCTTAATACTCTAATAGAATAGTTGTTTCTAAAGAGTGAGACACATTACTTGGCATTTTTCAATTGTCTTACTGTATGGAGGGGCTTTTGTCACTAACCATTACCCTCTACTTTAAATTAATTGGGTATGGCTTGTAGTTTTTTGAGAGTATATAATAATATATTGAATATTTTAATTTTATGTGTTATCAGTTTCATAGTGATAATGATGTCACGGAAAATTTCCATTTTGAGTGGTATTAGTTGAATATTCTAAGTCATAAATCCTTTTCTAGGGCAATATAAATTGCTATATGACATCTAATTTAAAATCAAACAATTTACCATGCGGTTTATTATTGTTTAATTACATGAAGTTCAATAACTTCTATTATATTATAAATACATATAGATTTGTTGTGTTTAATTTCAATATCTTAGTGTAATATTAATTATGTCCATCTTTTATGCACATACATATGGGGGAATACCACTTTAACCAACACATCCCTCAACTTGGGTGGTATAGTTTATTTTTATATTTGACTTTACTATTTTGTTTGTTTGATTTTCTCTTTAAGTGGGGGTTTATAAAATTTTTTTATTAGTTTTACATCGAATTATATTCATCTCATGCGTGTAAATACTTGTTTATGACTAAACCAATATGTTTTAGCTAAGAAATACATGTTAAGAGAATGATTGAACCATTTTTAACAAATTCAAGGTTGTCATATACTTTTCATCCTTTGATCCTATTTATAAGACAAAGAAAGAATAAAATTTTGAGTCTTATTTATAGGGAAGAGAGAGAAAATTTTCATATAAGTATAAAATTTTATCCATAATTTATCATTATATTGGTTTTGTTCATATGAAGTATTTATACTGAATATTAAATAGAGGTAAAGTTATAAAGTTGTGAAAATTTAAAGAAGAGCTAATAAAGTTTAAAGTTTTATTAACATGTATGAAACATATTGGAAGTATCTCATAAATAAGAATATAGGAGTACTCCTATAATTAATTATAAAGAGTTTAATGTTTTTATTTTTGTTGTATAAATTTTTTTCCTACCACATTCACATAAAAGTGAATAGGTCTCATTAATATTTCTCTCCCTTCTCTTTACAATGAAATCAACTTACTTTTATGAGTATAGTAGAAAGAAATTTTATGTTGTAAAAGGATAAACATTAAACTCAACTATAAATTTAACCAAACAAGTAGAGTTAAAAAAAGTTCAAAACCATTTTTTTTAATAAAAAAACTCAATCACTCTCATACAATGGCGGGGCCACGTCTTGGTCAAGCGATTTTCTATATCTTATATATTTATATATATGTATCATATAATATTTTATTTTGGCCAATAATTTGGCCCAAGCTAAGTATTTTATTGTACGTATTTTACTCTTTCTAATTAGGGTAATATTGTGTTGATTAATGAAAATTTTAGGATTGTGATTTTGACAGAGTTTTGAGTTTTTACAATAAATAACTATATGTATATGTAAAGGATGATTAATGACTAATTTTAATCAGTTTGGATTTATTATTTGGTTGTCTTATGATTTTATAATGAATTTCTCTTTTAAGAAATATATTCTAATAGGTTATTTTCTTAGTTAAAATTTAATTAGATCTTTATGTTTTTCTTAAAATATTTTTTGGGGTTCGTATTATATTTATTTTATTTTCTCCAATTATTTTGTTTTGAGGTAGGTGGAATACATATTTAAGTGTTAATTTTATTAAATTTCATTATACATATTATTATTATTATTATTGTATTTGTGTTTGTGATATCTTTATGATAATATTTGGTTCATTACTCATTGTAAGATGAAAGTAAAATTCTTGTTTGAGATACCTACTGAAAATGTCATCATCTTATATCTTGTTTTAATTTATAATAGTTGATTATTATTTATTTGTATTTTTAATGTTATGTAATATTATTCTGTAAATAGTTCAACATATTTATTTTTTGGCTCAAGTTAGAAATATGTTCTGGCTCCGCCACTACTCTCATGCATTATAAACCCAAAGTAAAAGATCATGCCAAATGAACCATGACTCGGGAATAGGATCATCTTATGATTGGCTGTCTCATTTTCTTTTCAAAATCTAGCCTCCTCCTTTCGATTAAAAAATAGATAATTCAAATGGAATACTTTATAAAACTATTAGAGTTAAAATGCAAAATACTCATGAGCTTTTTACCTAAAGTGTACCCAGTATCATATGCTTTGTAGAGGTGTAAAAGTACTTATAAACTTTCAAAATCACAGTAAGAATACCATCACTATTAAAAGATGCTAACCCCGTTTATTATCATTTGAAAGTGCTGAAATACCCTCCTCCCATTAAAAAAAAAAAAACCACTGTCTCCCTCAACCAGGTCCATCCTCTTCACTTCCAAATTCATCATCAATCAGAATCAAGTATAAAAAATGTGAAAATATGAAGCATAAGCACACAGAATCTTCGAATCTTCTAGTTGTTTCCATGTAACTCAACTTAGATTTAATGTTGCCAAGCACACAAAATCATCTAACTGCAGTCCTGTGTAGAGAATGAACTTCTTCGGTATAATTAATTGGTTAGACTCAAAGCATCTTCTAAGGTTATAGAGAGAAACTAAATTCTTTCTACCAAAATGTAGAACATTTAAAGGTAACCCTTCCATTGCGATCTTGAATTGAAAGTGGCACTCTCACAAAAATTTCCTGATTCCTTAATGTTGTCTTTGTTGTTGAACAAGGTATCCAAGAAGTGTCGAACCACCAAAAAAAAAAAAAATCATAAACAAGATTGTGGATGGGAGTTTGATGTCAGATTTCGCCACTGCTGTTATCGTGTTCTGCCATCGGAGCAATCATGATCTCCGCCCTCACTATTACCTTCGAATCCCAGTTGCAACCCTCAAACCTCTTCCTCTACATCTAAGCTTCAAATCTCCTCTCAGCTATGGTTCAGTGCGCCACTGTTGCCTCTGGTAGAGGTTGCCACCACTGCCTTCCGCATCTGAGAAGGAAATGGTGGAGGTAAAGGGAAGCAAAAAGATAGTGACTGATGAAGAAAGGGGTGTAGAGGGAAATTACAAAATCTTAAGATTTTTTATTTTTTTAATATGGTGGGCTCCACCACAAAACTAACAGAGGTTAAGGGCTTTAAAAGCTCATGGATACTTTTGCACCTTAAAAAAATATATGTTGTTGAATGTACTTTAGGTAAAAGCTCATGGATATTTTTGCACCTTAACCCACCTTAACCCAAACTATTATTATAGTATTTTATAAAATATTTTTTTTTAATATTGTTTGTATTACAACTATGAATTAGGGAGAATGGCCTAGGAAAAATAATGTTTATTAGAGAAGACCTTAAAAATCATAATTATTTAGGAGGGCCAAATAGAAAATATTAATTAAAATTACTAAATTGTTCTTAACTAAATCTCTAAAATAACCTAAATATGAAGACCATAAAAGTTTTGATTCTACCCAATCCCCACAACAGCAGGATATGAGCACAAATGAAGTCATTAACTAGAGAGACGCAGGCAAATGGTCATTATCTTTCTCTTATAAAATTGAACCATCACTCCATGACCATTACGTAAATCAAAATTCATTTGCTGTTTCAATATAAGATATCACAATTGTATCAGAAAATAAAGCAGAAATTCTCCTATATATCAAAGGGACGATAAAGCATATAAGGCATTTGGATCATAGCGTGGAATTGATTAAGCATAGAAGGCATTTGCATGGTTGCAAGGAATTGATTGAAAGTTTGAAACGATTCTATTTGGATTGGCAAAAGATCCTCGATGATGCATCTGAGTGAGGACTCTGTTAAGGATAATTTAGTAATTTTAAATTAATATTTTATTTTTTATCCTACATAATTATAATTTTTAAGATCTTCTCCAATAAATATTATTTTTTCTAGAACATTCTCCCTAATTTATGATATATATATATATATATATATATATATATATATATATATTGGATTTTAACAATTTAAATTTATTTACGTTGAATATGATAATTTTATAAATTATTGAATATAAACTCGTTTTTTTTTTCGAATATGACGATGGGTATAAAATTAAGAGAAGGAAAAAAAACAATTACCAGATAACCCAAACCCAGCTTCAAAAGTCAAAACATGATTATCTGATGGATTATTCAACCAACATCCCGGTGCATAATGGAACGAGTCCTTCATGGATTTGACCAACAGACCAACTGCTCTTCCAGCCGTAATATAATAATAGACATGGATTCCACACACTCTTCTGGAACGGTTACCAAATCTTCTACCCTCGCCCCAGTACTCTCGGTTTCTTCTTCGCACTCTTCGGAGGCCGACGATTGGGGAAGAGCAGATTGGAGGACATGGATTGCGTGTACAAGAATCCGAATGCACCCATTGAAGTTCGTGTCAAAGACCTTCTTTCTCGAATGACTCTCAAGGAGAAGATTGGTCAGATGACCCAAATCGAGCGTTGCGTTGCAACCCCTTCCACCATTACAAACTTGTCGATTGGTACTATTTTCAGTCCTCGTTTTCTAATTCAAAGGCTTTTTATAATTGAGGTATTTGGGATTCTGGTTCTGATATTTGCTTTCTTTTAACTTTGAAGGGAGCGTCCTCAGTGCTGGAGGTAGTGCGCCTTTTGAAGACGCATTGTCGTCGAATTGGGCTGATATGGTGGATGGATTTCAAAAGTCAGCTCTGGAGTCCCGATTAGGTATACCGCTCATTTATGGGATCGACGCTGTTCATGGTAATAATAGTATATATGGTGCCACTATATTTCCTCACAACGTTGGCCTCGGAGCTACTAGGTTTGTTCTTTCTCTTTAACTTAATTAGGACAATAATAGTTCATTTTAGTAACCTGTGAGTTCTGATTTTGTCCCCTTTTTTTCTTTTGTCATAAGCTCTAAATGTTGGCTAATTATACGCAAAGGGGTCGGTGGGCATCATAATATCTCACTTTACCAGATTTGTTGCCGTTGTTCTCGAGAATTGAGCTTTCTTTTATTACTTGTAGAGATGCAGAGTTAGCTCAAAGAATTGGGGCTGCAACGGCACTTGAAGTTAGAGCAAGTGGAATTCACTATACTTTTGCCCCTTGTGTCGCAGTAAGGCATCGTAATTTATCCCTATTCTATTCTTATTTGATAATCATGCTAATAAACCAGAGTGTTTATGTTAGTTCGTCTTTATTTTGCATAGTCACATTCACCTGTCTATCAGTGACTAATGGCAGTTAGATCAACATAGTGAACTGAGATATATGGATCAATTCACGTCTTTTACTGTAGTTGTTGAACCATCCCTCTTTGAATGTCCCTGTATTAAAAGGTACAGAAAACCATGGCTCACGTGAATGAACTGATAATGGACAGGTCTGCAAAGATCCCAGGTGGGGAAGATGCTATGAGAGTTACAGTGAAGATACTGAGTTAGTCAGAAACATGAGCTCCATAATTTCAGGTTTGCAGGGCCAGCCTCCACAAGGACATCAACATGGTTATCCTTTTGTGGCCGGAAGGTAGAGGGAAACTTTAATACAATTCCTAGAGAAACAGTTTCTTTGTGGAAATAGTGAATGGTATAAATATCAAGTACCATCCCAATTACAATTTACTCATGATTAACAGCAGGATGGCGACATTATTTCTTCCTATACTTGTTTTGCATTTTAGTTTATTGTCTATTGATATGATTTTTCCAGGTTCGAACTGCCCTCTAGAATAGAATTTTTCCATTTCCGACTTATCTTCTTTGATTCAATGATGAAAATTTATGATGTCTCCTAGGAGTCCTTGCTAATCTTTATTTTTTCATTTTCCCCATTTACCCACATTTTGGACGGTGCCACATTGGGGGTCAGATGATATTTCTTACCAAAATTGTGATCATATATGTAATCAATATTTCAGGGAAAAAGTTATTGCCTGTGCCAAGCACTTTGTTGGAGATGGAGGTACAGAGAAAGGAAAAAATGAAGGAAATACAATATTATCATATGAGGAGTTAGAAAGAATCCACATGGCCCCTTATCTGGACTGCATTTCACAAGGGGTTTCAACCATTATGGTTTCTTATTCTAGTTGGAATGGACGCAATCTACATTCTGATAGTTTCCTTGTTACTGAAATTTTGAAAGAAAAGCTACATTTTAAGGTAAGGCAACCATGGTTGGAATAAGTGCTGGACTTATTTCTGTTTTTGCTGTTCTGTCTTTTATCCAAAGAGGATATTGCTCTTTTCAGTTTTATTATTAAAATGATGCACTGCTATAACAGCAGTTCTTTTACTTCTTCGTCTGTTTGACTGCATTTGAACTAACCATCTTTTTCAATTTATACAATTGGCTTTGCTGTAGGGTTTTGTAGTTTCTGACTGGGAGGGACTTGAACGACTTTGGTCAGATTTTCCAAACAGCACCCCTTGTGGGTCAGATTATCGAAACTGCATCTTATCAGCTGTGAATGCTGGAATTGACATGGTATTGATCTTCAATTTTGGAAACCTTTATCATGGTTTGATTTTTCTTTTTCTTTTTGTTTCCCCCCTTTTTTTCTTTCATGTGTTCAGAAAATTTTGCAGGTGATGGTGCCTTTTAGATTCCAACTTTTTATGGAAGAGTTGACTTCCTTAGTAGAATCAGGGGAAGTGCCGCTAGCCAGAATTGATGATGCTGTTGAGAGAATATTGAGAGTGAAATTTGTTGCTGGTCTTTTTGAATTCCCTTTGACTGACAGATCTTTACTTGATCTAGTTGGTTGCAAGGTAAGTGTTATTCATCATAACTTGAACCTCTTACAAGTTTAGGCTTATTTCTCATTTGAAGAACTAACCATAGCTACAAATCTTAGTTCTTTACCTGGCACTTGTACATCTACTGCATTTGAAAGATTAGTTCTCTAGTTGTATTTCCAACCATTTGATCCTTCAATTTTCTTTGTAACAGATTTACATTTTGTATTTTTGTTTTTCTTCTGTGGAAGTATTTCAGCGCACAAGAATGGCAATGGATATAATAATATCACCTAAGCTTTAGTTTTTATTTTTGAGATATCAGCATAACTAGGCGTATAATATGAACCAATAAACGTGAATGTGTTGTCTATCAAAAACAAGAAACTAATACTGTAATTTATGTTGTGGAAAAAAATATGAAGCTAATTACTGAGAGTCAATTCTTTTTCCTTAATGGTTCTTCTGATCCATCAAACTACTTCTGCAGCAACATAGAGAACTTGCACGTGAAGCAGTTCGAAAGTCCTTGGTTCTCTTGAAAAATGGAAAGGATCAAAGCAAACCTTTTCTTCCTCTAAATAGAAAAGCCAAGAGAATTCTTGTAGCTGGAACCCATGCAGATGATCTAGGTTATCAATGTGGAGGCTGGACTAAAACTTGGTTTGGATTGAGTGGGCCGATTACAATTGGTATGCATTTCTTTTCCCTGCATTTCTAAATCTGTGCTCATTCTCATAAAAAACAGACATCCAAAACGTTGATTTCACCTATGCATAATAATTTTATATGCATAAATCACTTGTTCATGACTACTTAACACCTCAATTGCACCCTTTGGGTAATCTCATAAGTAAGATAATTGGATAGAAAATGCTGGAGTTTTATATGTAGAAAACTCAGATTCTCCACGCTTAATCTAGGTGGGACTAAGAAGAATTATTCAAACAAATCTTCATACTGTATTATTTCACATGTTTGTTACATTTAACCTTTGTACACTGTTATAGGGACTACACTCTTGGATGCCATAAAGGAAGCTATAGGAGATGAAACAGAAATCATTTATGAGGAGAATCCATCAACTGACACCCTCGAACGCAATGACATATCTTTTGCCATCGTAGCTGTTGGTGAAGCTCCCTATGCTGAGACGCCAGGCGACAATTCTGAGCTCATAATCCCCTTTAATGGGCTCGACATTATTAGTTCAGTTGCAAACAAATTCCCGACACTAGTTATTCTAATATCTGGAAGGCCCTTAGTGTTAGAGCCATGGCTATTGAAAAAGATAGATGCTCTTGTGGCTGCTTGGTTACCAGGCACTGAAGCTCAGGGAATCACAGACGTTATCTTTGGAGATCATGACTTCAAGGGTCAGCTTCCTGTGACCTGGTTTAGAAGAGTTGAGGATCTTGATCAACAAGATCAGGCTAATGGTGTTAAAATGCATGATCCCTTATTTCCCTTCGGCTTTGGGTTGACATGTACTAAAGACTAAGACCTTGTTTTGGTCAAGCTGAATCTTATGAATTGATACAAATTATGCATTCCAGTGGAGTGACACAAATAAATAAGATTGTAGGGGATATAGTTTTATCATGGGAAAATTAGAGCCTGTGTGATTTTATTAAAGACAGTTTTTTTATAAAAAAAAAAAACCTAAAAATTGTTTGGAAAAATGTTTTCAATAAGTTGTTTTTTAAAAAACAAAGAGTTTTTAAAAGGGTTAATACCATGTTTGGACTCTGTAATTTCCCTTCATTTTATTTTTGTTCTTTCTAATTTTAAACCCATAATTTTGGTCCCTCTAATTTTTCTCCTTTTATAACGTTATTCCCTATAGTACTTATATGGAGGGCTGAGGTGTAAAAATGTTTAATTTGTATGAGCTGGATATTTTTTTTAAAAAAAAAAACTTTGAATTTAAAAACATTAAACGCAGTCATAGTGATGGCAATTAAAAATAAAACCCACGCACAGGAGCAAATAAACTAGGGAGCCAACACTTGTAGTTTCTGAAAAATGATAAAAGGGGTAAAGAAGGTTAGGTCAATATTCAAGAGCACCCACCTATGCCGGAGAAATTCGACGTGGCCGTCGCCGGTTATCGCTGATGGGACATTATAGTAAGCGTTGTGGTTGGGGATTTCTCTCCTTTCAAAGGTAAGGTTTGCTTCACTTCGACATTGGAAATAACCCATATTGTCTGAGAAGATAAGATTAGTCTATTGAAGAAATGGAGCACTTGGAAAGGTAAGTTTTCATTTAATGGATTGTTTTCTTTGAACGCATTGGTCATCACTTTTTATTAACATCCTATCTAAAGTTTTCTTTGATGTTTAAATAAATCGTTCTTTCGTGCTTATTTTTGTTCTGTAGTATGTGTTCTTGGTTGCTCTGCTTTTCTTAATGGAGATTTGGTAGATTGTTTGCTTGGCATACGACTAGAGTTTTATTTTACTTTACTGCCATCAAATGCGTTTAATGTGCTGGCGTTAAAACCGAAGTGCATTTTTTTCACCACGGAACTGAAACCAAAATAACTAAAAAAACATCGTATTAAATTCGGTTTTTTGGCATAATTTGGGCCTTTTTATTTCGGTGTGTGGGCCATAGTTTGAGCATTCTTGTTTTGGTGAATTTAGTGATAGTAACTGGCACCATAACTCGCCAAGTTGGGCATCTCTCACTGTGCCATTTTGGATGAGCGTCCTAGCAATTTGAGAGGTTGGGTTGATAGAGAGTGTTTGAGATTCATTTCCCCTTTTGTGTAATTTTTTTCCTTATAATGTAGGCTTCTAGCCACTCCTTTTATCAAAAATAAAAAATAAAAAACTGGCATCATTACCAGCACCATATATTGGCCAATCTACAATAGGCCTGCTTGGAGAGAGCTTTAAGTAGCTTTTAGTTTGAAAAATGTAGTGGTAGAAAAAAAAAAGTCTTTAAGCAAAGTGTTTGGGTAGAGTTTTAAATCTATTGCGCTTTTTCAAAAAAAGCTCCTAAAAGTTAATTAAGGAAAAAATTTCATGAAGTAGCTTTTAGGAAAAAAAACTCTCAACTTTTTGACGTAGACTCCACTACTTTTACCACCATAAATTCAAACACAAATCATATTGACAACCTAACCTTTTTCTATCGGACTTCTGCAAAAATCAAATAAAAAATAAGTCACTGCTAACCCAAACAATTCTAATATCGTACAAATCATGGCAACATAAGTCTACTGTAGCAACCATCACAAATTCTAACTACATTCATTCCGTCGCAGAGCCAAAAACAACTACATCTTAAATTCTAACTACATTCATAACAAACCTACATTCATTCAACCATAACAAATTCTAATTACATCATAAACTCAAAAGTTTCCTTGTATGTGTAGTCCTAGCACAAAAAACAACTGTAGCAATTCATCCATCACAAGGCTAGCATAAAATGATCCAAAAGAAGATATTGAGTGCATCTTGTAATTAAAACAATAATAAATTAAATATAAATAAATAAATAAAATATTACAATAATACAAAGATATTGAAATATTGGCATTGCATCTACTATTTGTCAACAGTTGCCTCCAATGCAATATTTTGAAAATCTAATAAAAAACAAAATTAGACTTCCCTTGAAATATCATAATAAATATAATATTATTCTTACGAAAATAGAAAATAGATGTAAAAAATATTGCCAAGTTTTATTTGCTGAAAATCATCATCCCCCTACTTCTTCAACTTAGTTGAGTGAGTGTTTAAGCCAATATTGAACACAAGTTAGGGATTGCATAGCTTTAGGAGTTAAAGTAAATAAATCTAGAATTCTTCCTTCAGTGCTGAGGGTAGACTCAAGAGCAATAGTAGAAATTGGGATAGCCAACACATCTCTTGCTATTTGAGAAAGAATAGGAATGTAGGACTATTCACCATCCATCAACTTAATATATCAAAATCATCTTTTCTAGTCTCAATTTCTTCATTTAAATATCGATCCACTTCTATTCTACTAGTCCTTCCGCCAAGATATCCATGAATAATTGCCACTCAATATCAAGTAATTTTCTAACTTTTAGACTTACTGTCATCATCATCAAGAAGATCTTCTTGTGTGTCATTTGATTCTCCCCTTTCAGGTTGTGTTGATGGAGAGAGCATATGTTTGTATTTAGTATATAAAGAAATCAAGACTTCTTTAATATGCACCGCAAATGTTCACCAACTGCACTTGTATGCATTTTACATAGAGCAAATTGCAGCCAATCTGAAGCCAACAAGACAGGACACTTAGTGGTATGATATGGTTTCTTGATAGTGTGGTTATAGCCATTTCTAAATACATTTCTGTTTTAAAAATGGTAGCTTTATGAAGATTTATGTTTTTTTGTCCTGTACTTTTTATTCTCTGGGCCGGGGACCAAGTGATCTATATAAAGTGGATAGTATCATGGCAGAGCTTGACAACCTGCAGAAGTTCCTTGCCAACGGCAAAATGGTGTTTGTGTGTGTATAAACGACAGAGCAAAAGCAAGAACATTAAATGCACAACATGGATAGGCAACAACACGGCAATTTGAGTGGATTCAATCTATGAAATACACACATTAGCATTCCTCGTCATCGTACAATTTACCTCCTAGGAATATGTCTTTGCGACAAAATTTCAATGAGAGGAACCTAAACACGCTCCTAAAGAGTTCGGAGCCGAGTGGTGTAAAGAACATAAGAATATGGTGTAGTCCTCTTTCTTTTTTTTTTTCTTTTTTTTTTATATAAAAAAAGTTTTGGAAGTATTCGACACCAGTCCCCTACCAAGGCCAGGGCACGGCCCCGGGCTCTATGAACACTTACTGGGGACTTATGAGATCGCCTACCAAAAGAGTTCCAGCGATGGCAGAAGGGATCGAATGTAACATTCTGTTTTTTTTAAAAAAAAATTAAATTAAAATTAAAATTAAAAAAATTATTTTTTTTATTATTTGGTGGCAGACAATGCGCTGCCACCATTAAAGGAAGGTGGCAAACATGCCACCTCCCTTTTTGAATAATGGAGGGGGGTGACCTCTTCCATTATTTAAACACACATATTCTCACACACACACTTCGGTTGGCAGAGTAAGAAATGAGAGAAGAGTGCGAGAGCGAGAGCGAGAGCATGAAGGAAGGAGTGAAGGAAGAGATCTAGAGGTTTTTCAGTGTATTTTAAGATATGTCTTTTATCTTATAAGATTATTTAGGTAGCTAAACTAGCTTCTTTTCAATAAAGTTTCTTCATAAAAGTTATTCTATATATTTTTCTCTTTCTAATGAGGGTAGTATTGTGTTGGTTAGTAAATATTTTAGAGTTATAATTTTGGAAGGGTTTTGAGTTTTGACAATATAAGACTATATTTATGAACTAGATGATTAATAGTAAATTTTAATCGGTTTAGATTTGTTGTTTGGTTGTTGGAGGAATTTAAAACTAATTTTCTTTATTTGAAAAAAATAAGATTTATGTTATATAGGATATTTTTACTGATTAAATGTGGCATAAATAATTTATCTAGATTTATGGAGATATTATGGAAATTTTAATCGGTTTAATTTTGAAATTGGGGACTGATGTCATTTCTGAAATTTTGAGGACTAATCTGTAATTTTGAAAGTTCAGGGACTAAACTGTAAATTTGCAGTTCAGGGACTAAACTGCAAATTTTGAAAGCTCAGGGACTAAACTGCAAATTCTGAAAGTTCGGGGACTGAACTGCAAATTCGAAAATTTAAGGATTAAATTGTAAATTTCACTTTTTATGACAAAATATATTAATATTAGAATTTTATATATATTGAATTATTAGATATAATTTTAAATATGTGGAGGCTTAGGGAATTGATTAATAATGATTATGTAAATTAGAAAAGAGACTTAATGGGACACGGATAATGGGAATAATAGGTGAAGGGGAAATAGATTTTGAGGGTTAAATTGTATAATTTATTTTATTTGAGGTTGATTTGTATCTACATTTATAATGTAGAGTTTTCTTGTGACTAGTGATTGTTCGTATTTTAACCATCAAGTTAAGATTAAGCTTAGAGTTGAGGTAACCGGAGTTAATTTATTCTATATACTTGTTATGGGCTGTAAGGTGTTTTCTAAATTTTACTTTTATATATTTATACTTTTAGTATGTGTTCTGAAATTTATAAGTATGTTAAATACGAAATTATTTCAGTGAAGCAGAGTAGTTCCTAACCAGTATATATATTTGTGAATATTTATACTGAATTTATTATTGTTGTGATGATTGTAGTATATGTATGGAATGCAGTATATGGATTGATATGTTGTATAAGTGTGTATGTTATAAAATTAATTTTGGTATGTTGTATTTAGAAAGTAATCTTTGTAAGATGATTTTGAAGATTTAATATTATAATTCTATTTGAGGTTGTGTTGGGTTGTGTGGAAGAGATGTGAGGGTGAAATTGTGCCCATCGGCTCTCTCATTCCTAGCCCGGATTTTGAGTTGAGTGTTTTGGGCGGACACCTCCCTGTTACGGTATAGCATGGTGACACAGGAGGGGACAATATACTTGAAGTGACTAGCTAACCTTGGCCGGGTATACTAACACTGATAGGCTGATCCACGTCCAGAAGAAATAAGGAGGAGCAGGATGGATAAGTGGGGTTGGGTAATTGTTGTGATTATTATGTATTTAATATTTATCTGTGGTTTAATTTTATGTGTTGTTTAATTATTGCAAACATTATTATATTGTCAGCAAACCTGTTTCCCTGACTTACAAATCTTTCTTGCATATTTTATAAATTAATTTTGGTTACGGGGACTTTATGTGTCACCCCGTGGTTATTAACATTTTCCCAGGCGATACCTCTAATTTTACTAGAGAGCAAAGGAGGCAGCTAGAGGCATAAAAGTTGTGAAATTTAAGCCTCTTTTGGTATTGCTGTTGTATTGATTCCTATATTGCCATACTAGGGCTCTCATGTTTATGAAATATTTTAATAATTGTTTTGGGATTATGTTGCGGCGAACTCGTGTGTTATGCATTTCTTGTTTGTTAAGTGAATTGAAGTTATGGATAATCTGTAAGAAGTTTGTGGGCAGAAGTTGTGCCCTGAACCTCGATATGCATGTTTTATGAAATAAAAAAAAGGGGGGGTTTGTGGGCGATGGTTGTGCCTTGGACCTCAGGTTTGTGGGCAGTGATTGTACCCTGGACCGCAAAATGGTTGCCTTTGAAAATGAAATGTTTTCGTTATCATATGTTATTGGAAAAATTTTATGAAGTTAATATGGTAATTTGTTATTGGAAAAAAAGGGGGGGTTGTTTCATCGAACCTACGACCCAAGAGCCTAGTCCTGGATTCCTTAGCATCTGTGCCAATTCTCATTGGCTAGTCCTCTTTCAATCAAAGAGGAGGTAACACAACTGACAGGGTTAACTAACATGTGTCCAAAATTGACAGAGATTAGTGGTGATTGATGAACTGTTTTTGTCGTTAAAGTGATCAATTAAACTATGTCCTAATTGAATATACAGTTTAGGGTCAACCTAGGTCATTCTCTCAAAGAGTAAGCTGTGGGTTTTTTCTCCCAATGAGCAAGCTGTGGGTTTTCTTTAGTACTAACTTTCAAGTGACAAAAGATGCAGTGGAATGTAAATGGATCTAAACTAGGATGTAAAACACTACCACTTATATGCAATCAACTAACTAAGTGTACTAATGCAATTGACTCTAAAACCTATATGAAAATGAGACTAATTTATATGAATTTGAATGCAATTTTTTGGAGGTTTTTCTTATGAGAGAAGAATTGAAATCCTAATAAAAAGATTGATTAAAAGCAAGTGAAATAATAATGATTTAATTCAGTTATGATGATGAAGGGGACAACTTAGAATTTACATGAAGTTAACTTTCTTAGCCCAAATTAATTAATTAATTAATTAGACCATAGGGAGGTCAACGAGATATTGGAAATAATAAATTCAATTGCCTAATTTAAACTTGGAAAACCGTCAAATTCAATAACACATATTCCACTAGAAAACTCATAATGAAATAAGTGGTGGTTAGTTAAATTCATTAAAAACCAATCACATTTAATTCCAAAATAATCTTAGAAATATTGTTTACAATTGCCTAATTAAACAATTAGACAATTAACCAACTTAATTAAACAATTAAGAGGATAAACCTAAATTGACAATTACATTAATAATGAAAACTCAATTAATAATATAATTGACAATCAAACGGTTTGTAAACAAAAATCATAGCAAATATCTTAAACACAATTCAAATCCAAATTATCAATTCAATTCAAACTAAATAATATGTTTACAATCTAAAACTAGATTGTTCCTAACAAAACAACTCAAAATTATCTAAAATTAAATAATCACAAGTCTTGAACTAAATCAATAAAATGAAAGGTGATCTTCAAGTGTAAGCCCTTCCTCCATACTCCTCCCAAATTACCTCTCAAAATAGTTTAAGCTTTCATGGAATTCTCCTCACCAAGCTTTAAACACGTCACTGCCACCATGAGGAAATATTCTGGAGAATTGCCAAATTCAATTGCTTGTCGCATTACGCATCACTGGACATATATATATAAATATATATGAGCTGGATTCCTTGATGAATTTATGGAGGTGGACCCGTATGGATAATCAACAATATTGGAATGATACAAATCTCCTCTGTGTCTCGCGTCTCTCTTCGTCTTCTTCCTGTAGCTTGCGGCGTTTTTGCGTCTCCTCTATCTCAATTCTCAATCTGGCGGAGTGTGTTTTTTTTTATATAAAAAAATTTTTTGGAGGGGTTCAACATCAGTCTCCCACCAAGGCCAGAGCACGGTCTTGGGTTCTTTGAGTACTTAATGGGGATTTACGAGATCGCCTACTGAAGGAGTCCTAACGACGGCAGCGAGGATCGAACACACATCTCTTTCTATGCCAACTTCCTTCGGCTAGTAGTGTGTGTTTAATAAGAGCAGCTAGGTTAATTAAAAGGGAAGGAGGTGAGAACTTTTAGGTACCAACTTGAGCCCAATAGAATTTAAGGAGTCCAATAAAATTCCACCGTCTGATTTTCTTTTAGCTTCCGTGAAAAATTCTATACAATAGGAAATTTCAATATATTTTTTTTGGCAGAAATTAAATAAAATCGTGATATCATATATTTAGAAATATTATTAAATCACAAGATCAAAATATTAATTTAAACCTAATAATCTCATTATTAATTCAGATTTACATTACTTCTTAAAATTGGCTAACAACTCGAATATTATCTAATAAATTCAAATTAACCCAAAATACTCCTCAAAATAAATCAATAAGGTGAGATAAAATATATAAAAATCAGGATTTATTAGTGATCCCAGCTGAAGTTGTAGATGAGGAGACTGTTGGATGAATTTTGACTAAACAGTTGAGAATGATGAATGTAGGAAGCTACAGTTGAAACCGTTAAGAGAGCGTGGATTCATCAACTATGAGTGGGAACCCACACATAGAGCGACTCACCTCGTACAGGCGAGGTCAGAGATCAGGCAGCGCCGACAGTGCTTGCGACTGAGATTGCCGACAAATAACAGCCTGGCGTTATTGATCCAAGACTTATTTCCGGGAACATACATGAAGATAAAACCGCCATCACAACGATTAACGGCTAAACTCTAACACCATCAACACAAAGAGCATGGATATGACTTTCAATCATTGAATGACGGAGAAGATGATGACACTATTATGGGGCAGCTGCAATGCAATTAGTGGCAGAGGCAAGAATTTTATTGAGAGGGGAGAAAATAAAAAAATATTATATCATAAATAAAAATATTTAAAATACAATACAGATCTAATATGTAAAAAAAATTTTAAAAAAAATCTATTACAGAAATTAGGATTACTTTACTTAAGAATTTACTCTACGTGTTTTCATATTGTTAAATTTATCTATAATTGAATCCGTGATAAAACTCAAAACAATTTCTTTTTCAATATATATATATAATCAAGGAATCATAAAGAAATTGGTCTTTCATTATATTTCGAAAAATGTTGTTGATTATCTTTATAATAGAGAAAGATTTTTCAATAGTTGTTATAAAAATTGTAAGAGTGGGAACGAGTTTAATCACTTTATCAATAAAAAGGTAAATGATGAACTTTCTAGTTATTACTAGCCCTTGACATAATTAATTCAGATGTAGTTATTGCTTTCTCCGATGCAGCTCAATACTTAAATCTTAGATCCTGTTTAGAACGGGGAACATTTAAAGAGGAAAAGAAACTGAAAGAAGGGAAAGGAATAGAAGGGAAGATGAGAGGGAACTTAAAAAAATAGAACTATTTGGTTGGCATGGGAATAGAACTTAAATTGACTGGAAATGAAATGTTTGGTATGAAGAATTGGGGGTTGATTAAGTGAGGGAAGTTGAGATAAAATTCCCATAATGCCCTTACAGTAAAAAAGGCTGGAAAAAAAGCTAGGAATGAAATTTTTTTTTTCAACCAGACAATAACAAAACCTACCAAATCACATCGTGGTTCAGATGGAGAATGAAATCAGATGACGACGGGAAAGGATAGGTCGATGAGCAAAATGGCGGTGGAGTAGAATGGAATCAGCACTTTATTAATTAAAAAAAAAAGCCTATCCAAACAAGCTTTTAACCACACAGTCATCCAAGATGCACCAATAACAAAGTGTTTTTCTTTAAGCACTATATAACGGTAGAGAAGATTGCTTCTTAAGCCTGATCAAATTTTATAGCTGGCCTCGTGGTGCAATTACATTCGTCAATAGGACTATCTTTCTTTCTTCCGTTGAATCTGCCATACTACACATATAATTTGGAATTTGGTTTTGGTCATTTGCAAAGAACCAAGTGTAAATTGCACTTTTTTTTTTTTTGTCATTTTACACATTTACACTTGGTCCTTTGCAAAGGACCAAAACCAAATCCTATAATTTTTTTTTTGTTGCAACCCGTTAACCCTGACCAGTTCTTGAGAAAATTGAGATTGGCCACCTCGGAGATAGCGTATTTAAAAAAAAAAAACACACACACACACGGAGATAGCGTATTTGGAGTCTTATTTTTCTTATCATTTTGTCCTGACTAGTATTTTCAATTCCACACCCATTTAATGGTTTTGAAAAATTGGAGAAGAATCTTTCATTGAAGATCTTATCAGTAAGAAGTTGATAGTGCACTATAAATGTTGTACATGTTATGAATATACTTATAATGTGGATGTCCATTGACTCAGGATCTCCAAATATTACAAGATGACATGGGACCCACACATAGTACCACGCATAGTAATTTACTATTTGGTGGGACCCACATGCAATTATACAATCACGGATTGCTTCACGGGAGGATTCACGGGCGCATAGTAATTTGGGTTTAGGAGGAAATTACACCAAATGACCCATATGTGGAAATTACACTAAAGGCTCATTTTTCTTCTATAAATAGAGGCTTTCTGTAAACATTCAGAACACACAAAATAGAATCTCTTTCTACTCTCTCTCTTTCTATCTCTAGATTCTCTTGTTATTATTCTCTATTTTCATCAGTTTTATATTACGTTATCAGCACGAAGACTCTACCAAGGTAAGATTTTATCACCATCTTCTTTACTATTTGTTTATTTTATCTATCTGGGATAATCTTAACCACAATATGGAATTAATGATATACTTTTACCGATTATTTTAAATATCGGGTTCCATGGTTAAGATTTGAGATTATTTACTATTCTACTACGGTAAATAGTAATTTACTATTCATAGTAAATTTACCCTTTTTCAGTAATTTTACATTTTATTCATTAGACTCCTACTTAGAAGTCTAGATTTAATCTTTTAGTAATTTTACTTTATTTACTGTGAATAGTAATTTCTACTATTCACGGTAATTTTATATTTTGTTCATTTAACATCTACATGGAAGGTTTTACCTCCTACATAGATATCTAGATTTGATATTCTCTGTTTGCAGATATTGTTATTTTTACTGTTGCTAACATAACATTTACTTTTATTGTTATTAACATTTAATGTTATGTTATTATGGCCAGAAGCCATATACTTATATTTTCTTATTCTGAAATTATATGACCAGAAGTCATATTGCCTTCATGACCAGAAGTCATGTTGTTTTTATGGCCAGAAGCCATATAAATTTAATTTTCTCATTAAGAGATATAAATGGCCTGAAGCCGTAATGCTTTAATTATAATTAATGTCTTTAATATTTTATTGTTATCATTATTCATATTTTTAATTCATGTTTATTTTCTTTAATTAGTTTGAATCATGTCAAACCTTTCCAAAATTGAGTTTGCGGTTCTTGACATCACCGGAAAGAACTATTTATCCTGGATGTTGGATGCGGAAATCCATCTGAATGCTCATGAGCTAGAAAACACAATTAAAGAAGGGAATGAGGAATCCAATAAAAAAAAGGCCAATGCCATGATTTTGTTACACCACCATTTGCATGATGATCTAAAAGTTGAATATTTGACTGTAAAAGACCCACTTGTTCTTTGGAACAATTTGAAGGAAAGATATGACCACCAGAAGATGGTCATTCTACTAAAAGCTCAATATAACTGGATTCATTTGCGTTTACAAGATTTTAAATCTGTAAGTGAATACAACTCAGCTATGTTCAGGATTACTTCTCAACTGAAATTATATGGAGAGAATATTACTGATGAAGACATGCTAGAAAAAACTTTCTCCACATTTCATGCATCTAACTTGCTCCTGCAGCAGCAATACCGTGAGAAGGGTTTTAAAAGATATGCAAATTTAATATCTTGTCTCTTAGTAGCCGAACAGAATAATGAACTTTTATTAAAAAATCATGAATCACGTCCAACAGGTTCAACTTCATTCCCAGAAGTGAATGTAGTAACTAATGAATTTTCAAGTGGCCGAGAACGTGGACGTAAAGGTGGCTACAATCGTGGGTGTGGGCGTGGTCGTGGCCGTGGTCGTGGTCCAAATCATGGTGGATCAAATTCCCGCCCTAAATCGGGAAAGTGTGATAAGAACCCCAGAAGGGAAACAAGTGGAAATAACAAACATGCAGAAAATGCATGTTATCGTTGTGGTGTCAAAGGTCATTGGTCACGTACCTGCCGTACGCCAAGACATTTGGTTGACCTTTACCAAGAATCATTGAAAAATAATGGTAAAGGACCAAAGATTGAAGCAAATCATGTGGATAAGGCTGAGAATTCTAGGAAAGAAGATGTTGACATGACTCATTTTGATATTGTTGATTACTTAGTATAAATCATTTTTCATGATTAATGATTATGTTTTAATATGTTGAAACTTTCTTCTGTTATATATATTTCTTTTAATTATGTTTTATTTTTATTTTCATGTATCTTTAATGAAGAATGAATCTTGTTGACAACAATCCTGAAGATTTGTGTCTCGTTGATAGCGCAACAACACACACCGTACTAAAAAATGACAAATATTTTTCTTCATTGGTAATGCGAGAAGCCAATGTTCAGACTATATCTGGTAGTATAAATTTGATCGAAGGCTCCAGAAGAGCTAATATTTTGTTACCTAAAGGAACAAAATTATGCATTGAAAATGCATTTTATTCTACCAAATCAAAAAGGAACTTGTTGAGTTTCAAAGATATCCGCAGAAATGGATATCATATAGAAACGACAACTAAAGATAATCAAGAATGTCTTGCTATCACAAACATAATTTCTGGTAGAAAATGCATATTAGAAAATTTTCCTGCTTTTTCTTATGGTTTGTATTATACTTTTATAAGTACAATTGAAATACATGCTATTGTAAACCAGAAGTTTACTAATACAAACCATAAGTTTGTTAATGCAAACCAGCAGTTTGCCAATGACAACCAGAAGTTTACTCATGAATTTAATGTTTGGCATGACCGGTTAGGCCATCCTGGGTCAACTATGATGCGACAAATAATTGAAAATTCATGTAGACATACCCTGAAGTGTAAGCAAATACCACAGTCCCATGATTTCTTATGTGATGCATGTTCCAAGGGAAAGTTGATTATTCGACCATCACCAAGCAAAGTAGAAGGTGAATCTCTTACATTTCTAGAACGGATACAGAGAGACATTTGTGGACCAATACATCCACCATGTGGACCATTTAGATATTTTATGGTCTTAATTGACGCATCAACCAAATGGTCACATGTCTGCTTATTATCTTCTCGTAACCTAGCGTTTGCGAAATTACTTGCTCAATTGATTCGATTAAGAGCACATTACCCTGATTATCCTATCAAGAAAATACATCTTGATAATGCTAGTGAATTTACTTCACAAGCTTTTAATGAATATTGTATGTCCTTGGAATTGATGTTGAACATCCTGTAGCTCATGTTCATACGCAAAATGGACTTGCAGAATCTTTGATTAAACGATTGCAACTTATTGCAAGACCTTTACTTATGAGATCTAATCTACCGATTTCTGCTTAGGGCTATGCCATTTTGCATGCTGCAATGTTAATTCGCATTAGGCCTACTAGTTACCTAAAGGTTTCCCCCTTACAAATGGTTTTTGGTCAAGAACCTAATATTTCCCATATAAAAATTTTTGGATGTGCAGTATATGTGCCAGTAGCACCACCACAACGCACTAAAATGGGTCCTCAAATGAGGATGGGAATATATATTGGGTATGAATCTCCTTCAATCATAAAATATTTAGAACCATCTACAGGAGATTTATTTACTGCACAATTTGCTGATTGTCACTTTGATGAATTAGTCTTCCCAACATTAGGGGGAGAGAATAAGCAGCTGGGTAAAGAGATTAGCTGGAATGAATTATCATTGGCTCATTTTGATCCTCGTACAAAACAATGTGAACAAGAAGTTCAAAAGATAATTCATTTACAGGATTTAGCTAATCGAATGCCAGAAGCATTCACTGACCCAAAAAGAGTGACAAAGTCACATGTTCCAGCTGCGAATGCTCCTATTCGAATTGATGTTCCTGAAGGACAACCTATAATGAATGAATCTAAAGCACACATGAAGCGTGGCAGACCCATCGGTTCAAAAGATAAAAATCCTCGAAAGAGAAAAGGAGCTAAAAATATTGATGGTCAAGTCGAGGTTAATCAAGAAAAGTCAGTAGCTCCAGAAGAGTCACCTCTTGAAGAGTTATCTCCAGAAGAGAATGTTGCAGTCCCATAAGAGACTCAGGTACCTGGAATGTATGAAAATAATGAGATCTCAATTAATTATGTTATGAATGGTATCCGATGGGATCGAAATGAAGTCAACGTTGACGACATCTTTGCTAATCATATAGCATATGATGTAATGAATAATGAAGAGGATCATGAGCCTAAATCTATTAGAGAGTGTCAATAGCGAAAAGATTGGCTCTTATGGAAAGATGCTATTAATGCAGAATTGAAATCACTGGAAAAACGAAAAGTATTTGGACCTATAGTCCAAACACCTGAAGGTGTAAAGCCAGTTGGATACAAATGGGTTTTTGTAAGAAAGAAAAATGAAAAGGGGTGAAATTACATGATATAAGGCACGTCTTGTAGCCCAAGGATTTACACAAAGACCCAGCATTGATTATGAAGAAACATATTCACCAGTAGTGGATGCGACTACTTTTCATTATTTGATTAGCCTAGCAGTAAATGAAGGGCTTAATTTACATATGATGGATGTAGTGATTGCATATTTATATGGATCACTTGATAGTGATATTTATATGAAAGTTCCTGAAGGACTAAAGGTGCCAGAAGCATCTAATTCAAATTCTCGGGAACAATACTCGATCAAATTAAATAAGTCCCTATATAGTTTAAAACAATCAGGGCGCATGTAGTATAATTGTCTTAAGGAATATTTGTTGAAAGAAGAGTATAAAAATGATCCAATATGCCCATGCATTTTTATGAAAGGATCGAGAAATGAATTTGTTATAATTGCTGTTTATGTTGATGATATCAACATAATTGGAACTCTTGAAGAGCTTTTGAAAGCAATTAATTGTTTAAGAAAGAATTTGAAATGAAAGATTTAGGCAGAACAAAATTTTGCCTTGAATACAAATCGAGTACCTGAAGGATGGGATCTTTGTATATCAAGAAACTTACACAAAGAAGATCCTAGAACGATTTTATATGGATAAGTCACATCCATTATGTATTCCAATGGTAGTAAGGCTTTTGGATAAGGATCAAGATCCATTTCGACCTCAAATAATTGATGACAAAGGTGTAGAAGAACTACTTGGTCCAGAAGTACCATACCTAAGTGCTATTGGGGCACTAATGTATCTTGCTAATCATACACGACCTGATATATCGTTTGCTGTAAATTTATTAGCAAGATATAGTTCTGCACCAACACAAAGGCATTAGAATGGTGTAAAGCAAATTCTTCGTTATCTCAGAGGTACTATGGATATGGGATTATACTACTCAAATGTATCGAAGCATGAACTGATTGGTTATGCAGATGCTGGATTTATGTTTGATCCACATGATGGAAAATCACAAACAGGCTATCTATTTACATGTGGAGGTGCAGCTATTTCATGGAGATCTATGAAACAGACTATAACAGCCACTTCAGCTAATCATGCAGAAATTCTAGCAATGCATGAAGTAAGTCGGGAATGTGTGTGGTTGAGGTCAGTAATTCATCATATACGAACTACTTGTCATTTATCTTCTGATAAAATGGTTCCAACAGTTCTATATGAGAATAATGCTGCATGTATTGCCCAACTCAATGAGAGTTATATGAAGGGTGATAGAAGAGAGCATATTTCACCAAAATTCTTCTATACTCGTGATCTTCAACAAAATGGTGAAATTGATATCCAGAAAATCAGTTCAAGTGAAAATCTAGCAGATTTATTTACTAAATCTCTTCCATGTACAACCTTTGAAAAACTTGTTCATGGTATTGGTTTGCAAAGATTCAGAGATCTCAACTGATATTGTCAATAGTGGGAGTCGATACACGCTGTACTCTTTTTCCCTTATCTAGGTTTTGTCCCACTGGGTTTTCCTAGAAAGGTTTTTAATGAGGCAACACTCAATAGTGTATCAATGAATGATGTACTCTTTTATTTGGCTAGGTTTTTATCCCACTGGGTTTTTCCTAGTTAAAGTTTTTAACGAGACACATTCATAAATGGACATCCAAAGGGGAGTGTTATGAATATACTTATTATGTGGATGTCCATTGACTCAGGATTTCCAAATATTACAAGATGACATGGGACCCACACATAGTACCACGCATAGTAATTTACTATTTGGTGGGACCCACATGCAATTATACAATCACGGATTGCTTCACGGGAGGATTCACGGGCGCATAGTAATTTGGGTTTAGAAGGAAATTACACCAAATGACTCATATGTGGAAATTACACTAAATGCTCATTTTCCTTTTATAAATAGAGGCCTTCTGTAAACATTCAGAACACACGAAATAGAATCTCTTTCTACTCTCTCTCTTTCTATCTCTAGATTCTCTTGTTATTATTCTCTATTTTCATCAGTTTTATATTAGTACACGCATGTTATTTGGCTTCTTACTCCTCCCTTTTCCCCCTTTTGATTTGGGTAATTTTAGAATTCTAAATTTTTTAGAGAAAAATTAATCAACGCATTCCTTTAATTTACCTCAATTTTACATTGTTTATTTTATTCAAAATATGTCCTCATTATTTGTTCTGATAATTTTAATTTACAATTCTTATAAAATTTATATTTATAAAATGCATTGGGCTTCAATGAAACAAAAATTTCTATCAATAAAAATCTGGAAGATGGAATTGAAAGATGGGTCCGACACAACAAACTGAACAAAGTCCATTTTTGCGGTCTCCCCAAGACTTTCAATTATTCCAACTTGTTCCGCTATTTTCCTCCTCTTACTAAACGTGCGAGATAAGAAACTAATTCATTATTTATAACCTGTGTGCTGTTGGTTTATCTAAATTACTCATTTTTATTGGAAACTACTTCATTAATATATATAATCATTAAAAAGAATTTTTAAAAAGGTGCTCTTCTACTGTTTAATATAAGACTTATTTATTTAATTTAATTAGATTAATCGATAAAATTAGTTAAGATGATTAATATAACATATTATTTTTAAAACATCATAATCATCTTTCTTAATTCCTTTTATCTCCTTTATTAGATTATTATTTTTGGAACATCAATTCGCAAATTTAGTCATTGATTAAGGACTAAAGGAGTATAATTATAAGGAACAAAAGGAATTAATGTTTTATATTTATAATCAAACTAAACCCCGGCTAACTTTTTACAATGAAGATGTGAGGAAATACCTCTAAATCTAATATTCTAAACTGGATAATCTTAATAATATTAAATAAGTTGGCATCTTCCCTTATATTCAACTTTCTTGATTAAATTTTTTATTATTAATTATGTGTAATAATTTTCAAAATTATATAATTATGAACGCAAATATTGGGATGGGGTGGGGGTGTGTGTAAACTACAGAGGTAATTATTAGTAACCACATCAAATAGTCCTGGATATATACTGCAATTACTTCATGCAATTATCCCATAATAGGTATAATTTCTTTACTTTTTCAAAGAAATTATGAGCACAGATTAAAGAACATTAAAAAAAAAAAAAAAATCACCGAAACATTGAGCCCGCCTTTAAGTGCAAATTTTGTGAAGATTTCGAAATTATTAAACTTGTCCAATGGTTCGAGCCAATGAAGACAATAAAGTAGGAAAGGATATTTCATTATTAGAGAACCACCTTAAAACAACCACCATTTAATTAACTAATTAACTAAATTAACCTAATATTAGATAGATAATTAATTTAATAGAGCTATAAAATTTACAAAAAATTTAAAATTTTATCAGAGTAATCTTTATGAGCCCTAACATGGCAATATTCAATTCTCTAACACAAATCAAAAGAGACAGAAGCACTACTTTTAACGAAGTAGTCTAAACTTCTGAGGTCTTTTCTGACGGACTCGGACGTGAGCTATCACCTGGGGAAAAATTTTGTAACCATCAGTCCAGCTCATTATGAATATTAACATGTGCTAGTGAGGTGCCAAGTGGAACAATTTATATAACCAAATATTAAAATATATCTCAAAAATATTGGTATCACAAAATCTCATATCATGACTGAAACATCATAAAATATCACAATTTTCTTTGAACTCAATTCCCTCCTAATCAATCTAACCAAACCGCCTTATTTCCCCCCGACTAGACCCATGGGCTAAGTTACACTCATGTTACTGGTTACTCGAAAGCTCACTGGTCAAGTGATAAGGACCGGCTAAAATCCCCAAAGCACCTACCCCATACTATGGGTCTTTACCCCAGTGAAGCGTCGTAAGCCCATCACTCTAGTGGGCAAGTCTCATCACTCTGGTGGGATAATCAAAAGCCAACTATTATGCATCGATGAAGGCATCACCACGTGGTGTAAATAACTTTTACATCTTCTCCCAATTCTTCCCATCCCAATGTCATCATAAAAACTCATTTGGGGATTTTTCCAGAATGTTCACATTCATTTCATGGAATTTAAACAATTCTTATAACCATATCATAATATTTCATTTTCCAATAAATACTTGCAATATATTTCATTTATTTCAACTCATAAAATTCCATATGGCAAACTTTATTTGAAAACATTCATAATCAATTCAGAAAAATACTCATAAACAACATATCAATATCATAATAAGTGGAAAGTAGTGGTTACCTCTCGTCAAAGCTAACTATTTTACATGACTTCTAATCTGTGAGTTCTACACACGCCAAATCTCAATCTATTACAACTAATTCAGTAACCATTAATAACTATTTAAAACTCTACCTATTACAAATCTTGATAACAATTCCTATTATTATTTATTCCTTTTTCCTAATAATAACAAGAATTATTCATCATTATTATTGGTATTATTTATTTATCATATTAATTTGAACTCCCCAATAACATACCACATGAACAATTCTTTAATTAGAAGTTTAATAATTACTTCTTATTAAAAATTATAGTATTTATCATGATCATCCCAAGATATAATATTAATCATATATAAGATTAAAAACCCTTAGTTAAATAAATGCAAACACCTAAAATATTCTTTACAAGAAATAATCAACATTTATATTAAATAAATAATTCATCTTCAATATATTATTTATTTCTTCCCATACCATTCTCTTACTTAAAATCTGAAAATTATCTTCCATCTTTAATAACCTTATTTATTTTCTTAATAATAATAACAACAATGTTTATTTATTGCTTATTTATCTTATTATTGTTATTATTTTATGCATTATTTGTACTACCAGTATTTACTATTTTTCATAAATTTCCATGTGAAAATGCTTTATTCATTTACAATTATAATTAAGACATGCTTTATATTAACAAGATGTGGCTTTATCATATATATATATATATATATATATATATATGCAATAGTTAAACATCCCCATCCCTTCCAGTAGCATGCAAAGACACAAAAGCAATGCTTTCACGTCAGCAAAGGAGAAGGCATGCATTTGCTTTTGTTTGTCTATATATATATATATATATATATATATATATATATATATATGTTTTATTCACTTACATACATACAGATATCCAGGAATTACTCATACAAGACATTACTGACACAAGGCACGTATTTGACGTTTTCAATATATATACACACACACAACCTTCACTTCTCTTCGTCCTTTTCATATTAGTGTTTGGTTCATCATTCTAATAATCCAAGACATAATTTTCGTGATTTATAATAGTGGCTAGCAGTTCAAAAATAAAAAACAGCTTAGTGATCTATAATCCTATTATGCTATTAATTTGCTCACGGTATACATATATTCATGCTTCTCTTATCACTTTGTTTTACAAAGAACCCAACAGTGGCGGAACCAAGAATTTCAATGACGGGGCAAAAATAAAAAATATTATATCATAAATAAAAGTACTTGAAATATAATTTAGACCTAATGTACAAAAAAAAAGAATTGAAAAAAATCTATTACAAAAATTAAGATCACTTCACTTAATTTTTATTCTACATGTTTTCATATTGTTAAACTCATATATAATTGAATTCGTTCTAAAATTCAAAACAATTTCTTTTTTAATGTATGTAATCAAAGAATTATCAATAACTTAGTCTTTTATTTTATTTTAAAGCCTGTACTTGATTCTCTTCATAGCAGAAAAAGATCTTTTAATAGTTGCTTTAAAAATTAGAAAAGTGAGTATAAGTCTAATCACTTTATCAATAAGAGAGTAAATGATGAACTTTTATGTTATTGTTAAAATGTCATATAATTCAGGTATAGTTGATAAATTAATTAAATCTGAATATTTAGGAATGTCAAACTCAAAATGTTATAGTTCCATATTCAAATAGAATTTTAAATTATTTTTACCCCAAAAAATGAAAACAAACATAGAGGATGACAAAAATTCCCTAAATCATCTTTGTCAAGTAGTCAAATACAGTGAAAACACCACTTCGAAATTTTTGTTGTAGTTTTTTCAAAATATTGTTCCTAATTTTAATAATGAATTAACTATTTTTATTAGTTTGCTTTTGATTAATAATAAATAAAATAAATAAAAAATATTAAAAATTACATGAATTCTATGATATGCTTACAAGGGATATTTAAGAAAAAAAATTGTTAATGATCCAAATTCTAAAGAGGTTAAAAAAATAAATAGTTTAATTTTAAAAACTCCAATAAATAGTACATAAGGGGCGTTTGCACAAGAAAATTTATTTGGTTCAAAATTATCCATAAACAAAATGACAATAAAATTACTTCAATTTCCCTTTGGTGGGTCCTAAGAACTTTTATCCCTTCCCTCCTCAGCTTTCCAGCCCCCTGAAACTAACTATTCTTTCTCTCCCTCTTCTTTTCATATGAAACATAAGAGACCCTGTTTCATTCTTTCTGATTATTTTCTCAGATTTTAGGGGGGGCGGGGGCCACCCCTAGCGCCCCCCCCCCCACAAAAAAAAAAAAATTCCGCCCTTGGAACCCAACACTTTATTTATCAAAACAGGGGCAGGTTTGGTCAGACATCTATACTTAGCATCTCCAACATGCAATCCATAAAACAAGCCCACTAAACTCTATCCATACACGTTATTGTGATTTAATATCAATTCCTTCATTTCCCTATTTTCAACCAGAATTTTCGGCCTCAGATTTCTCATTCAAATGCAGCAATGAGAAAAATAGAGTTTGGAATAGAGTTGTAGGTACTCACCTTACTCGAAACCCAGGTTTGCATGTGTGAGCTACCTTCTCTTCCCCTTCTTCTTCCTTTAACCCACTCTCTCGGTCTCACTCTCTTTCTGTTCAGCAGCACCTCTCTCTCTCTCTTTTCTCAATCTCAACTCACACTCTCTGCGTTTTCTCTCTTACGTGCTCTCTCACTCTCTCTATCGAACACCCTCTGACCGAAAGAAACGAATGGAAATGGTGAAGTATGTTGCTGAATGATTTTGTACACATTCATACGCTTAAGAGACACGAGACAGTGGGTTATGGCTGCAGCAAAACACGATGGAGTAATGGAGCATGGCGTCGTTGTCAGGCTTGCTGAAACAAAGAGAAGAAAGTGGACGTATGGGATATTGGTTCTGGTTGCATGGGGTGCTGTTTCGCTCCCCTGTTTCTCGGCACAATAAACAGGGGAAGATGAGCTTCAGTTTAAGCTTCCTCTCTCTCCCCTTCAGCGACTCTCTTCTCCTTCTCTCGGCTTTCACTGCTGTTCTTCTCTTCTTTCAGTTTCTGGTTTCGGTTTGTGGTGAGGCGAAGGAAGGATAAATGGAAACGAAGGCAGCACTTGTGAGTTGTGATGTATATATTGCTGGTCCAGCTTCGGTCCAAGTAAGAGGCATAACCCATCGGTAAAAGACACAGGGCTCAAGAAAGCTTGAGGAAATCAGAGGAGTATGGTGTTCTGCACTGGTTTTGCGCTGATTTCTGCTTCCCTGGACTGTTTCGGCGCTGTGCTTGCGTGTTGCATGATCTTCGGCTGATCATGATCTGCTTTTGCTTTAGGTAAATGGTGTTTTATTAATGTTATTTTTTCCTGTTTCTCTCGTGGGCTGAAGACGTTTTGGATGTGGGCTGGATTAAGTTTCTTCATTAATTCTTTGATTCCTCACACGTGGCTGTTTCTGCGTCCTTATAAGAGGACCCATTTTGATCCATGCATGTATATACATATGCCCCTTCTTGATGGGCTTTCACGTGTTGGGCCAGGGGAATAAAATAGGCAATTGGGTTATAGTTTATGAATAATGGATGGGCTGAAGCATAATGATATATACTCCTTACGTGGCCCAATATTGTGCCTTAATTTTCCAAAATTTTTAGGCCAAATTATTCCTTATTTGGAATTTGTTATTTTACTAAGATTTATGAATTAGCTCCATCTAATTTTCTAATTCAAAATCCACAACAATTAATGGAAATTAGGCCTTAATCTCCAATAATTATTTTAGGCCATAAATTATCCCCGTCAAATATTCTTTAACTTTGTTCTTTCTCTTAATTAATTTATTTCGGCCATAAAATATTATCTCCCACAATATTCTGACCAATAATTATTTCCAACTAAATTGCCTTTAGTTTATGGAAAATATGCCTTAAATTCCAAATTCTTAATCCTTAAAATTTCTCAAGGCCACATTTTCTATAATTAATTGTTGATTCTCAAAGTCCAAAAGTTGGGATATTACACACCTATAATTGACAAGATAAGCAATAGTATTTAATAAAAGAAAAAGAAAATGCCATAAAAAATGGAGAGAAGAAGAGCACCTGTACTAACTACTAAAGTTAGCATAGCGCTGTGAGTTGGGCTTTAATGAATTAAGGAGATAGGATATGTAGGGCCGCTTGTTACAAGGAAGGGAAATGAAAATTTTGAAAGATGAAGGAAGATAGTTTGAAGGAAGATGAGTTGTTTGGTAAGAAGAAAATGGAGGGGTAATAATTGGTAAAGAATTAGGAAATGTTTATTTTACCCTTAATATTAATTAATTTAAAATAAAACAGAAAAAATATTTTTTTGATAAAATATATTTTTAAAAAATATGCTTTTATCAGGTTCGAACTTGTGAAAAAAAAAATTCCCGCAAAGTTCGAACTTTCCCGCCACGTTCGAACGTGCTACCAAATTTGATTTTGAAGAGTAAATTTGTTCAAAAATGTGAATAATAACATGAGAAGTTGAAATTCCACCAATTTCGATGAGATTTGATCTTCCCACATATGAGGGAAGATTGGTGGGCTCAGGTTCCCGGAAAGATTTACCTAAAATACGTACCAAATAAGGGAATTCTCAAATCTTTCTTTCCTTTCCCACCGATTCTGTGTACCAAACAGGTCCTTAGAGTTTGATTCTTTTAAAAGCAATATTATTATTCTTTTTTCAAAAATAATATTTATTTATTCTTTTTTCTCATCTCTTTCTTTTCATTTAGATATAGATTATATTCCTACATATTTGTTTTTATTATTCTTATTAATATTATTTATCATTGTTAATTTATGAACTTTAAAGAATAGAGTGTGGTCCCACTAGAAAAAAAATACTGAGGAGTATTTTTGCGCCTAATATCGCTGGACAAACATTTAATGAAAGTTTCTGAGTATTTTTCCAGTCTGACAACTAGTTCTCTCTCCCCCTTAAAAGATTGGAAAAGTAGTGTTATATCTTTTTGATATAAAAGATGGAAAAATATTTTCTAACGTCGTAGGAAAATATTTTTTCATATTGTAAGAAATCATTTTTTAATATTGTAGGAAATCATTTTCTCATGTCACACATACATGTATATGTGTAAGAAATTTTTTTTTTTTTTCTTATGTAACATAAGAAAATCAAAGTCATAAAAGAGTGGAAACGTGGTGTTGTTCGGACGGCAGCAGTGTGTGACCGCTTAACTGGAGAAGTGAAGGACGACGTTTCTGAGAAAAAAAAAATAAAAAAAAGGACGACGTGGGGTCCAACATTTATGAGATTTAACGTTGGAATAAAGAATAAATCTTAAGCCATACGGTACCTACAGTCAATTTATGGTCGACAATTAATAAAAAAAGAAGGTCCAGAATTCTAGAAACAGAATGAAAAAGGAGATCAAATAAAAATATAGGGTTAAATAGTAAATTTACCCTAAAAGTATATATCGAAGAGTAATATTACCTCTATAAATTTTTTTAAACTCAATTTCACCCTAGAAGTCTAAAAATGTAGTAATGTTACCATTTTCGTTAAAAAACTAATGTTGATCGTTAAAAGTTGACATTGACCATTAACTTTTTAACAGAAAATAACAACATTGTTACATCTTTAAACTTCCGGCAATATTGATCTTAAAAAATCTTTCAAGAGATAGATTTAGTGGTTAACCCATTTATATGCATGTAGAGGCTTGATAACGCTCCTCCAATTATACCCTCCCTATAATGTAATGATGAATTTCAAGATTCGTTTTTAGACCAGCGATGAGTCAAAGATTAGAACGTTCTTGCGTGATAAAGCTCTTACTAATGTGAGAGATAAGAAATTAATTAATTATTTATAACAAGATGTGTGTTAGTTTATCTAAATTACTCATTTTTAATTATTTTTATTGGAAACTACTTCATTAATATATATAATTATTAAAAATAATTTTAACAAAAGTACTCCTATATTATTTAATGTAAGACTTATTTACTTAATTTAACTAAATTAATTGATAAAATTAATTAAACTAGTTAATATAGCATATTATTGTTAAAACATCAGAATCATATCAAATAAGTTGGCATCCTTCCCTTATATTCAACTTTCTTGATTAGATTTTTTATTATTAATTATGTGTAATAATTTTCAAAATTATGTAATTATGAACGCAAATATTGGGTTTTTTTGGGGGGGGGGGGGGAACTACATCGTTAATTATTAGTAACTACATCAAATAGTCCTGGATATATAGTTATATCCTGCAATTATGAGATCATAGTCAGCGCAGCCATATTTGAGTCAAAAACAAAAACAAAAAGGGCAAAGTAAGTTTAATCTTGCTAGTAGACTCACTTTGGTGTTTGCTCTTCTAGATAATTTTTTTAAAAAAATTTTAGTAAATATTTTTATATTACAATAATTTTTTTGCTGACGATTTTTATACTGCAATAATAATTGAAGGTAGAGCTGAGTTTTTTTTAAAAAATAAAACTATGTAAATATTACTCCCCATAGTCTTTATTATATGGCACCAACTACTATTTCTTACAGACCAAAGAATAGAAGTTAAGTCATTAATTAAATTGGTCTAGAATTGATAAACATTTTCAACTTTACCCCTACTTTAATGATATGAATTTAAAGAGTTAATTAAAAATGTGGGTATAATTGGAAAATATTAATAAAGGAGTTGATTAAATGCAATTGGTGCCTTATAATGTAATACCCTAAAATTTGACGTAGGGTAAATATCATAAATTTGTAGAGTATACGTATTGAAAATAGGTGAATATGAGGTCTCAAACACCTTGTATTGAATTCATCTTGTTATTGGGACAATTTCTCCTAAGATTGAATAATGTGCGAAAAGGTCCCTAAAACATTAGATACTTTGCAAATAGATCCCTAAAATATTTATGGGTTATAAAATACCCTGAGAAAATTATGATAAAATCCTAAGAGACAACTAAATATTTATTAAAAATTGGAAAGTATGTTGTCTCTAATTTAGGTAATTTATTAAATTATTACCTTGGAAAAATTACAGGAGAAAAATCTAAAAGTATTGGGGGACCATATTGGATCCCATGATTTTTAATATTATGCATGGTGCATAAATTACCAATGTCAGTGAAATAGTTGTGAGATAATAATTATTACTAATTAAGAAAATTGTCAACAATTAGTAAGTGATTAATTAGATAATTAATGACTAATTGTTTAGACATAAGATAAAGAGAAAAAGGTGGAAATTACTTAAAATAAATAAATACACACACACACACACACACACACGAAATTATGAAGAAAAATAAAGAAAAATTAAAATGGAAATTAAGAAAAAATATCTAAGATATTTAGTAATTAAATAATATTATAATTGTGATATTTAATACAGGATAAACGAGAACGCATAGAAATAAAATCCTACCTAGAAAACCATGAACTAAGTTTCTAGAGTCAGAGTATATTATAGACAAGTGAATTTTTATCTAGAAGTTGACGTCGACAGACGCAATTTCCGTTGCCAACGGCGTTTGGCCGAAATATTCAGCAGACAACGGAATGTCTTTAATGAGATCAAAAATTTAGATAATCCAAGTATCTTGAAAGAGAAAGAAAAGATCTTCAGGACCTTGCTTCCGGAATTTTGAGATTTCCCAAGATTACGCGATTAGGACACCGAACAGGAAACTTTATCAGATAAAGACACATATATCAAGAGATGATGCAAGCATGACATCACTTTGATGACTCAGGATGAGGTCATCATAGTGAGGTGTAAGGCCAGAATCGTGCCACCTCAAAAAAGTACGATCCAACGGTCAGAAACTGACCAGACAGAATTCAAAGGAATTACCGAAATGCCATCGTCTTTTTCTATAAATAGCCTTCACCTTCTCTTCATTCTTCACAAATCCTAGAGCTTTCTAGAGAGAGATTTTAGACAGAAGGAGGAGTCTGTGGAAATAGCAAAGTGCCGGGTAAGTTCTTCGGTCCCTAGTCTTTAGTTTTAGTGTTTTTTTCGGTAGTTGTAGTAGAAATGCTAGGTTGATCTTTAATCTTCCAGGTATGTTTAGAAATCATGTTCTAGGGGTAATTAAGGTATTAATTTTGAAAATCATTATGGAGTTGGAGATATGTTGAAATTTTGGAAGATTAGGATTAAAATAGCGAAGCTCTGGCAAAATCTCGTCGATTTGTCAACCTAAAGGCAAAATGGTAATTTGTACCTAAAATGCCTATTATGATATTAAATATTTATAAACGTGATATCATCTTTATAGGATATCTGAAATCACGAACCGCTGTTTCTGTTGTTACCGCTGTTGTACCGTCGTCGTATCGCTGTCAAACGTAGTATTCCGCCAGAAATACCGTATAGCGTCAACGAAGGTACGTTCGCGTACTGTAACACTAATTCTGATATTTATGGTATGCGTGTATGTGGTACGTGTGTTGTATGCATGTTGGTAGTGTGTTGTTTGATTACTTAGTGTTGTTAGAGGATAACTGAACATATGCATGTACTGGGAGTAGTATATCTATATTCACTGGGAGTGGTACATTTCGCTGGGAGCGGTACATTTGCATTCACTGGGAGTGACATATTTGGGAGTGATTCATTTGCTGTGTTTATATACCGTATATGTAAATATGAAGTTAACCGTTACCTGGGGTCCGTATGCATGGGACCTCAACTCTTAACATAGCTTCAGGATCGGGAGGTCCGAGGACCGAGGAGAAAGGTAAGAAGCACTTATAGGAACTCAGCTGAAGACCATCTTTTGTTGCCACGGCATGGGTAATGTCAGGGGAATACCTCTGTGGTTGTTTACTTCAAAAACTCTCGGTCTTTGTACCGTTTTTGTAATTAGCCAGACTTACGGCATTTTGAATATATGTATCAGTTACTCTCTTGCTCCGATATTCTACTCTGATGAAAAAAAATTATACTACTTTTGAAAAGTTGGGATGTTACATATAATAAGGACAAAAAACTTCTAGTAGTTTGGGCCTTATAATAAGGAATAGAGGGAGTATCTGAGATAAACTATACTAGAACATAGATTAAAGAGAATAAATATAGGAAAATTTTCAGATAAAGATCGTTGTAACAAATCAATTCCTCTTATTAGCCCTCAAAGAAATTTGAAATTTTATTGCAGCTCAATAGAGCTAAAGTGAAATTAATTTGTGAAGTGAAAAGATAAAAATAACCCTTTAAAAAAGAAAATAGAGATAACTTGATTTGCAAGTAGTGAATACATCATGAACAAGTGGAATGGTCTTATAACCAAGTGAAATTAATATCTAAACAAGAACACATTAGAGCATGATCAAGTTAAATTCAATTTGCAAGCGGCAAATACATCATGAATAAGTGAAATAATCTTGTAAACAAGAGAAATTAATTTCGAAACAAAAACACATTTGACTGTGATTAAGTCAAATTTCATTTGCAAGGGTCAAATACATCATAAACAAATGAAAAAGTTCTATGAATAAGGGGAATTCCAATTTTTCCCTTCATCTCTATCTTACTTTATTATTGTTAATGGAGTATTTGTAAGAATAATTTTACAAGAAAATTGGTAAATACGAAAAAAAGGGATCAACATCAATATTTTAATTAAGTTCTGCATTAGGGATAGTAGGAGTACAATAATACACTAAACAATTGATAAATACGCAAAAAGAGGATCAATATCAAGTGTATGTGTATGCTTACTTCTTCTTTTTTTCGATTAATGACAATTTTTTCAACGGCGACAGTGTCAGGGCCACACGCTTGCTTGGATGAATTCCAGGTTCGTGATGACGTACTGATTGATTACGTAAATATTTACTTCATTATTCTCAATCAAGAAAATCTGAGAATTCAGTCACCATTTCACACACCATGCAAAATCTGATTCAACAAAGGCCGCCTTAAGTTGGTCGTCGTCATATATGTAGGGTCAGATCTTACAGTGGACAATGGGTGGTGTCAACGCTCTAGATCAACCTTCTCCTTTAAAAACCCATTTACAGTTATTCACACTCTCTTCACAATTACATTTTTCTGTCTTCTTTCTTCTGCTGCTTCCGAAGCATATGGATTGCGTCTACAAGAATCCCAACGAACCCATCGAAGCTCCTGTCAAAGACCTTCCTTCTCAAATTTTTCCGGAGGGGACGATAGGACAGACTTCCGCCATTACAGACTTCTCCTCCATTGGTACTACTTTCTTTTGTTTCCTTGCATGTCATCAGACTTGTGTGTTCATTTTCATAAATTTAATCACAGATGTTTTTTTTTTTCGTTTGTGAAGTTACTTTATTTTTCATGAAGAGTTAGTGATTTTGATTATTAGAATTCGTCAACAACATGGATGATTAACATTAGTTTGATCCCTCAAAATAGTCTACTTCCATCTTCAAGTATTCACACAATCAATCGCATCCTTTTTTTTTTTTTTTTTTTTTTCCCGAAATCAATCGCATCCTTTTGGTAATCTCATTTCTGAGATAACTTATATGAAAATATGGGTTTTAAAAAAAAAAAAAAACAGAAAACTCACATTCTCCTCTTAACTCTCAATCTATGAGGGATTTTTTTTTTTTTTTGGGACTAACAACAGCATCTAATCAAACCCTCCCGTTTTCCTAGAACACCTAGACAAAGGGGGGAATTTTTGTACCTAAAATAAATATTATTTTTAATATGATGTAATCAATTTTAAATTCCAATTATCAAGCAGAGAACTAAGAGGAAACATATGTACATAAAATAAACAATTATAATTGTCAAAAAAAGATCAAATTCACTTTATAAGCTTATACCATCAGCTTTAATATTTTTTAAATTAATTTATATATATATATATATATATAATTTTTAGGAAATGGGTTGGGTTCACCCACAATCCAAGGACAGGGAGAAACCTCCCTTCCTCCTAGGTGATACCAATGTTGGGTAGGACGAGCTATTTATTACCCTCAGGTGTTTATCTAGGCACCTAGGAGCTAGAATGTCTCCCTCAACGCCTTAACCAACTTCAGGATTAAACCCCCTCCCTTTGTGAGAAAGTCCGACCCCTTTGCCAGTTGAGCCCAAGGACGAGGGATAATATTTTTTAAATTAATTGATTTAACATTAAAAAACCAAAAAAGAAACAAGATGGCCCAAGCTCTTATGCGATAACCTATGAGCCTTGTCCATTGAGCCTCGCTTGTATACCTTATTTTACATTTTGAAGCCGATTATTAAAGTTTAGATTTTGTTATAAAAAACAGAGTTTAGATTTTGAATATACACACAGATATGATTAAAAAAAGGGGTTTATTATAGGACTAACTCCCCCAACTCTAATTTTTTGTTGATACTAAATGCTAATCTGTCATGCATTATATTCCCAACTAGGGTTTATTCATCCTCCTCTAATTCTCTCTATTCAGACACAGAAGGAAAAGAAGACAAGCTGCTGCAAGCTGAAACGACAAGCGTAAAAGAAGGTACTATATTATCTTCTCCGCCACAAGAGTCGCTCCCTGAATCTGAAACGACAAGGAGAAATGAGGGCTCTAATAATAAGTTTCTCAGTGTGATGGAGATAATGGATAAGCAGGAAATGGGGAAGCTTTTACTAGGAATTGCCATGACCACGGCAGCAGCCTTTGTCCTCTCTGCTAGCTCATCACTCGTTCAGACCACAGAGAAGAACATAGTGGCCACCTCACTCTCACTCGCGGTCGTTCTTATCTGTAACGGCCTTCTTCTCCGTGAGACTTTCACCAAAATGTCCACTGTCATGCTGCTTTTAGGATCTTCTTTGGTGATGTTGTCTTTTTTTTCTCTAGTTGGGTTGTTCTTACCTTTATCCCTTAAATGGATCCCTGTCCTCTGTTGGCTCACTTCTCTAATTCCATTTGCAATGTATAGTTATTGGGCATACTTCCGACAAGAAGAAAAGGACCCTGAAAGAGGACAGTAAATACTCCATAACAGTACGCTGTTGCCACTTGCCAGCTATTAGTTTGGTTAGGCGACGACGAGAGCTTGTTGGAGTTGACGCAGGGCTTCTTGAGGCTGATGAGCTTGAAGCCTATGGTATCACTATTCTCATATTCTAATCCTGTGAAATTATAGTAGGGACCACACGATACTTACTATGAAAGAGCCTTGCTAAGCCTCATGTTTATTCTTTTCACAATGTTTATGTGGGACCCGCTTTATTAATAAGAGATGTTTGGATCAATTTAAGGAATCAATAAAATTGCACCGTCATAGAATATTATGTCTACTTTTTCACATTTTTAAACTTCAATGCAATATATGCTCACGGGAAAAAATTTTATTACTAAAAGTGCACCTTAGCCCTATATATGTTGTGGGAACAAAAGTTATAGAGCACTGTAACTTTATTAAGAGAAAAGATGAGATGGCATTAAAGTTTTTTAACCCAAATTTTAAAATCTCAAATGCAGTTATTGATTCAATTAAGGATTTATTAAAGTTACCCATATGATTTGAAATTTTTCTATTTCAGATATTTAGGATTTGCTTTTGAAAACCCTTTTTTTTAAAGTCAACGTTGGATTAAAGAATAATTGTCAATCCATACTTACAATCAATTTATGGTCGACAATTAAAAAGAGAGCAATATTTTACTAACTGAAAATAAGATTGTCTGCTATATTGCTCCACCATCCATAGCTTCACTAGGAATAGGAATACTTGCACAAATGTATTTTAATTCAGGGAAAATTCTAAATAAAGTTGCTTGAAGTAGATTAATTCTAAATTAGGTTGGTAAATTTAATAAATTTTTAATTAAGTTATCGACTCAATTTAGAATTTTAAAAAGTGGGTAATATGACCTTACTACCCTCTCATAGTTTCTTCACTCCTCTTAAGTGGGTTTCAAGGCTCAGTAACTATGTTTGTGAAAAAATTGACAATTGTGGGATATAACAAACTACATCAAAGATTTTCATTAATAGTTTTTTTTTAAAAAAAAAAATCATTACCGTAAGAAAATCAAACTATATATATCACTCCAGTAAGAATTGTGTGATCATGAATGAAGTTTTATTTTATTTTTATTGACAAAATAAATAACTCTGATTTCTTTCAAAAATATATTTTTTTATCACAATATTAAAATAAAAAATATTAATTGATGTTATGGTTATGCTTTTCTTTTTGTTTTTTTGGCTTGAATTATTCTTGATGATTCTTTCACAATTAAAAAGTTCCTTTGATTTAAATCAATCATATTTTATTATATATATATACAAAGGTTCTAAAACTCGGACCGGTCATTGAACCAATGGGAATACTGGGTCAAAGGTCAGTGAGTCAGACTGATATTAATTAAAAATATAATTTAATTAAAATAGGTAAACATAATCATATTTTAATAATAAAAAATATTTTGTTAAACAATTAAAGTCTATCTGTCTGATGAATCTGAGATATAAGGAGACACGTCTTGAAATGTTTTTATTAGATACAATCCATATCAGTCATTTGTGCGAGCAGTACACGTTTGAATTTTTTTATTTGTTTCCTCACAGCCTCCATTTTTCATATTTAAGAAAATTAAAAATGATAATATTTAGAATCTGCTCTTACCTACTCCATCCATCAGATCTGTCTGTTCATCTTTCTCTCTCATCATATTCATATTTCATCTTACCTACCCCCTCCATCATGGGTCCATCATGAGAGGAGATTCTCTTCCCATCTTACTTTCTTTTCATCTCTCATAAACCAACCTATATGGTTGATTTCATTCAATCTTGGCCGTCCATTTTATATTGTTAAGACTCCATTTTCAAACCCCCTGAAATGCTTCAAACTCCCACAAATAACCCCTACTCGGACGTTCTTATGCAATTTGGAGGGAAAGACCCTCCATCACCGAAAATACCACCATCAACCATAGCTTTTGTCACCCTCAACCTTCACTTCGATCTCTTGAAACCCATCACCGATAACTTTCACATAATCTTCCGTTCACTCATGAAACCCATGTTCATCTTCAAAATCAGTTTGCAACAGACAATGTCCAAGCTCATGCCAACGAAGGTGGTTGTAGTTGAAAACATATTCCAACCAACCTTCACTTCGTTCTCTTCTTCTTACCTCTTCATCTTCTCCTTCTTCCCCCTTGATTTGTCCCATAGAGCTCCATCTAATTCCCCCCCCCCCTTCATTGACTATGTGACACAGCCCCAACTCAATTGATTCAAGCTGAGTTGACTCAAAGTCACTAAATCAACCTAGGTTTCCTCTAATTTAGATCAATTTTCTATCCAGTTCATTAGTTTCTAGTTAAAACCAACCAGTCCGGTCTGAAATCCTAAACCATTATATAGAGACAGACGCACGCACGAGCGCATCTAGCTTGTACAATGTATTGCACATGCTGCACATAATGGGTGCATTATTATTATTATTTTTTTTTTTGCAAATGTATCTAGCTAGAATTTTCACGATTTTCAAAATTTTCAGGTTTTCAGACTAGGATTGCAACATACAAAATCTATTTGGAAAACTACCCCAGAAAAGTCATCTGCTGAATTCAGAGGATTAAATATAAAAAGTTCAAGTATCAATGATTTTAAGCTAATAAAGTACCTGTATATAAGTGCTCGATATCCTCTGGCTATCAGGTTCTTATGGAATTTGATCATGCTCCCAGCATCGTGATAGAATAAAATATTGTCCGTGCATGCCTCCCAAATACTGACGTCAGATTTCTGTTACATCACAAGTCAACGTTTTTTTACTTTGTGAGACAAGATTTAAAAGTTAGATAGGTAGATAAAACTCCAAACTAAAATGCACCGTAAGTAGTGGATGACAATCAACAAAGGTTTAACCAACAAGAACTGAACCAAATGCCCTTCAGTCAATGCAGTTCCATTAGGGTCGCCTCACAAACCAGTGTTTCCATTTCACAGTTTGGGCTCTTTAGAAACCTCACCTCTGCAATGTGAATTGCTTTCCGGACTATGTCAGTGTTCAACCACAAGTTTGCGACCTCATCATCCTGAAGATAATTTTAGAATTTGTTACTAAATAAACATCCAAGATACAGGCGACACGACAATATCAACGATAACATTCATGGTGGTCATAACAAGTACAATGGTGGCAGATATGATACAAGAAAACAGAGAAAAGAAAGATTGGAATCACAAAGCAGCAACTCGAAAAGGATAATAAATGTAGCACCAGAACATAGCTTTAACATTACTAGACCTTAAACTACAAGTTGTAACCATATTCTTATCTATGATGACAAATGAAGCACCACCATTAGAAACTTAAAATTAGTTTTCGGAGGACATAAATCAGTGTTGGTAGAATCTGTGATATCATTATTGGTCAAGGGTCAGATATCTCCCTACTTAATGCTTCAATTCTTACTGGAACACCAAAATTGATGATCAGGCGTAATCTTGGATCAATGAGGTCCGGAGCATGACAGGATAAATTCAATAGTATTCCTTTAAAAATCAAGCTTCATTACTATCTAGAGCAGATTCTCTATCTCAGGACTCTGTTTCTTTCATATCATTGAAGAGACTGCAGAAAGAAAATACTTTAGTTCAGATAGTGTAAGGAGACTAACAGATGCTGTGCATATTTATCATGAAGAAACGACACAAGTACAATAAGCAGTTTGGACAATGAAATTTGGGACTAAGAGGTTCCATATATATGTAACTTGCTTTAACACGTTATAACCATATTATCAGCTCTTTTCACTGCATTGATTAGTAATTTTAAAGTCTCAACAAATAGATATTGAATCCTGAGAAATCACCCCAGAAAAAAATCCATATATATATAGATTCTAGAGATGAAAATCAGTTGAAAGCAGGGAAGTAATTATAAAATTATCATGAAACATAATATCAAAGCAACCTACAGTGCATGGAACGTTCTGGCTATTGCTAAGTTGCGGCCAAGTTGGCACAATTCCATCTCTCACAGGAGCTCTAAGAGGCCAAGCACGACCAAACATCTCTTTCTCACAGGTAGAAGTCTCTCGGTCTCACCTAACTGCGGGAAACTGGATGGTAACCGGATATAGGACGGTGCAGTCTCCACTGTCTCCCGCCCATGATAGCAGGTGTGTGTATCTAAAGCAGTCTTTATGTCTCCAGTTATGTAATCAGATTTATTTTTTGAGAAAGAAAACCCTACACCAGCTGGATATTCCAAATATATAGTGCTGGAGACCTGTAACGAAAATAAAGCGATGTATGCACAGATTAGAAGATTCCGAAAAAGGAAGACAGTTATACACTCATCCTGAAATATCACCAAGCAAAGAAATTGTTCTTCTCTTTAAAAGATCAACCCACAATTACTTACTACAAATATTTATTTCAACAAATCAGGCATTATTTCTGATGGTCAGTAAATTTAAATAGTAGTTTTATGTTTCTGGAGTTGATAAAAAAATTATGTAAAGTAACATATTTCCCTTCCTATATAAGAAGCATCCAACGGACATACCTCCTCCATTAAAGTCCGTCAATTTCCCAGGTGAACCGAATCCCAGAGAGTGCCTGCTGTCAGAGCTATCTGTCACTCCTGGCCCCATATTACCAGATACATTGCTAAATAAAGCTGGTGTGGGCCAGAGAAAGCTCAAACCAAACCTTACTCCAAATGCAGGAATCGGAGAGAAATACATACCTGGAAGCGAGAGCAGAGGCAGAGGAAGGAAGGGAGTGAGTTGCGAGAGGCGAGTTGTGGGTCCAGATCTGGCCGTCAACTCATTTGGTGATCCCTCGGCACTTGGAACTGGCGGCCATACACTGAGGATGGAGTTGGGTCGAAGACGTTGCAGAGGGAGAAAGAGAGAGAGGGCAGAGGAAGATGATAAATTTTCAGATGGAGGAAGACGTGCAGATGGAGTTTGGGAAGATGATAAATTTTCAGGCAGAGAGGAAAGAGAGTGTCGCATGTCTTTTTATTCAATAGAGCAAACGAAGTAGTTTTACTTCTACTGAATAAAAACTTACCTCGTTGCCACTCTGTGTGTGTGTATGCGTTTATTGAAAAACTAAGTTAAATGGGAATTAAACTCTTTTAAAGGAGAGGTGATAGAGAATGTAATAAAGTCATTTTACTTATATTTTAAAATTTAAAATTGGGTCTAAAGTTTAATTAGGGAGTTTTTTTTTTTTCAGCAACTTAATTAGGGATTTGTTATGTTTAAAAACCTTATTTAGAATTTCCCTTTCCAAGGGGCTTAGTGAGTACTTCCTCTAGTTCTTATTATAAGATATCAATTAACAAGTTTATTTGGTCCTTTTTATAAGGCACTTACTTGTTCTCAATAAGCATTAATTATCTTTTTTCATGTATGCCCTATTTAATGAGGGTAGTGGGTAAGAGTAATAATTAATAGAACATTAGAATTTAGTGTAATTAGTAGGGGTAATATTGGAAAATTCTTAAATTCTATGACAACTTTATTGACTTTAACTGTTTTTATTGGTATGTGAGAATTGTTAGTTGGTGTCTTATAATAAGGACTAGAGGGAGTATTTGGAAACCACAAAATTATAATTTCAAAAGTCTTTTTTAATAAATTGAGATGAGTTTCCTCTCACATACTTATTTTATAAATAGTGAAAAAAATTCTACACATATATGAGATTTTCCCTTTCATTTATACCAATTCTTAAAACAATTTTTACTAACGTAATAACAAAAAGTCATTACTCCGTACTTGGAACAAGCTTTTATATATTGCGTTCTGATGGGGGTTCAATAATTCAGGTATTGACTCCTGTATAAGAATTTTGAGGGTCTTGTGTCCCTTTTGAGTTGTTCAATTATTATTTCGGGAAAATCTATATACAGACCTAAGTAAAAGAAAAATTTTAAAAAATGTCTCAAGATTTTAAAAATATCAGAAAAAGTCCTAGGATCTTTTCTGATATAAATTCATTAAAACGTTAACAATTATATCAGCCCCGTTAACAACTAAAATTTTAATGAATTTATACTGATATTTTCAGAGTTTTAAAGTTTTTTTTAAAATTTTATCTATTACTTAGACTTCTACATAGATTTTCCCTATTATTTATGCGGTGTGCCCAAGACCTTCAATTATTCCAACGTGTTAGGTAAGTTTTGTCATTATTACCTCTTTTCCTACTAATGTGAGAGAATGATAGATATAAAACTAATTAATTATAGATTTAATATTCCTGCTTTTCCTGCAGAAAACTTTACACTTTTATGTGAGTGAGTTCCATTAATATTTTTTTCTCTTATTTACTTTATAATAAAATACTTCTTTTGATTCTTATCATAAGACACCAACCAATAATTCACATAAATTACTAAAAAATTTAAATTCAATAAAATTGTCCTAAAATTTAATTAATTTTCAATATTATCTTTACTAGTTGTACTAATCTATAATATTATATTATTATTACTCTCATCCACTACCCCTATTAATTATGGACATACATGAAAAAAAAAACAATCAATACTCATTAGAAACAAGCAAATGTCATATAAAAAAGACTAAATACATGTATAAAAAAAAAACTAAATATACTTCGTAGTTGGCGCATTATATTAAGGAACAAAAGGAATAGTGTTGTCGTATTTAAATTACTCATTTTTATTGGAAACTACTCCATTAATATATGTAATTATTGAAAAGATTTTTTTTAAAAAAAAAACTACTCCTAAAGTGTTTAATATAAGACTTATTTACTTAATTTAACTAGATTAATAAAGTTATTTAAGCTATTTAATATAATATATTATTTCTAAAACACTATAATCATCTTCATTAATCTTCCCTATCTCTCTTATTAGATTATTGTTGGGGAAACGTCAACTCACCAATTTAATCATTAATTAAGGATTGATGGAGACAAGGAGTATAATTTTAAGTAAGGTTGTCAAATTTGCAAGTTTGTTTTAAGCAAATCCGTGGCAGTGATGTGAACTCGTATCGTAAACTAATAATAGTTTACTTTTATTATTAAATGTGTATTACTAGTGTATAATTAAAAAATAAAAATAACAAAAATTTGATTTAAATATATTTTAAATCCAAATAATTGAAATTAAATCCATCAACATTTATCATTTATCATATGTAACAAAGAAATTTTTATAAAATTTATATAAAACTTAGTTGAGCATGATCAAATCAAAAATGTTAATACGAGTTTAAAAGTAAGTTAATACAGCTTTATAAGTTATAAATGTAAAGACGGCAAATTCGATGTACAAACTTATGAATTTAACCTAGTTTACAACTAGCACGAATTTACCAGTGACTTGACTCGTTTTTGTAAGCTATAAACGCAAAAACAGTAAACACGGAAAGTTAACTCATGAGTTTGACAATAATAATTTTAAAAAATAAAGAAAATTAATATCTTATACTCCAATTAACTTTTTACAATTAAGATGTGAGAAAATACCGTTAAATCTAATATTCTAAAGGGATAATCTTAATAATATTAAATAAGTTGGCATCTTCCCTTATATTCAACTTTCTTGATTAGATTTTTTTATCATTAATTATGTGTAATAATTTTCAAAATTATATAATCATGAACACAAATATTCGGTGGGGTATGTGTAAACTACATAAGTATAGCATCCCTGCATCTTTATTAGTAACTACATCAAATATTCCTGGATATGTACTACAATTACTTCATGCAATTATCCTATAAAAGGTATAATTTCTTTACTTTTTAAAAGAAATTATGAGCACAAATTAAAGAACATTAAAAAAATCACTGAAATGTTGAGCCCGCCTTTAAGTGCAAATTTCGTGAAGCTTTCTAAATTATTAAGCTTATCCAATGGTTCCAGCCAAGGGAGGCCTCACCGGCCACGTGGTGGAAATAACTTTCCCAATTCTATCATTTCTATAATTATCATAATACTTAAATAAATGCATACATTTCATATTTCAAATCAAATTGTTCCACAAGGAAATTATTAAAATATTCATAATTATCTAATCAAATATTCACAAACAACATATTAATATACATAATAAGTGGAAAGTGATTACCTCTCACCCAAGCTAATTACTGTCACACTGCTCCTAAACTGAGAGCTCAACTTATTTCACAATTTAATCTACCACAACCAATTTACTATCAATTAATAACTCTTTAAAATTCCACATATTTAAAATTATAACTTATAATTTCATAAAATTAAAATATACAAATTTTAATAATAAATTTGGAATACTTGAAGTGGCAAATTGTGATGGTACTGGATGAGGGAGACCATTGTACATTCTTTCAATTTACTATTAATTAATAACTCTCTTTTTCCTATTTATTATTTATTAGTAATTTCCTAAATTATTTATCTTATTTATTTAATTATAATAATAATAATAATATAATAATAATAATAATATTATTATTATTATTATCATTTATTTCCTTTTTCCTAATAATAATAACAAAATTATTTATTGATATTATTAGCATTATTCACTTATCTTATTAATTTGAACTCCTTGAACTCCCCAACAACAAACACCACATGAACAATTCTTTAATTAAGAGTTTAATAATTACTACTTATTATAAATTATAGTATTTATCCTGGCTTTCCCAAAATATAATATTAATCATCTATAAGATTAAAAAAAAACCATGAGTTCAAAGGCAAATACACAAAGTACTCTTTATAAGTAACAAATTAAAATTAAAATTTAATAAATAATCACTCCATACTTAGCTTAATAATTTAACTCTAAGGTGTGTGTATAATATTTATTTATCCTATTATTATCATTTTATGCATTACCATATTCCTCTATAATTAATTTAGTAAATATTATCACATATAAATATGCTTTATTAAATACATTTGTATAATATATACACATATATATTCAATCTATGGTTTAAATAATATCTAGTGTGTGTGTGTGTGTGGGGCATGAGTGTGTGAGATTAATATATATCTATGATAAGCTTTTAAACTTGTTTTCTCCATATCTATATGTTTTATATACACAGACAGCAAGCATCCAATAAGTATATATTTATGCAATCAAGACATACACACTGTTACGGATATGTTAAAAATGGGCTTAGCCCAATGACTAGATTGCCCAGTCAAATGGCTCCAGCCACAATCTTAACTACTCCCTTGAATTAAGGGGCAGCTATCAAGATAGTGGCCAAGATCATAACCACCCAGAGGATAAGGAGATATTATCAAAAGAAATATCTTAATATCTCTAAATAATAGAAATAACAAAGCCCATCAAAATAGGGCCCCAAGTAAGCCTATAAATAGAGAATAAACCCTCACAAGGTACACACTCTGGTAACCCTAGCTTTTCAATTCACACAGAGCACACACCCCCACTCCTTCTGGCTACTACAAGCCATACGATTTACTCTCAAACTACATAGACTTTGATCCATAATTGTGGCACGCAGAACCCTGGGATTTCACCCCAGGCCAAGTCCAATCTCCTCTTATGTTCAAACGCAGAAAATGACTGGGTCAAGCAACTGTATCCAGTACTCTGGGGATACCGGACTAGTGTCCAAACCTCGACCCAACAAACACCTTTCAAATTGACCTACAGTTGTGAGGCCATGATCTCGGTTGAAATTGGGCAAACGTCATGGAGAAAGGCGAAGGTCATGGAGGAAGGAGAGCTCAATAACAACGAACGATTAGCTGTGGAATTAGACCTTGTTGATGAAGCTAGAATCACAACACATTGCCAAGATCTTGCAACAAAGCAGCTAGTTGCAGCTAAGTATAATCGAAAAGTTAGGCCACGAGTGTTTAGCAAGGGTGATCTGATACTTCGCAGAGCAAATATCAAAAACAAAAATGCTCGGGATGGAAAACTTGCAGCAAATTGGGAAGGTCCTTACCGCATTTCGGACAAGATGGGGCCTGGAACCTATGTCCTGGAGGCATCAGATGGCACAGCCATAAAGCGGACTTGGAATGCGGACAAATTAAGGATCTACTACAGTTAGAAACCGAGATCAACTCGGAACTCGGATGCAGCGGAGGTCAGCGGTGGCTGAGGACCGCTTTTCAGTTTTAACGGATGTCAACGGTGGCTGAGAACCGTTTTTCTTTTTAAGGATTATTTTGCTTTCACGCATTATTTTCCATTTATGTTAAATTTCTTTGTAACTACAACTATTTCAATCAATGAAGAAGGCGACCCATTTTATAGGCCGACCAGATGATTGTTTATGAAGTTCAATACAAAAATAGCCGAGTGAAGGCGACTTAATCAATAAAATCAGGGTTTCACGAGCCCGGTTATCGTAGGGTTTGTTAACAAATCTTATGAATGTTACGATGCATCGGAACAATATTCTGGTATGGTGTTGTCGTTATCATGCTGATCCTGATCAGGTCAAAATGTTTAGGCTCTTACGTTCAAATACTAAGTCCCGAACATGTAATAATTGGCTACCATCTCGGATTAGTGCTTTACACGTTAAAGTACTTAGGTGATTATGCGAGATCATCTGTTTATTTAAAATGCCCGATTATTAGTAAACACACCCGTTTATGAACGTTGGTGGAATATCTTGCAGGCTCTGCATAATATATCTTGACTTTGGCCAAGTCATATAAAAGAACCAAGCTTCGTGCCCGGATTACGTTTCCCTTTACTCATTAACGAGCGAATTAGATACGAGTTTGGTTTAAAGGATGAAAATAAAACTGACAAGTTAGGCAAGATAATAATGCTCGAAATCCCCGGAAAAAACCGGGATGAAATTGTTATTGTATTAATGTTGGGGCATAAGCCCGAATTACATAAAGCGAAACAAAAATAAAAACTGAAGCTACTAAACATCAAACAAAAATCTTAAGGAAGATAGCATTAAGGTTGGGCTTGGTCAGGCATGGAGGAGTCGGGCACATTTGAGGCCGGAGCATCATCCTCAGCAATTTAAGCTCGGTTGTCCTCCGTACGTTGCTCAGACTCTTCGGCCGGAGAAAGTGGCGCTGGTACAAACTGCCCATCCACCACCGAAGCTCTGAAATCCACAGCATCAAGATTCATTGTGATATCAGGATTCAGAGCTCGGACTTGGGCCAGGCACTCCTTGAAAGCTTCAGCAGTTGTCTCAACAACCATGACCTCCAACTTCTCCACCTTAGCAGCAGACGCTGCTAGCTCGGTCTTGTAAGCGTCGAGGTCGGAATGAGCGAGGTCCAGGTCCTTCACCGTGCCCGCGTATTGGCCTTACAAAGTGCGTAGCGAGGCATTCAGCGTGTCTTCCCGCGCCTGACAAGCACTAAGTTCGATGGAGGCTAGATCCTTATCAGCAAGGGCCTTCGACAGTTCCTCCACCGCCTTTATTAGCGCCTCCTCGGCCTTCAGGCGCGCCTCCTTGGCCTCCACCTGCCGAGCCGCAGCATCTTTCCTCTCAGCCCGAGCTTTGGTAAGCTCGACAATAGCTTTGGAATACTTGTGCTTCACGGCAGCATAAGCGTCCAGCACTTCGGCCGTCTCCATCAAGTGGTCTTGCAGGGCCTACAGGTGATCCAGGTCGAAGTCAGCAAAAACGTCGGCGTCGAAATATTTGCTAGGGGGCTTCATGGCGTACTTGAGCTCGTCCAAAACCTCATCAGTCCATACTTCGCCCCGCAAATGAAGACGTGATTACCGGGGAGGAGGAGGTGGAGGGGTGCCTATTGGAACGTCAGCTTCAGGAGTGGAGGACGGACCAACCTCCGCAGTCGAAGTCGAAGAGTAATGGCCGACTTCAACCGCTTGCGGGGAACGAGGTCTACGGAGGCTGGAGGAGATGCAGCTCTCTTCTCGGGCACAATGGTCCTCTTGGGCGAAGGAGCAACCACTGCCTTTTTTTGAGAAGAAGATTCCCCCTTTTTCTTGGCCTTAGCACGGAGCTTCTCGGCCAGCTCTTGGAATGAGACCTTACCCATTTCAGGATCTACAACAAAAACAAAAAAGAAAAAAGAAATAAAAGAAACATCAGAAAGGCCAAAAGGACATAAAAATGGGTTAAAACAACAAACACCCAACAAAAATCATACTCGGTGGATACAATTCCTCCACCGACTGCTGGATAAAAATCCGGGCATCAATGACATCTTTCTTGGCCACATGGTCAACCAGAGCTATCACAGTCTCGACCTCGGCTGGGTCCAAGCTATCATCGAAGCATACAAAAATTTTTGGGTCTTGGTCATAATGAGTTTTAGACCAATACAAAGGAAACAACAACTCCACCGAGGTGGAGTCGACATCTTAGAGAAACAACTGTTTATGACCGGGTTCGGCAGTAACTTTGAAAAATGAAACCTTGAAGCCTTTTCAGGTGTCGGTTGCCACATGAAAAAACTTCTTGTCTGGTTTCCCCCGAAAAGAAACCCAACCCTTCTTTTCCACGGGCTCCCTGGGTTGGTGAGCCCTTTGGATATTGAAAAAATAGAAAAATGCCCCGGTAGTTGGGGTATGATTTAAAAATTGGTAAAGTCGCTTGAAGGCGACGATAAAACCCCAGGAATTGGGATGAAGTTGAGTGGGGGCCAGCTGCAGAATGTTTAAAAGATCTACTTGAAATTTAGTGAATGGAAAACGTAAGCCGAGTTTCCTGACAAAATCTCGATAGAAGAAGAAAAAAGAGTGCTCATTCCCTTCCCGGGCAGTGCACACCGGTTCATCGGGATTTAGAAGGGAAAGGGAGGAGTGATCCCAGTCTCCTAATGGGAGCTCAACAAGTTGGTCGGATGTTATTGAAGAAAGCCTTGATAGCACCCCAGCCGCGACCCAGTCATATTTTTTCGTAAGATGTGGGGGGACATGGGCTGAGGCCGACTCCACAGATCCGGAATCCTCAACAGGACGGGGAGAAACCGACATATTGCCTAAAAAAGCAAAAACAGGAAGGAGTTAGAAAGGAGAAGATACCTGGAAGTGGTAAAACAGGACGGGTAGGAATGGCTCGAACATCCTGCGGGTGAGTGTGCCGGCATCGTGAAGCTATTTCATTAGCTTCCCATGTCGATACTAGCCAGGAACACTCCTCACATGGACCAATAGGTCGGAAAGAGGCTGTGGAGGGCTCAGCTCGCCGAACTAAAAAAGAAGCAGGCACAGGAGGACTTCCCCTGCTCCCTCCTAATGACGGCTCTAAAGAAGAAGCCCTTGCAGGGGTAGTTCCTCAACCTGGACCTATGGGCTCCACAGACTGAGACCGACCTCTAGCTCTACCCCTGACCCGACCAGACCGACTCGATTGACCGCTACCTTCATCGCCATAGCCCCGGAGCACATTCTCTAGCTTTTGTTCTTCGGTCAAAGGTTTCCCATGCAACCACCAGGCCGTCCTAGGAGGAAGGTGTTTCACAAACTCTTCCTCCTCAGGTGGTAGGTTGCTGGGATTAGGAGGAGGAGAAGGTTCTCCTAAACCCATAAGAAACAGAGGAAGGGGAGAAGGAGGCGAGTTTAGGTAAAACGAAACAAGAAACTAATACTAAGTCCCCAAGAAAGAGGATCAAAAAAACCAAAAATGCGGGACAATCAAGAACAGTATGACCAGATAAAATGAAAACAACTTACAGAAACCCAGAAAAGAGGAAAACTCAAGAGTAGACAAAGAACTCTACCCAAGAAATAAAGAAGGAAAGGAGAAAGTGCAGCCAAATAACCAAGGGAAGAATGAGGAAAATACCTGGTTTGAGATAAATTAGAGGAAAGGGAAATGCGCGGGCCACAATGACGAAGGGTCTGTAGAAAAGATGAAGATATGGAGACTCGCTCTTAAGCAGCAGAGACAACTCGTAGGCACTTTCAAAGTGCCTAAAGAGGGAAAAGAAGGCGTTATATATGCGAATAAAGGAAAGACGGTTTACCACTCAAGAAACTCAACAGCCGAAGGCCCAAAGGGCCCATACGAAGATAATGACGTCGACATAAAAAGGCGTGCGCATTTAATGTTGATATTAAATGCGCACGAAAACCAAGGATAGTGGAGCAGTTGTTCTACTCAGAGACCGGCTTACAAACGTCAAATCAGCAAGGGGCAATGATAACACTCATTGCCTCGAAAATAGACAAAACGTTGAATCAACAGATGAGCTAGAAGATGAACCCGGCTTACAGCGTTTAGGTGGCCGACCTCCCATGCAATTTCAAACTAGGGGTAGTAAGTCCCAGTCCACGAAAATTGGGATAGAATACCCGTTAACAGGGAAAAAACCCGAGCAGACATAGTAACATGAATTCGACATTGTCCGATCTCAATGAAGTGGGAAAGTTTGAAATGGCATGAAAGGATTCCGACCTAAAATTAAAACTTCGGGGTAATGTTTTCTCGGATCAACAAACAAATCTGACCCCCGCTAGCTCATCCCAGCAATTTAGAGCCCTGAACAACCGGGCTGGGGGGCAACTGTTAGGATATGTTAAAAATGGGCTTAGCCCAATGACCAGAAAGCTCAGTCAAATGGCTCCAGCCACAATCTTAACTACTCCCTTGAATTAAGGGGCAGTTATCAAGATAGTGGCCAAGATCATAACCACCCAGAGGATAAGGGGATATTATCAAAAGAAATATCTTAATATCTCTAAATAATAGAAATAACAAAGCCCATCAGAATATGGCTCCAAGTAAGTCTATAAATAGAGAATAAACCCTCACAAGGTACATACTCTGGTAACCCTAGCTTTTCAATTCATACAGAGCACACACCCCCACTCCTTCTGGCTACCACAAGCCATACGATTTACTCTCTAACTACGTGGACTTTGATTTATAATTGTGGTACGTAGGACCCTAGAATTTCACTCCAGGCCAAGTTCAATCTCCTTTTGTGTTCTACACCAGAACACATAGTAGCTTATTCCTGGTAAAAGACAAATGCCTCCTCAATGAATATTTTATGTAACTTATTTATGTCTATATCTATATTTGATTAGACTCACCCACCAAAACAACAACAAAAGGAAAACGATAACACCTAATATACCCTACACGTAGAGAACATACTTAAGAAGCAGAGGCACACAATTACGCAATAACTCAACCCCCTCCCCCCCCAAAAAAGCATGCATGTGTTCTCATATATATTAATACATCTGTGTTCCTTTATATGCAGTAAAAAAAACGATGCTCATGACAGCTAGAAGGAGAAACCGATGACAGCAAAACAACTTTGGCATTTTTCCTTCTTTCATTAAGTATATCCTTATACATATCAATTAAAAGAGGAAAGAGCGATGTATCGATAGTGATCCGGTGTGGATCACAAGTTGGATTGGACTTGGCCCGGGGTGAAATCCCGGGGTCCTACGTACCACAGTGTGGATCAAAGTCCACGTAGTTCGAGAGTATACGGCAGGCTAATGATAGCCAGAGGGGCTGGTGTGTGTGCGCTGTGTGAATAGAAAAGCTAGGGTTTCAGAAGTGTGTACCTTGTAAGGGGTTTACCCTATTTATAGGCGTACCTGGGCCCTATCTTAATCTGTTGGATTTATCCTTTATTTTAGGGATATCAAGATATGCGTTTTTGAATAATCCCCTTCTTTCATAGGCGGTTACCATAACGATAGATATTCTTGATAAAACCACTCCTATTTTCAAGGAAGCGGTTATGAGCATAATTGAAACCATTTTGACTAGGCTCTCTGGTTATTGGGCTGGGCCCATTTGTGAGATATCCGTAACAGATAGCTTTCGGGTTCTCTGGTTTGTGACTCATAAACAAAGCCATACTTGCAGAAACAAAACTCAGAAAACCAGAAAAACTAACGGAAGTTTAGAAGGAGAAGCTGTCGACATTACCTAGGTTGCTTGTGTGAATTCCAGCTGCTCACTGATATCCCCTGTTTTACCGATATGAAAACAGAGAAACAGAAAAGCATCTCTCTCTCTCTCTCTGCGTCTCTCTCTTTCCTCTTCTCTCTCGGCCTCCGACATAGCTCTCTTCTTCTCACTCTCTGTTTTCTGCGACTGTTTTGCCGAAGGAAAACGTGGAGGATGAATGGAAGGAAGATGTATATATATATACATATATATATAAGGATGTGGAAGAGTTTGATCGGGAGGCAAGGACCAGAGGAAGCAACGTTGCTGGGCTCGAGAAGCATGGCCGTGATCTTGCGTGTTTGATGTTCTCGCATGATTATCGCTGGTTTCAGCTTTCCTGATGCCTCTTTGCGTGTTTTTTTGTTTTTTTTAATTCCTTCTGCGTTTTAACAGACTGGAAGAGAGGGAGGAAAAACAATGATAGGGAAGAATGAATATTACATGAATAAGCTATTGGGCTTTGTCTAATGGAGATGGGCTGGGACGTTGCGTTTGGAGGGAGTATTGGGTATTATATTGGGCTGTGGGTTTGTGGTTGGGCCAAGACTAAGAATATTAATTGACGGCTTAATGAATAAATGGAGATAAAATAGGTGTTTTGTTTTGCAATTATGTACTTATTTTATTCATTTAATTGGATAAAATAAATCCTTAATTTAATATAAGGATTTTCCTTAATTTCCTTTTAGGAATTTTTTTATCTTCAGTATAAAATATTGTTTCAAAAATATTTTTGCCCTAAAATAATCACTTCCTTGAATTTATCATTCTTCCCAAATTAATTCAAGGAAAATAAGTCTTTATTTCAATTAATAAATTTTTTAATTATGAAGACCAAGAAAAATCATTATTATTTAAATTTTATTATAATATTCAAACTTAAGTTCCCAAATTTTTTGTGGGATGTTAAATATGGTAATGGCTAAAAGGAGTGGGGTGTGTGCACAGTGAAACTGAATATTAGGTCGATGACTTGAGAGAGTGCACCTTGTAGGTAATCTCCTATTTATAGATATTACTTCTAGGGTTTCAATCCATTGCTCTGTCTGCTGCCCCTCAGCAATATGCACCTCCACGTTCTGTAAGTATCTACTTCACTACCTGTACTATCCATGATTATAGGATGGTTAGCGTTTTACCTGACTATGGAGGGATTCTATCATAAAGCATGCTTATTGAGCCGCCAATCAACCAGGCCCATTATATGAATCCATAACAACTCCCTTCCTCCGGTCCTAATTATAGGACATATTTACTAGATTTTAGAGAGATTAAGGATAGAAGTTTAATAAGTTAATTTTATTCATTTTCCTAAAATACCCTTATTTAAATTTAATTCCATAGACCATTCACATCCAATACAGGAGGGCCCCTGGGCTTTCAATGGATCCAACATTAAGATCAAGATCCACAAGAACATCAGACTCCCTTATTACCTCACTATTGCCATCATCGACATTCCTAGCTCCAAATGAGATTTTTTCTGCATAATACTTAAACAAATGCAAGGTTATTTCTTTTTAACCATGGAAAAAAGATAATGAAAATAATCTTTTATTAAGTTATTTTTAGAATTAAGGTATATATGGCATCAATGAGTTGCAAGCCTTACTTACTTTATAAAATATATAGTTATATAATTAAATTATAATTGTATTTAGTAATTGTTGAGAAAGTATTAATGGGGATATTTTAGGAAGAAATTGATCAACAAAAAAATAGTAGAATTAAAGTGTATATGGTATTAATGAGTTGTAAGCATTACTTACTTTATAAAATATACAGGTGTATTAATAAATTATCATTGTATGTGTTTAATTATTATTGAGAAAGTATCAATAGAGATATTTTAAAAAGAAATTGTCAAAAAATTAGAATTTTATTCTATAATTAAGATCAAACTCAACTCCCAAATGTTGACTAGAGGAAGTATATGATTAAGCAAAAGCATCAATTAGAAAGAAAGAGGTCTACGTAAAAATTAGAACATGTTATAAAACTGAAGAAAATCTAGAGAAATGAAATGAATTCTCATTCAAGTGTAATCTCAATGTTTACACAAGATCTCTATTTATAAACTTTCAGGAAGCTTGAAGATGAAGCTAAGAGTAAGAAAAACCAAAAGGAGGAAGCTTCCTTAGAGAAGCCGAAAGTAGGAAGTTTCCTTAGAGATGCCGAAAGAGGAAGCTTCCTCTTGACTTGTAGATGAAGCTAAGGAAACTTCTTGTTAACTTAGAAATGAAACTTCTTGTTGGCTTGTAGTAGGAGGAAGTTTCTTCTGGGTTAATGGACATCCACATAATAAATATATTCATAACACTCCCCCTTGGATGTCCATTATGAATGTGCCTCATTAAAAACTTTAACTAGGAAAAATTCAGTGGGATAAAAACCTAGCCAAAGAAAAGAGTACATCATTCATTGATACATTATTGAATGCTGCCTCATTAAAAACCTTTCTAGGAAAACCCAGTGGGATAAAACCTAGATAAGGAAAAAAGAGTACAGCGTGTATCGTCTCCCTCTCTTGATTACATCAGATTTACTCCCCCTAATGATTACATTATTTTCAATGTCCTTCTGAGCATATCATCTTTTTTGTCATTAATTATTGTTTGTTATGGAACATATATAGAAACATACAATCTGATTTTGTACTGCCCAGTCTAATTGTTCATTGTATACCTGCAAGATCTAAATCTTTCAAGTAAAATCACAATAATCTTTTCATAAATATACATGTGCACATAGAATTTTAATAAATATTCATTAAGATGCACACTCTAATTGCTTCTGGCAATATATGAACTTATCATTATTCTCAAAAATTTAATGCTTCTAGCATCTTGAGTCCTTCATAGACTTATGCTTCTAGCATATTTTATCCTTCAGGGACATATGTTTCTGGCGCCTTACGTCCTTCAAGGACATATGCTTTTGGCACACACTAATATATTGTGGCTCATGATCCTCATTATCATTTATTACTACATATGCTATCATATAAACATAAACATCATTAACATTGACGTCATTTTCGGTCCCATCGAATTTCATTTATTGAGATCTCTTTCTATTCACATATATTAGGTATCTAGGTCTCTTCTAGGACCATAATATTTAATTCTGGAAATAACATCTCTTATGGAGATAACATCTCTTCAGGAGATAGCTCTTCTGGAGCTTTTCTTCATCTCTTCAGGAGATGACTCTTCTGGAGCTTTTCTTAATTATCCTCTACTTGATCATCTATATTCCTGTAGCTGCTTTTCTCATTCGAGGTTTATTATCTTTAAAACCGATGGACCTGTAACGCTTCAGGCGTGCTTTAAAAAATTTATATAGGAGCATTTGCAGTTGGGACATATGACTTTGTCACTTTCTTTAGGTCAGTAAATGCTTCTGGCATTCGATTAACTAAACTCTGTAACTGAATTATCATTTTGAACCCTTAGTGCACATTTCTTTGTACGAGGATCAATATGAGCTAATGATAATTCATTCCACTTTATTTATTTTACTCAATCTGCTTATTTTTCTCCCCCTCATCTAATCATGCAGTATGTATCCATCTGTGTGCATTATAAATAATCATTGCATATTCAAAACTTTAAAGATGGAATTAATCTAGCTCCTGACCAAAAGCCAATTTTATGGGGAGAATATTGTTGGCTTAAATAACCGTTGCAAATCTACACATATAAACAATGTTCTCATAAACATTGATTTACTCATATATGATTGATGGATCATTAAATCTGGAAATTGCGCGCATAATATCTTGCAAACTTCTAGTTACAAACAACACTGCAAACTTTGCAGATTTATAATATCACATGTATTCTCATATCATTCAAATTGATATATTTCTAGAGATCCATTTCCAATAAATAATATTTTCATAATCATATCTATTTGAGAACAAGGAGCCATATGACTCGGATGATCAAACAAGTCATGCGAACTTTCCATGTGATTTATCAAATCTAATATCAATTTCAGGGAAAATAACAAATATTCACGGAGAATCAATACACAAACATTCACACTTGATATATATCATTCTCCCCCTCAAGTGTGAATCCGTAAAAATTAATTATGGAATTTTCATTCAATATTCCATATATGATATCTATTTCTACAGATATCATCAAAATTTCACAAATGCATTATTTTGTTACTTCTGGTAACAAAATTTCTATTTTCCAGGAACGATAATGAAATATATAAAATCATTTAAAACATCAAAATCATCGATCCTATAAAAATATTCACGAGCGCAATACTGTTGAATCACAGATGCATCACTGTGGAATCACAGGCGCAATATGCATCACTGTGGGATCACAGGCGCAACAAATCAGATTGTCGTATGCATATAAAGTCAAAAAGACTCCAACCTCGTGCTTTATAGGGAGCAGATCTGTAGAGATTCAACAGGATTGCGCATTTCTGCAGAGATTCAACAGGATTTAATTCGGCTATAAATAGAAGAAGGCAAACGAACATGCCTCACAAACACAAAAACATCCGATAACATCAATTACCAGATACTCACACATAATTCTCTAAATTCTATTGCCATGACAGGACTTAGCAATTTTATCCCAATTTCTGATACATCTGAAACAACATTACTTGATGCTTTGTTGTATGATGATCAGTTCAACATGTCATTTACTTCTTTGTTATCTCCTAATCCTTTTGAGATGTTTATTCCTCCTTCTACTATTCCTCTTTCTGCTTCAAATGTATCTATTTCTCCCCCAAGAACAAGTGTTCTTCCTCAATCTACAAGGATTGAAGGTACAACTGAAGCAGGTTCATCAAGAAGGCCTGTTAAAAGGTGTAGAACTATGACAGAACTGATGGAGTCTACCAATCCAGTTCAGCGAATAGTGACGGCAGTTAGTCAACCAGCATTCACTAGTCAGCAAACTACCATCAGCCTACCAGCAATTATTAGTCAACCAACAATAATCAGCTAGCCAACTTTAACCATCGAACCAACAATAACCAGCTAGCCAACTACAACCAGTCAGCTAGTGACTACCAGCCAGTTAGCAACTACTTCCTTATTGGAATGTAGTTGTTATGATATTTTACGAGAGATCATACATACCAACGGATTTCAGTGTCATAAACTTGAAGTTCATGGAAGGAGAACAGGTATGATTTCCCACGTTGTTTTATTTGAAAATGTACAGGATAAATCTTACAATACTGACAGGCTTCCAATGTTTGATTTTAGTAATAAAAATTTTGGAGAAATCAAACATTTTCTGACACAGTATTGTATAGATTTACAAGCATCAGGATATAACTTGATGTGTGATCCTGTATTAGCCTTTTATGAGATCCTTTGTGTTGGTTCAGAATGGATGGAAAATCCAAATGAACCCCGCGGGAGTTCATTTCAAACCAACATCGAAAATCCATTAGATAAAGGAAAACAACCCGCGGTTAATATTCCATATGATATTTCATCCCTTAATCAAGGTGAATTATATAGATTAACAATGGAGCAACGAGAAAGGATAAAGAGAATGACGCTCCATGATCTAAGTGATTATTTTCACTTAACCCTCGATGATGCGAGTAAACAATTAAATATGTCTACTCATACCATATAAAAGATCTATCAAAAAGGAGGGTTAACTGAGTGGCCACACAAAAAACTTAAGAAACTTATGATGCAAATCTCGATATTACGAAGAGTTTTACCTCATCTGGATCCCATCTCAAGAAAAGCAAAAGAAGAAAACATTAAATATCTTCAGAATGAGATGATTAAGGTTTGTAATGATGTTGAGCCACTTGCTATTAAACTTTGTTGAAATAATATTGTCTTTTGTTTAATTATTTTGTTTATGAATATTCCTCTCTCGTATTCATAAAAAAAAATTGTTATAATCATCTAAACACAAAATTAGTAAAATAACTATAATCACATCATTCACTTCTGGGAATGAAGTTGGATAAAATTCATGATCCATAACTCACTGATCTATTTGATCATGGCAAGAAATTAATCCACAATATTTCTTGACTTAATCACAATATTGCTACTACAAGAGCAAATTGGATATATTTATTTACAATCAACAATGATTATACAATCCCTTGTCTCATAATTTAAGGGAGTATTTAATGTCAAATATACAATTTTGAGACCTTTATACAACTGATGACATACAAAATTTATGGATCAAACCTTGTTTCATAATTTATCTCTTTGGCTTCGGGCCAACTTTCTTAGCTTCAGACTAACTTATTTCTTGGCTTCTAGCCAATTTATGCTTTCTTATGGTCTCAGGCTAATTCATGTCTCCTCATCATGATAATCACATAAAACACAATAATAATAACACATAAACAATCATATAAAAATACAAATTTTATTCTAGCAAATTTGTATAATATGAATGAAAATAGAAAAAACATACCTATGCATAAAATATCAAGGTTTCATTCTATGCTTAAACCACGTGACAATTCTATGTTTTTACCAGTATTCTACTAAAATAATTAGACTGACCCACTAAAAGAAGTGGACTTTATCCTTTTGTTTTGGAAAAATATTCAATAATCAATAATTCAAAGAAAAACCACGGGTGCCAATATTGAGTACCAGATACGATTTATCCATAATATGAATTAAAGAAAGTGTATGTGTGAATTAAGAAAAACACACAATGAATAAAATAGTGGAAGTGGAAGATGGACCTCCTTTGTCTGTAAATAATTCTCATGAGTCATAAAGATAGATTTTGAAAATCCGTCATTTTGTAGCAAAATTATTTGCCAATAATTGAAGAAGGAGAGCAAATAATATCCCTGTAATACACTACGTCCTTCCTCTATTTAATTAATTTAATCAAGCAAAATGCACATAGGACCCACAAAATAAGAATTTCTGTATGTGGTTGATTTAATTATGCAAAACATACGGCCCCATTCAAACTTTTCTTCCCCATTCAAACTTTTTCTTCTCTTGAATCAATTATTTTCGTCCAAAATCATGCAAAACTCACCCATGACAGCACATACAAAACTAGCAATCACATAGCTCATATATTTAATTTTTAACAACTCTCCTATCATCTTCCATGCTTCATAATTCACAATTGATGATGATATAATTTTATAATTAAATAAAGATAAACAATATAAAATTAAGTGGGAGAGAGTATATCTGGAAATTTTTGCCCACGGATCTCTTCCTTTTCTGAATAATTGTTGTTGCTCAAATACAGCTATTCCGCACAAGCTGCTCCACCTGATCGTTCGTAGATGTAGGTTCAGGAGAGAATGCACCTTTACTAAGTCCTGGAGCTCCTATGGGTGAGGTAGGTGGTCTTAGTTGGCTGGTGGCGAGCTCGCTGGAACAGTGCTAGAGGCGAAGATGCAAGAATTAAAAACACGCAGCTCAGCTAGTTATAAGAACCTTCATGCTGATAACGTGTTATAAAATTGAAGAAAATCTAGAGAAATAAAATGAATTCTCATTCAAGTGTAATCTCAATGTTTACACAAGACCTCTATTTATAAACTTTCAGGAAGCTTGAAGATGAAGCTAAGAGTAAGAAAAACCAAAAGGAGGAAGCTTCCTTAGAGAAGCCGAAAGTAGGAAGCTTCCTTAGAGATGCCGAAAGAGGAAGCTTCCTCTTGACTTGTAGATGAAGCTAAGGAAACTTCTTGTTAACTTAGAAATGAAACTTCTTGTTGGCTTGTAGTAGAAGAAAGTTTCTTCTGGGTTAATGGACATCCATGTAATAAATATATTCATAACAAAAACCAAATACCCGCATCAAGAATCCTTTTTTGACCCGCGATGATTCCAAGATTAGAACGTTCTTGCGTTATCCATTCATACTTTTTCTTATAGTCAACGAGTGAACTCAACTAATCATCTGTCACCGACCAAAACAAAAAAAACAAAAACAAAAAAACAAGAGGAAGACGACTTAGCCACGCTGTCATCCAAGATGCACCAAGAACAAGACTTAGCCACGCTGTCATCCAAGATGCACCAATGACTTAGCCACGCTGTCATCCAACTGTCATCCAAGAGGCACCAATGACTTAGCCACGCTGTCATCCAAGATGCTGAGGAAGACTCTCTGATTTTATTACAACGTGTTTGGCCATGCTAGCTTCCAAATAAACCCCTCCGTTTTTTTTTAAAATTAATTATGTGTAATAATTTTCAAAATTATATAATTATGAACGCAAATATTGGGCGGGGTGTGTGTGTGTAAACAATATATATAGGTATAGCATCCTGCATTTCTTTATTAACAAATACATCAAATATTCCTAGATATATTGTTATAAACTGCAATTACTTCATGCAATTATCCTATAAAAGGTTATAATTTCTTTACTTTTTAAAAGAAATTATGAGCACAAATTAAAGAACATTAAAATAAAAAAAAAAATCACTGAAATATTGAGCCCGCCTTTGAGTGCAAATTTTGTGAAGATTTCTAAATTATTAAACTTGTCCAGTGGTTCGAGCCAATGAATAAGGCAAGAGAACAAAAATAGATAAATTGAATGACATAATTACGTGTAAAAGTTCATAGAGCTTATAAGCTTTTAATTTGGGGAAATTTTAAAGTTCATATGAGCTTTCTAAAGTTTACAATGGGGGAATTTTAATGAATTCGATTTAAAAAAGGGAAGAAATGGGATTAAGAACTTCTAAGTAATTTTTGTTTCGATTTTATATGATATCTTCTTTTTATTAAAATTTTTTAACCTCACTTAATATTTCTTTTAAATTGAATTTCTTAAAAAAAACGCCTCCCCTAATTCTCTCGTACTAAACATGCCATAGAATCTGTGGTGTTGTTTTCTCAGCCATTCGTTTTTGATATCATCATCCATAATCAGATATTCAGAGCCGCCACACTGGACCCCAAAAAAACAGGGAAACTATCCTCTATGTCACTTTTTCTACATGATCGTTTGTAGATATAATTTTAAAAAATGGACATATGTGTTTGTTGTCGAGGATGTATTAAAAAAACATTGCATTGATCTCAAAAAATTTTTTATCACAAAAAAAATCCTGAAAATTCAATGGCCTGTAACATAATAATGATAAACTTTCCTTATAAGAAAGTTCAATCTTACTTGTAGCCTCATTTTGGTGTTTGCTTCTCTAGATAATTTTTTTTTTAATTTTAGTAAATATTTTTATATTACAATAATTTTTTGCCAACGATTTTTATACTGCAATAATAATTGAAGGTAGTTTTAAAAAAATAAAATTATTTAAATATTATCTAGGATAAACTATGCTAGAACATAGATTACAGAGAACAAATATATAGGAAAGTTTTCAGATAAAGACCATTGTAACAAATTAATTCCTCTTATTAGCCCTCAAAGAAATTTGAAATTTTATTGCATTCTAGTGGAGCTAAAGTGAAATTAATTTGTGACGTAAAACGACAAAAATAACCCTTTAAAAAAGAAAATAGAGATGACTTACAAGTAGTGAACACATCATAAACAAGTGGATTGTCTTATAACTAAGTGAAATTAATTTCTAAGCAAGAACACAATGACATTGGAGCATGATCAAGTCAAATTAAATTTGCAAGTGGCAAACACATCATGAACAAGTGAAATAATCCTATAAACAAGAGAAATTAATTTCTAAACAAAAACACATTTGACCATGATTAAGTTAAATTCCATTTGTAAGGGTTGAATACATCATGAACAAGTGAAAAAGTCTTATGAACAAACAAGTGGAATTCCCTTTTTCCCTTCATCTCTATCTTACTTTATTATTGTTAATTAATGGAGTATCTGTACGAATAATTTTGCAAGAAAATTGGTAAATACGAAAAAAAAAGGGATCAACATCAATATTTTAATTAAGTTCTGTATTAGGGATAGGAGGAGTACAATATATTATCCTAAACAATTGATAAATACGAAAATATCAAGTGTATGTGTATGCTTACTTCTTCTTCTTTTTCGATTAATGACAATTTTTTCAACCGCGGCAGTGTCAGGGCCACACGCATGCTTGGATGAATTCCAGGATCGTGATGACATGCTTGTGTGTGCATGAGTGAATTTAAATTGTATAAAATGAAATAAAAAGTTAAATAACAATTTCCAAGTGATTGATTATGTAAATATTTACTTCACTATTCTCAGTCAAGAAAGTCTGAGAATTCAGTCATCATCCACGTACAGACCCCAACTCCATGCAAAATCTGATTCATCAAACGCGGCCTTGTGGTTCGTCGTCACATGCGGGGCCAGATCTTACTGCAGACAATGAGTGTGACCGCTCTAGACCAACCTTCTTTTAAACCCCACTCCACATCCACTCACTCGACAATTACATTTTTCTTCCTTCTTCCTTCTTCCTTCTTCTTCTGAAGCATATGGATTGCGTCTACAAGAATCCCAACGAACCCATCGAAGCTCCTGTCAAAGACCTTCCTTCTCGAATGTCTCTCAAGGAGACGATTGGACAGATGACCTAGATCGAGCATCGCGTTGCAATCCCTTCTGCCATTACAGACTTCTCCATTGGTACTACTTTCTTGTGTTTCCTTGCATTTCATCAGACTTGTGTGTTCATTCTCATAAATTTAATCACAGATGTTTTGTTTTCGTTTGCGAAGTTATTTTATTTTTCATGAAGAGTTAGTGATTTTGATAATTATGATTCGTAAACATGGATGATTAACATTAGTTTGATCCCTCAAAACAGTCTACTTCCATCTTCAAGTATTCACAATCAATCTCATCTTTTTGGTAATCTCATATCTAAGATACATTTAGGATTTTTTTTTAAATAGAAAACTCACATTCTCCTCTAAACTCTCAATCTATGTGGGATTTATTTATTTATTTTGCCTTTGGATTAACAGAAGTATCTAATCAAACCTTCCCCTTTTCCTGGAACACCTAGACAAAGGGAGAAATTTTTGTACCTAAAATAAATATTATTTTTAATATGATGTAATTAAAAAAAATTATTAAATTTCAAAATTAAACACTAAAGAAACAATGAAAAATTTATATAAGTATAATAATAAAATATGCATCTCAACTTTAGGGAAATAATTAATTTTCTTTTTTAAAAGTTCTTATGGGGCACAAAAGAAACTTGACGGGTGAGAGGTGAATCCCAACAACAATAACGTCAGTCCATCCCTTTCAAAGGCCTAAACATCATTACTTTATCTTAAAATAAAACTTTGTTCTTCAACATTTTGACCTTTTTTCCAACGTAAGAAATTACAAATATAACAAACAAATTACATTATGCAAGGCCCAAATTGCAATTCTTGTTTTTTCCCCCAACAAATTGCAAGTCTTTAAATGATAATTAATGAAACAAGGTAGTACAAATGTCCTAAAAATTGACAGTTTAAATTTAAGTTCCCATTATCAAGCAGATAACTAAGAGGAGACATATTTACATAAAATAAACAATTATAATTGTCAAAAAAACATCAAATTCAATTTCTAAGCTTATGCCATCAACTTTAATATTTTTTTTTAAATCAATGGATTTAACTTTAAAAATAAACCAAAAAAGAAACAGGATGACCGAAGCTCTTACGCTTATTACGTATGAGCCTTGTCCATTGGGCCTCGCTTGTAAACCTTATTTTTCATTTTGAAGCCCATTATTAAAGTTTAGATCTTGTTATAAAAAGAAAGCTTATATTTTTCATAAAAAAAAAAAAAAAAAGTTTATATTTTGAATGCACACACAAATATGATCAAAAAAGGGGTTTACTTATAGGACCAACTCTCCCAATTTTTTTTTTTTTTTTTTTTTGTTGATACTATAAATGCTAAGCTCTCATGCTTTATATCCCCAACTAGGGTTTCGTATTCATCCTCCTCTAACTCTCTCGATTCACAATCAGAAGAAAAAGCAGACAAGCTGCTGCATGCTGAAACGACAAGCGGAAGAGAAGTTACTATATCATTACAAGAGTCGTTCCCTGAATCTGAAACGACAAGGAGAAATGAGGGCTCTAATAATAAGTTTCTCAGTGTGATGGAGATAATGAAGGAGCTGGATATGGGGAAGCATTTACTAGGAACTGCCATGACCACGGCAGTAGCCTTTGTCCTCTCTGCTAGATCACCCGTTCAAACCATTGAGATGATCATAGTCCCCGCCTTACTCTCATTAGCCGTCGCTTTGATCTATAACGGTCTTCTTCTCCGTAAGACTGACACCAATATGTCCACTGTCATGCTGCTATTAGGATCTTCTTTCATGATGTTGTCTTTTTTTTCTCTACTTGGGTTGTACTTACCTTTATCCCTTAAATGGATCCCTCTCCTCTGTGGGCTCGCTTCTCTCATTCCATTTGCCATGTATGGTTATGGGGCATACTTCCTACAAGAAGAAAAGGACCCTGAAAAAGGACACTAAATACTCCATGTAACATCCCAAAAATTTGGGAACTTAAATTTAAATATTATAAGAAAATTAAATATTAATGATTAACTTTTATTTTAGTTTTTATAATTTCAAAATTTAATTATTTGAAATAAGGCCTTCTCTTCCTTAAATTAATTTGGGAAGAATGATAAATTTAAGGAAATGATTATTTTAGGTCTAATGATTAAAGTTATTGTTTGAAATAAATAAATAAAATTATGAATTTATTTCCCAGTTTATACAACCAAAGAAAATTTAGGGAGATTCTTATATTGAATTAGGAAATTATTTTATCCAATAAGTACCTAGTTGCAAAACAAAAACATCTACTCATTAAAAACCCAAATCAAAATCCTTAGTCTTGGCCAACCATAAAACCACGGCCCAACATGAATTAAAGCCCATAGTCTCAACTCCATCCTCCAGCCCACATGCAAAAGAGAAAAAGAAGCAGAAGCAATATTACAGGATATTGTCAATGAGAGTTGGCACAGATGGTAAGGGATCCAGGACTAGACCCTTAAGTCGTGGGTTCAATCCTTTTTGCCGTCGCTGGAACTCTTTTGGTAGGCGATCTCGTAAGTCCCCAGTAAGTGCTTATAGAGCCCGGGGCCGTACCCTGGCCTTAGTGGGAGACTGGTGTCGAACCCAATCCAAAACTTTCTATGATAAAAAAAATAAAAAAATTACAGGATATCACCCCTCCTTGTCATTGGGTTCAATTGGCGTGGAAGTTGGTCTTCCTCACCTCTAGGGAGGGAGTTCGATCCCTGCCTTGATTAAGGCGTTGGGGGAGGCATTTTAGAGGTTTAGAAAACAGTGATAATGCTGGTAAAAGTGGAGGCATGTGTGCTCTTTGGCCAATATCTCTTGTGGACTGGGCTTCAAACACCTTGCCCTTAAATTGTGGATGAGCCCGACCCTTTCTTAAAATTTTAATATAAAAAAAATATATATATATTACAGGATATCAATCCTTCATCATCTCAGCAAGCACGTGAAAGCAGAAACCATAAACACTAAAACGAAACTTCACCATACCTTTTTCGGCCCAAACCTATCCTCAAACCCAACCCATACATTCTTCATATCATCTTTCTCTTTTCGGCAATCCAGTCAAAACGCAGAAAATCCCATGCTTCCTGGTCACGCAAGAATGCCAAAACTGATCCAGTAGCAGCAAGAAATCAGAACCTACCATGCCTCTCTATCGTTCTTGAGCCAAGTACCAAAAAGCCTTTGGTCCTTGCCTATCGGTTAACATCCTCCCTCCTTCTACATATATATCACTGCCCTCTTCGTCTCCCATTCATTTTCTATTGCTTACCGAAAACCAGAGCCAGAAACTGAGAAAGAGAGTTGTAGCTTAGGAGAGAGAGACTGAGAAAGCGTTGTAGAGAGAGAGACTAAGAGAGAGTTGCAGACCGAGAAAGAAAACACCACCTTGCTCTGCGCGTTCAAGCAGAGGAGGATTCAGCATCTTGTAAGACTTCTATCATCGTATTTTTCTGTTCTTTTTGCTGTCCAAGATTGCTGAGTGTGGGTGCTATTCTCGTTCCACTGGATCAATGATTTAGTTTTTCAAGTCAGCTTCTTTTGCCCGCCGGGGGGGGGGGGGGTTTCGGTTGCCTTCTTGGCTGTCATTGTGCTCCTTGTTTTGCTTCACTGACTGTGTACCTGCTGAAATATTTACTTTTATATATATATATATATAGTTATGGTTCACGGAATGAAAGAAAGAGATGAAGAACGAAAAGGGTGTTAGAGGTGTATGTGGGCTTTTGACCTTAGTTTATATATATATACCTCACGTGATCTGGAAGGCCCGTGGTGTTAGAGCCATGGTTGTTAGAAAAGATTGATGCTCTTGTTGCTGCTTTGTTACCTGATACTGAAGCTCGGGGAATCACAGACGTTATCTTTGGGGATCATGACTTCAACGGTCAACTTCCCGTGACTTGGTTTAGAAGAGTTGAGGATCTTGATCAACCAACGAATGGAGTTAAGCTACCTAATCGTTTGTTTCCCCGTGGCTTTGGGTTAACATATACAAATGACCTTCCTTCTCGAATATCTCCCGAGGAGACGATTGGTCAGATGACCCAAATCGAGTGTCGCGTCGCAACCCCTTCCGCCATTACAGACATCTCAGTTGGTACTATTTTCTTTTGTTTCCTTGCATTTCATCAAACTTATGTGTTCATTCTCTTAAATTTAATCATAGATGTTTTGTTTTCGCTTGTGAAGTTACTTTATTTTTCATGAAGAGTTAGTGATTCTAATAAATTATAATTCGTTAACAACATCTTTGACATTAGTTTGATCCCTCAAAATAGACTTTCATCTTCAAATATTCACAATCAATCGCATCCTTTTGGTAATTTCATACTTGAGATAACTTATAACAAAATTTTTTTAAAGTAGAAAACTCACTTTCTCCTCTAAACTCTCAATCTCTGTGGGATTTATTTATTTTTGCCTTTGGATTAACAGAAGTATCTAATCAAACCTTCCCGTTTTCCTGGAACACCTAGACAAAGGGGGAAATTTTCGTACCTAAAATAAATATTATTTTTAATATGATGTAATAGAAAAAATTATTAAATTAATATGGCTATAAAATTATTAAAATTAAACACTAAAGAAACAGTGAAAATTTTATATAAGTATAATAATAAAATATGTATCTCAACTTTAGCAATAATAACAGTCAAAGTGATAGAGTAAGTATTATTAAATACTTGAATTATATTATTAATAACTATTTTTTGCCTGGTAGTGAAATTCATTTTAATAAAATTTGACATATAAATGGAACTCGGGAAATAATTAATAAAACAACGTAGTGCAAATGTCCTAAAAATTGACAATTTAAATTTAAATTCCAATTATCAAGCAGAGAACTAAGAGGAAACATATTTACATAAAATAAACAATTATAATTATCAAAAAAAGATCAAATTTACTTTATAAGCTTATACCATCGACCTTTTTTTTTTGGTAAAAAAAAAATTTGGAAGGGTTTCGACACCAGTCCCTTATCAAGGCCAAGACATGGCCCCGAGTTGTATAAGTATTTACTGGGGACTTACGAGATCGCCTACCAAAGGAGTCCCAATGACAGTAGAAGGGATCAAACTCACGACCTAAGGGCCTAGTCCTGGACCCCTTACCATCTATATCAACTCTCATTGGCTATACCATTGACTTTTTTAAATCAATTTTTTTTTATATATAAAAATTTTAGGAAAGGGGTCGGGCTCATCCACAATCCAAGGGCATGACACTTAGAGCTCAGTCCACAGGGGATACTGGCCAGAGAGTACATATGCCTCCACCTCTACCAGCGTTACCACTGCTTCCTAGACCCCTAGGATGCCTCCCTTAGCGCCTTGACCAATGCAGGGATCGAACCCCGTCCCTAAAAGTGAGGAAGACCGACCCTCACGCCAGTTGAACCTAAGACGAGGGGTGACTTTTTTAAATCAATTGATTTAACATTAAATACCCAAAAAAAAGAAAAGGATGGCCCAAGCTCTTATGCCTATCACCTATGAGCCTTGTCCATTGGGCCTCACTTGTAAACCTTATTTTTCATTTTGAAGCCCATTATTAAAGTTTAGATTTTATTTTAAAAAAACAGAGTTTAGATTTTGAATATACACACAGATATGATTAAAAAAGGGGGGTTTACTTATAGGATAATTTTTTGTTGATACTAAATGCTAATCTGTCATGCTATATCCCAAACTAAGGGTTTCTTATTCATCCTCCTCTAATTCTCTCTATTCACACTCAGAAGGAAAAGAAGACAGGCTGCTGCAAGCTGAAACAACAAGCGGAGAAGAAGGTACTATATCATCTTCTCTACCACAAGAGTCGCTCCTTGAATCTGAAACGACAAGGACAGATGAGGGCTCTAATAATAAGTTTCTCAGTGTGATAGAGGATATCGGGAAGCATTTATTAGGAATTGCCATGACCACCATTGTAGCCTTTGTCGTCTCTGCTAGCTCATTCGTTCATACCACAGAGAAGAACTTAGTCGTGATCTCACTCTCATTTGGCGTCGCTTTTATATGTAATGGCCTTCTTCTCCGTAAGATTATCACCAAAATGTCCACTGTCATGCTGCTATTAGGATCTTCTTTGGTGATGTTGTCGTTTTTTTCTCTAGTTGCGCGATACTTTCCTTTATCCCTTAAATGGATCCCTCTCCTCTGTTGGCTCGCTCCTCTCATTCCATTTGGCATGTATGGTTATTGGGCATACTTCCGAGTACGACAAGAAGAAAACGACCCTGAAAGAGGACAGTAAATACTCCATAACAATATGTCGTTGCTTCAGTTTGGTGAGGCGACGACAAGAGTTTGTTGGAGTTGACGCAGGGCTTCTTCAGGCTAATGAGCTTGAAGCCTATGGTATCACTATTCTCATATTCTAATCATGTGAGATTATAGTACCTTTAGGGCCACAAGATACTTACTCTGTAAGAGCCTAGCTGTGCGTGCTTGCTAAAACCTCATGTTTATTCTTCTCACATTGTTTATGTCGGACCCGCTTTACTAATAAGGGATGTTTGGATCAATTTAAGGAATCGATAAAATTGTACCGTCATAGAATATTATGTCTACTTTTACACATTTTTAAACTTCAATGCGATATATGCTCATGGGAAAAAAATTTATTACTAAAAGTGCACCTTAGCCCTATATATATTGTGGAAACAAAAGTTATAGAGCACTGTAAAATTAAGAGAAAAGAGGACATGGCATTAAAGTCTTTATACCCAAATTTTAAAATCTCTAATGCGGTTAATGATTCAATTAGGGATTTATCAAAGTGACTCATATGATTTGAAAATTTTCTATTTCAGAAATATGGGGTTTGCTTTTGAAAGTTGATTTTTTTAAAGTCAACGTTGGATTAAAGAATAATTTTCAAGTCATACTTACAATTAATTTATGGTCGACAATTAAAAAGAGAGCAATATTATACTAACTAAAAATAAGGTTGTCTGCTATATTCCTCCACCTTCCATAGCTTCACTAGGAATAGGAATACTTGCACAAATATATTTTAATTCAAGGAAAAGTTTAAATAAAATTGCTTGAAGTAGATAAATTTTACATCAGGTTGGTAAATTCAATAAATTCTTAATTAAGTTATCGACTTAATTTAGAATTTCAAAACGTGGGTAATATGATCTTACTACCTTCTCATCGTTTATTCTCTCCTCTTAAAAGGGTTTCAATGCTTTGTAATTATGTTAGTAAAAAAAAAAAAGACTTGTGGGATATATCAAACTACATCAAATATTTTCATTAATAATTTTTTTAAAAGAACATTAACGTAAGAAAATCAAACTATATATATCACTGCGGTAAGAATTGTGTGATCATTAATGAAGTTTTATTTTATTTTTATTGACAAAAAAATAACTCTGAATTCTTTCAAAAATAAAATTTTTTTATCACAATATTAAAATAAAAACTATTAATTGATATTATCACAAAATATAACATATAAATCATAATACGCAAGGCCAAAATTGCAATTCTTTTTTTCTTTTTACAACAAATTGCAAGTCTTTAAATGATAATTAACAAAACAACGTAGCACAAATGTCCTAAAAATTGGACAATTCAAATTTAAATTCCAATTATCAAAGCAGAGAACTAAGAGGAAACATATTTACATAAAATAAATATTTTTAATTGTCAAAAAAGGTCAAATTTGTTATGAATATATTTATCATGTGGATGTTTATTGCATAGTAACCCTTGAAGGTCTATAAATAGACCTTATGTAAACATTTGAAATACACTGGCATATGAATCCATTTCATCTCTCTAGAATTCTTTTTGACTTCTCTCTAGAATTCATTCAGTTTTATAATTGGTTATCAGCACGATGGTTCTTCTAACCATCCGTGTGGTTCATCATGAGATCAAATGGATTTTTGATCTCATCACACTCTTCATTTCTATACCTTACCCGTCTCTCTCTTTCTTAGCCAAAACCTCACCAGATCTTGTTGCTTCCATTTTCTTCATCATGATACGTAGTCCGACACTATATTGCGATAATCATGGGAAGCAGGAAGCAAATCACGCAAGCTCAGAACTTCTTTTTCTTGAGTACCGAGTCGAAGATCCTTTGGGTCCTTGCCTTTCTGTCTGAGTTTCCAACACCCACTATAAGTCGCAGCCTTCATTTTCCATTCACTCCCTTCACAAGCCGAAACCAAAAGAAACATAAGGAGAGAGAGAGACCATCCTTTCCCACTGATCAAACTCTTCCACAAGCTTATAAACATGTACATATATACACCTTCTTCCACCCATCCTCCACGGCAAAACCAGAAAGAAACAGAAAACGCAGAGGCATCAAGAGAGTGAAACCGAAGAAAAGAGAAACAGAGGAGTTCACGAGCTGACAAAATTTAATGGAGAGGTAAGATGCTTTAGATATATTATATTAAATATATATGTGCATGGATTATTGAATGGGAAAGGGAAATGCTTTAATAAAGAGGGATATGTGGGGTACATGAAACATCTACCTTTTAATTAACTAGATAATCATATACAGTGAGCATAGTTATTACAAACTAATCAGAGAAAACCAAATGATGGAATTTACGCGGAATTTAAATTTTTAAAATATGCTTGAGTATGCATCATGAGCCCTAATGTGTGGCAATATACATTCATCCAAAACATACAAAAGTACAAAATTCCTACTCTTAGTAGCAAGTAGCTAAACCTCTGCTTGCTTCCCAGAAGGACCCGGACCTGACTGGTCACCTGGGAAAAATTGTGTAACCATCAGTCCAGCTTATTACGAATATCGATAAGTGCTAGTGAGGTGCCAAGAGGATTAAAATAGTTCAACTCAAATAAACAATTCATCAACATCTTCGTTATATAATATCACATGATTCTTTAATATCATGATCAGAAGTAATATATGCAATACCCAATACCTCCATATACACCAGCCGAACCGCCTTATTTCATCCGACTAGACCCATGGGCTAAGTTACATCCATGTTACTGGTTACTCCGAAAACTCACTGGTTAAGTGATGAGGATCGGCCAAAATCCTCATGGCACCTGCCCCAGACCATGGGTCTTTCCCCACTTTAATCCAGTGAGGTGTCGTAAGCCCAATAAACTGTAGGCTGGTCCCAAACAACTGGTGGGACAATAATAAAGCCAACCATTATGCATTCATGGAGGCCTCACCACGTGGTGGAAAATAAATATCACATTTCCTCCCAATCCTTCCCTTTCCCATGATTGTCATGATATTTCAATGCATATAATTTCAGTTCATAAAATAATCCACATGGCAAAATTCATTTAAAACATTCATAATCAGTCAGAAAAATACTCAAAAGCAGTATATTGATATCATAATAAGTGGAAAGTGGTTATCTCTTACCCAAGCTAACTACTTTTACACTGCTCCTAAATCCCAGAGTTTAAATACACCACAATTTAATCTACCAAAATCAATATACTAAGAATTAATAACATATTAAAATTCCTCATAATAGGAATTATAATTTATAATTCATAACATTGAAAATACACCAATAATAATACCTTAATTATTTCCCTTGTTATTTATTCTATTACTTTACCATTCATTATTATCTCCCCTCAAATAATTCTTTTTATTTCTTTATTTTCCCCTTACTTATTGATTATTAACCAATAAAATTACTAAAGACCAACCATTATATAAGAATATGATTTTAGTGTATTTTTAATGATTCTCATGGTTTCCCAAAATATTTGATATCTTTTTCCTTTAATGACCTATAATATGATTTATCTCTCCTTTTAATTAACTAATAATATTATTTATTATTATTATTATTATTTATCCAATTAGTTATTTATTTCTCCACATGCTATTTCTTTTTTTTTTCAATTAATTATCCATTATTTAATAACTTCCTTTTTACTAATAATAAAAAGTATTTATTTATTATAAGAGATAATTTAGGAATTCATTAATTTAGATCCTATTTCTTAGGAGCAAATTCAATCAATTCCTATCTTTTTGTAAATAATCTCTAATATATTCATTTATTTCATTATTTCTATCTTCCTATTATTTAGGAATAAGTTGGATAATATTCTTATTTTCCTTGATTTCATATTATCATTATTTATTGATATTATAGGTGAGATAATATTACTTTGATTATATCCTATATAATAGGGATAAGTTACACTACTAGAAAACTGATTTTTTGCGGCGGAATTTTTCCCTCGCAAAACAAGCATTTTCCGTCACAAAATTATTTTGTGACAGATTTTGCGGCGGAAATTTGTCCGTCGCAAAAAAAGCCCTTGCAAATAATTTTTGCGGCGGCAAAAAGGAATTTCCCTCGCAAATTCAAATTTTGCGGCGGAACAATTTTCCCTCGCAAAATGAGAGATTTTGCGGCGGAAATATTTTCCCTTGCAAATTCCAAATTTGCGGCGGATAAATTTTCCCTCGCAAATTGAGATTTTGCGGCGGAACAAATTTCCCTCGCAAAAATTTTTGAATTTGCGAGGGAATTATTTTCTCTCGCAAATTTGCGACGGAAAATGTATTTTCCCTCGCAAATTTAAATTTTGCGAGGGAAAAACTTTCCCTCGCAAAATATGGCAATTTGCGAGGGAAAATTTTTTTCCCTCACAAATTTCCATATTTTGCGAGGGAAAGTTTTTCCCTCGCAAAATTAAAAATTATTTTAAAAAAAAATCATTAAAAATTATAAAAAAAATAGAAAATAAAAAAAATTGTATATCATAAAAATAAATTATACAATCATCATACAAGTTTACATAATAAAAACACAATATTATATAAATTATAATGTTCTAAAATGAACTAAAAAAAACTCTAAATAGCAGTAGTTTGGCCATCGTCACCGCCAGTATCGTCGTCACCACTATGAGGCAGCCCCGTACCTTTGTCTTTCAATAGGGCATGGAGAAGTGCTCGCATCTCATTAATAATATTTCCTTGCTCCCTCATCTTCTCATCTTGCTCCAGCACCTTCTCGTCTTGCTCCAGCACCTTCTGTTCTAACATCTTTACCCTCTTATCCTCTGCAAAACCAACATTATGAAATCAATTTACTTGTAATACTTCATTTATATGAAAGAGGGAGTAATGATTTGCGATTGATAACAAAAGTAGAACTCTACCTTCAGGACCACCTCTACTACTGCCGGATAAGCACCTCGAAGACGACTTCAGTTGGCTGGCAGAAGCACCCATCTCGAAGACTCTCCCCTTCTTGTCAATTTCGCCTGCAGCCTGAAGGAAGATACTCTCGTTATCGGAATAAGAGGACGACGGGTCACTCTGAATCTGTGAGTCTCTCTCCTGTGTCAGCTGTTGATAGGTCTCCTACAAGCACAAAAATACAACACAAATAATGCATATAAAATGAAAGAAATATACTATTGTTTGAAGCAAATAATAAATATAACTAATATCTAACCGCGAACTACTGGGACTTAGCGTTAATCCAGCGCTTGCCTTGTCCCTCAACCGCCTGGCTATGGGTCCGCTCAAAGGTGGTCCAAGAAATCAAATCTTCAGGAACTTCCCCAGACGCTGCCTGCAAACACAAATGATAACCATTCATTAATTATTTATTAAGTACAAAATATTGAAAGCTGAAGTAGAAAATAGCGTATACTTACAATCTTTCGTCAATGCTCACTAACTGGAATGCAGCCGCCAGCATATGACGGTCCATCCATGTGGGACCTATTTAATTTATTTTGTTCACTTTGCTTCAAAAATCTTTCGTCAGTCGCCCATTTTTCAAATAACTGGCCTACAACCTCAGGCTGAATCCAATTTTTTTTCCTTTTTCATTCCTCAATTTATATAATTTATCAGACAGCCACTTGCTTCCCTTGAAGTTATAAGCTTTCTTTAAATTATTCACATGCTCGGGCAACCAGCTAAACTTTCCCTGAAAAACAATACTAAAACAATTAGTGCTCTAAATTATACAAGTAGTTAATCAGTTTGTATTTTGATGAGAATAATAAATTAATAACCATACATCACATAACTTACCAAGAACTTACTAAACCAAGTATCTCGCTAGCTCTGAGGGATCAATGTCCATGTGGCCCAAGGTTGATCAAAATTACGAAATATTTGCTCGCCGATGAAATCCGCCACCGGCTTATGAGGATGAAACCTGAAAACAAAGAGAATGTTGCAAATAGTAGCATACAAACTAAAGGTAAAAAATCATAACATTACATAACTTACTCGGTGCTCCCTACAGGACAGATCCACATCTTCCCTGTCGCAGGATCAATGGATCCCCAGGCTGGGTCGTCAGAGGAACTAGCTCCCCCACCCTGGCGATGCAGTGTACTAAAGGAAGAAGTATATTGCAAAATGTTAGAACTTAGATGCTTAAGAAAATATATTTAAATCAGTCAGAAATCATAAATTGAACCTGCCCTGTCTGCTGGTGTGGATATGTATAAGTGAAAGGCTCACCTATACCGCCCATAACAGAGTCAGTAGTAGGCGGTGAAGATGAAAAATAAAGAGGCGGAAGCTCCGGCGAAGAGCTAAGCCCTCTGACTACAGAGGGGGTAGATGATGTCGGCTTACCCCCTCTGATAGGACGGGCCCGGCCACTACCTCTACTATATCCACTACCTGAATGGCCTCCTGGATGCTTCATCTCTGAACACTTATAAACATGATGTCAAAATATATATAAACAAGAGAAATTTACTTAATACAATAATGACTAAGCAATGGAATATCAAATATAACATATCGTCATAAACCAAAACAACTAACTTAAATCAATCGGATGATTACTGTTCTTCCTTTGACGTCTCATAATCGTCAAATTCAGATTCAGTAGTGGAGTAACCCGCTTGTTCCTCATCGTCTGATTCCTCATTCTCAATTTGGATAGGAATCAGCTCTAAGTTTCCAGTGGAATCAAAGAGATTGCAAGGTACATCGTCCTCGACATTACTTACGGCAAGTACATGTTCCACATCCGCTTGGAAAGGTTCAGTCATATCATCATTCGTTTCTGACTCTTTTAAAGTAGGTATAATATTTCGTGCTTTGGTTTTGATAACTCCCACCCACTCTTGACGGGATGTAGGGTAATATGTAAAATAAACTTGTTCTGCCTGTTGAGCAAGAATGAATGGGTCATAACTAACTGCATATCTCCGTGACCAATCGATCTCAACATTTCCATATTTGTCCACCTTTGTACCACGCGGACTGTTATCAAACCACTCACATTTAAATAGAATCACTGACTTGTCCCACTTGTAATCCAACTGAATTATATCAATTAACTTGCCGTAGTAGTCACACTCGACTCCGTCAACTTGGCCACCTCGAAAACATACACCGTAATTGCAAGTTTCTGTATTCCCGTTCGCTTTAACAGTTGCAAACCGATACCCATTGATTACATATTTTTTGATCCTGGTAACAACTGTTGCAGACCCGTAAGCTAAATTCCATACAACATCATGGAGATCTGACGCAGAAGTTGAACTCCATATTTTTTGCGCGAAGTTGTATCGTAACCAATGAGGAAATTTATCCTTCATGAATTCATCGAGGTCGGAATCCGAGATCAAAGGATTTGTTGATCGAACCCATTGTGAGAAATATCTGTAACAAAAAGAAAGAAATTAATACTTTAATACTTACCGTAGCAGTTACTGAAAAGCTGAAATCTTACTTTAAGTACGGGGCGGCCTCTTCACAGTTGTTTAGAATGTACCACTCCGCTACTTTCTTATCGCTTCCTTCCAGAGTTGACCTACAATTTGTTCGAATGACCCGACCAGGATAATTAAATATTGATATTTGACCACTCGTTTCACCGCCATCATCATTGCGAGGTACCCCCCTCCATCTTGATATAACTTCAGGGGGATAATAGTATGAGGCAAATTTGGTGGCCTCCTCGACCAGATACGCTTCAGCAATAGATCCTTCAACGTATCTTGTATTTTTGATCTTATATTTCAGTGTGCGTAAAAACCTACAACGAACAATTAGAGGGTATTTATAACCTATGTCTCAATGTGTTTGAACTAATCACAGCGAAAACAAATATATATTACCTTTCAAACGGATACATTCACCTATATTGTTGCGGACCTCCTACCTTTGCTTCGTACGCCAGGTGAACGGGCAAATGTTCCATTGAGTCAAAGAAGCTAGGAGGAAACACCATCTCTAACTTGCATAGCATTTTTGGCACGCTCTCCTCCAACTGTCGTAACTTATCGACATTAAGTTCAGAAGCACAAATTGTTGTAAAGAAGAAGGAAAACTCTGTCAGAATATCTAATACATGCTTCGGTAGTGCCTTGAAGGCCCACAGCAATAATCTCTAAAAGAAAACGTGACAATCATGACTCTTCATATCGCGTAACTTCACCTCGTTCAAGTCCACACATCTTGAGAAATTTGATGCATAACCGTCCGGTAGATTCACACTATTAACCCACTTCAACAATTCTATATTCTGCTCTTTGTTCAAGGTGTACAGCGCCCTAGGTTTGGAAATCCGGCCCGTGGCAGTCTCTATTAAATGCAAAGAAGGTCTTCTGCAAATATGTTGTATGTCAAGTCTTGCATTGACTGTATCCTTTGTCTTACCCTTGGTGTCCATAACGGTGTACAGAATATTGCAAAACACATTCTTCTCAATATGCATGACGTCGAGGTTGTGTCTTAACAATTGATCTTTCCAATATGGTAGCTCCCAAAAGATGCTGCGTTTGATCCAATGATGATGAACGCCATATCCCTCAGGCTCACTGGAAGCAGCTCCTTCTTCAATACTTTGAATGTCCTTCACCCTCTCCCATATTTCTTGCCCACTTAAACGACGAGGTTTAGCTGATCGTTCAACCACATTCCGACTGAAGTCTTTTTTGTTTCTCCTAAACGGATGATCGAGGGGTAGGAATCGCCGATGACTGTCAAACCAAGATACCTTGCGACTATTTGGCAAGCTAAACCCCACGTTCTGTTCCATACATATAGGACATGCAAGCTTCCCCGACGTTTGCCATCCACTCAACATCCCATATGCAGGGAAATCATTGATTGTCCACATTAAGGCAGCCTGCAAGATGAAGTTCTGACTCAATAATACATCGTACGTAAGAACCCTTTCACTCCACAACATCTTCAACTCGTCTATCAGAGGCCTGAGGTACACATCTATTTTCTTTTTTGGGTTGGATGGCCTAGGGATTAACGCGTTGAGGAACAAAAACTCTCTTCTCATACACATGGAAGGTGGGAGGTTATACGGAGTCACAATCACCGGCCAACTAGAATAAATCCTACCCGTTTGGTTGAAAGGAGCGAACCCATCTGAACATAAACCAAGACGAACATTACGGGGATCGGCTGCAAATGAAGGATTCGCCTCGTCAAATTTTAGCCAAGCTTCGGCATCAGATGGATGCGTCACAAATTTTTCATCCCTGTGATGCTCCCGATGCCATCTCATGTGAGCAGCTGTTTGTTGTGATGAATACAATCTCTGAAATCTAGGCACGAGGGGAAGGTACCATATCTTACTTAATGGTTGAGTGGTTGTTTTCCCTTTAATCTTCTTGTACCTATCATGTTCACAGAATTTACAAGTAGTCCACTCAGCATCATCCTTGTAATAGAGCATACATCTGTTGGGGCAGCAATGGATTCTTTCACAACTAAGCCCGAGCTCTTTCACCTTTTTCTTTGCTTGGTAAAAATCTTTCGGCAAATTATTGTCATTGGGAGCAACCTTATTCATGATCTGCATCATTTCATTCTAATTCTTCTCGCTCATATGGTGATCAGTCTTCAAGCTTAATGTTGCTAGGGTAGCCGATAGCGATGAATATTCACTATTTTCAATGTGTTCACAACCTTCCCATAAAGGACGTTGCGCATCTTGAAGCATTTGATAGAACCTAACGGCCTCCGGATTAGGCTCCTCTCCCATGTATGATGGTTGATTATGTGTACTGGTCTCCTCTTCCATGTGTGAAGGTCCAGCATGAGTCACGGGATCAAAATATTAGCTGATCGACGGTCCCGCAGCATCCATGACCAACTGCTGATATTGATTAAGGTTGGTTCGATGAGTACTGTCTCCGTAATAACCGCTCGGTGTCTGTTGGACTTCCCCGTGATGTACCCAACATTCATAATCCCTCATGAATCCTTTTCTACACAAATGGATTCTGACCGTTCCCACGTCATGAAATTCAAAACACCTGCATCTCGCACACGGACAACTGATCGAGGCACTCGAATTAGTTATGTGCGCTAAGGCAAATTGGACGAACTCTTCCAAACCGTCTAAGAATACTCGAGTAAGTCGTTTTTTCTGAGTTAGACGATTGTACATCCAACTCCTATCACGATCACCTTCCATACTTCCCCAACCCAACCCTGCACAGACACTTATTGAAACATAATACAATAATACTAACTATTTCAACTAACTTAAGTGACAAATACAGCTCGTCGCTTATACCAACCAATTGCCACTTAATCCACTTAATCAAGAAAGCGGCAAACAAACACATGCAGTGAACAAAGAACAGATCCCATCCTGCAACCAGAGAATGGGGATAGTACACTAGAAGATGGGGAGATACAAGTTGACAGGTCAAACAAAGAATGACGAAGTACGATTGAAAATGGGGACATATAACAAATCTTTTTTTTTTTGTAATTTATTGTATTGTTCATTCATATATATAATAAATTCATTAAAATTTATTGTTATTTCACATATGCAATAATTTCATACATTTTTTGTGTTCTAATATATAAATTAAAAATTATTATTAACTGTTATTTCACATATTAATGATTTTGAAGTTAAGAACTATAAATAAAAATTTAATAACTAATACTTTTTAATAAAAGGAAAATTACATTGACGTCTTAAACAAAAAACAAAAAATGATCTATGAAAATCTCACAATTATATTTAAGTCTTATGAAATTTTTTTATAATGAATTCTAAGTATTGACTTATCAGTATACGCCCTTAAAAGTTATTGCTATATTTCCTATATGTAATATCTTCCTACTTTTTTGTATTCAAATATGTAAATTAAAAATTGTTATTAATTGTTATTTCCCATATTAATGATCTTGAAGTTAACAATTATAAATAAAAATTTTCAATTGTCTCAATTAAAAAATTAAATTCAAACCACATAATTCTAATAAATTGTAGACAATATAATTTTAATATGATTAAAAAATAATTCTAATTGCCCTAGTGTATTTGGATCTAAAAACTACAAATAATCAAATAACTGAATAAAAAAGTTAGTTAAAATTTGTTAAATGGGATAAATGTATTTTTCTCTCTCAAAATATATCCTTATTTACTAGGATCATGGGTCACAAAAAATAAATGAGAAAACAGATATAAAAAAAAGTGAGAAAAAAATAAATTTAAATTTTCAACATATTCATAATAAAATTAATAAAAAGGATATCATCTATTCTAAAACATGTAACTCATACACAAGTTATAACCAATACATATAACAGTGTTTGTTTATTGACCATGAGTATTAATAATATTATGATACAAGGAAAGAATAATAAAGAGAAAATTATCCAATAATTTACATAATTTTTTTCTAACAATATAAATTTAAAAAGAATTAACAAATGCTTCCTAAGTTATTTTTTATAATATTGTCTTTTACACTTTTTTTCCTTAAAAAAATGTAGAGCATTAAACTAATTCAGTGCCTTCTACGTCTTTGGAAAGAAAATAGAGATGTAAAAAAAAACCTAATTGTAAAATCAGTCATATTGAAATTACTATCAAATAAATAAAATCAAGATTTCAAGATCTTCCATTAATATTATCATTTCAGATAAAAAAGAATTAGCAATAAACAAAGTCTAAATTTGCAGAAGAAAAAGACCATACCAGTTGAAGAAACAACCTAGGTTGAGAACGAAAAAGTATGCCGGAGTAAGATGAGATCGGCGGCGGCAGTTATCTTGTGGCGGAGCTTAGATGGCGCAACCTGCAAACCAAGAGAGGAAGAAGAGCAAAATGAAGGAAGGGAGATGACGGGGAATGAACACAAAGGGGGAGGGGGGGAAGAGCAAAATTATCCCACCGACAATTTTGCGGCGGAAAACACTTTTCCGCCGCAAAATTGCGGCGGAAAGGTGTTTCCGCCGCAAACTTTTGCGGCGGAGCAAACTGTTCCGCCGCAAATTTATGAGAATTGCGACGGGAGGGCGTTTTCCTTCGCAATTTTGCGACGGATTATTATTCCGCCGCAAATTCCGCCTCAAATTTCATGATTTCTAGTAGTGTTAGATCCAATGCTATCTTATATATATATATATATAGACATATCTTGTAGCAAGGTTATTGTATCATATTTTGTATCTACCTATACACATGCTTACAGCAAACCTTTTACCTTTATTTTTATTTGTATTTATTTATTTATCTATTTTTTTTCTCCTCTTCCACATAATAATATACATATTTATACTATCAATCAAGAAAGCATCGCACAGTAACTCCCTTTCCTTCTTTTCATGCGCAAAGAATCAAGCACCAAATATACTTATACACACACACAAACCAGCGGCTTCTTCTTCTTCTTCCTAGATCTATATTTGTTCAGCTTACACACAAAATGATACTCATGCAGCAAAAATGCATTAGAGACTATTCCTTCCTCTTCCTTGAGTTTATATGCATATATATATATCCATTTGAACTCACACACACATTTCACTTTTCTCTCTCACACATCTATATACATTTATGCAGAGAGCAAAGTCAGCGACCACACACACATACAGCACACTCAACCTTTCCTTCTTCCTTTTCATCTCCTCTTCCCTTCCTTGCGCATGCATTCACTCAGCAATAAAGAAGAATCATGAACACTCGCACACCCAGGCACTATATATGATAACATGCAGCAAGAGAAAGGCCATGAACCCAATGATCAAAGGAAATATCACGGCAAACAGATACAAGAACTCTTCTCTTCAATCAACAACAGCAACTATATATATATATATATATATTCATGTTATCATCCTTCCTTCTTCTTCTTTGAGTTTATATTTTCTTTCTTCTTCCCAGACTCACACAGCAAGAAACCGAAACACACACACAATAAAGGAAAAACATTATCACACAGATTCTATCTATGTAGCTCATGACAGATTATCAGAGAAAACAAACACGCCTCAGATCCTTGTACAATAGCCGAGCATACAGCAAACTAACGAGCACCAACAACCATGGCATGCTTACATTAACGGCCAAGAAGAATAGAAGAAAAATGAAGATAGAAGTCTTACAAGGTTGCTGAATGCTTCTCTGTTCCTCGGTGGCTGAAATAGAGCACTCGCACAGCCTCTCTCTCTCCCCTTCCACATCTCTCACTCTCTGAATTTTTTTTTCTGTTTTCCGACGTGAAAAACAGAGCTGTTGAGGAAGCGCAATATAGAGTGTAACCGATTATATTAGAAAATTACCCAACTAGAAAACAAAGTTTCTAGACGTAATTTAATAATATAATAAGCACCAACTACTATATTTAAATGCAACTAATAAATAATAAATCGGACAAATATAAGAGAAATATCAGATCCTAAATTCACTCCAAATAATTTACAAGTGAAATACTACAAAAGAGGAAGATATACAAATGCCTTAAGAGACAATTGTGGGGTGAGGAATAAGGGAGGGGGAGGCACTCTATTTATACTAAAACCTCCCCCCTTCAAACCCAAAACCCACCGATGTGGGACTTGCCAAAACTCACAAATCTCCACCTTGGCAAGATCTCACAGTCTCAATTTCTCCTATTTACAAATTCTAATTGTAACTTCTATTCAAAACACCATGTTCAACAATGTTGATCAAATCCAAACAATGTTGAAATTTAATAGAAGTCACCACCTTTGTCAACATATCAGCAGGATTGTCATCTGTTCGTATCTTCTGTATTGTGACTCCACCTTCTTCCAAAATTTCTCTTACAAAATGATATCGGACGTCAATATGCTTCGTTCTTGCATGGTAGACTTGGTTCTTTGCTAACTGAATAGCACTCTGGCTATCACAAAATACTGTGATGCTTTCCTGACCAACACCAAGCTCTCCAAGCAACCCCTGAAGCCAAATCGCCTCCTTTACAGCTTCTGTAATCGCCATATACTCTGCCTCTGTTGTAGACAAAGCTACCGTTGACTGTAAAGTTGACTTCCAACTAACTGGTGCACCTGCGAGAGTGAATACAAAACCAGTAGTTGACCTTCTTTTGTCCAAATCACCTGCAAAATCTGAGTCACAGTACCCAACTAGACATTGATCAACACCCTGCTGAAAGACCAATCCAACATCTACAGTATTACAAATATACCGTAGAATCCATTTCACAGCTTGCCAATGCTCCATTCCGGGATCATGCATATACCTACTCACCACTCCAACTGCCTGTGAAATGTCTGGTCTCGTACAAACCATAGCATACATCAAGCTACCAACAGCATTCGCATATGGCACCCTTGACATATATGCTCGTTCATCTTCATCCTTCGGCGACATGTCAGCATTAAGCTTAAAATGTGGGGCAAGTGGGATGCTAACCGTCCTGGTTTCTTCATTCATACCGAAACGATGTAGCACCTTCTTCAAATACTCCTTTTGAGATAAGAAGAGCTTCTTCGATTGTCTATCTCTTGTTATCTCCATGCCAAGTATCTTCCTTGCCTCACCTAAATCCTTCATCTCGAACTCCTTCTTCAGTTGATCCTTAAGCTTCTCAATCTCTGCTTGATTTCTTGAAGCAATCAACATATCATCAACATACAAAAGGAGATAGATAAAAGATCCATCTTCAAGCTTCCGCAAATACACACAATGATCGTATTTGCTTCTCCTGTACTTGTGCCGCAACATAAACTTGTCAAACCGTTTATACCATTGCCTCGAAGACTGCTTCAATCCGTATAACGATTTTTCAAGTTTACATACCATATTCTCCTTTCCAGCAACTTTGAATCCTTCAGGCTGAGTCATATAGATTTCCTCCTCCAAGTCTCCATTTAGAAATGCAGTTTTAACATCCATCTGAACTAGTTCCAAATCCAACTGTGCTACCAAAGCCAACAGAATTCTAATGGAGGAATGTTTTACAACTGGAGAAAATACCTCATTGTAATCAATTCCTTCCTTCTGAGCATAGCCTTTAGCTACCAGTCTTGCTTTGTAACGCACATCACCTTGGTTAGGAAATCCTTCTTTCTTCGCATACACCCATTTGCAACCAATTGCCTTCTTACCCTTTGGGAGTTTGGCCAATCTCCACGTTCCATTCTGATGAAGGGACTGCATTTCTTCATTCATAGCATTCATCCACTCTTCCTTTTCTAAGCTCCGGACAGCCCATTTATAAGTTGAAGGAATGCCATCAGTTGCAATTGAAGTTGCACAAGCCACCATATCCATAAAGCGAGTAGGTTTTCTTACTATTCGTCGTGGCCTGCCGGTTGCGATTGATTCTTGTTGTTGTTGAGGTTCCTGGGTTGAAACCTCCCTTTCAACTGGCTCATCTTCTACAGGAAAGTCTTCTCTCATTTCCCTATCCTTTCTCTGAACTGGGAAAATCAACTCTCCTTCAAACTCCACCTGCTTCGAAGCACCATCGGTCTGTGTGGTATCTCCAGATGTTACCGGCTTCATAATAGTAGTCTCATCAAAAGTAACATCCCTGCTAAACACAACCTTCTCCGTCTCTGGACACCATAAACGATATCCTTTGACTCCAGAAGTGATCCCCAAGAAAATAGCTTTCTTTGCTCTAGGATCCAATTTTGATTCTTTCACATGATAGTATGCAGTTGAGCCAAACACATGTAAAGAATCATAATCATTAGCAGGCTTACCATACCATTGTTCCAATGGTGTTTTACCATCAATAGCAGCAGATGGTAGACGATTAATGAGATGGCTCGCATACGTAACTGCCTCAGCCCAAAATTCTTTGCCCAAGCCAGCATTGGACAACATACACCGAACCTTCTCCAGCAAAGTCCGATTCATGCGTTCTGCCACCCCATTCTGCTGTGGTGTATTTCTTACGGTGAAGTGTCTGACGATGCCATTATCTTCACAAACCTTCTGGAAAGGATCATTCTTGTACTCTCCACCATTGTCTGTGCGAAGACATTTGATCTTCCTGCCTATTTGTGCTTCTATCATCGTCTTCCATTTGAGAAAAATTCCCAAAACTTCATCTTTGGTCTTCATCGTATACACCCAAACTCTTCGAGAAAAGTCATCAACAAAGGTTACAAAATAATGCTTACCTCCCAATGAAGCTGTTTTGGAAGGACCCCAAACATCAGAGTGTACATAATCCAAAATACCTTCAGTATTGTGAATAGCTGTACCGAACTTAACCCTTGTGTGTTTCCCCTTTACGCAATGCTCACAAAAGTCCATGACGCAATGTTTCAATCCTTTCAATAATCCTTGACTTGTTAAAGTGTTCAAGGATTTTCCTCCAGCATGTCCCAAGCGCATATGCCACAACCTGGTTGCTTCTGCATCCTTCTCACTACTGGATGTTACTGCTGCCGTCCCAATAACTGTACTCCCATGATAGTGGTACGTGTTATTGTTCTTCCGAATACCCTTCATCACCACCAGTGCACCAGAGAATATCTTCATTACTCCATTTTCTGCAGTGATCTTGAACCCTTTTGAGTCTAGAGTCCCCACAGAAATGAGATTTTTTTTCAAGTCTGGTACGTACCGAACATCTGTTAATGTTCTGATCAATCCATCATGGTTCCTTAATTTGATTGAACCAATACCATATGCGGTAAGAGAAGAGTTATCTGCTGTGTGAACAATTCCACACTCTGCTTCTTCAAAATCAGTGAACCAGTCTCTGTTAGGACACATATGATGGCTGCAGGCTGAGTCCAATAACCATTCATCTGATGGTTTTGATGACGTTGTTGTAGCCAGTGAGAAATCTGAATTCTCATCATCACAATCAGCTACATTTGAGTCCATATCGGCCTTCACATCTCCAGGTTTGGCTTTGTTCTTCAGCTTCGGACAGTCCTTCTTCCAGTGTCCCTTTTCTCGACAAAAGGCACACTCATCTTTGCTGGGTCTAGACCTTGACTTGGATCTCCCTTTCTTTGATCTCTTCTTCTCCTCAGTACGTCCTCTAACCACTAGAGCCTCTGCCTCTCCACCTTTTTGTTTCTCTTTCCTTCTTTGTTCATGGCTGTACAAAGAAGAACAAACTTCTTCCAGAGAAACTTTCTGCTTACCGTGAAGTAGCGTAGTTTCCAGGTGCTCGTACTCATCGGGAAGTGATCCCAACAACATCAGGGCCAGATCTTCATCTTCAAAAGTCACGTCCAAATTCTGCAAATCCGTCACCAACTTGTTGAAGCTAGTGATATGCTCATTCATTGTGGTACCAGGAACGTAAGTGAAGCGAAACAGCCTTTTCTTCATGTAGAGTTTATTCTGACAGTTTTTCTTCAAGAACTTGTCCTCCAGTGCCTTCCACAGTCTACATGCAGAAGTTTCCTTTGTGTATGGATACTTCTGGTCTCTTGAAAGGTACGATCTAATAGTACCACAAGCAACACGATTCACGACCCTCCATTCTTCTTCCTCCATTTTATCTGGTTTTTTCTCCTCAAGGGCAAAGTCTAGTCCTTGTTGAAAAAGGACATCCAGAACCTCGCCTTGCCACATGCCAAAATGCCCAGATCCGTCAAAAATTTCAACTGCAAACTTCGCATTTGACACTATTCTGGTCAAATACGATGATGAGAACGACGAACCGCTAACATCTGCTGTGGACACATCACTCCTTTTGTCCGCCATTTCTGCTCCAAAAAATTATTTAATAGTTGCCAAAACAAAAGCTCAAAAGTAATTCTTTTCTGATGTGGAAGCTCAGACTAAGCTGCAACCACAGAGCATACTCAGACAGAACCTCGGCTCTGATACCAATTGTTGAGGAAGCGCAATATAGAGTGTAACCGATTATATTAGAAAATTACCCAACTAGAAAACAAAGTTTCTAGACGTAATTTAATAATATAATAAGCACCAACTACTATATTTAAATGCAACTAATAAATAATAAATCGGACAAATATAAGAGAAATATCAGATCCTAAATTCACTCCAAATAATTTACAAGTGAAATACTACAAAAGAGGAAGATATACAAATGCCTTAAGAGACAATTGTGGGGTGAGGAATAAGGGAGGGGGAGGCACTCTATTTATACTAAAACCTCCCCCCTTCAAACCCAAAACCCACCGATGTGGGACTTGCCAAAACTCACAAGAGCCAGCGATGAGCCTCACCACACTCTCGGTTTCTCTCTTCTCAGCTCTCTTTCTCGACTCTCACTCTTTCTTTTTTTTTTTCGGTGAGCAATAGAAAATGATTGGGGGGACGAAGAGGGCTGTCATATATAGAAGGAGGGAAGGTCCAACGGCTTACCGACGAGGGGCTCGAGATGATGAAATGGCAGAGAAAGGGTATGGTGTTCTTTGTATTTTCTGAATTTCCGTGTATGAGAAGAAGGTCAACGACATTGCGTGAACAGTGGGAGAGCTGAAAGCAACAATCTGGACGTGTTGCAGGCTTTAGTTTCTGGTCTGTTTCTGCGTCTTTTACGTATCTACTGAGAGAAGGAAAAGAAAAGAAATCTTTTTGCTAATGATCCATGTTCCTCACGTTTTGGGCCAAGGTTGAGTGAATATTTGTTCCGTGGCTTTATGGTTTTCTGCTTCTTCATGTTTTTTTTCCTATTATTTAAGATAACTCAAGCCAAGTTTTCTTTTTATTTATTTATTTTATTATATTTGGCTTTATAATTATTTTTCTTTAATTCCCAAAAATCTAAATTTTGGGATGTTACAGTACATGTGTCAGATGGTATAATTAATCTTTGGAGAAGAAAACAAAATGAATATTTGATAGCCATGTTTTCGAATCTCTTGTTCCATCTCAGCAAACATGATTAGAAGACGCCGAAATTAATTTGGCAATCACCACTGTATACTGTAGTCCATGTGATATGCGCACTATTATTAAATTTCTTTCTAACAAAATAATAATAATAATAATAATAATAATAATAATACACTGTTCTACCGATAATTCATAATATATATATATATATATATATATATATATATATATATATATAATGAATGTGAAATAACTAAGTATAATATTGCCTACATGTTAATGTGATTTTTTTTTTGTCATGTTAATGTTGCAAGTCTTATGGCAAACCACATGACAATTCCAAAAAGGTGGGCCATAACTCACATGCTTCCGCTCCCCATTATGGCAAATCCTTCATTCAATTCATGTATGTGGAAGAGTTGGTGTTTAAAAAAAAAATTGTTTTTGCCGACATGATAAGGATGGAATCATGATTCATGGGTGTTCTGTTGGCTTCATATATATTATTTTATATTGGCTTCATATATATTATTTTATATATATTATAATATAATATTAAAAAAAACAGTGGGTTCATTCGTATGTTTTTGAACACATTGATCTTATTACTATAAAAAAAAAATAAATAAAAAAATATTGGCCCTTTTTCTTAAGTATTTCGGTTATATGGCACAAATCATATTGTAATTGTCTCTTCATTATTTTAATTATTTTCGTGTATAGTGGAGATCAATTAATTATACAAATGAAGTAGGTGCATCGCATTATTATTGCTCTACTTTACATACTATTGTTTGGCCCACATATTTTTAAATAATATAATCATATATGTATGTGTCTAGTCTTTTTCTTTTTGCTACAATATGCGTTGGAATGCAAAAGAACGGTGTTAATAGGTCATACCATGTGAATTTAGTGAAAGAATGCTTTTATTGAATTTTTGGTTCTAATAGCCAAAATATTTGACTTTTATAAATTTCAATGATCAAGTTATATTATCGGGGCAGTAGCATGATATTAGGTTGGCTGTACCTGCCGACAAATTAAACAGAATGATTTCATTTTTATATAATCATTTTTATATTATATATTTTTATGATTTCAGCATATTTGTTTTAGAATAGTAACTTCTATATATTTATTCTATGGACACATGAAATTATTACATGAGCGTACATGAAGCAGTCATATTCCTTTACCACGCCTTCCCTTGTTAAAAGTTGTATATGTGACTGAACTTGCCGACAATATATTAAAAAAAAAAGGGGAGAAGAAGATGTTATAGCTACTGACAATCAAGTCAGTGGGTTTTTATTATGCTTATATAATTTATATTTATCCTGATGAAAAATTGTTAAAGGCCATATGTATCATAACATCAAAATGTCATTGAAATATGAGGCATAAATTGGCCTAAAACTATGAGAGACAAAAATTGGCTTGAGACCATAAAGAGGAAAATTAGCCTGAAGCCAAGAGGCAAATTTGCCTGAAGCCAAAAGACAAGTTATGAAACATGGCTTGATCCATAAATTTTTTTTTAATGCCATCAGTTGTATAAAAGGCCTCAAAAATTGTATATTTGACATTAAATACTCACTCAAATTATGAGACAAGGGATTGTATGATCATGATTGTAATTATAAATAAATATATCCAATTTGCTATTGCAGTAGCAATATTGTGATAAAATCAAGAAATATTGTGGATTAATTTCTTGTCATGATCAAATAGATCAGTGAGTTATAGATCATGAATTTTATCCAATTTCATTTTCAAAAGTGAATGAAGTAATAAATAAATTTGTAATTATGGAAATATGGTTGTAATTGTGGTGGTTCAAATTCTCACTTAAGGTGGAGAAATATTATTAATAAGAACCACAAAAGGAAAATTGGCATAAAAATATAATGTTTGCCAAATGCTGCCAATGAGATATTAAAAGTGGCAATGAGGTACAAAGAAATATGACAATATCTATTTTGAACCAAGGCTCATAAGAAATAAACAAGCCCATAAGGTAATTTGATGCTTACTTTTTGTTATTATTGATATTTAAATTTATTGTGATCACACATCATATATTTATTACTATAAGAATTATCTGCTGAAAATTTTTCATGTGTGATTTCAAATTATTTTAAACATGAATATCTTTTATGTAGTGAAATATAAATATATTTTGCATAAATTGAAGTATATTATTAATAAATAATGAGATTATTTTGTGATGCAATATCATATGATAGTTCTTGAAGAACATGAAAGAAGATTGATAGAGTTTATCAAAAACTAATATAGATTTTCTTTTCAAGATTTAAAGGGTTTGAAATTAATTTTAAAATTCAAATATAAAGAAATTATGTTTATAACTCACACATGAGAGGGAGATTTGTTAGAAAGCAAGTGTAAGTTAGAATACAAGTGTAAGCTTTTTCAAGCATTTTATTCTTTGAAATATATAGTACTTGATCATTAAAGTGAAAGAAAGTTATTGGCTTACTATATATTGATTTGTCTTTAAAATATAAATATTATGCAAGAAGGAGATTATTAAATCACAGTAATTTATACGGAATAGATTATTTTGATAATTTTGGTGATTTTGTATTAAGATGATTAAATATATGAAATCCATGCATACATGTCAAGTATTTTTAATAGACTCACACTTGAGGGAGAGATTGATATATATAATACAAGTAAGGGCGGATACAGAGGGGGCTAGGGTGGGCCCCCGCCCCCCTAAAAAAAAATACTATATAATGGAAATGAGTATGACATCATATATACTTTTATATAAGAAATGATCCCAACTTGATTTTCAAACCCTCACACCAAGCCACGAGTTCCAAAAAAAGTCATACAGTCATGCAGTAAGGGAGTCCACCAATTATAATTAATTCATGCACTAAAGGTTGCATGGTTATATATATAAAAGAAAAAAAATTTGAACAGTCGGCACACATTACACTAGATGTTAAAAACCCTTCCAGCCTCCTGTTTCTTAATTCATTCTATGACTCCTCGCATAGTCGCCACAATCACAGAAGATTAGAAGAAACAATTCAATAGTCGCACGGTCACACTCGCACAAAAGATTAGGGATTTATCTTTAGGGAAGTGAAATATATAGTTTATCTTTCTAGTCTCTCATATTTAGTTGGATGAAATTTGTTTTATGAAAAATTAGGGATTTATTAAGGCTTCTAGATTATCTCTTTGTTTTTAATGGAATTAATGAGTCTTGTGTAAAAATTGTATAGTTTATATTTTTTTTTTGAGTGGTTGATTTGAGGAAAATAAAGTTAGGGTTTAATTAGAAAATTTGTGATTTATTATTTATGATATGGAGTTAGTAATATGAAATTTGCAAAATGAAATGTGTGATATGGAATTATTGACGAGTTTAAAGATATGAAAACACGTAGATTAAGAGTTAAGTGAAATTATCTTAATTTTGGTGGTAGATTTCTTTCAATTTTTTATATATTAGGTCTATATTTTTTTTCAAATTCTTTTATTATATTTTTTATTCTCGCCCCCCATCTTGAAAATTCCTGGCTCCGCCACTGAATACAAGTGTGAGTAAGTGTAAGTTAATTCTCCAAAAAAGGATGTCAGATTATGATTGAGTAAACCAGAAGTTTACTAATTGTATTGTTGGCATGACTTGTTTGATCATCTGAGTCATATATATAATGCAAATTATATTGACATCCATTGAAGAACCAGAAGAGTCTTCATAAATATGTTGCTTGTTCTCAAATAGAAATGATTATGAAATTATGACTGGTGATGGATCTCTGGAAATATATCAAACAGATTTATATGGGCCCATTGAAATGACATGTGAACCTTATAATTGAAAGATGTATCTATTAAAAAGTTACATGTGAGATTATTAGCTTGCAACCTGAAGTTTGCAGTGATGTTTGCAACCTGAAGTTTGCAACAATGTTTGAATATATTATGTGCGCAATTTTCAGATTGAATGATCCAAAAATCATGTATTAAAGCCTCCATAAATTGATATGAGAACAATGTTTATATGTTGGTATATTTGTAGCAATTATATTAGCCAACAAAATTCTCCCAGTAAAATTGGCTTTTGGTCAGAAGCCAGATTAATTCCATCTTAAAGGTTTGAATGTGCAATGTTTATTAATCCATCACGATGCACATAGATGGATATACAAATAAAGTTGAGATGGATGTTTTGTAAGGATCTCCTTCTTCTTGTTTGAAACAAAATAATGTTTCTACAAGATACTTATGGATTTAGGAGACGTATACTGCATAATTTGATGAGGGGGAAAAATTGAATAACTGGAAAAGAGAATACATGAAATGCATTATAACCATGAAATATATATCCTCAAATAAAGAAGTATGAACCAGAAGTTTATCAGGTTATGCATTCATGAAATATCTGCCAAATAGAATTACTGACTCATATGAGATTTATTCTCATATTCCAGCTAAAAATGCTCCAATACAAATTAGACATGCCTGAAACATGAAAATTATTTGGTTCCAAATAGTTATATTATGGAGCATATTATAAAGATGATCATGTTAAGGAGGTGACATAACTAATTGAAAAAACCTCAAGAGAGGTTCAGGTACCTGAATAATATTGATAAATTATGTCGAATTGGAAAAATGGAACCGAATAGATGAAGTTGTCGACAATAATTTTGAGAATGATATCACGTGGTCAAATGAGGATATTATAAGTCATAAGAAGATGACATAAAGATGATTGGTCAAGAGAATAAAGTAAAATTGAAAATGACGTAAATATAATGATAATTATGGACCAGAAGTCCAAAATTTGAGATATATGATTTTGTAGTGGAAACAATAATTTTGTATATCTGGCAGTTCATGAAAGAAAAATTATGCATTTATAAGATATTGTTATAGCCTATGTTATGGCTTATTAAATTATGAAGATTGGAACAGAATTTTCAGATGAATCCAAAAGTGCCAGAAGCATAAGTCCCTGAATGACTCAATATGCTAGAAGCATCAAATTCTCAAAAATAATTAATTAAATGAGTTCATATATAGCATGAAGCATTTATCATGCATGTGGTATTAATATCTGAATGAACATTTATACACATGTATATTTATGAAAAGATTTAGATGTATTTTATTATGATTTTACTTGAAAGATTTAGATCTTGCAGGTATACAATAAGACTGGGCATTTCTATTATTCCATAGCGAATAACAGAATACTTGATGATAGAAAGGATGATATGCTCAGAATAATATTGAAGCAATGTAGTCATCAGGGGGAGCAAGTCTGATGTAATCAAGAGGGGGAGACGATACACGCTGTACTCTTTTTCCTTTATCTAGGTTTTGCCTCACTGGGTTTTCCTAGAAATGTTTTTAATGAGGCAGCATTAAAAAGTGTATCAATGAATGATGTACTATTTTCTTTGGCTAGGTTTTTAACCCACTGGGTTTTTCCTAGTTAAAGTTTTTAACGAGGCACATTCATAATAAACATCCAAGGGGGAGTGCTTTGAATATATTTATTGTGTGGATGTTTATTGCATAGTAACCTTTGAAGGTCTATAAATATACCTTATGTAAACATTTGAAATACACTGGAATATGAATCTATTTCATCTCTCTATAATTCTCTTTGACTTCTTTCTAGAATTCATTCAGTTTTATAACAAAATTCACTTTATAAGCTTATACCATCAACTTTAATATTTTTTAATCAATTGGTTTAACATTAAAAAAAAGAAAAAAAAAACAGAAGGCCCAAGCTCTTATGTCTATCACCCATTAGCCTTGCCCATGGGCCTCACTTGTAAACCTTATTTTTCATTTTGAAGTTGATTATTAAAGTTAATATTTTGTTATAAAAAAAAGGGAAAACATTTTCTCATATTGTAGGAAAAACATTTTCTCATGTCACACATACATGAAATGGTGGGATCTACATATAGATATATAAATTCATATATCTACATATAGGTCCCACTATTTCATGTGTGTGTATGAATATTTTTTTTCTCATGCCCTAAAAAAAATAGTTTAGATTTTGAATATACAGAGTTACCCACACAGGTATGATTACCGGGGGGGGGGGTTACTTATTGGACCAACTATCCCAACTCCAATTTTCTGTTGATACTAAATGCTAATCTGTCATGCTTTATATCCCCAACAAGGGTTTCTTATTCATCCTCCTTTAATTCTCTCGATTCACACTCAGAACAAAAAGAAGACAAGCTACTGCAAGCTAAAACGACAAGCGGAAAAGAAGGTACTATATCATCTTCTCCACCACAAGAGTCGCTCCCTGAATCTGAAACGACAAGGAGAAATGAGGGCTCTAATAAAAAGTTTCTCATAGTGATGAAGATAATGGATAAGCAGGAAATGGGGAAGCTTTTACTAGGAGTTGCCATCTCCATGGGAGTGGCCTTTGCCCTCTCAACTAGTTCCCTCGTTCAAACCACTGAGATGAACATAGTCCCCACCTCACCCTCATTCGCCGTCAGCTTTGATCTGTAACGGCGTTCTTCTCCGTAAGACTGTCACCAAAATGTCCACTGTCATGCTGCTATTAGGATCTTCTTTGCTGATGTTGTCGTTTTTTTCTCTACTTGGGTTGTTCTTACCTTCATCCCTTAAATGGATCCCTATCCTCTGTTGGCTCGCTTCTCTCATCCCATTTGCCATGTATGGTTATTGGGTATACTTCCGACAAGATGAACAGGACCCTGAAAGAGGACAGTAAATACTCCATAACAGTATGCTGTTGCCACTTGCCAGCTATCATTTGGTTAGGCGACGACGAGAGCTTGTTGGGGTTGACGCAGAGCTTCTTAAGGTGGATGAGCTTGAAGCCTATGGTATCACTATTCTCATATTCCAATCATGTGAAATTATAGTACCTTTTAGGGACCACACGATACTTACTCTTTAAGAGCCTAGCTGTGCTTGCTTGCTAAACCTCATGTTTATTCGTCCGCTCCCTCCTTTTCCTTAATACTATGCCGTTTTGGCGCAAAAGCTAGTCCCTCTCTCTCTTTTTTTAAAAAAAATAGCAAAAGCTAGTCCCTCTCTCTCTCTCTTTTTTTTAAAAAAATATTTCAGGGTACTGACAAATAATAAAAAGATACTTTAGGACACTGACATGTACTAAAGAATCACTTTATGATCTTAAAAAATTATTTCAGAGTATTCTGATACATAAAAGATATTGAAAAAATATTTCATGATCTTGAAAAATTATTTTAGGATCTTGAAAAAATATCTTGACGTATATTTTTAGAGTCAGTCAGTACCCAAAATATTTCTTTTAAGATTCTAATATAATTTTTCAAAATCATGAAATATTTTTTCAATAACAGTCAATATCCTGAAATATCATTTTAGTACCAGTGAGTACCCTTAATGTATATTTTTAGAGTCAGTTAGTACCTGAAATATTTTTTTTTAAGATCCTAATATAATTTTTCAAGATCATAAAATATTTTCTCAGTAACAGTCAATATCCTGAAATATCATTTTAGTACTAGTCAGTATCATTTTAATATCAGTCAGTACTCTGAAATATTTTTTCAAGATCATAAAATATTTTTTTTAAGATCATAAAGTGATTTTTTAGTACAGGTCAGTATCCTAAATTATCTTTTTATTATTTGTCAGTACTCTGAAATATTGAAAAAAAAAAGGACCAACTTTTACGCCAAAACGGCGCAGTATGAAAGAAAAGGAGGGGATCAAACAAAACTAGCAGCAGACCTAAGCCAGTTCCGTTTATGTGGGACCTGCTTTTCTAATAAGGGATGTTTGGACCAATTTAAGGAATCAATAAAATTGCACCATCATAGAATATTATGTCTACTTGTACACATTTTTAAACGGGAAAATTTCATTCAAGGCCCAAGGTAGGAAAATATTGTTAAAAAAGGCCCTAAGATTAGTCAAATGTCAAAAAAAGCCCTAGGGCCTTTTCTGCTATTATTTCAAAAAGCGTTAACAACAACATCAGTACCCCGTTAACAATAAAATCAGTATGCGTTAACAACAAAATTAATACCCGTTAACAACTATGTTTTTCTGAAATAATACCAGAAAAAGCTCTAGGGCCTTTTTTTATATTTGATTTTTCTTAGGGCCTTTTTAACAATATTTTCTTATCTTAGACCCTGAATAGAATTTTCCTTTTTTAAACTTCAATGTCATAAATGCTCACGGGGAAAAAAAATTATTACTAAAAGTGCACCTTAGCCCTATATATATATATATTGTGTAAACAAAAGTTATAGAGAACTGTAACTTTATTAAGAGAAAAGACCATATGGCATTAAAGTCTTTTTACCCATATCTTAAAATCTCTGATGCAGTTAATGATTCAATTATTAGGGATTTATTAAAGTGATCTATATGATTTGAAAATTTTCTATTTCAGATATATGGGATTCGCTTTTAAAAATCCATTTTTTTAAAGTTAACATTGGATTAAAGAATAATTCTCAAGCCAAACTTACAATCAATTTATGGTCTACAATTAAAAGAGAGCAATATTATATTAACTAAAAATAAGATTGTCTGCTATATTGCTCCACCATCCTTAGCTTCACTAGGAATAGGAATACTTGCACGAATACATTTTAATTCAGGGAAAATTCTAAATAAAGTTGCTTGAAGTAAGTAAATTTTGAATCAGGTTGATAAATTCAATAAATCCTTAATTAAGTTATCGACTCAATTTAGAATTTTAAAATGTGGATAATATGACCTTACTACCATGTTTTTTCTCTCCTCTTGAAAAGGGTTTCAATGGTTTCAATGCTATGTTAGTGAAAAAATTGACTTGTGGGATATATCAAACTATATCAAAGATTTTCATTAACAGTTTTTTTTTTTAAAGTTCATTATTAACGTAAGAAAATCAAACCATATATATCACTCCAGTAAGAATTTTGTGGTTCTTAATGCATTTTTATTTTATTTTTATTGACAAAAAAAAATAACTCTGACTTCTTTCAATTGAAATAAAAAATATTAAAAAATAACTCTGACAATATTAAAATAAAAAATATTAATATCACAAAATATAACATATAAATCATAATAGGCAAGGCCTAGATTGCAATTCTTTTTTTTTTTAACAACAAATTGCAAGTCTTTAAATGATAATTAACAAAACAACGTAGCACAAATGTCCTAAAAATTGGTCAATTCAAATTTAAATTCCAATTATCAAGCAGAGAACTAAGAGCAAACATATTTACATAAATAAATAATTTTAATTGTCAAAAAGGTCAAATTCACTTTATAAGCTTATAGCATCAACTTTAATATTTTTTAAATCTTTTTTTTTTTTTTTTTTTTTGCTATTAAGAAGTTTAGGTGGGAGTAAACACCGGTAACTCACCAGGGTTAGGGCATGCCTCCAGGCTCAAAGAGTGTTTACAAAGGTACTTATAGATCGCCCATCAATAAGGCCCTCACATCGACCAGCGGGTATCGAACCTCCTCCCTTCTAGGGTGAAGGCCAATACCTTAGCCAACTGTGCCACTCCTCATTGACATTTTTTAAATCAATTGGTTTAACATTAAAAAAACGAAAAGGAAACAGGAGGCCCAAGCTCTTATGCCCATCACCTATGAGCCTCGCGCATTGGGTCTCACTTGTAAACCTTATTTTTCTTTTTGAAGCTGATTATTAAAGTTAAAATTTTTTTGTTAAAAAAAAAGAGTTTAGATTTTGAATATACCCAAAAAAAATATTTTGTTATGAAAAAAAGAGTTTAGATTTTGGATTAAAAAAAAATATTTTGTCATGAAAAAAAATAGTTTAGATTTTGAATATACACAGTTACACACACAAGTATGATAAAAAAAGGGGGGGGGTTTACTTATAGGAAACCCCCTTTTTTTATATACTAAATGCTTTATATCCCCAACTCTCCCAACTCTAATTTTCTGTTGATACTAAATGCTAATCTGTCATGCTTTATATCCCCAACTAGGGTTTCTTATTCATGGTCCTCTAATTCTCTCTATTCACACTCAGAAGGAAAAGAAGACAAGCTGCTGCAAGAAGGTACTATATCATCTTCTCCACCACAAGAGTCGCTCCCTGAATCTGAAACGACAAGGAGAAATGAGGGCTCTAGTAGTAAGTTTCTAAGTATGATGGAGAAAATGGATGAGCAGGATATGGCCTTTGTCCTCTCTGCTAGCTCACTCATTAAAGCCACTGAGATGAACATAGAATTACACCCAGAAAGTTGCGCCTCCCAAAAATTAACATCTTTCATGACCATATAATCCTCTCAGACCTGGAGGTTTAAAAGGCATCCCTGAATGGACCATGGTCGGCCTTTAAGGATTCGAGCGTAATCTTTGGAGTCTTAGAATCGGAAAAGAAAAATAAGTAGGTCATTATCGAAGTCGTGAACCTCCCTTTCATCATCCAACCTCCATCCCTTTTTTTTATCATTGAGTAACTGTTGGCACATTCAAGTTTTCCCTGTTATGATTTTCCCAACTAGAGTGCCCCCTTCTCCGCCACATCCCTCTCCATCTTCAAAACCACTTGTTTCATACTTCTGGAAATTAAACACTACCTTGTCCCACTTCTATAACTCCAACCACCACTAGAAAAACACTAACACTCAGAGGTAAACCCACAGACACAAAAGTAATAGACAGATAAAGGAAAGCACGTAACTAGAGTGATCGCCGTTCAGGAAAACGTTGATCGGAAAGGTTCACCAAGAAACACACGACACTCACAGGGAGAGAGAGAGGTTCCGCAACTGCAAAACCCCAACAGTAACTAAGAAAATAGGCAGGAAAGGATATTTCATTATTAGAGAACCACCTATAATTGACAAGATAAGCAACAGTATTGAATAAAAGAAGAAGAAAATGCCATAAAAAATGGAGAGAAGAAGAAGAGCACCTGTACCAAGGTTACGATCGTGCAGAGCGCTGTGAGTTGGGCTTTAATGAATTAAGGAGATAGGAAATCCATGAGGGGGAGAATTAGACTTTGACTCTCGTCAAAGAATATTCTTTTTTAAAAATAATATTTATTTTTTCTTTCTTTCTCTTCTCTTTCTTTTTATTTAGATATAGTTTATATTATTCAATGAACATACTCTCTCTCTCTCTGCGCATATTTTTTCCCCTTATTATTCTTATCAATATCATTTATCATTGTTAATTAATAAATTTTTAAAAAATTTAATAATATTTTTTTCCTTACCTACTAAACCTCAACTAAATCCTCTAAGTCCCAAAAATTAAGGATGTTACTATTTCCTTTCACACCTTTTTAAACTTAAATGTGTTATACACTTTTGGGGGGAAAAAAACTCTATTCTTAAAATTGCATCTTGACCCCATATATATTGTGGAAACATAAGTTATAGAGCACTGAAACAACTCTGCTAAGAGAAGAGAAGGGATGACATTAAAATCATTTTACCCATATCTTCAAATCTCAAATAAAGTTAATGATTCAATTAGGAATTTGTTAAATTTACCCATATAATTTGAAATTTTTCTATTTCAGCTGTATGAGATTCCCTTTTGAAAATCCATTTTTAAGTCAACGTTGGACTAATTAGTTGACTTTTTTTAAGAGATTAAGAAAACTAATTAAATTACTTTAGAGTATTTTTATTTTTATTTTTTTCTTTAAACTAATATATAATCTAAAAATACACAATATATGAAATGATAAAGTAATTTATTTAGCTTCCTTAATCTCTTAAAATAAAATCAACTATATCTTATAATTAAGACGAAGTTTCTCAAGTCATACTTACAATCAATTTATGGCCGACAATTAAAAAAAGAAGGACCAGAATTCTAGAAACAAGATGAAAAAGGAGATCAAATAAAAAAATATATCCATGTAGAGGATTGAAATGAAAACGCTCATTCTAGAAACCGGATGAAAAACAGATGAATTTTAAGATTCCTTTTTTGACCAGCGATGAGTCCAAGATTAGAACGTTCTTTTCCTCCTCTCACTAATGTGAGATATAAAAAATTAATTATTTATTTATAACAAGATGTGTGTATAGAAATTACTCATTTTAATTGTTTTTAATTAATATATTTAATCATTAAAAAGATTTTTTTTTTTTAAAAAAAGTACTCCTATATTGTTTAATATAAGACTTATTTACTTAATTTAACTAGATTAATTGATAAAACTGGTTAACCTAGTTAATATGATATATTTTTTAAAAAACATTACAATTATCTTCCTTAATTCTTTCTATATCTTTTACTTATATATTATTGTTGGTGGAACATCAACTCACAAATTTAGTCATTAATTAAAGATCAAATGAGTATAATTTTAAAAAACAAAGGGAATATATTTATAATTAAAATAAACTCTGGCTAACTTCTTACAATGAAGATGTGAGGAAATACCTCTAAATCTAATATTCTAAACTGGATAATCTTATTATATTAAATAAGTTGGCATCTTCCCTTATATTCAACTTTCTTGATTAGATTTTTTATTATTAATTATGTGTAATAATTTTCAAAATTATATAATTATGAACCCAAATATTGCGTGGGGTGTGTGTGTGTGAACTACATGGGTAATTATTAGTAGCTACATCAAATAGTCCTGGATATATAGTTATATACTGCAATTACTTCATGCAATTATCCTATAAAAGGTATAATTTTTTTTACCTTTTAAAAGAAATTATGAGCACAGATTAAAGAACATTAAAAAAAAAAATCACTGAAATGTTGAGTCCGCCTTTAAGTGCAAATTTTGTGAAGATTTATAAATTATTAAACTTGTCCAGTGGTTCGAGCCAATGAATAAGGCAAAAGAACAAAAATAGATAAATTGAGTGACACAATTACGTGTGAAAGTTCATAAAGCTTATAAGCTTTTAATTTGGGGAAATTTTAAAGTTCATATGAGCTTTTTAAAGTTTACTATGGGGGAATTTTAATGAATTCTATTTAAAAAAATGGAAGAAATGGGATTAAAAACTTTTAATTAATTTTTGTTTCTCTTTTATATGACATATTTTTATTAAATTTTCTTAACCTCACTTAATATTTCTTTTAAATTGAATTTATTTTTTTTTTTAAAAAAAAGGCCTCCCCTAATTCTCTCGTACCAAACATGCCTTAGAATCTTGGTGTTGTCTTCTCTGCAATTCGTTTGTGTTGGTATCATCCATAATCACGAGATAGTCAGCGCAGCCGTATTGGACTAGGAAAAAAAAACAGGGAAAAGTAAGTTCACTCTTGCTTCTAGCCTTTGGTGTTTTCTCCTCTAGATAAATTTTTTTAAAAAAATTTAGTAAATATTTTTACATTACAATAATTTTTTTGCCAACGATTTTTGTACTGCAATAATAATTGAAGGTAGAGCTGATTTTTTTTTTAAAAAATAAAATTATTTAAATATTACGGCATCTGAGATAAACTATGCTAGAACATTGATTAAAGAGAATAAATATAGGAAAATTTTCAGATAAAGATCATTGTAACAAATTAATTCCTCTTATTAGCCATCAAAGAACTTTGAAATTTTATTGCAGTCCAGTGGAGTCCTATAACCAAGTGAAATTAATTTCTAAACAAGAACACATTAGAGCATGATCAAGTCAAATTCAATTTGCAAGTGACAAATACACCATGAATAAGTGAAATAATCCTATCAACGAGAGAAATTGACTTCTAAACAAAAACACATTTGACCTCGATTAAAGTTAAATTTCATTTGCAAGGGTTGAATATATCATGACCTAGTGATAGGAGGAGTACAATATATTATCTAAACAATTGGCAAATACTAAAAAAGAGGATCAATATCAATTATCAAGTGTATGTGTATGCTTACTTTTTTCTTTTCGATTAAGAACAATTTTTTCGACCGCGGCAGTGTCAGGGCCGCACGCATGCTTGGATGAATTCCAGGTTCGTGATGAGATGCTTGTGTGCATGAGTGAATTTAAATTGTATAAAATAAAATAAAAGGTTGAATAACAATTTCCAAATGACTGATTATGTAAATATTTACATCATTCTCAGTCAAGAAAATATGTGATCATCCACACACACACCAATTCGCGGCCTTAAGTCGCTATGCAAGACCTTCCATTAGTCAATGTGGAACCTACCATCTCACCAAGGTACCTTAAGCCCATTCTACAAAATCGATCCCATACACACTCACTCGACAATTACATTTTTCTTTCTTCTTCCTTCTTCTGCTTCCGAAGCTAGCGTATGGATGGCGCCTACAAGAATCCCAACGAACCCATCGAAGCTCCTGTCAAAGACCTTCCTTCCCGAGGAGACGATAGGACAGATGACCCCAATCGAGCATCGCGTCGCAACCCCTTCCGCCATTACAGACTTCTCCATTGGTACTATTTTCTTTTGTTTCCTTGCATTTCAGCAGACTTGTGTGTTCATTCTGATAAATTTAATCACAGATGTTTTATCTTCGTTTGCGAAGTTACTTTATTTTTCATTAAGAGTCAGTGATTTTGATGATTTGAATTGGTTAACAGCATGGATGATTAACATTAGTTTGATCCCTCAAAATACACTTCCATCTTCAAACTATTCACAATGAGTGGCATCCTTTTGGTAATCTCATCTATGAGATAACTTATAAGAAAATATAGGGTTTTTCCCCCAAAATAGAAAACTCACATTCTCCTCTACACTCTCAATCTATGTGGGATTTATTTAGGGAAAATCCTCTTCAAGGCCAAGTTATCAAAATATTGTAAAAAAGATTCAGAAAAAAAGTCAAATGTTAGAAAAAGGCCCTTTCTAATATTATTTCAAAAAACATTGTACAGATATAATTGTTTAGGAATACCGATATAGTTGTTAATACGTATTGATTTAGTTGTTAACGGGTACTGAAATAGTTGTTAATAGGTATTGATTTAATTGTTAACGAGACTGATTTAGTTGTTAATATATAATTGTTAACTGCACTGATTTAGTTGTTAATGGGTATATAGTTGTTAACGTATAGTGATATAGTTGTTAACGCTTCCTGAAATAATACCAAAAAATGCCTTAGGACTGTTTTTGACATGTGATTTTTCTTTGGGTTTTTTTTTTTTGGACAATATTTTAGTTAATTAGACTCTAAGAAGAATTTTCCCATTTATTTATTTATTATTATTATTTTGCCTTTGGATTAATAGAAGTATCTAATCAAACCTTCCGTTTTCCTGGAACACCTAGACAAAGGGGGAAATTTTTGTACCTAAAAGAAATATTATTTTTAATATGATGTAATCAAATTTTGTTTATTAAATTAATATGGCTATAAAATTTATTAAATCAACTTTATAAGACATCAAATTCACTTTATAAGCTTATACCATCGACTTTAATATTTTTTAAATCAATCGATTTAACATTAAGAAATCAAAAAGAAACAAGATGGCCCAAGCTCTTTTTTTTTATATAAAAAAAAAAAGTTTAGGTAGGGGGTAGACACCGGTAACCCACCATGGCCAGGGCATGCCTGCTCAAAGAGCACTTACAGACGCCCACCAAAGAGACCCTCACATTAATCAGCAAGAATCGAACCTCCTCCCTTTTGAAGTGAAGGTTGATACATTAGTCAACTGTGTCCAAGCTCTTATATCTATCACCTATGAGCCTTGTCCATTGGGCCTTGCTTGTAAAACTTATTTTTCATTTTGAAGCCCATTATTAAAGTTTAGATTTTGTTATAAAACAAAAAATTAGTTTAGATTGTGAATTAAAAAAAAAATGTTATTGAAAAAAGAGTTTAGATTTTGAATATATACAGTTACACACAAATATATGATCGAAAAAAGGGGTTTATTTATAGGAACAACTCTCCCAACTCTAATTTTTTGTTGATACTAAATGCTGATCTGTCGTGCTTTATATCCCCAACTAGGGTTTATTCATCCTCCTCTAATTCTCTCTATTCAGACTCAGAAGGAAAAGAAGACAAGATGCTGCAAGCTGAAACGACAAGCGTAAAAGAAGGTACTATATTATCTTCTCCGCCACAAGAGTCGCTCCCTGAATCTGAAACGACAAGGAGAAATGAGGGCTCTAATAATAAGTTTCTCAGTGTGATGGAGATAATGGATAAGCAGGAAATGGGGAAGCTTTTACTAGGAATTGCCATGACCACGGCAGCAGCCTTTGTCCTCTCTGCTAGCTCATCACTCGTTCAGACCACAGAGAAGAACATAGTGGCCACCTCACTCTCACTCGCGGTCGTTCTTATCTGTAACGGCCTTCTTCTCCGTGAGACTTTCACCAAAATGTCCACTGTCATGCTGCTTTTAGGATCTTCTTTGGTGATGTTGTCTTTTTTTTCTCTAGTTGGGTTGTTCTTACCTTTATCCCTTAAATGGATCCCTGTCCTCTGTTGGCTCACTTCTCTAATTCCATTTGCAATGTATAGTTATTGGGCATACTTCCGACAAGAAGAAAAGGACCCTGAAAGAGGACAGTAAATACTCCATAACAGTACGCTGTTGCCACTTGCCAGCTATTAGTTTGGTTAGGCGACGACGAGAGCTTGTTGGAGTTGACGCAGGGCTTCTTGAGGCTGATGAGCTTGAAGCCTATGGTATCACTATTCTCATATTCTAATCCTGTGAAATTATAGTAGGGACCACACGATACTTACTATGAAAGAGCCTTGCTAAGCCTCATGTTTATTCTTTTCACAATGTTTATGTGGGACCCGCTTTATTAATAAGAGATGTTTGGATCAATTTAAGGAATCAATAAAATTGCACCGTCATAGAATATTATGTCTACTTTTTCACATTTTTAAACTTCAATGCAATATATGCTCACGGGAAAAAATTTTATTACTAAAAGTGCACCTTAGCCCTATATATGTTGTGGGAACAAAAGTTATAGAGCACTGTAACTTTATTAAGAGAAAAGATGAGATGGCATTAAAGTTTTTTAACCCAAATTTTAAAATCTCAAATGCAGTTATTGATTCAATTAAGGATTTATTAAAGTTACCCATATGATTTGAAATTTTTCTATTTCAGATATTTAGGATTTGCTTTTGAAAACCCTTTTTTTTAAAGTCAACGTTGGATTAAAGAATAATTGTCAATCCATACTTACAATCAATTTATGGTCGACAATTAAAAAGAGAGCAATATTTTACTAACTGAAAATAAGATTGTCTGCTATATTGCTCCACCATCCATAGCTTCACTAGGAATAGGAATACTTGCACAAATGTATTTTAATTCAGGGAAAATTCTAAATAAAGTTGCTTGAAGTAGATTAATTCTAAATTAGGTTGGTAAATTTAATAAATTTTTAATTAAGTTATCGACTCAATTTAGAATTTTAAAAAGTGGGTAATATGACCTTACTACCCTCTCATAGTTTCTTCACTCCTCTTAAGAGGGTTTCAATGCTCAGTAACTATGTTTGTGAAAAAATTGACAATTGTGGGATATAACAAACTACATCAAAGATTTTCATTAATAGTTTTTTTTTAAAAAAAATCATTACCGTAAGAAAATCAAACTATATATATCACTCCAGTAAGAATTGTGTGATCATGAATGAAGTTTTATTTTATTTTTATTGACAAAATAAATAACTCTGACTTCTTTCAAAAATAAATTTTTTTATCACAATATTAAAATAAAAAATATTAATTTAATTATGGTTATGCTTTTCTTTTTATTTTTGTTTGGCTTGAATTATTCTTGATGCTTCTTTTGCAATAAAAAAAGTTCCTTTGATTTAAATCAATCATATATATATATATATATATATATATATATATATATATATATATATATATAAAGGTTCTAAAACCGAGACCGATCACTGATGGGCGTATTAGTTCAAAGGTTAGTGGATGAAACAAGAGTCAGACCAATATAAATTAAAAATATAATTTAATTAAAATAGGTAAAGATATTCATTTTTTAATAATAAAAAATATTTTGTTAAACAATTACAATCTATCCATCTGATCAATCTGAGATATAAGGAGACACCTCGTGAATTTTTTTTTTTTTTTTTTTTTTTGTATTAGATACAATTCATATCGGTCATTTGTGCGAGCTGGATGTTTGAATTTTTTTATTTGTTTCCTTACACCCTCCATTTTTCATATTTAAGAAAATTAAAAATAATAATATCTAGAATCTACTCTCACCTACTCCCTCCGTCATATCTATCTAAGCATCTTTCTCTCTCATCATATTCAGATTTCATCTTACCTACTCCTCCATCATGGGAGCAGATTCTCTCCCGATCTCACTTTCTCCCCATCTCTCATAAGTTAATCTATACCGTTGATTTCATTTAATCTTGACTATCCATTTTATATTGTTAAAACTCATTACAAACCCCCTGAAATTAAATGCTTCTGACTTCTGCAAACAAACCATACTCAGATGTTCTTCTACAATTTGGCAGGAAAGACCCTCCATGACCGAAAATACCTCTATCGTCACCCTTAATCTTCACTTCATTCTCTTGAAACCCATCACTTGACAACTTTCACATAATCTTATGTTGTCCTCCCTCCACCACTGACAACTTTCACACAATCATTCACTCATGAAACCCATCTATTCATCTTCAAAATCAGTTTACAACAGACAATGTCCAAGCTCATGCCGGCAAAGAAGGTTGTTGTACTTGAAAGCATATTCCAACCAACATTCACTTCATTCTCTTCTTCTTTTCCTTCTCCATCCTTGATATGTCCTTTACAACCTCCATCTATTTTTTTTTCATTGACTCTGTGACACAGCCTCAAGTAGGTCAATTTAGACTGAGTTAACCTGGAGTCACCAAATCAATCCATGTTTCCTCTAATTCAGATCGATTTTCCGACCGGTTCAATGGTTTCTAGTCAAAACCAGTCAATCTAGTCTAGGATCCTAAACCATGACACACACACACATGTATGCACTTATTGAAATACTAAGTTAAAGAGAAATTAAACTCTTTTAAAAGTCATTTGGCTTATATTTTAAAATTCAAAATTGGGTCTAAAACTTGTTTAGAGAGTTTTTTTTCAACAACTTAATTAGGCATTTGTTGTGTTTGAAAACCTAATTTAGAATTTTTCTTTTTAGGGTTAAGGTGCAAAAATACACATAAGCTTTTTCCCTATAAGCGCCTAGCACCCGTGCTTTTTTTTGGAGCAAAAATACATACGTGATTATCATTTTGGAGTAAAAGTCACATCCCATCGTTATATTACTTTTCACTTAATCTCTTTCTCTCTCATCACGGTGAATAGTAACATAACTGTGAGATGTAACTTTTGCTTCAAAATGGTAACCATGTGTGTATTTTTGCTCCTAAAAAAAGCACATGGTGTTGGGCACTCCTGAGAAGAAGCTCATGTGTATTTTTGCACATTAACCCTTCTTTTTAAGGGGTTTTAGTAGAGCCGGGAAATCGGGCCAAGCCCATCGAGCAAGCCCGTTTAGACCCTGGCCCTTCAAGGGCCGGGCCTAAAAATTTGAAGAGATAAATGAAGTTGGCCCTGGAGGGCCGGCCCTGACAGGCCTCGGGCTTAAACGGGCCGGCCCTGGAGGGTCTCGGGCCAGCCCTACAGACCCGTTTCACTATAGCTTTTTCTTTTTTTCCTTTTTAAATTTATTAATTTATATATATTTTGTATTTGTTATAAAGTTATTTTTCCTTTTAACTACAAATACATAATTATTATACTCTAATTTTATGATTTGATTTATTATTTGTTGCAAATAAAGATTATGGATGTGTTCATAATGCGGGAAAAGAATTTCATGATATTCTTACTCATGAGCTAGAGGCTACTACTCAAAGTGAAAAACAATCAAATGTCGTTAAAATCGATGATAGTGATGAAAATGACGACAATAATAATTATCGTACTAATGTCGCTTAGTGATATGCTTTTTATATTTTATATGAGTTATTTGTGAACATAGTTTGCTTTTGATTATGAATTAGTGATTGTGCTTATCTATTGGATGATTCGTGTTGTGATTTACTAATTATATTTTTTAAAACAAAGTGAAGGAAAAATAGTTAAAATTTGGAATAGTAATTACCGGGTCTGCGGGCTAGGCCTGGCCCTGGTGCTCTCGGGCCAAGCTTTGAAAAATATGTGTTTTTCTTACTCCAGGCCCTGGAGGGCCAGCCTTGTTAGGCCCTGGCCCTTCACGGGCCGGCCCTAATTCTCATCTCTAGGTTTTAGTGAGTATTTGAGAAATCACAAAATCGTGATTTTAGATTTTTTTTTTTTTTTAAGTGGAGATGAGTTTTCTCTAACATACTTACTTCAAAAATAGTAAAAATATTCTACACGGATATGAGATTTTCCCTTCAATTTATCCTAATTCTTTAAAAAAAAAATGTAATAACGTAATAACAAAAAGTCAATACTCCGTACTTGGAACAAGCTTTATATATTGCATGCAGATTGGGTTCGATAATTCATGCACTGACTCCTTTATGAGAATTTTGGGGTTCTTGTGGCCCTTTTTCTTGTTCAATTATTATTTAGGGAAAATGCATATGAGGGCCCAAAGTAGCAACATATTTACAAAAAAGGCCCAGGAAACTTTCACATGCCAGAAAAGGCCCTAGGGCCTTTATGGGTATTATGTTTCAATACAAAATGACCAAAAAACCATCCAGAGATACCCACTGAACCATCATCGAGACCCCCAACCCTATACCATTCTCTATACTCTGAACCATTCTTGAAACTGGGTATTCCTTTGGTTTGCTTGCCATTGTCACCGCTCTCATCCTCGCTCGCGTGAAGCCTTCCGTCGTTCATGCTTGATATGCCTCTCCCATCATTGCCACTACCAGAAGACCGCCTTCTTCTTCCTTGTCCTCCGGCAAACAGCCCCAGTGACCCTAATTCGAGCATCAGCCAGCCCCTCCATCATCCGTCATTTTCTTCTTCCATTTGATGAATACTTCAATCTATCACTGCGCCATCGTCACTCTTCCTTCCTTTCTCGCAAGCTTCACCTTTGCATTGTAGATTTGCAGTAGCAAGCCACCTCCGTCGTCTGAGGTTGTCTCCCCTAGTTTTTGCCTTCGTTTTCCTGGTAAAAGTCTTACTTTCTTATGGTCTTTGGTCTTTACTGATGTTTGAATTCTTACAACTGCAATTAGAGGATTAATTTTTTACTTTAAGTTAAGCAGAGAATGGTAAGAACTCCATTAATTGTTGCAATTAGAGGATGAATTTTTACTTTCCTATTCTCTTTGGTCTTTGTTGAAGTGTGAATTCTTGCAATTGCAATTAGAGGATTGATTATTACTAAGTTACATGAATTCTTATGCTCTTGGGTCTTTCTAGGTTTCTGTTTAAAAAGATGTCCTAATAAAGTATGGCATGATAAAATGAAGTTCCAGCTTACTATTTATGTTCCATCAAGTCAATTATTAAATGTCCTGATACAGAGATCCTCTAATTTTATCCCAGCTAGCAATTAAAGGATACAGTATGGTTGTGTATGTTCTAGTTATGATCACTCTATTTGGATACAAAAGTATTGTAAGGAGTGAACTTGATTACTCACTGCCTTAATTGTTTTCTGTGTTTTACTTATATTTTCCCCGACGGCTTTCTAGATTGATGTTGACAAAATTTTGGCATTAATGACTTAGTATCATATCATAGCCACTTTGGTTTGACCCCTTGATGCCTAAATAAGGGATTAGATAATGTAATTACTTTTGGAATCTAAACACATTAGTTATTTATTAGTCCATAACATCCCTTATAGCAGTTTTGTCTCCAAGAGTAGCCTCCCATATCTATCTATTGATGTACTTTGCCTCAGTCACTAAAAGAATTAGAATTTCAAACTTTTTTCTCAGTACTTAGCACTATTGTATGTCTAGTTTGCATTCATCTATAACTCAATAAATACATCCTTTGATCTAATCATTTCTTCAACCAAAGAAGGGGGGAAAAATACTCATCTATTTGTTTTTCACAGTTCCATTCCTTGAATTTTCAATGCCACTTTAACAAACCCATATAAAATACCTGACTTAAGTTTTAGGGTAATAAACTTCATAACCTAACATGAATATATCATATTGTGAACAGCATTGTTATGGCAATCTTAATGGACTTGCTGTTGAATAGTAAGGGAACTCGGTGATCCTGTAACATATTTATACTAATCAAATTATATCTACTCTAGAATATGTAGCAATGAAGCATTCATATCCTCTGTTTTAGTATGCGTAAAACAATAAATTATTGCTGCAATATTGATAGCCAAAGAAGTCTTTAGTAAATTTTTCCATACCATCTGTAGAGATATCAAACATTATAATCATACCATAATGTTAGCACAAATTATGTATCCATCTCTACTTTAAGTTCCTAATAGACTAAGGGATTTCACCATGTCAAAAAGGGAAAACATTAGAATTGAAGTCCTGACAAAATATGCTCAAATTTCTGGCTAAGTGGTTTAGAACTAGTATTACATATTTTTGGTTAGTGTGTCTAATTGTGCATCTTCTGTCCCATTGTTGATTTCAATCATATCTATTTCCAGGCTGCGTCTGGAACCAAGGGAGGATCAAGTGGCTCACCAGTTATAGATTGGCAAGGCAGAGCAGCCTTGAATGCTGGGGGTAAAACATCAAGTGCATCTGCATTTTTTTCCCTCTAGAACGAGTAAGCTTTTCATCTATATTTGCTTAACTTAATATTTGTCCGCTACTTCCTATTTTGCGCAAATATTCTTGTGAGGAGCAACTGATTCTTTTTAGCAAAGGTGAAGTAGATACGATGATTTAATTTTCAGGTTGTGAGAGCATTAAGGTTTCTTCAAAAGGGTAGTAATGCTAATTTAGGCAAATGGAAGGCAGTTTCTATACCTTGTGGTACTCTCCAAGTTTGTCCTTTGCAAACCCTTCCTTCCTTCTTTGAGCATTAATTTTCTTTTATCCTTATTAATTGTTGTCAAGCTGTCTAATTCTGTTCGGTACTTGTTGAAGTGTAAATTCTTGTAATTACAATTTAGAGGACTGATTGTTGCTTGAAGACTTATTTCTCTTGTGCAGCTGAACTTGTCCCCTTTGTTGGAAATAAATGCCTATTATGTATTTCCCTCAACACGAGAAACATTAGAATTGTTGACTGCTGAATACATTCACTTTCCTTGAGTTTCTGCATTCATGTATCTGTGCAGTAGAACTTTTGAATATAGCTGATTTTGTTGATTGGCCCCATTGTTGTAATTAAATGCATGTTATCTATTTCCCTCAACATCAGAATCATTAGTTTTGTTGACTTCTGAATACACTACTGAATGTTTTGGCTGCAAGTTGTTAGCTTAACTGAATTACTTGGTGAAGAAACAACCTACTTTAGTACTTACAATGTCATTTGCTAAAACACTGATTATTGTTTTCATATTGCACTGTTGATAAGAATGAGTAGTTCAAAGAGGGCTGCTAGGTTTTCTGGGTACAACTTGTTCACTGAAGAGTTCTTCAAGCGACCCGACCAAAAACAAAAGTTGAAGGGCAAGGGAAAGAAAGGTGAAGGAGGTCAAAAAACCTATCAAGGCTTAGGTGTAGAACTAAGAACAGTGTGGAAGGGTTTAAGTGCCGATCAAAAAGCTGAATACAAGAGGAGGGCCCAACTATTAAGAGGCCCCGCCAAGGCCCAAGTGGACAAATACACCGCGCCATTCCTAACAAGATGCGCACCCAACACTTTCATGCAAGTAGCTGAGCAGTTAAAGGACAAACCTGAAGCTATGGCAAGGCTTCAAAGGATAGGGTTTAATAGGTTACTTGAAATAAGCTGCAGAAAGATCAACCGGTCCCTATGCGCTCAGTATATGAAATGTTTTGACCCCCTACAAAGGAAGTCTGCATTCGAGGGGAGACCCGACCTTTAAGGGCCGAAGATGTCCATCAACTTTTGGGTCTACCTTTGGGGGGGCGGGAGATCAAAGTTACCGTGAGCGACCAAAATCCTATTTTAAAGGACTTTAGGACTGTATACAAGAAAGTGAATTATAAAATAATCGGTGACATGTTGTTAGGAACCATTGATGACAACTTTGAGTTCCTGTTTGTCCTATTCACCCTTGGTACCCTCTTGGCACCAAGTGCATCCGTCTATGTTAGTGGCCGTATGCTGAAGTTGATGACGGTTACTAAGGATGCACTTGGCCAATTCGATTGGTGCTCCTTCGTCCTTCATGAACTTGTCAATGAGATCGCTGATTTCAAGGACAACTCCCACAAGTCCAAAGGCAAAAAGAGCAAAATTGTTGGAGGATGTGTATACTTCCTCATGGTAAGTTGTGTCTACTTGAATTTGTTATTAAACATTATACATCAGCTGTTGGGTGTTGTTATTAATGGTTTGAATTTGTTTTTTCTTTTTCAGCTGTTTTGTTTGCAGAATTTTCCTTTGGCTGACGCCATAGCCCCTACACCCAATTCAGCCATGGCTTATTGGACGGATGACATCGTTAAGAGCAGACTGGTGCTCGAGAAACGAAGCCAAAAAGGCCTTCTGGTTGGTCACTCTCGTTCTCAGCGACCAGGCAGCGACTCACAGCCATCAGTCTCCACGTCACCATCGTTTGATCCTAAAACGATGCTCACTCACCCGGTAATGTGTGATTACAAATATTCATGACAATTACATATTGTTAATATAACGTTATTTGTGTAAGTATACCTTTTGTTCATGTGTTTGATGGTACAATACTATAGTGAACTGTGATGGTATCCTGTTCTGATCGTTTTTAAATGTTTTCCTAAATCGTATTGGGTGAAACACTTATAATGTGTGCTCTTTTTTCTTTATGTTGACTGAATTAGGTATTTATCTAGTTATTCACTATCCATCTATATCGTGATTCGACCATTCATGACAATTATTATTGCTGAATTACTCCTTTAAATTTCAAAAATTTGACCATTATGCCATTTTAATATGAATGTTGATGTTGTGATTGAGGACTATTTGAGGACTACTTTTTGAGGGCTGCTGATGTTGTCGTCATTCATCATTTAACAACGCATTTTTTGCTTTCCAGCAAGTTTGCAGTACCTATTATAGGCTTGTCTCTATGGTGGGGAAAGAGATGTTAGCCCTTCAAGAAAGACTAACATCGGGCAGTAATAAAAATGAAGGGCCACAACAAAGAGCTGACAAAGACGATGACGAAGATGATGAATCCCCCCACAACAATCCTACAACTTCCGGGGACTCTGAGCAACACGATGATAAAGATAAAGATGGGTCTGAAAAAGACGATGACCAAGAGAAATCTGATGACTCGGCAGCTGAAGATATTCAAGACACTGATGATGACGACCACCACCAACAATCAAGTGCTATTGTCGAAGCACCTCTTAACATCGACCCAATTTTCATTGAAATCGTGGAATCACAAGTGCCTGAAACTGAACCCCAAGAGGGGGATGGTAGTGACGTACAAATAAGAAGATCCAAGCGAGCGATTTCACGTAGCAGCGTGTTAAAATCCCCTTGGATTGATCCTAACCGAAAGTCCAAGGGCAAGAGGCACTATGATGAGAAGGACCAGCTCTATGAGTTGTGTACCAGAACCAGTTCAGCAACGACAGAGGAGCTTAATGAGTAAGTGTATCTAATACTGTGCACATGGATTTAAAATTACGCTTGGAAAAATGCATGCCATTATTAACAACGTCATTTGTTGGCATTTAGGGATTTTATTGACATGCACGGTTTCTACATGAAAAGGAAAGAGCTGGCTTGTCTCAAACCACGTGCCTGGATCAATGATACGGTATGGGCAGTGCACTTCTTTTTTGCGATTCATGTGTAGTTATTAGTAGGGGTTCTGTTTGTTTCTACTGTTGCTGGATTGTTAAATATTTTATAAAGAATTCCGGGAAACCAATGTTAAGAAGTAAACTTCTCCCGTCACTCATTCCTTGTTACCCTTATATCTAGGATCACGTTGGCGGGATCATATGCTAAGTTTTTGTATTTATCTTTTCGTTTTTGTAATCCAGGTACTTATGCTGAGATATATCATTCAATTGAGCTTGTAGTTTTTATGAACGTGTAAAGTCTAGTTTGTTAGGATTTGTTTTCTATCAGTAATTAATTGTCCATTCAACTAGATGGGCGTATTCTCAAGATGTTGATTCAAGTTTTTGTGTCTTGGTTATCTTTGTGCATGATCATTGTAGTTAATTGTGTTATTTACTCTCTCTGTTATATATTGATTTCATTAAACTAAGTGATAGCATACAAGATATAAGAGCAGAATAACTATACTCAGATGCTTACTGATTTCGGAAAGTATCTTGCAATTCTTATTATAATACTATAATCAAAGCAACATAGATTCGGGGTTCTTTTTGGGAATCAATTATGATTAATGCTCAAAGTGAATCCTTGGTTTTAAATTTCCTTTTAGGTATGAAGATGAGATTGTAATCTATTCTCCTTTTCTTCTTTCTTTCTTCTTTAATAATTTTCCAGTGTCAGATCAAATGGATAAGTCTTGATCCTTGATCAGATGAGAAAGATTCACGATACATGTGTGGTTGAGGTACCATTGCATGATGTGGTCGACAAAGACTATGGCTGCCCTTTTCTTTTTACCATTGTTTCCAGTGTTACATCTTTGGTATGCTTGCTCTTTTCGAATAATTGTGTCTGGCCTCAATGTTCAGTCTATTGTAATATGGTTAGAAAACAGTTATCCACAATGTTTAAGGGGACTTATTCTCACCTTGCAGAAGGAAAAAGTCTGTGCGGCAACAATTCAGTGATATGAAACATAAATCTCCAATGTTGCTCTTTTTAACATTTATGATGATGAATAATTTAAATTTTTATTACTTTTACTTGTTTTTGTAATAAATCCATTTGTGCATTTCAGTTGATGAGTATGGTTGCACGGACATTGGTTGCTGATCAGCGAAATGACGGAGGGGTTGTCACTCGACACATATTCAGCCCGTATTTCATGCAGAAGATCATCCGCTCTCCAAGGAAATGGTCAGTGGAAGACAATGCAGCGGAGATCTTGCCGAAGCTTATTGGGTATAACATCGGCGATTGTCGCTTCATATTTGGGCCGACGCTCTGGCTGAACCACTGGTTCTGTTATGCCCTAGATACGACAACGATGACCTTCTTCGGGCTAGATTCGTTGGTAGAAACCCACACATATATGCGCATTCAGAGGGAACTTAAAGAAGGAAAGAAAATGGAAACCAAGTCCAAAAAAAAGGCAAACAAACCAGCCTCATTTGATGCCAAGGGAAAGATGGCAAATGAAGTGGTAATCTGAAGCGAATTTAAATATGTGGTTACGTTAAAAATGCTTGCCATAATTAATATCTAATTGCCTGAACTTTGATTTCAGCGAAAGTGCTTCATGGACATTTTACGAAGGGTGAAGCCTCAATTGTTCGAAAACGAGGGCAGAATTCCGGAGGGGGTGACATGGGCTAAAGTCCATGTCCAAAGTGACGTGTAAGTGTCTATTAAGTTGTTTATAATTCATAAGTATCGTGTTAAAGTTACATGAAGCGTGTTTTTAACATCTTTATATATTTATTGTTTGCAGGGACTCGTGTGGTGTTCATGTCCTTTCTTGGCTCCAGTCATGGGACGGCACAGAGAAAGAGGATGGCTACACAATGCCTTCATATCAAATGGATGATCTGAGAGAAATTAAGATTGGCATGTTGTGGTGGTTGGTAAACCACCCAAACAACCTACATCGAGCCAAGGTGCTGTCATTGATCCAGGAAGCCCAAGCGCGGAAAATTAGTCGATAGTCTATGTCTGACTTGTTTAAATTTTGTATCTGAATTTTTGAATTTTGTTGGCTTGCTGTTAGATTAGATTACAGAACTTGTACAAAACACTTGAGTTCATTGTTAGGAGCTAGTTTTGTAAATGTACTGATGTAGTCAATTATGTTGACTTGATATTTTAATATGAATGACAACCACGGTTGGTTCCAGCAGATATTTCTCTATTTCTTGTGTATGTATGAGCAGAAACAAAGGAATATGATCAGGTACTCGTTTGTGAAAACCATCACCCTCTTTTAGCAACATCATTAGTGACCTTTAGCAACACCATCAGTGACCTTTAGCAACACCATCAGCCCTCTTTAGCAACACCATCAGTAAAATTTAGCAACGCCATCAGTCCAATTTAGCAACACCATCAGTCCAATTTAGCAACACCATCAGTAACCCTTTGCAACACGATCAGTAACCCTTAGCAACACCATCAGTAACCCTTAGCAACACCATCAGTCACCCTTAGCAACACCGTCAGTCCAAATTAGCAACACCATCAGCACAATTTAGCAACACCATCAGTAACCCTTTGTAACACGATCAGTAACCCTTAGCAACACCATCAGTAACCCTCAGCAACACCATCAGTCACCCTTAGCAACACCGTCAGTCCAAATTAGCAACACCATCAGCACGATTTAGCAACACCATCAGCCCTCTTTAGCAACACCACAGTACAACTTAGCAACACCATCAGTCCAATTTAGCAACACCATCGGTAACCCTTAGTAACACTATCAGTCACCCTTAGCAACACCATCAGTCACCCTTAGCAACACTATCAGTAACCCTTAGCAACACCATCAGTCACTCTTAGCAACACCATCAGTCACCCTTAGCAACACTATCAGTAACCCTCAGCAACATCATCAGTTACCCTTAGCAACACCGTCAGTCCAAATTAGCAACACCATCAGCACGATTTAGCAACACCATCAGCCCTCTTTAACAACACCACAGTACAGCTTAGCAACACCATCAGTACAATTTAGCAACACCATCAGTCCAATTTAGCAACACCATCGGTAACCCTTAGCAACACTATCAGTCACCCTTAGCAACACTATCAGTAACCCTTAGCAACACCATCAGTCACCCTTAGCAACATTATCAGTAACCCTCAGCAACACCATCAGTCACCCTCAGCAACAACATCAGTCACCCTTAGCAACACCATCAGCACAATTTAGCAACACCATCAGCCCTCTTTAGCAACACCATCAGTACAACTTAGCAACACCATCAGCCCTCTTTGGCAACACCATCAGTCACCCTTAGCAACACCATCAGTCCAATTTAGCTACACCAGCAGTCCAACTTAGCAACACCATCAGCCCAATTAATAATTACATAAGCCACTTTGACAAAAAATATCAGCATCAAATGACAAGTTCAAAAAAATATGACAGCAGCACCATCACTTTTAACAACAACATCAGCACTCTTTAACAACACAATCAGTCGATTTAGCAACACCATTAGGCCCCCGTTAACAACAGTATCACCACAACTAACAACAAAATCATCCACCCATTAACAAGTACATGGGACCTTTTAACATCAGTAACACTAAAAAATAACACCTACATCAGCCGACTTTAACAGCAACTAAGGCAAACAATAACAATCAGTTGTCACCATGTGTAACAATATTAATAAGTGTACATAAATGAAACCTAGATACAATTGTGGCAATTGTATGTTATATCCAACTTTCATTTACATCAAAAAATATGCGAATAAAATAGGGATTACAACTTGACCCACCACCTCCAAAAAATAACATGGTGGGGATTTCTATCTATGGCCATTTACAACAAAAGAGTGTGACACGCAATGACCAAAAAATAAACAACATTAGGAAACGACAACCATCAACTTGGGTTTGGATTCTTGCAAGTCCTGATGGTGTGTCCTGCCTCATGGCATATACGACAATGATAAACCTTCTTGTTTTGGAATTGAGACTCACGCCTTTTTCTTTTTGGTCTACCTGGAGGCCTTGTCGTGATTGGAGGATCCAAGAAGGTCTCTGTGAGCATTTCTGTGACTGTTGGAGCATCAGCCCGTGGACAATCATGTGTTGCCACGGGCCTCATGCTATGTGCATAAATTTTCTCTTGTGCTGAAACTCTAAAGCAATCATCTACAAGTGAGTATACACTACCATTGAGAACCTTGATTGCCGCACATGCATGTGGACAAGGCAGTCCACTCATTTGCCACTCCAAACACGAGCACTTTTTTCCAGCAAGATCTACATTAACATGAATGATGGCATCGCCGCATCTAGTTTCAACCGAAAACTGGTAGTCTTCGTAATATGCAGCATACATATTTTCAGCAAGGGAAACTTGCTGCATCAGTTTTTTCTCAACATTAGGTCCAATGCCATTTTTCCAATCAACTAAAGCCATCTTGCTTGCTAGCAACTTCGAAGCCAACTTCTCCCTATGCTCATGTATCAAAACTGTCACGGTGTGCCTTCTCTCTTTCAACATCCATGCGTTAAAGGACTCGGCAAGGTTGGTGGTTATGTTATCCCACCTTTGGAAAGGAAACTTGCTAAGAGCCCATCGATCAATGTCCCCATGAGTTTGAAGCCATTGTGCCAAATGTGGGTTGAACATTTGTAATTTTCCCATTGCAACAATGAAGTCTTCATGCAGCCTCGCATATGCAATTCCATCAAGGAGATGCAATGCGGTATCCTTAGAATTCCGAGACGTTCGTGTAACCCCTCTATTTATTTTAAGGAACGCCGCACTATAATTTTCCTTCAAATGCCTATAACAAAATGCATGTCGCTCGGTGCCAAATACATCATTTACAGCACCAATGATGGAATTATTCCGGTCAGAAACAATTGTTATCACCAGTGGTCTTGTAATGTCTTTTACTTTGTTTAGGAACCAAGCCCAATCATCATATGTCTCACCGCTCACAATGGCATACGCTAAGGGAAACATGTCATTGTCTGCATCATAAGCACAAGCTGACAATAATGTTCCTTTATAAGGGCCACTAAGATGGCATCCGTCTATGTAAAGTATTGGACGACAACCGTGTACGAAACCTTTAATTGAGCACCCATATGCAATGAATAGCCGCTGGAATCTATTATCAGGTGACCCTTCCCATGTTGCGACAGTGTCTGGATCACTCTCTACCAGTCTGCGACACATCCAAGGAATAACCCGGTAAGAGTCTTGTACTCGACCATGCAATTGCATCACCGCTCTTTTTTTCGCCCTATAAGCTTGATGATAGTTGAGCTGAACCCCATACTCTCTATATAAGTCAGTTCGGATTTCATGGGGTGTCTTCTCAATATTGCATCTCAAACCATCCAACACAATCGATGATGTTAGGGTACACTTAGGTGGATGAGATACAATAAGGCTATCTTGTGCATGGTGTATGTGTTCACCTCTAAATGTCCTGATGATTAGAAACTCGGTCTCTTGATGTTCTCCTCCAGCTGAATATGCACCAAGGTACCAAGGACAACCATCAACCTTGCACTTCACTATTATCTTTTGTGGCTTGTTCTTCACAAATTTGTAGGCAAAGTTGTGTGCAATGCTATATTTGTACAGCATCTCACGGAGGGTCACAGCATTTGCAATAATCTGTCCTGCTCCCATGATCAAATCTTTCCATTTACCATGATTCATTTCAGGCCTCGTTAATGGCACGGTTTGAGAAGAACACGGTAATGAGGGCAACTCTTGTGTTTCATTGAATATTTCAGGGGGCGATATGGCCAACCCGGCTGAACCTCCATAAACGTCATAACTCCTGTGACAAACAACAAGTATTAGTGCTTGTAATGACAATGTGTTTAGACTTTATTTGCAACTTACATATGAAAAAATTGCATTTCTTAACACATCAAGACTTACACTTCTTCTTCTTCCGCCCGTGCAAGTCTATTGTCATTATTCCCAATTTCTTCAACATAGACATGACCGTATTCGTCATTATACTGTATCAAGTGATCCACCCCTTCATCATCCACAAGATCAATAAATGTCGATGTATCCATGCTAACTTTGAATCTCACGCAAATTTCATTACTTTCTTTCCCAATTAAAGATGATATTGTTCTTTGCAACTCTTCATATGTGGTCCCTTCCTTTATGCATCTTGTTCTTACCGTTCCTCCAACATAATCACTTGCATCTTGTACAAACTTCCCCCCCATGTGAAAGAAACATAATATATTCTTCCCTGAACTACTAGCCATCTGTAATTACAATATGCAACAGAGTTAGTATTAGCAACTTCAACAGTCGAATTAACAACTAAAATCGAAGGAATTAACAACTTCAACTGTAGGTTTTAGCAACTATCCCGTATAAGTATTTTTACATTCAAACATTCCCACTAACAGACCTCACTCTGTTTCAATGCCCAAAAAACAGAGCAACCTTGATCCCCTACCACGTTTTCAAATTCACCTCATATTAACAAGTTAAACAGCCATATTAACAACAAAAACAGATGGTATTAACAACTTCCACTGTAGGTATTAACAACTATCAAAATTCAGCATTTTTCAATCTTCATTCCTTGATCACTTTCACCCATTCCCACTAAAATACATAAATTTTCCTCTGTTTCTGTGACAAAAAACAGAGCAACATTTTATGGACCCCACCCTAGAGAGATTAAAAAAGAGGAAGGATGGTGATTAAGCTATCTTGATGAAAAACTTAGCATTTCTTGTCTATATTCTACCAAATAATTACATAAATGAGCTCAAACTCCTACCTTTCATTAACCCAAACTTTCGACTGAAAAAATGTTGATGAACAGCAATAACCACCAAGAAGAGGCAACAATATACAACCAGGATAAGCTACTTTCAGTCCAGGAGATGAAAATACCGAACGACAATGATCAAACGAAGCAAGACGAAGGAGATAGACGAACGATCATGGCAGCAGATAAACATCCAGAAAGCTGTCGTTTTTTTCCCTCATTTCAGCGCCAAAACAATCTTCATTTCCTTTTTTAACACAAGGGGGCGTTTTGGTAATTTTCCTTGGAAGTTAATACCAGAAAAGGCCCCAGGGCCTTTTCTGGTATGGGAAAGTGTGGAGGGCCTTTTCTGAAAATATCTTGGTAAATTGGGCCTCCATGTCAATTTTCCCTATTATTTATGCGGTTTGATCAAGACCTTCAATTATTCCAATGACTTGGGTAAGTTTTGTAATTATTACGCTCTTTTCCTCCCCTTAATTAATTATTTATAATAAGATATTTCTTCTAGTTTTTATTATAAGTACCAACTAATAATTTATATAAATCAATAAAAAAAATTAAATTCAATAAAGTTGTACTAAAATTTAAGTAATTTTCAATATTATCCATACTAGTTGTACTAAACTCTAATATTATATTATTATTACTCTCACCACTATCCTTATTAATTATGGACATGTATGGGAAAAAAAATCAATACTCCTTAGAAACAAGCAAATACCATATAAAAATGATTAAATGCACTTGTTAATTGGCATTTTCTATTAAGGACCAGAGGGAGTAGTGTTGTGGTATTTAAATTACTCATTTTTATTGCAAACTACTCCATTGATATATGTAATCATTGAAAAGATTTTTTTTTAAAAAAAAACTATTCCTAAAGTGTTTAATATAAGACTTATTTACTTAATTTAACTAGATTATTAATAAAGTTAATTAAACTAGTTAATATAAGATATTATTTCTAAAATACCCTAATCATCTTCATTAATCTCCCCTAACTCTCATATTAGATTATTGTTGGGTGAACATCAACTCACCAATTTAGTCATTAAGGATTGAAGGAGACAAGGGGTATAATTTTTAAGTAAGGTTGTCAAACTCGTGACAGTAACGTAAACTCGTATTCTAAACGCATAAGAGTTTGCTTTTATTATTAAATAGATATTACTAGTGTATAATTAAAATATAAAAATAACAACACTTTGATATAAATATATTTTAAATCCAAATAATTAAAATTAAATCCATCAACATTCATCACTTATCATATTTAACCAAGAAATTTCTATAAAATTTATGTATAACTTTGTTGAGCATGATTAAATCAAAAAAATTAACACAATTTTAAAAGTAAGTTAATACGGTTTTATAAGCTATAAATGTAAAATCAGTAAACTTGATATATAAATTTATGAGTTTAACGTAGTTTACAACTGGTACGAGTTTACTGGTGACTTAACTCATTTTTGTAAGCTAGAAACATAAAAACAATAAACTTGGAGAGTTAATTCGCGAGTTTGACAACAATAATTTTAAAAAATAAAGGAAATTAATGTCTTATATTTATTATCAAAATAAACACCGGTCAACTTTATACTATTAAGATGTGAGGAAGTACCATTAAATCTAATAATCTAAACTGGATAATCATAATAATATTAAATAAGTTGGCATCTTCCCTTATATTCAACTTTCTTGATTAGATTTTGTTATTATTAATTATGTGTAATAATTTTCAAAATTATATAATTATGAATACAAATATTGGGTGGGGTATGTGTGTAAACTACATAAGTATAGCATCCTGCATCTTTATTAGTAACTACATCAAATAGTTACTCCTGGATATATACTGCAATTACTTCCTGCAATTTATCCTATAATAGGTATAATTTATTTACTTTTAAAAAAAAAAATTATGAGCACAAATTTAAAGAACATTAAAAAAATCACTGAAATGTTGAGCCCTCCTTTAAGTGAAAATTTTGTGAAGATTTCTAAATTATTAAAGTTGTATGTCCAATGGTGCGAGCCAATAAATAAGGCAAAAGAACATAAATAGATAAATTAAGTGACACAATTATGTGTGAAAGTTCATAGAGCTTATAAGATTTTAATTGAGGGGAATTTTAAAGTTCATATGAGCTTTTTAAAGTTTACTATGTGGGAAATTTTAATGAATTCGATTTAAAAAATGGAAAAAATAGGATTAAGAGCTTTTAATTAAATTTTGTTAATGACATCTTTTCTTTATTAATTTTTTGTAACCCCACTTATCTATTTCTTCTAAATTGAATTTATAAAAAAAAAAATTCCTCCCCTAATTCTCTCGTACCAAACATGCCCATAGAGTCTCTGTTGTTATGTGTGAGAGTTCATATGAGCAGCATAAAAAGATATGTCATTTTCAAGGATTATCATCCATAATCAAACATTTAATGCCGCCGTATTGGACCCCAAGAAAATGGAACCTATCCTTTATGTCACTTTTTCTATCTGATCGTTTGTAGATATAATTTAAAAAAATTGACATATATGTTTGCTGTCGGGCATGTATTAAAAATACAATGAATTAATCTCAAAAAGTTTTTCATGACAAAAAATCCTGAAATTTCAATGGTCGTGTAACTTAATAATGATAAACCTTTCTTATAAATAAGTTCAATCTTGCTTGTAATCTCTTGCCTTTGATGTTTGCTCCTCTAGACAAAAAAGTTTTAAACTTTGGTAAATATTTTTATATTGCAATAATTTTTTTGCCAACGATTTTTATGCTGCAATAATAATTGAAGGTTGAGCTGAATTTTTTTAAGAAAATAAAATTATTTAAATATTATCTAAGATAAACTATGTTAGAACATAGATTAAAGAGAATAAATATAGGAAAAATTTCAGATAAAGACCATTGTAATAAATTAATTTGAAATTTCATTTCAGTCCACTAGAGCTAAAGTGAAATCAATTTTTAAAGTAAAAAGATAAAAATAACCCTTTCAAAAAGAAAAGAGATATAACTTGATTTGTAAATAGTGAACACATTATGAACAAGTAAAATAGCCTTATGAATAAGTGAAATTAATTTCTAAACAAGAATACATTGGAACATGATCAAATCAAATTCCATTTGCAAGTGGAAAACACATCATGAACAAGTGGAACACCCCTATGAACAAGAGAAATTAATTTCTAAACAAGAATACATTTGAGCTCAAATTTTCATTTGCAATGGCTGATTACATCATGAACAAGTTGAATAGTCTATGAACAAATGGATTTGGCTTTGTTCCTTCATCTCTATTACCATTGTTGAGGGTGTATCTATAAAAATAATTTTTGAAAAAATTGATACATATGAAAAAAAATAAGTTTTACATTTAGGATCAATATCAACTCTTTGATGAAACTCTATATTAGGGATAGGAGGAGAGGAGTACAGTATATCATAAACAACAAGTGCATGTTGCATCGTTCGTCTGTGGGTTTAGCGGAGAGGGATTCAGATACTCTCACATATGGAGAGGGTTCGAATTTTGACACCATCAGGGCCAAAGGGAAGCATCCCAGAGCTTGGGAAGTAGGTGTAACCCAGGTTAAAGTGGAGGCATGTGTATTCTTATTCCTACATCCCCATGTAGAGCAAGCTCAGTTACCCGGCCTTTGAACTAGGGTTGTCCAAAAAACCTAACGATTTGGTTAGTCTGGTTTGACCAACCTGGTCTGAGAAAAAACAATTTGGTCCAAGACAATTTGATTGGACCGAACTGCTCAGGTTGGATGGACTTCAGTCCAGGGGCTTAGACCCTTGAACTGGTCTGGTCTGACCCGATTTCTTTTTTTTTTGTGTGTAAATTACCACTACAGTATGCACTTAACCACTCACTAGAGTCTGAGCATCCTAATGTGCTTTTTAATTTATAGGAATCACTTTTCACTCAGTCACTTTTTATTATTTTCGGAAGTCATCAGGTGAAACCAAAGCTATAATATTGCCTCCCAAGAAAGAAAAAAAAAAGCAAAAAAACTGGAAAGTCCAGGTAGTCAGCCAGTCTAACTAGACCTCGGGTTGGTATCAGATCAGCCAGACCTCAGGCTAACTTATCCATTCCAAGGTCCTACTAAGCCAGACCTCGGGTTGATCTTCAAACTGATCTGCCCAGTTCTTGGACATCCCTATTTTACATTGTAGGTGAGCCCATCGTGCTTCTAAAATTTTTACATTAAAGGAGAAAAAAAAGTGTATGTAGGGTGTATGCAGCAGTGGCAGGTGAGCCCATCGTGCTTCTAAAATTTTTACATTGGATGAAGTCCAGGTTCGTGATGACATGATTGTGTGCCTGAGTGAATTTAAATTGTATACATATAAAAAAAAAATGTTAAATAACAATTTCCAAGTGATTGATTAAGTAAATATTTACTTTACTATTCTCAGTCAAGAAAATCTGAGAATTCAAGCATCATCCACACACACATCAACTCCGTGCAAAATCTGATTAACCAAACGCGTGGCCTTGTTGGTCGTCATCAACGTGTTTACGGGGGTCATCAATATCTGTTTGATGTTTGTTTACTACACAAGATGAGCTGAACGGAGACGATAATTGCTTGCTTTACAAGAATTGATACCTTAACAGCTTGCTTATTAATTACTAAAGCTTCTGTATTCATCATATAGAATTGATGCCGTTGTACTTGACGTTTTAGTTTTCATTTCTTGCTGGTGTCGTGCTTGTAGAGATGCGGACTTAGCTCAAAGAATTGGGGCTGCAACAGCACTTGAAGTTAGAGCAAGTGGAATTCACTACAATTTTGCTCCTTGTGTTGCTGTAAGGCATCATAATTAACACACTGCATATGTTAGCACTGCAACAATTCTTGAAATATTGGGCTCTTTCTTCTGAATATATGACCTGTGTGATTCCCTTCCGTTGTACTTTTCCGTCTTCGTTTTGCATAGTCAGATTCTCTTATTTTTATCAGTGACTAATGGCAGTTTTAACCACCCGTACTTGATCTAGTGGTGAGCTAGATAGACTATAAAGTGGGCAAACTGGATTCGAATCCCACCTTGTTCAAAAAAAACCCCAAGGAGAGGCGTCCTAGTTACAGCCTGAAGGGTCGCCTAAAGGGTTGTAAAAAAAATGGCATTTCTAAACAGGATGTGTGTGTGTGTCTTTTACCATATTTATTTCACCATCCCCTTGTAACGTCTTTGTATAAATGATAAATAAAATCACGTCTCACTTGAATGAACTAATGGGCAGGTATGCAGAGATCCCAGGTGGGGAAGATTCTATGAGAGTTATAGCGAAGATACTGAGATAGTCAGAAAAATGAGCTCCATAGTTTCAGGTTTGCAGGGCCAGCCTCCACCAGGACATCAACATGGGTATCCTTTTGTGGCTGGAAGGTAGAGAGAAACTATAATACAATTTCTAGATATATAAGGAAATATTAATTATATGATTGTATAAACAGACTCCATCTTTTCTGCCTTCTTTTTTTGTTTTTTTGTTTCTTTTAACGTGTACTCCATTCATATGACTTTTCCAAGACTGTCTTAAACTTTCTATGGAAATAGTGATAATTATAAAAGTATAACTTTTTTTGTATCTTTTGATGTGTAATCCATTCATATGACTTTCTTTCTTCTTTCTTGTTGTTTTGTTTTTTAATTTGTAGCCTATTCATATGACTTTTCCAAGATTGAATCATGACCTGGATAAGTAATTTTCCATTTCAGACTTCTTTTTGTTACTTCAGTGGTGATTTTATTATGTCTCAAAAGTTTCCATGCAAACCTTTATGGCTTTTTTCATGTTCCCTATTTAAACACTTGGCTACTTTATCATATGTATCCTGGCATAGATTACCACATTCTGGAAAACTCACCAAAATAAAGGGTCATATATGGGGTTTTTTTTTCCTCAAAATTTCCATCATATATGTCATTAATATTTTAGGAACAAGGTCATTGCCTGTGCCAAGCACTTTGTTGGGGATGGAGGCACTGAGAGAGGCAAAAATGAAGGAAATACAGTACTATCATATGAAGAGTTAGAAAGAATCCACATGAATCCTTACTTGGATTGCATTTCACAGGGTGTTTCAACCATTATGGTTTCTTATTCTAGTTGGAATGGACGCAAACTCCATTCTCACCATTACCTACTGAAATTTTAAAAGAAAAGCTAGGTTTTAAGGTAAGAGACAACCATGATGATAGGAATCAGTACTGATGTTATTGCTGTCTTTGCTGTTCTGTCTTCTTATCCAAAGAGGATAAGAGTCTTTCCAGTTTTATTCTTTCATCTGTTTTTCTTGTTATCTGGTTTTGTTTAATTTACACCATTGGCTTTGCCCTTATAGGGTATTGTAATTTCTGAAGGGATGGGAATTGATAAGCTTGTTGAACCTCGTGGGTCTGAATATCGAAACTGCATCAAGTCAGCTGTTAATGCTGGAATTGATATCGTATAGATCCTCAATTCTAGAAACATTTATCATGGTTTTCTTTTCTTTTATTACCCTTCATTTTCTTCATAAAATTTGTAGGTGATGGTGCCTTATAACTTCAGACTGTTAATTGAAGAACTGACCTCCCTTGTAGAATCAGAGGAGGTACCAATTCCGAGAATAGATGATGCTGTTGAACGAATATTGAGAGTGAAATTGGCCTCTGGTGTTTTATATTCTCCTTTATCTGATAGATCCTTTCTAGATATAGTAGGTTGCAAGGTAAGAATAACTCACGATATTTACAAATTCTCTTTTACAAGTGTACAAATCTGATCAAGCTTAAAATGTTTCACTGCGTTTTGAAAGGGTTTTCATGTTCTCTGTTGTAAAACTGGCTTGATTTGTCATATATCTTTTGCAAGTTTCCAACAGTGAAAGATTTCAATCCATGCCTTTTACTTTTTCATGCAAGTATTAGTTTCATTTTTTTGACATAAACGTAAACATATCAAGTAGTACAAATCTTAATATAAGTCTTCACCCTTTTGAAAAAGTTGAAATAAGGAGTTAAGAATCAACTGTTTTCTGTTCTCTTATTCAATTCCTCTATTTCTATACGGAGGAGCTTGTTAAGGGTTTATTTTAGCTTTAAATATAAGATTTGAATCCACTTTATCTTCCAAATTCATATTTATTCTTTAAACCATCCCAATTGAGTACATATACTAAGGGAATTTTCCTCAAAGGAATTTTCCTCACAAGTTTGACAACAATAATTTTAAGAAATAAAGGAAATTAATATCTTATATTTATAATCAAAATAAAAACTAGTTAACTTTTTACAATTAAGATGTGAGGAAATACCGTTAAATCTAATATTCTACACTGGATAATATTAATAATATTAAATAAGGTGCCATCTTATTCAACTTTCTTGATTAGATTTTTTTATTAATAATTATGTGTAATAATTTTCAAAATTATATAATTATGAACGCAAATATTGGGTGGTGGGGTGTGTGTGTGTAAACTACATAGGTATAGCATCCTGCATTTCTTTATTAGTAACTACATCAAATATCCCTGGATATACTGCAATTACTTCATGAAATTATCCGATAATAGGTATAATTTCTTTACTTTTTAAAATAAATTATGAGCACAAATTAAAGAACATAAAAAAAAATCACTGAAATATTGAGCCTGCCTTTAAGTGCAAATTTTGTGAAGATTATTTGAAGTATTAAACTTGTCCAATGCTACGAGTCAATGAATAAGGAAAAAGAACATAAATAGATAAATGGGAAAATATTAGTAAAGTCTCAAGGTAGAGAAAAAATATTAAAAAAAAAATCCGAACCCGACATTCCCTATAAAAAAAAGTTTTAGGGACTTTTTTGATATTAATTATAAAAAGTTACGGAATTCTTCTCGCAAAAAATTTCCGTCGTTAAAATGGTTTTTTATATTGTTAAAATGTTCATATAAAAATATCGTTGTTAAAATGATCTTTAATGTTGTCAAAATGGCCTTTCATTTTATAAAAAATTCTCTAGATTTTTAAAATTCTACATGCCAAAGGAAAAATTCGGAGAATTTTTAATAACATGAAAAATCATTTTGACAACGAGATTTTCATAGGGATATTTTAATAACTAATAAAGTCATTTTAACAAGAAGATTTGAAATTATGTAACTTATTCACAATTAATATTAAAAAGTTCCTAGGGGCTTTTTGGTGAGGGATTTAGGGTTGAAGTTTTTTTGATATTCTTTCTCTACCTTAAGACCTCGTTAAAATTTTCCCTAAATAAATTAAGTGACACAATTATGTGTGAAAGTTCATAAAGCTTATAAGCTTTTAATTGGGGAGATTTTAAAGTTCATATGAGCTTTTTAAAGTTTACTATGAGGGGAATTTTAATAAATTCGGTTTAAAAATGGAAGAAATAGGATTAAAAATTTTTAATTAATTTTTTTTAATGACATCTTCGCTTTGTTAAAATTTTTTAACCCTACATATCTATTTCTTTTAAATTGAATCTATAAAAAAATTTCCTCCCCTAATTCTCTCGCACCAAACATGCCCTCCGTGGTGTTATGTGGGAAAGTTCATATGAACTGCATAAAAAGAGATGTCATTTTCAAGTGTTATTTTCTCAGCACTACACATTATATATTCAATTATTGCAATTCGTTTTTGTTGTTGTCATCCATAATCAAATATTCGATATAATGCAGCCACCGACAATGGGCTAAGTAACCCGCTGGGATGCCTACTCTCTTCTAGTATGGAACCCGCCTTTCATACTTAGGACATTAATGTGTGCTATTGTAACAATATATATATATATATATATATATATATATATATATATATATATATATTCTCCCTCCCTCTGGTCCTTATTACTTCCTCTGGTCTTTTTTATAAGACACTTGTAGGTTTTTAAGGTGCAATTAATGTATTTTTCCATGTCTGCCCATATTTAATAAGGGTAGTGGAAGAGAGTAGTATATCTGAGTTTAAGGTAATTAGTAGGGGCAATATTGGAAACCACTTGAATTTTATGACAACCTTAATGCTTTTAACTAACTTTATTGGTTTGTGAGAAGTGGTAGTTGGTGCCTTATAAAAATGACCAGAGGAAGTATAAGGTATCAACCACCTTTTTTTGAAGACCAAGAAATGAATTTTGAGTTATTAAATTGGTCTAAAATTGATAAATATTTCTAAATTTACTCCTACATTTTAATTATGTGAATTTAAAGAGTTCATTAAAAATGAGGGTATAATTGGAAAATAGCAATAAATGAGTTGGTTAAAGGAAGTTGGTGTCTTATGATAATGACAAAAAAATTTTGGTAGTTGATGCTTTATAATAAAGACCAGAGTGTGTGTTTTCAATGCCGCCGTATTGGACCCCAAAAAAATGGACCCTATCCTTTACATCACTTTTTCTATCTGATCGTTTGTAGATATAATTTTAAAAAAATTAGACATATATGTTTGATATCGGGGATGTTTTAAAAAAACATTGTATTAAGCTCAAAAAGTTTTTCATGACAAATAATGATAAACTTTTCTTATAAGTAAGTGCAATCTTGCTTGTAGTTTCACTTATTTGATGTTTGCTTTTCTAGACAAAAAAGTTTTAAATTTTAGTAAATATTGTTATATTGCAATAATTATTTTGGCAACGATTTTTATAATGCAATAATAATTGAAGGTTGAGCTGATTTTTTTTTAAAAAAAAATTATTTAAATATTATCTAAGTTAGAACATAGATTAAAGAAAATAAATATAGGAAAATTTTTATATAAGGACCATTGTAACAAATTAATTCTTATTAGCCCTCAAAGAAATCTGAAATTTCATTGCAATCCAGTTGAGCTATAAAGTGAAATCAATTTGTGAAGTAAAAAGATAAAAATAACACTTTCAAAAAGAAAAGAGAGATAACTTGATTTGCAAGTGGTGAACACATAATGAACAAGTGAAATTAATTTCTAAACAATAGTACTACATTGGAACATGATTGAGTCAAATTCCATTTGCAAGTAGCAAATATATTATGAATAAGTGAAATAGTCTTAAGAACAAGAGAAATTAATTTCTAAACATAAACACATTTAAGCATGATTAAGTCAAATTCCATTTACAATAGTCAATTACATCATAAACAAATTAAATAGTTCTATAAACAAGTGGGATTTCGCTTCCCTTCATCTCTTTATTACTTTATTATTGTTCAAAGAATATCTATAGAAATATTTTAGAAAAAATTGATAAATGTGAACAAAAATAAGTTTTATATTTGAGATCAATATCAACTCCTTAATTAGGCTCTATATTAGGGATAAGAGGATTACAATATATCCCAAACAACAAGTATATGTTGTGTGTATGCTTACTTAATTTCTTAATAACAATTTTGGTGGTTTGGTAGGGCCACTCGCATGCTTGGATTAACTTTTGGAGAATATTTTCTTAAGAAAAAAATGAAAAAAGTGATTCCAGATAATAGATTTAAGAGAATAGCTTTTAAAAATATTTTTTAAAAAAAATATCTTCTAACAAAACCATGGTTATGGTTTTGAACCCTAAACCATAATTTTCATTCAAAACTATGATTTTTAGCTAAAATGTTACATTTGTAATTTTCTTTTTGCATTCACTCATACTCATCCTCCCTACATGTAGGGGTGCCCAACCACCGGAGCTGTCATCTGTGGTGGCCGTTTGAGGCCAGAGGAAACTCTGGTGGAGACCCATAGCAATATTGATATGCAATTCGTTCGTCTGACTTAGGTATGGATTTGACTCTCATTCTCTTCTCTTTCCACCCACTTCCCATCATCTTTTTTATCCCAGCCGTTAAATTGAAATTTGAACGGTTCAGATTTCATTTTTTATAAAAATCTTATTTTAAAATATTTTTTAATAATTTAATATTTTATTAATATTTTTTATAAACTTAAACCATTTATTTATCAATCTACTGATACTGGTTGAGATAAAGAAGAGGATAGAATTCAGATCCCTCAAATATATAGGAGCCAAAGATTAATCCAACTGTCATGACTCCACATAATTTAATTTAAGAGTGTTTGTTAACTATACAATTCTGAAAGAATAGTTTTCCCCCAAACACCTTAGTCCGGGTTCGTGATGACGTGCTTGTGTGCAGTGTGCTTGATTGATTATGTAAATATTTACTTCATTATTCTCAGTCAAGAAAATCTGAGAATTCAGTCATCATCCACACTCACATCAATTCCATGCAAAATCCAATTAACCAAACGCTACCGACGTATCTACGGGGGGTCAATGAGTCGTGTTGATCAACTTTTCCGCTCTATAACAGACATGGAGATCAACCTCTCTTCTCAAACCCATTCCAAATACACTCGCTTCACAATTACATTTTTGTTTCTTCTTCCTTCTTCTGCTTCCGATGCATATGGATTGCGTCTACAAGAATCCCAACGAGCCCATCGAAGCTCGTGTCAAAGACCTTCTTTCTCGAATGTCTCTCAAGGAGAAGATTGGTCAGATGACCCAAATCGAGCGTCGCGTTGCAACCCCTTCCGCCATTACAGACTTCTCTATTGGTACTATTTTCTTTTCACTCGCCCTTTTCTCCTTCAGGATTTGAAGATTATTGAGGCTATTGGTTTTGTGGCTCTGATATCTGCCTCTCTTTTTTTTTTTTGGAAGGAAGCATGCTCAGTTGTGGAGGTAGTGGTCCTTTCGAAAACGCAATGGCGTCGGATTGGGCTGAAATGGTGGACGGATTTCAAAAATCAGCTCTCGAGTCCCGATTAGGGATACCGCTCATATATGGGATCGATGCTGTCCATGGGAACAATAGTATATACGGTTCCACCATATTTCCTCACAATATTGGCCTCGGAGCAACTAGGTTGGTGCTTACTCTCCCTTGAACTTAATTGATTGGAATAAAAATACTCCATTTGTAGTAACTTGCAAGTTCTATAGCTGTTTCATGTTTGTTCACTATGCAAGATGGGGGTGAACGGAGGCGATAATTGCTTGCTTTACAAGAATTGATACCGTAACAGCTTGCTTATTAATTACCAAAGCTTCTGTATTCATCATATAGAATTGATGCCGTTGTACTTGACGTTTTAGTTTTCATTTCTTGTTGGTGTCGTGCTTGTAGAGATGCGGACTTAGCTCAAAGAATTGGGGCTGCAACAGCACTTGAAGTCAGAGCCAGTGGAATTCACTATACTTTTGCTCCTTGTGTTGCTGTAAGGCATCATAATTAACACACTGCATATCTTAGCACTGCAACAATTCTTGAAATATTGCTTCTGAATATATGACCTGTGTGATTCCTTTCTGTTGTTCTTTTCCGTCTTTGTTTTGCATAGTCAGATTCTCTTATTTTTATCAGTGACTAATGGCAGTTTTAACCACCCAAGAGTACTTGGTCTAGTGGTGGGCAATATAGACTATAAAGTGGGCGAACGAACTGATTTGAATCCCACCTTGTTCAAAATGACCCCTAGGAGAGGCGTCCTAGTCACAGCCTGGAGGGTGGCCTAAAGGGTTATAAAAAAAGTGGCAGTTTTAAACAGGCTGCAACAGCACTTGAAGTCAGAGCAAGTGGAATTCACTATACTTTTGCTCCTTGTGTTGCTGTAAGGCATCATAATTAACACACTGCATATCTTAGCACTGCAACAATTCTTGAAATATTGCTTCTGAATATATGACCTGTGTGATTCCTTTCTGTTGTTCTTTTCCGTCTTTGTTTTGCATAGTCAGATTCTCTTATTTTTATCAGTGACTAATGGCAGTTTTAACCACCCAAGAGTACTTGGTCTAGTGGTGGGCAATATAGACTATAAAGTGGGCGAACGAACTGATTTGAATCCCACCTTGTTCAAAAAGACCCCTAGGAGAGGTGTCCTAGTCACAGCCTGGAGGGTGGCCTAAAGGGTTATAAAAAAAGTGGCAGTTTTAAACAGGATGTGTGTGTGTGTCTTTTACCATATTTATTTCACCATCCCCTTGTAACGTCTCTGTATAAATGAAAGATAAAATCACATCTCGCTTGAATGAACTAATGGGCAGGTATGCAGAGATCCCAGGTGGGGAAGATTCTATGAGAGTTATAGCGAAGATACTGAGATAGTCAGAAAGATGAGCTCCATAGTTTCAGGTTTGCAGGGCCAGCCTCCACAAGGGCATCAACATGGGTATCCTTTTGTGGCTGGAAGGTAGAGAAAAACTATAATACAATTCTTAGATATATATGTTTTTTATGGAAATATTAATTGTATGATTGTATAAACCGTTGACAGCAGGTTAACTCCATCTTTTCTGCCTTCTTTTTGTTTCTTTTGATGTGTACTCCATTCATATGACTTTTCCAAGACTGTCTTAAGCTTTCTATGGAAATAGTGATAATTATAAAACTATAACCTTTTTTTGTATCTTTTGATGTGTAGTCTATTCATATGACTTTTCTTCTTCTTTCTTTTCATTTTGTTTTTTAATTTGTAGCCTATTCATATGACTTTTCCAAGAATGAATCATGACCTAGGAAAGTAATTTTCCATTTAAAACTTCTTTTTGTTACTTCAGTGATGAATTTTATAATGTCTAAAAAGTTTCCATGCTAACCTTTATGGCTTTTCTCATATTCCCCATTTAAAAACCCGGCTACTTTATCATACGGATCCTGGCATAGATTACCACATTCTGGAAAACTCACCAAAATAAAGGGTCATATATGGGTTTTTATCAAAATTTCTATCATATATGTTATTAATATTTCAGGAACAAGGTCATTGCCTGTGCCAAGCACTTTGTTGGGGATGGAGGCACTGAGAGAGGCAAAAATGAAGGAAATACAGTATTATCATATGAAGAGTTAGAAAGAATCCACATGACTCCTTACTTGGATTGCATTTCACAGGGCGTTTCAACCATTATGGTTTCTTATTCTAGTTGGAATGGACGCAAAATACATTCTCACCATTACCTCATTACTGAAATTTTAAAAGAAAAGCTAGGTTTTAAGGTAAGAGACAACCATGATGATAGGAATTAGTACTGATGTTATTGCTGTCTTTGCTGTCCTGTCTTCTTATCCAAAGAGGATAAGAGTCTTTCCAGTTTTATTCTTGTTCATCTGTTTTGCTTGTTCACCTGGTTTTGTTTAATTTACACCATTGGCTTTGCCATTATAGGGTATTGTAATTTCTGATTGGATGGGAATTGATAAGCTGAGTGAACCTCGTGGGTCTGAATATCGAAACTGCATCAAATCAGCTGTTAATGCTGGAATTGATATCGTATAGATCCTCAATTCTAGAAACCTTTATCATGGCTTTCTTTGCTTTTCTTTTCTTTTATTACCCTTCATTTTCTTCATAAAATTTGTAGGTGATGGTGCCTTATAACTTCAGACTGTTAATTGAGGAACTGACCTCCCTTGTAGAATCAGAGGAAGTACCAATTGCCAGAATAGATGATGCTGTTGAACGAATATTGAGAGTGAAATTTGCTTCTGGTGTTTTTGATTCTCCTTTATCTGATAGATCTTTGCTAGATATAGTTGGTTGCAAGGTAAGAATAACTCACAATATTTACAAATTCTCTTTCACAAGTGTACAAATCTGATCAAGCTGAAAGTGTTTCACTGCATTTTGAAAGGGTTTTCATGTTCTCTGTTGTAAAACTGGCTTGAGGTTTTGTCATATATAAATATCTTTTGCAAGATTCCAACAGTTGGATCCTTATATTTAATTTCCTTTATCAAGGATTTTCATTTTCCTCTTGTGTAAACATTTCAATGAACAAGAATGAGTGAAAATTTCAATCAATGCCTTTTACTTTTTCATGCAAGTATTAGTTTCATTTTTTAGACATAAAGGTAAATATAACTAGTACAAATCTTAATATGAGTCTTTACTCTTTCGAAAAACTTGAAACAAGGAGTTAAGAATTGTTTTTTTTTTTTTTTTCTGTTCTCTTATTCACTTCCTCTATTTCTAAACGGAGGAGCTTGCTAAGGGTTTATTTTAGTTTTAAATATAAGATTTGAATCCACTTTATCTTCTGAATTCATATTTATTCTTTAAACCATCCCAATTGAGTACATATATTAAGATATATTAGGGGGATTTTCCTCAAAGGTATCTCCAATGCAAATAACAGAGAGTATATTTTAAGGGAGCTGACACGTTTTTTTTTTTTTTACAATTGATGAACTCAACTAATTCCCTAAATCTTTGCAAATTATTTATCTAGCTCATACATTAAATACGGAAGGAGTAGTTCTTCCTATCAATAATGTCCATTGATCAATCACTATTTATGCAGCAACATAGAGAAGTTGCACGTGAAGCAGTTAGAAAGTCGTTGGTTCTGTTGAAAAACGGGAAGCATCATACTAAACCTTTTCTGCCATTAAATAGAGAAGCAAAGAGGATTCTTGTAGCAGGAAGCCATGCAGATGATCTTGGCTATCAATGTGGAGGCTGGACTAAAAATTGGCAAGGATCTGGTGGGCGAATTACAATCGGTATGCTTTTTTGTTTTCTTGCATTTCATCAAACTTGTGTGTTCATTCTCATGAATTTAATCACAGATGTTTTGTCTTCGTTTATGTAGTTACTTTAATTTTCATGAAGAGTTTGTGATTGATAGTTAGAATCCGTTAACAACATGAATGATTAACATTAGTTTGATCCCTCAAAATAGACTTCCATCTTCAAGTATTCACAATCAATCGCATCCTTTTAGTAATCCCATATCTTAGATAACTTATAAGAAAATATAGGATTTTTTTAATAGAAAAGTCACATTCTCCTCTAAACTCTCAATCTATGTGGGATTAACAAGTCTTTTATCTTCTTCTTCTTCTTCTTCTTTTTTTTTTTCTTTTTTTTTTCTTTTTTTGGTATCTTCGGATTAACAAAAGTATCTAATCAAACTAATCTTCCCGTTTTCCTAGAACACCTAGACAAAGGGGCAAAAATTTATACCTAAAATAAATATTATTTTTAATATGATGTAATAAAAAAAATTATTAAACTAATATGGCTATAAAATTTATTAAAATTAAATGAAAAATAAAAAAATTTATATAAGTATAATAATAACAATTTAATCTCCACATAAGCAATAAGTATCGTGAAAGTGATAGAGTAAGTATTATTAAATAGTAGAATTATATTTTTAATAACTATTTCCTGCATGTTAGTGAAATTCTTTTTAATAAAATTTTCACTATAACCATTTAAAGAACATTGTTTTCTACTATTCTCTCATAAAATTCTATTTTATTAACAATTTTACACCAAGAAGTCAAAAAAATATTTTACTTTAAAACAGAAAAATTTTAAGGGACAATTATAGACCGGCTCTAAATAAACTACTCATCTGGTATTTTATATTAGACATATTTGAGGAGTTGATTTTGATTCTAAATATAAGATATAGTTTTCATATTTGTTAATTTATTTTTAATTTACCCTATTGATGCTCCATCAACCATAATTAAAGAGAAGAAGGAATGAGAGAATTAAATAAAATGACTAGGGTATTTTAAAAAATACACGTTAAATTAACTAATTTAACAAACTTTCTTAATATAAGTAAATATCTGTTATGTTAAAGGCCTAAATAGTTACCTACAGGTCTTATCTATATATATTCAAAGGCGAAATTTTGACATACAAATGGAACTCAGGAAATAATTAATTTTCTTTTTCAAAAATTCTTATGGGGCACAAATGAAACTTGCTTCTTAAACATTTTGACCTTTTTTTCCAACGTAAGCAATTACAAAATATAACATAAATTGTAATATGCATGGCCGAAATTGCCATTCTTTTTCCCCCCAACAAATTGCGAGTCTTTAAATGATAATTAACAAAACAACGTAGTACAAATGTCCTAAAAATTTGACAATTCAAATTTAAATTCCAATTATCAAGCAGAGAACCAAGAGGAAACATAATTACATAAAATAAATAATATTAATTGTCAAAAAACATCACATTCACTTTATAAGCTTCTAACATCAAATTTAATGTTTTTTAAATCAATTTTTTTTTTTTGGATAACATTTTTTAAATCAATTGATTTAACATTTAAAAAACCGAAAAAGAAACAGGATGACCCAAGCTCTTATGCTTATCACGTATGAGCCTTATCTTATCCATTGGGCCTCGCCGGTAAAACTTATTTTTCATTTTGAAGCCCATTATTAAAGTTTAGATTTTTTTTTGGATATAAATTAAAGTTTAGATTTTGTTATAAAAACGAAAGTTTATATTTTGAAGGGTTAAGGTGCAAAAATAAACATATGTTTTTCCTCTAAGAACGCCCAGCACCATATGTTTTTTTTTTTGTGCAAAAATACACACGCCGTTAGGTTTTAGGAGGAAAAATACCACTTCCGTTAGTTGACCGTTAACCATGGTGAAATTACCATTTTACCCTTAACCCTTTTCTTTTTTAATTATTTTAAACTAAGGGCAAAAAGTAATTTCACCATGGTTAACGGTCAACTAACGGAAGTGGTATTTTTGCTCCTAAAACCTAACGGCGTGTGTATTTTTGCACAAAAAAAAAACATATAGTACTGGGCGCTCCTGAAAGAAAAATATATATGTATTTTTGCACCTTAACCCTATTTTGAATATACACACATATATGATTTTTTTTTTTGGGGGGGGGGGGGGGTTACCTTATTGGACCAACTCTCCCAACTCTATTTTTTTGTTGATACTAAATGCTAATTTTTCGGACCAGGCTTTCCTCCTCTGCCATATCTGTCCGCTGCCCTCCTCTACTCAAAACACTGCCGTTTTGGAGTAAATTGGGAAGAAGCCTGTGTGTTATTTTTTTAAAAAAAAAAGGATATTGATGGGTACTAAAAAAATATTTTAGGATACTGAACGGTACTGAAAAAATACTACATGATCTTAAAAAATTATTTTAGGATCTTTAAAAAATATTTTAGGGTACTGACCTGGTACTAAAAATATACTTCATGATATTAAATGGTACTCAAAAGTACTTCATGATCTTAAAAAAAAAATTTTAGAATCTTAAAAAAATATTTTAGGGTACTGATTGATCAAAAAATAAATTCAAAATGTTTTTTTTTAAGTCCTAAAATATTTTTTTTGGATCATGAAGTATTTTTTTTAGTACCATTTAATATCCTGAAGTATATTTTTAGTACTATTCAGTACTCTAAAATCATTTTTTAAGATTATGTAGTATTTTTTTCAGTATCCTAAAGTATATTTTTCTACCAGGTCAGTATCCAGAAATATTTTTTAAAGATCCTAAAATAATTTTTTAAGATCATGTAGTATTTTTTCAGTACCGTTTAGTATCCTAAAATATTTTTTTAGTACCTATCAATATCCTAATTTTTTTTTAAAAAAAAAAAAAACACAGGCTTCTTCCCAATTTACTCCAAAACGGCAGTGTTTTGAGTAGAGGAGGGCAACGGACGGATATCGCAGAGGAGGAAAGCCTGATCCTAATTTTTCATGCTTTATAACCACTCTTTTACTTTCTTATTCCACATGCTTGATACATTTTCCCTTCAAACACTATTTTAGGGACAACTCTCTTAGATGCCATTCAAGAAGTTGTAGGAGATGAAACAGAAATTATTTATGAGCAGAGTCCATCAAAAGAAACTCTAGAACGCAATGACATATCTTTTGCCATTGTAGCTGTTGGTGAAAAACCCTATGCTGAGAAATTTGGTGACAATTCTAAGCTAGAGATCCCTTTTAATGGATCTAGCATTATTAGTTCAGTTGCAGACAAATTCCCAACACTAGTTATTTTGATATCTGGAAGGCCCTTAGTGTTAGAGCCATGGTTGTTAGAGAAGATTGATGCTCTTGTTGCTGCTTGGTTACCTGGTACTGAAGCTCAGGGAATCGCAGACGTTATCTTTGGGGATCATGACTTCAACGGTCAACTTCCTGTGACTTGGTTTAGAAGAGTTGAGGATCTTGATCAATCAACCAATGGAGTTATGCTACCAAATCCTTTGTTTCCCCGTGGCTTTGGGTTAACATATACAAATGACTAAAACCTCATTTTAGTCAAAGTGGGTCTTTTGTGCTTATGTTGTTGGGCTTTATCAATACGCAGGGTATATTTTAAATTAAATAAAATGCATGCATGGGTCCTACGAGGTAGTTTTCCCCTTTTGTTCTTAAGTTAAATCAAATGAGAAACCGTTGAGCATGCAGTTGTGAGTTGTGGAGTTGGTTCATCAGTGTTAAAGAAATAAGATTATGCGTGGGATATAGTTTCCCTCTTCAGATTTACACTCATTCTCATTCCTCTTTATCTCCTTATTGCTTATTTCGCACTTTTTCCCTAATTTATAACTTAATTTTTTTTCTTAAAAAAAAAAAACCTCTCTAGAAATTCCACATTTGTGGCATAAAGATGCTTTCCTTCCTAATAATAAATAATCAGAAAATTAATCCTCCAAAAAGAAACATGCTACCTCCTTCCCTTTTGTGGACACTGACAAGACAAATTCACATAGGAATTCCGTTTTACTCTTCAGCAAGTACATGATAACAACATCCGATAGCGACACACTAGATTATTTGAGGATATCAGCAGGAAAAGAGTTATGAAGCTGGCTACTAACAAAGGTTAATCCCGTTCGGAAGGAGTTAGGAGGTTATCTCACCCACCGAAGCTTTTTTCTACCAACAAATGAAGTCACCAAACCATCAAAAGTATATCAAGGTTATATTCACAATATATATATACATATATATATAAAGGTTGTCTGATTTACCTAAGCTCTTGATTAATAGTGTTATCATTCTGAAGATGTAATTTGTCCTATCTTGAGAATAATTGTTCGTAATCCTTCAACATCCGTATAGAGGAGACAAATTGTCTTAAAGAGACAACGTACATTAGGTTCAAATTTCATCAATTTCATTATCATTATTTTCGGCAGTCTTATGAGTTTTTATTGTTTTTCTTCTTATAAAAATTGTTGTATCTTTATAGATTATGTCAAATTGATTACACATATTCTTAACTTTAAGAAAACTTTACTTCTAAAATATTTTCAACAACAATCTTAAGACAATTTGGTTGAATATGTGTTCAGTATTTTAGTGGATTCTTGATTTTGAAAAGATAGAGTTTCTAAAATCATGATATCTATGGGTATATATCTATCAATTTGTTTCTAATATGGATATATATAAGTTCTGGGAAACATATATACTTATATTCCTTTTGAATATGTTATGTGAATATTTATTTTGGTTTCTGCAATAAAATACACAAGTTACACACGGATATGTGTTTTCTTTCACTTTTATTTTGATGGTATATATAGTTGTATGAAATGCATCTACTTAAATGAATTTTATGTACCCAATGTAAATTCAATGTGAAAGCGTAATGGACAACTAGTTGGGAAACCATGATATTGGGTGGTTAGAAAAGTCATGTTTTTAGGCCGAAATATTGTCAAGAAAATGTAGAGGAGAAGCAAATGATTCCAAAAAAAAAAAAAACCGTTTCTAATGGGAAACTTAGATGGAAACTTAATTTTCTATCAAGAACGTCGTCCTTTTAAGTCTTGAAATTAGGTCACTTGAAAATAGTATTTTTAAGCCAATAAACAAGGGGATTAATGTTTCTCATGTTATAGGGAAAAAATTATCTCATGTCACACATACATAAAATGGTGGGACCCACATATACATATATTAATTCATACACACACACACATATATATATGTGTGTGTGTGTGGGTCCCACTATTTCATGTGTGTGTAAGAAATTTAGTTTTCTCATGCAACATGAGAAAACTAAAACCCATAAATAAGTGTCATTGTGTAGATCCTGAAAAAACGAAGAGATACATATCAAGAACACGAAAAACAAGAGATAGACACCAAGACTATGAAAAACTGACGCTGGAAACACTGGTCCTCCTCTTTAGGTGAAACGGGGTGTGCCACATTCCAAAAAAAGAAAAAAAAAACATAGACAACCGTCCCTGTACGTTTCGAAGGAAGACCAGTGGATGCAACTCATCCTGAAGGCTGGCATTATACCAATTAAGTTGTGCACTCGCATGTTGGGCAAAGAAACGCATACAAGGTTAAGGTTCTGAAAACTAGACCGATCATTAAACCACTGAAGATATTAAGTCAAAGGTCAGTGGGTCAGACCAGAGTCAAACCGGTATTAATTAAAAAATATAATTTAACTAAAATAAGTAAAAATATTTATATTTTAATAATAAAAAATATTTTGTGAAAATATTGGAGGATGTGTAACATGGGGAGATGTGTAATAGTATATTGATTTGTTTTTAAAAAAGAGATCACAGTCGTGTTGTGTGGGGCTTTGCAAAATGTCAGAGATATTTTCATATTTCTCCTTTATTCACGACAAGTCACAGGTTTATTATATCATATGTCAAACGGGTTTATTTTCATATTGCAAAATGTCAATCTATTAGACTAATTAATATTCTTTGGTTTTGGTGGATGCTTTTTCAAACCATAGGCTTAGCTGCACTCCTCTCCAATGCCTCGTTTTATGAAGCTATTCCCTCTTTCAAATATTAATATGCAATTATTTATGAAGAACCTACTCAGTCTCCTTCTCCCTCCTTCTTCCCTCTCTGCACGTTGCACTCCATAGATATGTTACCTCGCCCTTCCCTTTTCTAACCTTCTTTCTTCATTGTGTTTCCTTACCTCCATGGATCCTTGCCCTTTCGTGCAAGTCACCGTCACTCTCAAGATCCCCATCGCTTTTCGGCGTTCATCCTTCTTCTCCTTTTTTTCCATCATTCATTCTTCTTCTTCTTCTTCTGTCTTTCCTTTCATTTCTCCGACCAAACTTTCCTTGATTTTCGAGTCCCCCAACTCGGCGACCCTGTTCAACTCGGCCGGTTTAGGCTGAGTTGACCGGGTTGACTCGGAGTCACCGAGTCAACCCGTTTCTTCCCTAAACCGGACCGGCTTTCCGGCCGATTGGCCGGTTTCCAATCCAAACCGACCGGTCCGGTCCGGTCCGGGTTCACAAACCATGCGCATAACACTAGTTTATTTAAAGAAAATTTGGAGTTGGGCTTTACAATTTTGGGCCAAAGTTAACAAGAAGAAAAATCTGCTTAAGCTGTATAGTGTTTTTGGGCCGAACCACAATTTTTTTTGCTGCACATTTTTGTAGGGTTATAGAAAAATAATTAAACGTTTTCGACCCAATTTATTTGGGCTGTAAGTTTTTTTTTTGGCTGGTTTATGTTACCATATAAGAAAAAAAGGAATCTGGGCCAAGGAAAATTATGGGTTTATTCTTATTTGGCTTTTGCATTATGGGCTTTTAGTTGTGTTGTAACTTCTAAATAAATGTCTTATGGGCCCTGCTGTGTTTTGAATCTCATGGGCTGTGAAGTTTTAATTTTCAGAAACACGATTTTGGGCTATATATGCATTTCATTTTCCCATTGTTTATTAAATTAACTTCACCGTAAGTGTTTCATTGTAAAAAAAAGAAAAAAAAAAGGAAATTACTGGGCTCATTTTGTTTGGGCCACTAGTTTATAAAAAAAAATGGTGTTGGGCTCAAATGGAGTTTAGGCGCAAAAGGTGTTTCACTGGGCTTATCAAAGAAAAATGTTTTTGACTGAATTTGTTGGGCTATACATTTTTTTGCCTTGTTTATTTTTGGGCCAAAATTAATTAAAAAGGGTGTTGTGGGCTTTGATTTTGGGTCATTTAGTTACCTATCATTGATGACTTAGAAAATGAGCAAATTATTCCTTATTAAAGCCTATTATGCCAATGAGAGTTGACACAGATAGTAAGAGATTCAGGACTAAGCCCTTGGGTCATGGGTTCGATCCCCTCTGCCGTCGGTGGGACTCCTTTGGTAGCTAAAAAATCATGTCAAAATGTGGATTTTTGGTGGTGGAATAAGATAAAGTTAATTCATACTATTAGTATCTATGAAAGTGGTTCAAAGGCTAAGCCTTGATTATTTTATGTATTGATAGAAATGCAATTATAGCCTTAATTTTTATAATTATGGATGATTTTGTAGCTATGATTTATGTTTTTTAAAATATTGTAAATAGAAATTATATGAATTGTTTTAATTCCAAATATTATGGTAAGTTAAATATTTAAGTTTTGGAATTAAGAATGGTGGAATTGTTAGTCACCAAAGTAGCCAAATCTTTATGAATTATTCTTCCAAATATTACGATGACGTTTCAATTACCCATAACCTTGATGCTATGAAGTTTGTTATAGGGTGATTATGGATCAACTCAAAGATTTATTATTTGTCTTTATAATAATTGAACATAAATGTTGGTATTGTCTATTCAGACATCCAAAGATGATGAAGATTTGTAGTTGGGGTGTGCATCAATACCAAATTATGTGAAATCTTTATAACATTATTATGGTTGAATGTTGTATATTAGTGAAAAACGGACATTGAAAGAATTGATGAATGCAATGTTGATTACGTTTGGGTTACCACAGAATTTGTGAAGGGAAGTCATTTTAATGGCTAACTTTGTAATTAATAGAGTACCTCACAAAAGAATACAAAGCATACCATACGAAATATGGAAATGAAAGAAACCTTCATTAAAATATTGGAAAGTGAGGGGTGCTTGGCAAAGGTTGCGATTCCTAAACCCAAAAGATTGAGAATCAGACCTAAGACAGTGAACTATGTGTTTATTAGTTATGCACTTAACAGTAGTGCATATTGGTTTTTGGTTTATAAGTAAGATGTATAATATATCTAAGTTAATATTGTTATTGAGTCAAGTGACACTATGTTCTTTGAGAATATATTTCCGTATAACAAGGGTATTAATGATAACAATATTGTGATATCTCAATATACTACGATTAATGACGATCCTGTAAAGAAGGAACCTTGATATAGTACAAGGCAAAGGATTGCAACATCCTTTGGCCTGATTTTCTAGCATTTTTGTTGGAAAATGAGTCTCGAAATATAGAGAGGCTGTGAGCTCCCCTAAAGCACCATTATGGCCATAAGCTATCAATAGTGAAGTCGACTCTATTATGTCAAACAATATCTGGGAATTGGATGACATTCCTCCTGACAAAAAACCTTTAGGAATTAAGTGAATCTTTAAAAAGAAGATGAAGGCATATAGCACTATTAATAAGTACAAAACTAGGTTGGTAGTAAAAGACTATAGACAACATGAAAGCCTAGACTACTTTTATACCTATTCACTTGTTATAAGGATTACCTCCATTAGGATGTTAATCGCAATAGCAGAATTGAATGGGTTGAAGTTATATCAAACAAATGTAAAGACAACTTTCTTGAGTGGAGACTTAGAGGAAGAGATCTATAAAAAACAACATGAGGGATTTGTTGTCTCAGAACAGGAATAGAAAGTGTGTCGCTTGATAAAGTTCCTTTATAGACTTAAGCGAGCTTTGAAACATGGTATCAAAATTCAATGAAGTTATGTTATCAAATGACGTTAGTATCCATGAATGTGACAAGTATATCTATATTTGAAATATTGAAAACGAGTTTGTCATAGTCTATCTTTATGTTAATGACATGTTGATAATGGGTAATAATAATCAAATGGTTAAAGCTATTAGACGATTGCTTACTAGTAAGTTCGACATAAAAGATATAGATTTTGTTAATGTCATTTTAGGAATAAAATCCATAGAATATCTTATGAGTTGGCTTTATTTCAAGCACACTATATTGCTAAAATTCTTGAAAAATTGAAGATTTTGAATGTAGCTCCTATGAAGAACCGTATATATTCTAGTCTTCGATTGTTGAAAAAATACTAGCAAAGCTGAAAAACAAAAGGAGTATGCTTAAGTGCTAAGCAATCCTATGTATATTATGAATTGCACTAGACCTAATATTTCTTACACAGCACCATGTTGAATTGCTTTACAAGTAATCCAAACGAAGCATACTCAAAACTTTGCTTTGTATTATAAGAAGCACCTTGCAGTGCTAGAATGATATTGTGGTGCAATTAGATCATTAGCTCTAACAACACAAGATCCACAAATGGATATGTGTTCACCCTTGGCGGTAGTGTTGTGTCTTAGAAGTCATCCAAGAAGATTTGCATTGCAAGATCAACTATGGAAACATAATTTATTGCTTTAGATAAAGCTAGTGAAGAAGCCTAGCGGCTTCGTAATTTACTTAAGGACATTCCAAATTGGCCTAAGCTGGTACCGGTAGTGTGTATACACTATGATGGTCAAGCAACTATTGGTAGAGCTGAGAATGTCATATATAATGGTAAATCTAAAAATATATGTCGTAGATATGATACCTTAGACAACTACTCTCTAATGGAATCATCTCAATTGTTATGTGAAATTAAGAGAGAATATAGTGGATCCATTGACTAAAGGGATTCCTAGGGAGTTGGTTAATAATTTTTTGAAAGGAATGAGTTTAAGATCTATTAATTGTTGATTATTATGCTAACTCTACCTAGATGAGTGGAGATCTCACAATCTAGGTTCAAATAGACAACTAAGTGATGATCGACTGTAAGCACTGTGGAGCTTTAAACTTATATACATTCTTATGACAAAACAATGCATATTATGAGGGTAAGCATTTGGGCTTTTAATGGTTTCTTAATCTAATGTGCTTAGATGATGTATATTAAATTACATCACAAGGAATCACCAATATAAGTGTGAAGTGGGATCACTTCTATGAGAATCTATAAAGGTTAATTATCTATAATACTCACAGAACTAGGCAAGTGCCTAGGGCCAAAATGGGCATGTAATGAGGACCAATCATGGTAGAAGAGAAATTGTGTAATTCCTATTGTCTTGGTATAAGACAACACATCTACTAATTGACCGAGTATATCTGATAGGTTTTTATTAGATAACGTTCAAAGGTGACCCCTACCCATCTCGATGTAGTTACTTTTCGTAGAGGAATCGCACTTTACATAATGGTCTGACTTTTTATCCATATGGGCGATTTTTGGATTTTTGTCTAAATCATATGGATTATGAATAAGAAGTAGGTGTTGGTTTGCCACCGCCGGTTACATCAATTCGCCATGGGCGTGTCGGTTTGCCATCGGGTATCTATCTGACAGTTTCATCGTCTATAAATAAACATGTGTGTGACAAAAAAATTAACTCGTTTTTCCGACACTTCACTCTCATATATATAGTATTCTACATTTTGCATATCTCATGTACTGTGCGATTATAAAAGCACTTTGTTGTGTTCATTCAAGCTTATCACTAATAGTGCCATCATTCTGGAGATGTGATCCATTCTATCTTGAGAGGTAATTGTTCCAAATCCTTGGGCATCCATATAGAGGAAACAAATTGTCTTAAGAAAATAACATATGTTGGGCTCGGATTTCATCAATTTCATTATCATTATTTTTGGCAGTTTTGTGAGTTTTTTTTTATTGTTTTTCTTCTTGTAAGAAATGTTGTATGTTTATAGATTATGCCATATTAATTATACAGATTCGTACATTTAAGAAAACTCTACTTCTAAGGTATTTTTGACAACAAAATTGTCTCTCTCTGTACCCTAAAATAGCACCAAAAATTTTCTTCTATCTATCCTATAAATAGGACAAGATAAGTATATCATGTTTAAAATATACAAAGTTAATAGTTGTCCATCCACTGTGTACATCCCCAAAAAGCTTCTTCTCAATCAAATAGGACTTTTTGAGCGAAAAAAACCAAATATGACTGATTAATTCCCCATTTTAACCCTTCTTTTCCCGAAACTAATCTTCTTGCAGTGTGGAGGAGGACCAAGCGAAGAGTGGTAGAGGAAAAGTGAAAGCAGTCAAAATTCAAGCATTTTTCTAAATGTGTGTTGATCATTTTCATTCTCAAAGTAACTCCTAGAGTTGGTTTTCTCTATCATTTAAAAAAAAAACCAAAAAACAAAATTATGATTTCTTTTTTATCTTTTTGGCCATTTGTGGGGTGAGTGGAATTTCAGTAACAAAGCATCCGCAAGTAGAAGCAAGTATAATGCTCCTTTGGCTTTTTAACTAAAGATCCAATTAATTTTTTTTTAAAAGATTAAGGGAACTAAATAAATTATTTAATTATAATACATATTATTATCATCAAAGTATATATCAGTTTATAAGTAAAATAAATTAGTTCGAAGACAGACAATAAATACAAATACTTTAAAAATTTATTTGACTTCCTTAATTTTATATTAAGAATACAAGGAAGTAGTAGGCTAATGATAGCTTATTGACCCAAAAAATTAATAAAACGATGCGTTTCATATGAGCATTCAATAACAAATCCAAATTCAACACTGACATAATTTTTATATTCATAAAAATTCAAGCCTCATGACATTATTGAGTCCCCCAGCTCCACTCTTTGTAATAATTTTATTTACTTTAGAAATAGCACCCCCACCGGTTTAAGAGCTGTTGTTATTTTGGGTTTTTTTTCATAAATATAATATCTCAATTTACTTTTCTTTCTAATATTATAATTATTTTTACAACTTATATGGATTGATTACACATATTAATAAAATTTCATTAAGAGAGTGGTTTTACAAATGACTTAAGGGAGTACTTAGTGAAACAAACAAAATTTTTACAAAAAAAAAAAACCTAATTATTTTTTAATTTTCATACATTAATTATCTGATTCATATATTTAGGAAAGAAAATATTAATACAAATAAAGTTGGTGGCAGTGCTTTTTTATTCCACTTGCTTAAAGGGCCTAATTTGGCTTTTGAAAAAGATGGTGGTGCTTCCTAGTGTTATCAAAATGTGCTGTAACAAAAGCCATCCACAGGCCTCCCTTTTTTTGCTTAGTGTGATAAATCAAATCCACAAAATCGCTTTCTTTATTTATTTTTTTTTCATCTCTTTTTTTTTCCCAAGAGATATTTTGGCAACTTGCTCACAAATTGAGGAACATCTTTGAATAAGTCATATACAAGGATATGCTTTTGTGATATTTTTCTTGGGATTTTGGTTGCATTATTTCCACTCAAGTTAGCAAAAGAGTAATAAATTGATTTTTAAAAAAGATTTGTTTAAAATTTTCTTTTAGTGTAAGATACAAATTTTTTCCTACAAGTTTGTTCATTGAGAGGAGCTGAGCTTATATTTTATTTAAGGAAGAATTTTGTTGATAATTAATATGGAAATATATTTATAAATGGTTGTTAATTTTTAAAGCCTGATTCAGCATTAATAAACTCTCCAAGATGTGCAATTCATAAACAAATAGTATCAAAGAAAAAGTTTGCTATCACATTCAATTAATATTAACCACTCCCTCTAATCTTTCTAGTATAAAAGTTAAATAACTAATTCGTGATATTAAAAAATATAAATGTTAGTTGTTTGTATTAACTGTGTATTAGTTTTTTTATAATACACTTTATAATTATGTGCATTCAAACTAACATAATTAAACCTGGATGGGTAGTAAATCGGTCGGGGTACTAGGTTAGTGGGTCTGACCGGAGTTAATTTGAGACCAGTCTAGTGAGAAATAAAAAAATAAAAAAATAATTAATTTCTCATTACACAATCTATAATTCCAAATACTATATATCATTTCAAGGCTTTAAATCACTAGTCAAATAATTATATATTTTTGAAATATTCTTTACCAATTGATATCACAATAGCATATACCACCTAATGACGTTTGAATTTGTAATCAAGAATCACAAAATATTTATCATAACAAAATATCAAAAAACAACTATATGATAACAAAATATTCCCACCTATATGATTAATAATTAGAGCTACAATGAAGAACAAAACAATAAGCAAAATGTTTACAAAATAACCATTTTGAAGCAAAAAGAATTAAAGAGGACAATCAAACAACAAAAGACCTAAACAATACAAACAGATATTTAGGGGGGAAAAAAAATCATCAGGTCATGAGATCAACTCGGCCTGTTTGAATCAGGTTTCCTTGGATCACACTGAGCTGACCGGGTAGGTCAGGTTCAGAGGGTCTGAACCGACCAGTCTAGTTCGAGTTTCATAACCATGATTCTAATTGACCCTTAATAGAAACTCTTATCGTGTGCAATCAATAGAGATTTTTAAGGGAATTATAAATTTGAAAGACAAAGTAGATTGAAATATTATATTTAAAACCAAAGTAAATATCTTATCTACCACTTTAGTTCTTATAATAAGTCCAGTTAGCCAAAAAATCTTTATCCTAAATATAAGTTCACCCTGAAAGTCTTTAATTGTTGTTTTCCAATTTTACCCTTACTGATATGTGAGAGAAAATGTATCAACAACATCTTTTTTTTTAATACTAATTATTCATTATACATAAGGGAAAATTTAGATCAATGGTACTTTTCCAAATTTGGTATTAAATGCACCTTTTTAAGTTGGTCCATTCCAAGTCTTATACTTTTTATATGAGCCCAAAATTTGAATTGTCTTAGTCCTTTTTATAAAAGCCCGAAAAAACTATGTCAATATTTAATGAGTTTTTTCATTTGTGCCCCTCATTAATTATATATATTGTATTAATTAAAGAGTTGATGATGCTTATATTTACCCTATTTATCTCTCTTGCCTTGTTATAAATAAGGGTATACTTGGAAAAAGTTTATTTCAAGACATACTTAATATTTTATACTAAATTTAAACTTTTCATAAACCGTGTAATTCGGTTATTGGAATCTTATTTTTATGACCGGAAGGAGTATTAATTATTTGGGTTAGTACATTTTTAGTCCTTTAATTTTGCCCTAATTTTAGTTTTAATTTGATCCCTCAAATTTCAAACCATAACTTATGGTCCCTTAAATTATAGGAACCAATATTTTAAAGAGAATGAACTTAAAGGACCAAAATCTATTATTTCAAATTTAAGGGATTAAAACCAAAACGAAAGTAAACTTGAGAGATTAAAATTATATTAACCCTAATTATTTTCATAATTTTTTTAGGGGCTAAAAGTTAAATGTATATGAACATCATTATATACTGCTATGAAAAAGAATTCAAATCTTTAGGGGCCTTGCATGATTCTTTTGTCTCCCCTCACGCACGTATCACCTATAAATCATACGTCACATTTGTCCCTTAAATCAACTTTTTATACCAATATTGTCTTTCTCATAAAACATAGCATTCAACTAAGAATATTTTGTGTCCACACATTAACAAATAATATTTTGCTACGGTTTTAAAACAGCCGCTAATTAAATATAAGAGAAACCAAGATTTCTTTTTGTTTTCTTTTTTCTAATAACATATAGGATCACTTGTAGGTTGGGGCTATAAAATTTTAACTTTTTTTTTTTAAAAAAAAAAACTTTATCTTGGTTGGAAGAAGGGGGAGCTACTATGAAAGACGATGCAAGGGTCCTCATATCAAATTGCTAAAATTCCTAACTGAGGCTCTCCTAAAGCTGCTATAAAGAATGTCGTTGCTACTTTTGTGTCTGTATCATTTTTATTATAATGAAAACTCTTTATCAAGTAAAAAAATAGAGAATCTCAGATAAATACTAAATGAAATTTAAAAACTCCAAATTAAAGGTGTGTGAATATTTGTAAATGACATAAAGGTGATAGAAATCAAATTGAGATTTTAAAATATTAATAAATTTATCATTATGCTCTCAATTTTTGAATTAAAAAGAAAAAAGAAAAATGAGGTCGGCCACTTGTGAAGATCAAATGGCAGGGATGGTGGAGTGAAAGTGGAGGTAGAGCAAAGTGAAAATGGTGGGAGATAAATGTCTCCCAAGTTCAGGTGTCTACGACACTCCCTTGGTCTAAATTGTAGTTGAAAAAAATGGAGGAAAGTGATAGCAAGGTTGTGAAGGTCACCGGTGACGATGGTGGTGGAGGTTGTGAAGCAGGAAAGAATTGGTTGGGTGTTGTGGGTTCTTAGAGGTATCATTAGGAAAAAAGATTTATGTAATTCAGGAAAGAGTTTGGTTGAGGATATTGAAGAAAGCCATGAGGCTGAGGAAGAATAAGGTGAACAATAATGAGATTGACAAAATTTGTAATGAGATTAACAAGTTTAATAATAGTTTTAAAAAAAGAGTTTCTGATGAAAACAAGCAAGTCAGGATTCACCAACATTTGTGAAATTTCACCAAAATTTATAATGGGATTGACAAATTTAGTAATGGTTTTGATAAAAATTGTAATGGTTTTGATAAAAGCATTTGGTGATGAAAACATGTAAGTCAAGATTCACCAACATTTGTGTCAATCTCATGACTCATTTGTCAATCATTTTACATATATTGTTAGTACTTACGGATTTTATCAATCGCCATTACTAAAGTTATCAATTTCATTATAAATTTTGTCTATCCCATTACTATCACCTTCTTCATCCTTAGCCTCCTGACTTTCTCCAATATCCTCAACTAAATTATTTCCACAGAACCACGATTTCCTTCCCTCTACTTTCCTTGGTGCTAGTGTTGGTGTCGCCTCCACTTGGGAGAAGCATGTCTGCCCATCCTCCACCCCTCCTCATCGATACTACTGGCCTTATTGACCAAAGGGATAACCGAAAATGTATTTGAGGCGGCGGAGTCAATCTCCTAAAAGCGACCATATGACAATGGAGATGAAGATTTGCATGGAGGGAGGAGTGAGCCGTGTCGGTGCAGAGAATGAGGGAAGAAGAGATAATGAAGTGGAGAGAAAAGGAATGAAGGAGAGGGTAATTTTGTCTTTTGCCTAAATATTCAAAATCCAAATTCCCACATACGTACCTCTTTGTCTTTTTCCTTTTTTCGTAGACTTTTTTGGGTTTTGACATTCCATATGATATTTAAATGTTATTCTCCAAAACAAAAAAAAAAACTTATTGATTGAGGTGTAAAAAAATTACAAAATAAGCAATTTACGTGTTGTTTAATGTCATTTTCTACACTTTTATGTTCGATACTATGTTAATTAATTAATAAAAAAAAAAAGCACCTGACAACCAGATATGTTGGTAAAAAGGTAGTAAAAGCATCTCTAATTATTTATCAACTTCTAGTCAATAGTTTAACTTTTCTTTTTTTTGGAAAAAAATACTATTTATATAGATAATAATTTCCACAATGTTATTAAAGTATAATTATCGTTGGATTAATATTAATAAACTCAAAAGACTTTCATCACATGATAACAATAACATTTAGTATGTCATAACTCTGTAAAAATAAAATATAATAAAATATAAATCCTATAAAAAAATAGTATAATTGCGGAACTTTTTTATTTGTTCAATTTGCTTACACATTCTAACTTTTTTTTTTTTTGTATTATATAATTGTTATTCACTTTTTGTTCTCTAAAGTATATATATAACCTTTTTATGATATATAATTTTTAATTTTGACTCCCTTCATAATAAAATTCTGATTTTGCATTATATATACAAATGCAAACACAAACCCCATTAGATGATTTATGTTTAATGAAGGAAATTTTTTTAAGGAAACAATAAAAAAAGGGGGGGTTTTGGGTTGTCTCCGTGAAAGGGATCAATGATTTAAGACAAGACGAGAACAACACTAAAACATTAAAAATTATGCATAGTTTGATTTCTTAATGACTCCGTACAATTAGAATCACAAAGACTATGATTACGATACTTGCTTTGGACTCTGCTTTAAACTATTCGGACAATAAATAAATAATTAATTAATATTCACTCACGAAAACAATGCTTTGACATGACCAAATCCTAAAGAGACACGTCTTTATATAAATTGTTAAGAATATATTACCCGTCTAATCCCACTTGAATCTTGCCTTTCCCCTTATTTGTTTTTTTTTTTAATTGTACTAAATTTTATCGTTAAAGAATCCACTTTGCTTCTCGCGAGAATCTCTCAGCAAAGATTTCATATTCTAATTACCAAATCAATTTAGGAAATTGGTATTATCAAATTTAATTATGGTAGTGCATGGTGACTAGGCAGAGACTTCCAAGTCAAAACAAGTCAATTAACTCTACGTTTTTTTCATCACTTTCAATTTTTGCTGTGTGCTCAATGTCTATTACACCCCTCTTGAATTAACCATGGTGATTTGCATTTCAATTACAAGATAAATATATGAGATTGGTTGTCTCGTAAAACAAAAAAAAAAAAAAATTAAAGCAAACTGATTTGCCTAATTAATTGTGTTGGTCAAATCAGGATGGGCCGTTTTAAAAATAAGGAGAACCAAATTAAACAAAAAAACGTGAGTATAAGTATATGTTTGAAAAACAACAAAATTATAGTTTCAGAAACTCTTTTTCATAAATCAAGACAAAATTCATTTGAGATACTTATCTTATAATTATAAAAGTTATTCTTTAAAAGTTAATACATACATACATTTAGGTAGTATTTGAAAGCCTTCTAAAATCTAAGTTTTACGTAGTACAAGATAAATATGTAAAAAGAGTTTTGTCTCGACTTGTGCAAAATCTAAGTTTTAAGTGTCATTCAAGCATGCACTTAGAATTCTTTGAATTTGTTGGAGGTTATCCAAGAAAGTAGAAGTTGTATGTTTGGGATTATAAGCTCTATTCTTGAATAAAAATTATATTTTTACTTTGAAAAATTCGTTGTCTTCTTTCAAATTTGGTGGAGATTATTGGGAAAAATGGAAATTACAACAAGTTGTGTATCCATATAAATCCTATGTGATGTCTCTCTCTAGAGAAAATCTGTTGGGTGATCTTTCTAAATTAAATAATAATAATAATAATAATAATAATAGGGGGAACGTTAGGCAGACCCTAGCTTGACTTGACCTGGTTGGATTAGCCTAAGCAACAAGCCGGAACAAATCAAAATGAACTACAAGCTGCAAAGGCAGTCACAAGCAAGTTTCAAGCCTAGCCCATCTTGACTCATACACAATTTGGAGAATTATACATGGCACTCCCTCCAATCTTTAATTATCTTTAATATATGACATATTTACTTAATTTTATTAGATAAAAAAAGTTAGTTGAATTATTAAATATAAGATATATTTTCCAAAATATCTTTATAATCTTTTTTAATTCCTTCATTCTCTCTTTTCATTAATTATTGTTGAGGGAGCATTAATATGAACAAATTAGAAAAATATTGACTAATATTGTAAATATATCTTATATATATTTAACAAGATGAATTCCTCAAATAGATTCTACATATATTATTAAGGATTGGAAGAAGGTTTTTTTTAACAAAAGAAAATAATGTGTTAAATCGTCTTTAGATCCTACATATATTATTAAGGATTGGATGAAGTATTTTTTTTAAAAAAAAATCATGTATTAAATCATCTTTAGATCTATATTTACAATCTAGTGATAGATTTGAATTGAATGCCCACTGTTTTTATCTTGAATTTTTTGTTTTTGACCAATCACTTTGTGATTATTAGAAGTCCAAGAGAAAGCTCATCCTAAAAAACTAGCCTATTGCCACATCAAGAAGGGTTATAGGTGTAGTAGGGTTTACAAGTCAAGGAGCTCTTCCTCCTAAGAAGGTAGTATTTTAGGATTATTAGGCTCTCCTTTTAGGTTTGTGATCATCATATTAGTACTCTCGTTGACAGCTCAATGTTCATGGAAATGGCTACCCATAGAGGGTTCTAACCAACAAGAGGTAGGGTGAAGTGCCCTAGTGTGGAGTCACCCTGGATGTTAGCTCTTAAAGGGGTGACTATATTATGAGTCTCATGTCAAGAAGCCTCACAAATATAATTTGGTTTATAAGTCAAGGAGCTCTCCCTTTTAATAAATTAGAATTTTGGGATGGACTCTTCCTTTGAGTTTGTGATGATCAAACACTCTAATACATCTATCACATATTGTTGCACCATCTCATACAACCTAAATTTCAAAATAAGATCATTTTACTTGTAATGTCATAACATCTCTTTTTGGTACTAAAGGTCCAAATACTATGCTGAACTCATTTATTATTGATACAATTATAATATATTTAGTATTACTCGCTATTTAAATATGAGTGTTATTATATCAAATGGGGGCAATTCTCTCAATATTTTGTTTAATTCACAAGGTTTAAATTCCCCGTCTTATAAAACAAGTATCGAATATTGATAAAGACAACAAGATTTCGTTGGTGAATTTTGCCTTTTCTCCCTCCATGTGCGTGTTACAAGAGAGAGTTCTTAAATTTCTCATACAAGAAACTTAATAGAAGCTGATCTATTAAGTTTGGGATCTTTAAGAGAATATTCTCCTTTAAGTCCTATTTATAAGGTAGAGATAGAAGGATTTTTGAGTGAATCTTCAATTTTATCATTCATATATTAGTTTTGTAGAATTTGTTTTCACAAGGTATTATATATATATTAAGTAGGGATTTATTAAATTAAAACAGATTTGATAAATTTAAAGTTTTCCTTTGTTGATGTGAAAGATGTTGAAAATGCTGTATAAATAGGATTAGGTGAGTATATATATACTCCTCCGGTTCTTTTTATAAGATATATTTGAGAAGATAATATTGGTCTTAAATATAAAAACATAGTTTTTATATTTTTCTAATTTACCATTATTGATACCCTATCAACAATAAAAAAGAGTAGAGTAAATGGGGGAATTAAGGAAGATAATTAGAATGTTTTAGAAAACACATGTCATATTAATCGAATCAACTAATTTTATTAATTAAATTAAATTAGGTAAATATGTCAAATATTAAAAATAGGAATAAAAATAGTGGGGGCAATAAAATTGGAAAAGTGAAGACAATAAAGTATGGAATTAGATGCTATTATACCTCAATCAGAGTGCTCTGTGACTCATCCAATTTTGATTTTGAATTAGAATCCAAACACATAATTGTTCACACAACAACTTAGACTTTCTCTACTAGAATCCCTAGAGCATGCTTTTAGCTTCTTCTTTTCTTAATAAAATAAAAAATAAAATACTTTTCTCAATGATTGATACTTGTAGTCTCTTTTAATTTAGTAACATTGACCATTGAAAGGGTGTTTAAGTCAACTTTTAAGTATTTTGATTCTTTGAAACTTTAAAAAGGAGACTTATAACCCAAAAAAAAAAAAAAACTTATTAAATAGCACTTATGACCTAAGAAATTACCAAGTTAAAATTAAACCATGCGAACATCGCTTAATTATCTAATTAGAAATTATTTTTGTATATTATATATATATTAAAAAATTTTGGTAACAAGTTCTAACGTTTATGACTTATAAATTGTAACATATGGCTAATTTTTTTTTTTTTTTTAAGAACATCCTAATGAAAACCTAGCTAGCTTATCTTATTTTTTCTTAATTATCTCATATAATAAGCCAGTGTTCTAATTGTTCAGAATTTATTTTCACAACTATAGAAGAAACTTGCCTTTTACATCGGTTGAATGCGATGCTTTTAGGATGATCAATTTTGAAATTGATGCAAAATCAAGACTTTCTTTATGTGATTGTCAAATGACTAAAAAAATAATTAAGGAACTCAAACTTCATATAAGTTTGATCCAAAAGTACCGGCTTAAGGTTCAAATTTACTCTGAATTTTTTTTTTTGTAGGAAGTAATGTTACCCGACAGTTATCCGTAAGAAATAATATTACTCTAAAAAATTTTTTTAGGTTCACTGTTATATACCGAAAATATTAAAATGAAGCAATATTATTTATTTTTGTTAAAAAAAATTAACAGTCAACATTAATTTTTTAAGGATAAAGATGTAAAAATGCACATATATTTTATCTTTAAGAACGCCCAACACGCTTTTTTTAGGTGTAAAATGCATATGAACTCTTAAAACTGGTGCAAAAATGTCATCTCAGTTAAAAGCTACTAACGTGTTTATTACTATTTGAAAATACCAAAATACCCTCCACCAACCTCGAATGTTCATCTTCTTCCCTTTCAAATTCATCACCGACAGAAATCATCTGCCACACCCAGTTTACCATCGTCCCATACCTTCATCTGACCACCTTCCTCGTGCAAATAGGAAGAACCAAAAACGAAGGCAATCACAGAAGAAACGAAGGAACAAACGGAGAAAAATCTGAAGCAAACATAGAAATCACAAACCCAGTGCACGAAACAGAGAAATTGCAAACAGAGAAATGAAATCGCAAACCCAATGCGCGAATCAAAATCGAGAAATCAAAATCGAAATCCCAGCTGAAATCCAACGAAGAGAAATCCAAAACAAACAAAAATGCCCGGCTGAAATCCAATGAAGAGAAATCCAAAACAAACAAACAAATCTGTTTAACTAATTCCACATTCAGACCCTTTTAACCTAAATCCCCAAAATACCTTACCACCATCACTTCATCCATCACAACCAAAACAAACTTCAGAGTCGAAGGAGTTTGAGCCTGACAGAGGAGGTGACGAGCTGCGACTTGGCGGAGTGTTTGGAGTGGACGATGGAGGAGGTGATGCCGAAGATTCTGGTGGTGGTGAGGTTGATGGAGGGGAAAGAGAAGGAGGGCTTCGCGAAGGTGGAGTTGGGGCCGCTGGAGGTGGAGATGAAGGCATCGTCGGCGGTGGAGCAAAAGGTGTAGGGTGACGGCGAGACCGAGGTGGAGGGCGAAAGAGATGAAGGGCTGAGAGGAGGAGCAGTGGCATCACCGACATTGCTCAGACAAAAGGATCCAGCAGTTTTCATCGGTGAAGAGCAAGTGATATGAGAGGGAGGGTAGTAAAGTAAATAAAAAAAATGTTAGGTTTTTTTTTTTTTTTAATATTTTTTAATAATGTGAGGCTCCTGAAAAGTTAACTCTGTTAGGCCAGATTGACGGTAATGGTATTTTTTCCCTTATTTTAAAAGTTCATGTGTATTTTTACTCTAACAAAAAATATATGGTGCTGAACGTTCTTGAGGGTAAAACACATGTACATTTTTACACCTTTACCCATTTTTTAATGAAATATGATAACATTATTACGTTTTAAAACTTTCAGAGTATAATGAATCTGAAAAACCTTTCAAGGTAACATTACCCCTCGTTGAAAACTTTTAAAGGTAAATTTACACCTTAACCCAACTAAATACCAAGCCAATTCCGGTTGACAAAACTAGTTTCTAGGGTTTGTCCATTCTGAATAAGAAGCTTGAATAATACACAACACATATCCACTCTTTGTTTATTTTAAAAGAGACCACAAAATCTCCATGCAATTGGGAAAGTTGTAGAGAGACAGATGGATCGGATCATATACTTTGAGATAAAAAAAATAATAATATTGATTAACTTTAATTAATTTAACTTTGTTTGGCATGAGTCATCACTTTATATTTAGATACTCCTATTTTCTTTAGCATGTGCCTCCTTATAATATTCAACTTTTGATTGAAGACTCCATCTATATATATCTTTAATTCTGTGCATCTCTTAATCTTATCTTTCAAGCAGAACCATTGATAAAATGCTCTCAAGGTATCCATCAGATCATGTATTATTATGTATATGGACCTCTCAATTCTATTATTATAATTATTATTATTCTTTGAATATATTTCTAGTGAAAATAGTACACTACACCTTAATATTATTGTTTTTTATTGGAAACTTTTATATTTCATTTGATTTAAATATTATTATATATGATGATATTATTCCACTCTAAATGTTTGCCTTAAATCCCAAGATTCTGGATAACCAAGTTGGAAAGTTCTTTGCGTTGAAACTTCCCCTCCCATAAAATTTTATATTTGAACATGAATTATTCTAACCATATCTTGACCCGTCAAGATACTCTTATGTGTTCATAGAATATAATGAAAAAATAGGTTCTAAAAAATAAAAAATATTTTGATAGGAAAAAATTGATTGCTCTTTTTAATACAACTTTTTGGTAATTAGTGCTCTTTGGTCAGATTCAAATATTATCAATATAATAGGTGGTTTATAAAGTATTTAAAAAAAAAAGATTTCTTGCAATATATTTTTTTTTTTTTTGGAAAAATCACATTAAGGTCCTAACTAAGAACAATAATATTAGAAAAGTCTCATAATTTGTTAATAATTGCTCTTTTACTTGTCATTGATAATAAGTTATAAAACTTTTATAATTTTTTTTCCTTAACTGAGATTTTGATGTGATTTTCCCTATTATTTTTCATTGATGAAAACTCCAATTGATATATATGCAATAAATAATAGGTACAAGTTGAGAAAAAATTTATAAATTTATGAGATAAAAGTAAATTGAAGATTTACTTTTAAGATCAAAATAAATTATTTCACCTAGCCCATAATTTTGGATGAGAGGGAGTAGAAAAATAAATAACTAACACTACTTGTTTTTGAGTCATAGTAGACAAGGAGGATTCATGGGAATCAATGTCCCTCAAATAATATTGCCTAATTGGGACTGATCTTGAGATTATAGTACCTCCTTTCAAGTTCATATGGGATGAACTGATATTTCAAGAGTAAACTATAAATTAATTTACTCAGAATTTCAACTTTATGGTATTCACACAGAACTTGTAAAGAAAACATAACAGTGCACTGAACCCAAAAAAAGCAGTGATGATATATCTGGCCATTAAAGGTTCAAATACAAGAGCCATATGTCATCTATATATCAAACATGAGAAAAGTGGTGAGCAGAAGTAGAATTATGCATTTGGAAAACCATATTGTTCTGAGTTTGAGGTGATCCAAAGTAAGAAGAAGAATCATGATGATTATTAAGAAGAGCACTTGTATGCAGATTTTGGCCCTGCACTTTTATCCCATAAGAGTTATTATTGACCACATAAGGAACATTAAACCCCATAGCTCCTGCATTTGTTGCCTGCTGGTTCCATTGAAAATGTGCTTGACCTAAAGCAGCAGAAGCACTTGGATTCGCCTCCTGCTTCGAGTTACCTCCATTTTTTATGTCTTCTAAAGAAGGTGTTCTTGTGGTTTCTGACAGATTCACTGTTGTTATATCATGAATGCTTGCTCTTCTCTTGTCTTTCCCTCCTGAAAGTTGCCTTATGAAGTACTTCTGCGCGTGGCTCGCCACCTGAGTCGGCGTCCGAGTCACCACGAAATTCCTCGATATGTTCCTCCAATCACCTTTCCCATACTTCTTCAATCCCAGCAGAAACAGTCTGTGAAGAATTTCATCAAACAGTTGGCACCCAGATCAACAAAACCAGCCACATATATTAACTTCATAAAACATAAAGATCTCAGAAAATTGAACAAACTACATATCAATCAATCAAGTTTTCTCATATAAACATGTCCCAGCTCAACGACAAACAAACAATTCAATCAATCTTACTTGTGTTCTTCTTCTGTCCATGGGACACCTTTCTTTCTTTCTTGTTCAGGGGGTCTTCCTGCTGAAGATGATGAGGATCTCTTTCCACCATGTGATTTGAAGCCATCAAATCCAGAAGAATTAACCCAATCTAAGGTGAATTGATGATGCGAGGTCATCGTCGTGGCGGCGGCAGTGCTAACACTACTATTATAATAACCTGCTGGAATTGGGACCAATCCAGCTTCTATGTTACTAACATCTTCTTCTAATTCTCTGTACTGCTTAATCACATCTCCTACTGTCTTCCCTGGAATCATTGCTGCAACTTTCACCCACCGATCTGGTGTGTCTTTATCGTACACGGCGAGAGCATTCTCGAACATTTTGTTCTCTGATGGAGTCCATTTTGTTGTTCTTGTGTTCATGGCGTCTTGAATTAGCCAAGTGGGATTATTGGAGATATGTGAAGATGATGATGATGATGAGAGAATATCCATTTCCCACTCAAATCCAATCACAAGAGAAAAGAAAGAAAGAAAGAAAGAGAGAGAAAGTTACTGAATTGAAGAAGAGTGATCTCTGAAACAGAGAGGATTTCAGTTAATTTGATCAGGAACAGGGGGGAGAGAGAGAGAGAGATGAGGAATAATAGATTTTCAAGAAGAAAATATTATCAAGGACAAATCCTCTAGCATTTTTTATTTTTGGGAAGGAATCAGAACATCTTTTTGTATCCAGGCATAAAGAATCAATAAAAAAAAACCACTTTAGAAAAATCCCCAAATTGAAATTGAAATCAGTTATCCGGTTACTCCACAGGGATAAACCCTAGAACCAGAATTGAGAGATCTCAAGATAATATAATCAACTTCCCACTCGGATGCCAAACAGAACAATGAAGAACACAAGCCCAGAAAAGTCCAGAAGCTTCTTAGAAACCATTTCTAATCCTCAAATTTATGGATGCAAAGCAACGTAAAAACAATGAATTTGCAAGAATCCCATTAAGGATACACGAGAAACAGAGAGTGATGAATGAAGCTATAGGCAACTTGAAGAGAGAAGCCCCAGAAAAGGCTAAATATAAAGAAGCAAGAAAGACGCAAAAGAAAACAAGCTTTGCAAATTGCAATAATCTTGAGAGAGAGATATAAAAAAAGGGGAAGATGAATGAAACTGGGGAGCTGTGATTGGAAGGTATGTGCTTATATGCATACTGCAACTACAGAAAAAGTTGCCTCTTGTTATATAATACACGCTCAATCAGATTTCTGTGCACTTTTTATTAAATAAACAAGATAAATAAATTGATTCAAATGGTTTTTTTTAAATATATATATATATATATATACATACATACTTGCAAATAATAACAAGACCAGTGCATTTATGAATAAATGAATTGTTTATATTTTTTTGGAGTTTGTTTTGGAGTTGAGAAAAGGAACAGGAATTACCCATGGCAGCTCATCATGAAATAATGGAAGCTCACCTGTTCTGCACTATTCCAGAAAATATGATCGTCCTCATTTGATTTCAATTTATTGCTATTTGTTTCTTTATATATGACTTTTAGTTACAACTAATAATATAAACAACAAATAATTGGTTTCATGCTAATAGGTAGTATTATTATAATTTAAATTAGAAACAAATTAAGACCCCCCAAAATGTCCTACTATTTAATTATATCCCATCATATTATAACTCTAGGTATGTTCCATAGCTAGTCCCAAGTAAAAAAGTTTGTGTTAGGCCCTCAACAATAAACAATTAATGTAAAACTTCATTAATTAATTGTCTCTGCCTTCTTTTTTTTATTTTGAAAAATATTTTACAGGATTTTAATTTTACATTATTCAAATTAATTTCTTGAATGAGTTAGGTTATAAATTTATCAAGTTTTAATGGGATTATGAAACTTTTGGTTAGTTACTCAAGCTTGTCTTAATTATCAATTTGATCCTCCTTGAAGTTTATTTTTTATCAATCAAACCCATAAATTTTTATTATCATAGACAAATTAGTGTTTTCATTTTAAAAAAAAAATTATAAAACTTTATGGGTTTGTTTTCATTTTAACTTTTTCACAAATACAAACACAGAAGAAATCAACATAAATTTTGGATATCTCATCATGGTCAAGCAATACAACAATTTTATTAGAGGCTAGATTCCAAAAATGTTCTTCTTTATTATATGATATATTTTAGAGCTAGTTTAATTAGATTAAAATTCAGTCTGGTCTTCTTTTCAAGCTTTGAAACGTACTAATTTGAGATCTTTGTTTCGAAAAATAGTTTCTTCCACTATAAGAAGCAAACAAAGAATCAACAAATGTTCTATACCAAAATTAAATATAATTTATTTTTTCCAAGATTTTTATTTTTCTAATATCCAAGTACGTAGTACATACTATAGATTTTAGACATTTTCGTGTTTTAAAGCCCTGTCCTTGTTCTTCTTTTTCTTTCACTTTGTGAAGTCTTATTATTCTATTAGTCGCCTTTTATAAATTCATTTTGATGTTTTATATAAAAAGTTATAGTCTTATTATCGTATTACTCCTTTTATAAATGCATTTTGATGTTTTATTAAAAAAATTCTTTATTTTTTATTTTTTGAAAAAAATTAATTATTTATAAATAATATGAATTTTTCTCTAATTTCTACAAATTTTTTATGAACCACTTTCTATAATTTTTATGAAAAACGAATTATGAATCTTGCATGTTAAATGAAATCTAAAAGGAATTCTATTATTCATAATTTCATGAAAAGTGTAACTTCCTAAGTAAGCATTTTTTATTATACTAAAAATTATATAAAAAAAATAAATATAGAGAATACAATAGAAATATGTTTCCTTTGGTCCTTAACTCTTTATTATTAGGTAACAAGTGTCATTGTTCATAAATCAAGGAATAGAAATTAAGCCATTAAATAAGTCCTTAGTTGATAGTAAATATTTTCAACTTTACCTTTATATAAATGATTTGGATTTAAATGGTTTAGTTAAAATGGGGCATAGTTAGATTTTTTTTTTTTAATGCTTTAGGAGAGATTAATTTTTCCCTATGACGGAGAAGACTTTTGGGGTCTGGCCAGGAAGACTTACTTTCAACCGATCATAATACTAGCTAGATATCATATATTTGTATAGAAAAAAAGATAAAATAGTGTATAATGGCCATATCATTTATACTATAGCTAATATATAATCCATGTGTGGAAAAAGAGAAGTATTTATTGCTCAAAAAAAAAAACAGAAAGATTTTTTTCCCCAGAAAAAGAGAGAAATGTTTAAATAAGGGAGTAGAATATATCTACACAAACATTAAAAAAGATTTAAAAAATTGATTATTTTATTTGATTTTTTTCCAAAAAATTGTTTTATTTGATTTAAGAATTTAGATTACATTAGTACCGAAATAAATTTTTTCAAAAATAAAAACAGGGTGATATATATAGATATAGATTATTAATCAACCATATAAGTATTGCTTATTTCTAATCATAATACTACCTTTGATAGTAAATTAGTAATTATGAGAACTAGATACTCCATGTGATCCTTATTATAAAATACCAACTAACAAATCATATAAACCAATAAAAACAGTTAAAGTCAATAAAGCTGTCCAATAATTTAAGTGATTTCCAATATTACCCCTATTATTTACACTAAATTCCAATATTATATTACTCTCATCTACTACCCTTATTAATTATGGGCATATATGGAAAAAAAAAATAATCAATGCTCCTTGGAAACAAACATGTGCCTTATAAAAAGGACTAAATACATTTGGTAGTTGGTGTCTTATAATAAAGATCAGAGGGAGTATAAAACACCAATTTTTTTTTTTTTGGCTAAATAAGACCTCAATTCACTATATCTCAAAGTCTATAATTCTTTGCTCAATGATTTCTATCGATTGCATTTAATAAAGGTTTTCATTAATGACATAACTTCCAATGGGAATCATTAAAATGATACTTTGAGGAGGTTTAAATATGTACAAAAATAGCCGTTGGGGTACAATAATAAGGATAGATCAAACTTTATAAAGTCTTATAAAAAGGAGGCAAGGAAAGACAAAAAAATGCCCAATAAAATCATTAAATGTGGGCCTTTTAATTAATATTAACATACTCTTTTTTATTCTTATTATAATACACTATTTTTTATAAGACACTTGTTTATTTCTAAACAGTATTAAATATTTTTTTTTCATATATACCCATAACTAATAATGATAGTGAGTGAAAATAATAATTAAAATGATATTAGAATTTAGTGCAATTAATAAAAGTAATATTTAATATTACTTAATGTAGGACAAATTTAATGAGGTTAATTATTTTTATTGATTTATGAGAATTGTTAGTTCATACCTTATAATAATGATAAACAGGAGTACTTTATATACAAATTTAGCTATTGATTCTTCCCCCTCAAATTTAGTTATATATAATTTATAAGATTAATGTTTCTCATATTATAGGAAAAAAATTATCTTATGTCACATATACATGAAATAGTGGAACCCACACACACATATATTTAGTTATATATAATTTATAAGATTAATGTTTCTCATATTATAGGAAAAAAATTATCTCATGTCATACATACATGAAATAGTGGAACCCACACACACATATATGAATATATGGGTCCCACCATTTCATGTGTGTATGAAATTTAGTTTTCTCATGCAATATGACAAAACTAAAACCCTTAATTTATATATCAGATGTCAAAACTCACAAGAGAAATAAGGCTTATAGTACATATTTCTTTAATTGAAAAAAGCAAATATTTGACAAAAAAAAAAAAAAAAAAGAAGCAAATATGGTAATGATGAACCACCATATCAACGGTTCAGATGAGCGGGCAAGAATGAATGACAACCGCGCAAGTTGATGCGGTGGGCCCCATGCTCTGTTACCACATACATACTGACTTACCCCATTGGGTTAGGCTCCCAAATAATTGTTGTGTTTACAATCCCTAGGGAGTGGGCCCCCTCCTGTTCCTGCGTTTCTCGCCTTGATCCGTTCACATCTGATGAACAGAAAAGACCGAAACCCAGGGTGGGGAGAAGCCAATGGTGTTCCGCCACGTAAGCTCTTAAAATTCTTGAACAGCGATGGGGAGTGTATTTGATTGCGACCGTGTGAAACCCTTTTTAAGGCTATAGCCCCAACCAACCACCGCCTGTCCCGTACTTTTATTTTCACTTGAAAACACATTGGCAGTTAGTGGAATTTGCGGAGGAAATTGATGAAGCGCACGCTCAGCACACCAGCGCGTGGAGTTTGTGAATCCACTCAGCAAATTTCAATTTCTTTTTGAGAAAATTATATTTGGGTCTCAAGAATCAGAATTAATTACAAAAAAATTCTAATCCAGAATTCCATTATAAAAAAGTTTCAAAAAAGTATCTGGGACTTTTTTGTAATTAATTGTCTAAGATGACAGAATCCGTTAACAACAAAAAATGTTATATTGACAATTAGAAATGTTATGTTAACAACACAAATTCTCAATCGTTAATATGATATTTTAAGTTGTTATTACGACTTTTCATGTTGTTAATACGAATTTTCATATTGTGATAATTTTTATTGTTAATATAGTATCTCCAGTTGTGAATATAACACTTTTAGTTGTTAAAGGTTTTTGTCATCTTAACAATTAATTACAAGGGACTTTTTTTGTAATGAAATTCTGATTTAGGATTTTTTTTAATTAATTATGTCCTTAGGACCCAAATATAATTTTCCCTTCTTTTTTACCTGCATGTGACAGTATTTTTTTAAGTGACACAAAGTATTTTATTGTGTATATTGAAGTGCATCTCTCACTCTAAAACTGTAATTTTGTACTTGATAATTTAGTTAATATATAATGTTGAATATATCTAGAAGATGTACTTTAAAAATGTAAGGAATTTGGTGCACCACAAAATATATTAAGACAATCGATGTATCTAAAAAAATATTTTAAAGTGTTGGATACATATTAACCTTTCTTTTTTTTTTTTAGTAATTCTTTTTTCAGAAAATTTTGGTTTTTTTTTAAGTATCGGCATAGGTACTTCCATCGAATACTAAATGTGGGTACATTTTTCATTTAGAATATTCCTTCAGAACCTTGTTATAAGATACAAAAAAACATAGTATTATGTAAAAAAAAGGAAATACTTATCATTGGTTAAATATAATAAATACATAAGAAGAATATTAGAACTTATTTTCTAAAAAATACAAATAATTAAGAGAAAGTCACACCAAGGTCTCCAACCAAGAAAAATGATATAAAAAAAGTTTCATAGCTTGTTAATGATTAATGAAAGAGTTATCATTGACAAGTAAAAAAGTAATAATTGGCCAATGAGGAATGACATAGTTGGCAGAAAGAAGGTTCGATTCCCGCTAGTCGATGTGAAGGTCTCTTTGATAGGTGATCTGTAAGTATCTCTGTAAGGGCTCTTTAAGTCTGGAGGCATGCCCTGATCCTGGTGGGTTACCAGTGTCTACCCCCACCTAAATTTTCTTGTCTCAAAAAAAAAAAAGTAATAAGACTTAGGTTTTTTGATATTGTTTTTTTAATTAAGACTTTAGTGTGATTTTCTCAATAATTAAATTACTCAAAAAAAGTTGTAAATATGGTAGGAGAATGCATTTTTTGTGGGCTCTTGCTCACCATTTGTCATTACTAATTTACAATTGAAATATCACAACTAAGATTTTCTAATCTTCAATTTTTTATATAAGAATAATTTAACTAATTTGATTAAATTAATCAAGCGAAATAAATTACTTAATTATAATAAATATGAAATGATCTCCTTAAAATATATTTTTATAATATTATATTATATAATATGAGATTATTTATTGGTTTATAATCTATATAAACTAGTTTGCGAACCAACTCCTAACAAATTAAATATTTAGGACGGGAAGAGTAATATGCAATTGAAAATGCGGGGTGGTGCTCCTGCGGGATGTAGGGATACGATATTGAAGGACCAATTAGCTTGTTGGTCATAGATCACTTTTTGTGGTGTACTTAGGGCTAGATTTTTATAGTCTAGTTCCTAATTTTCATTTCAAGTTTTGGTTTGCCTGTTGTATTAAAAAAAAAATGCGGGGTGGTGTGATCTTTTCACACTCATGAGTCACAACTAATTACAACCAGAATCCAAGAGCCTACTTGACAATATGATTGCAAATTTACCAGATTTATTCATAAATAAGTCTCTTATTCTATACCCGTATGGCTATATACGTAATTTTCACTATGTAAATTGCAAAAAAATCCCTTACAAGCTTCATATATTTAATTTTAAACATGGGAGTTCGTAAAGTTTATTATTACCCCTTTAAAACATAAGTGAAAATTTTAGCAGCCAATTGCTTTTCTTAATTTTGGTAAAAAAAAAAAAATCTTTTCTTAATCTTTGAGTAAAAGTTAAAAACCCTTGAAGCAAAAATTAGGGGTAAGCAACAGACGAGCAGGGCAGCCCTGTGGCCTAACCTGTATCACACCCCTTTATTTTACATGGGTACGGGGTAGCCTATACCCATTGCATAACCCATCATAAATGGGTACAGGCATACAAGGGTGAGTTTCGGGTTCCCCGTTTATACCTTTACTTTATTAAAAACAAAATCAAAGCTCCATGACTCCACCCAAGAGACTATAAAATAGAGATAATCAAACAAATATGAGATGAGATGGAGATCGAGATGGAGATGGAGATGGAGATGGAAGAAAAAATGGAGGATAGATCTATGATACTCGACAGTGAGATGTATAAAGGATGGAGGACACATAAAATACTCAAAGTTGATGGAGAGAGGCTGAGAGTGGCGAGTCCAGATCATGATGATGAGCAAGGATAGAACTTGGGATATATATATTTTGGGGGGTCAAATGTATATTCATGAACTAATTAAAAAATTTTATGATTATATAACATTTTTAAAATATTCAAATTTATAATAAAAAGTATTTTAACAATTCTAATATATAAGATTACATATCTGCCTCTAGTATGCATGTCATATCAATTACAAAATGAGAAGATATCATGAAATTCTAGAAGATTGCCTGTTATATAATATATCAAAATATTAAAAGTTAACAAAGTAATTTATAATACAAAATTAATAAAACACTATACTAAATCAAATGATTAAAAATTACCTTCACTTAAAGTAACGCTCTTCACTCTTTTAATGACTTGAAATCATTAATAATTGAACTAGTAGTAAAAGTATCAGCTATTTTCTTTCAATATGAATTACCATATTATCTGCTGTAAAATCATTTTTCATCTTGTCTTAATTATTTTCATTGCTGAAAACAAGCGTTCTATGGTAGCTGTTGAAACTAGAAGAGTTAATAAGAGGCGAATCAATCAATCAATCAAGTATTACACCTTATATTTCCATGTTCTCATCAAAGCATAATATAATTCAGGTAAAGTTGATAGATTCTTCAAATCTAAATGACTAGAAGCATTAATAACAAAATGTTGAAGTTGAGGCTTCAAAATTATCTTCTCTTGCTGAGTAAAATCAGTAGGATGGTATATTGTAACAAGAGTGCAAATATTATCAATGTTGAAAGCTTTATAAGCATCATTAGGAATCAAATAAGAGCTAAGTGTCAAAAGCTCCAAATATTGTCCTTAAACCTCATACTCAACTCTTACAATTGTTTAACTATTATAGCTAAAAATATTTTACTTTATAATGATGCTCCATTATAATATGATATTTTTTATGATTAAAGCATCCTTGTCGTGCTATATATGGAGCACTAAAGTTAGGAACATCAATCTCAAGTTGCTCATAGAATAATGTCACATTTTTCAATAAATCAAACCAACCATCTCACAATTTTCGAATGAAAACTTTTGTAGTACCAACTAAATTCACAGCCTTAACTATATTTTGGGATTGTTATTGCAAAGCTTGGCAAAGAACATTTGTTATTCCCATGATTTCTTTCATCAAGTGTAGGATCAATATGAACTCAAATGAAGTCAAAATATTATAAGTAGCATCACCATCCCCTCTTTGAGATGAATTGATCCATCAACAATAATCTTTTCAAAAACAAAACAAGTTGCTGCAAACATATTTATCATAGTACAAATTGAGTAAAAATGAAAACTCCTATGAGTATCTCCAACCTGTTTCAAAGTATCAATTTGATTTGCCCCTTTACCAATTTCAAGTTCACCAATGTCAAGCAAATATGTAATTTCATCTAACTTGGCAGCTTGTAACTTATCATGTTGTTTACTAGATGAACATATAATATTAATAATGAAAGTTAATTTTTTTAAAAAAATTGATGGACACTTCTCAAAAGCAACAACTAATACAAGTTGTAATTGATAAGCATAACATTGCATATAGTATGCAAAAGGGCAATCATTGAGAAATAATGGTTGCAAACCATTCCATTCCCCTCTCATATTGCTAGCCCTATCATAACATTGACTAGAATGTTAGAGATATCAATATTATGCTTAGAAAATACATCACACAATTCTTTTTTAAGAGTTAATGCCATGGTGTATTTAACATGCATAAGATCAAAAAATCTTTATTATATGCAACCACTTTCAATAACAAACCTCAAAACAAGTGTCATTTACTCCCTTTTTGATTAATCAGGTGCTTCATCAATCATTATACAAAACTTGGAATCTCCAATTAGTTGAGGAATGTGGTTACGAATCTTACTTGAGAGGATATGCAAGATTTCCTTTTAAACCATAGGTGAAGTATACTTGGAATTGTATGGTGCATTTTCCAATACAACTTTTGCAACTCCATCATTGTATGATGCTAACAACTTTATCATCTCAAGAAAGTTACCATTATTTTTTGATTCTGAAGTTTTATCATGACCTCAAAAAGCTATGCTTGAAATGTCAACCAACATACTATACAATAGACGCCTTAAGACGTAGTCGATTCTTTAAAATTTGATTTGAACTTTGCATATTAAAGACATTTTGGATATGCCCAAGTTGATTCAATAAGTTTTCACAAAGCCTTCGTTGCTTTGTTATGTGGTGAGTAAAGATCTTCTCCTATATGATTGAGAAAATCACAATTTTTTCCACTAAATACTTTTTTCTGCTTTTGAAATCCTTTAACAGTAAAAACATCTACTCTAGAATGTTCACTTGGTTTAGTAAAAAGAAAACATGGTAGCAATAAGCAGCATTTGTAGTAAGAGAATACTCTAACCAAGAAGGAAATATACCAAACCAAGCATACTGAAATCTTCTTAGATGATTCTTTCTTATAAGAGGATAACATTGAAGTTTATACTGGTATGGACCGCATTTTAAATAAGCTCTTCGAACTTCATTTCTTTGATTCACATGATGTTGCCATATTTGAGGGCGTTTATCTGGATCACGCTCTAAGGAACTAATATCAAATTCATTGGAAGTGACCTTAGAAATTTTATAAGGTTGTTCCTCACATTCAAACCTTAGAGCATCATGGCAAGTCTTTTCAACTAGTGAAGATGTAGAAGCTATGTTACCTTCTTTTATGTGATCACTAGCTTTCTTCTTGAAAAATGAATCAATTGTTTTATTCTTTATAATTGAGCTACTCTTAGATTTTTTTTCACTTTCAAAATAACCTATAAACAATTCAAATAATATAATTAACTATTATAATACTAAATATAAATATAGAAAAAAAATCATACTTGGGCCAATTCAGGAAAAAAATGGCAGAACATGACTAATAGTATTAAAGAAAACCCATTTGGCCTCACGCCATGATCTTTAGAGGGGGGAAAAAATCCACTCACCTAAGATTGGATTTACAACGCACATAATGGCACGATGAATTATAATTCTTGAAAATTTTGGTCAACAACTACTCTACGGTGTCTTCTTTGAGCAGCAATAAGAAGCATATCATTATCAATATGATCATTTAAAAGTGCAACACAAATACACAAGATAGCTGAAACAACAACAATTCACTCTAAATAATATTTCACCTCAAGAGATGCAACATTCTCATTTCTAATATCAATATTGTCAAGTAACAAGATAAGATGCTCCCTCTATTTTGCCACATTTCCTTTCTTTGGACCACAAATATATGAGGGAGATTTAGTCAAATCATTCAAAAGAAATTCATATGGCAAAAATATTTAGAAGTGTTCGGATTTGACATATGAACATACAAAGGTCAAAAGAGACTAAGTTTAATTTAGATGGAGTCAAACACAAACTTCCGAAAACATACCACAAATATCAAGAAATAAGCATAAATTTCATGAAGCTTTCTATATAGCTTCTAACTTTATCATAAATAGCATGTGATTCTCATCATATCTTATATCTATTTGCATATATTGAACACCTTACCCAAATACTTTGCCTAGAAAACAGAGTAAGTATTATTCACAGCCAATATAATCATCCTTAGATAGAGTTTATACTTTTGGATAAGGAATTAAAGAGCACCTTAATCCAAATAGGATTGGGTTAGAAGCTAAAACTTATGTTAGTTTAACATCTTGCCAAAATAGGGCCATCAGAAGGAATCTCACCACCCGTAGACGATGATATTTCTAAAGAGCACGATGACAATTTCAATAATGATATTTACCATTCAATCCAATGACAGCAATAGTAACAATTTAACAAGTATGATACAAAGAGTTTCCAATTAACCTATGAGTTGGACAATAATATGCAATCTTCCTTTGACTAATATCAAGACATCGAAGCAAAACCAAATCCAAACCTCAAAGCTTAGTATTGCGATGGAATTAATGAAAATAGACGAAAAAGGTAATCATGCGGATCGCTATGACTTAGAGAAGGAGGTAAGATGGTTCCAAAGATATCGACCGGAAGCCATATCAATGAAATTCTAGAACCCATATTCGATCGCTGCCCAGACCTGAATCACCAAATTGAGAAATTTAGGGATAAGAACACAGAAGAGTCAAAGGAAATTTGCAAATGTATAAAAGTAGAAATTGAAAAAAAAAAGGAAAATGAAGGAACCTTGGAAAATGCAAGGATGGAAGAATCAAAGGGTTTGATGGAGGAAAAAGCTTCGTCATAATTGTCGTGATCATCAAGGATTCAGGGTGAGGTTGGGATATGAGGTTTCAGAGGACGAAGAAGCCGATGAGAGAGGCAAAGAAGAAGATGAGAAGAAGATGGAGCCGAAGAAGCCACGTGTAACATCTAAATTTGAGCATGGAGGGAATTGAAAATAAAAGAGGGAAAAATGTTAAAAAAAAATTTGTGGGGCCAAAATTTAAATTTTTAAAAAAACATTTTGAACATTTTTTTTAAGGGGGGGCATGGCCCCCTTATCTCTTAAAAGCTCCGTCTCTGGTGATGAGAGAACATGAGCTCGTGGCGAGGTTGATGGCAAGAGAATAAGAGTGGTGATTGGCGAGCATCTGAGAGTGGCAAGGTTAAGGGTGAGAGGCCGAGAGTGGCCAGTCCAAATCATGGCGACAAGGAGGTTAGGGGTGAGAGGATGAGAGTGGTGAGCGTCCAAGCGATTGAGCGAGATGAGAGCCTGAGATCGAGTCCCAGAGGGAGAGTTAGGGAGGGTTACTGGTTAGGCTAAGGAATTGGGAAATAGGAATGTGAGGATGTCCAGTAGCGGAGCCACCTTATGGCCAGCTGGGGCTTTGGCTCCAGCTAGTCTTCTCTTATCTTATGTATTTATATGTGTGTGTGTATCATATAATATTTTATTTTGGCCAATAATTTGGCCCCAGCTAAGTATTTTATTATATGTATTTTACTCTTTCTAATGAGCATAATATTGTGTTGATTAGTAAAAATTTTGGGATAATGATTTTGACATAGTTTTGAGTTTTTACAATAAATGACTATATATATGTAGAGGATAATTAATTATTAATTCTAATCAGTTTAGATTTATTATTTGGTTGTCTTACGATTTTATAATGAATTTCTCTGTTAAGAAATAGTTTATAAGTGTATATATTTGCTTAGCTGAAATTTAATTAGATCTTTATATATTGTTTTTAAAAAAAATATTTTGTGGGGTTCATATTATATTTATTTTAATTTCTCCAATTATTTTGTTTTGAGGTAGATGGAATATGTATTTAAGTGTTAATTTTATTAAATTTCATTTTACATATTATTATTATTATTGTATTTGTGATATCTCTAGGATAATATTTGGTTCATTACTCATTGATCTGTAAAAGGAAAGTAAAATTCTTGTTTGAAATATCTATTAAAAATGTTATCATCTTATATCTTGTTTTGATTTATAATTGTTGGTTATTATTTATTTTTATTTTTAATATTATGTGATATTATTTAGTAAATAGTTCAACATATTTATTTTTTGGCCTGGGCTAAAAATATTTTTTGGTTCCGCCACTAAGGATGTCGAGTGTATGTGGTCGATGTGAGTCTATGATTGGGTCTCTATCTAGTCTCTAAGCAATCTAATGCTGTCAGTGCCAGCTACTTGAGTCTAATATTTGATTTTTTAAAAAGAAAAAGTAGTGTAATATACAAGAAACGGGTTGCTCCGGTGGTTAACCCGTATCCTGCCTATTTATTTTTAAATGCTTACGGGCAGCCCGTTACTTGTTACAGGCCTAATTTGAGTGGGTTTAGAACATACAAAAAATTATGGGTCACATGCAGATGAGTGAGTTACGGATGCTTTGCTCACCCCTAACTCAAATAAAACGTGAAGAAGGGTGTGATTGTTATTAATTAATTTTAAAATTGTTAATTTTGAAATTTTCTATTAGTTAACCTACTATTATCACCACACTAAAAAAAAAAAGTCGATTAGCAGCAGAATTTCACTACTAAATTAACTTAGCAATGGAATTCCGTTGCTAATTAATTAGTGACAGTTTATTTGACTATAATATCATCAAAATTCATCACTAAATTCCATTCTTAACCCACTGTATGTTTTTCTTAGTGATGTAGGTTGGGTTTAATGGAGATGAAGGCTTCAAGTGCTTGGGGAAGATTTTCAAAGAGGACAGCCATATGCTTGGATTCTGCCAAGTGATCATGTGATGTGATCCTATGGAGCAAGCTCGACGGTCAAGTTTTATACTGTACACATCTCTAACAAAAATTAGTGGTGATCGAAAATCAAAATTTTAGTTAAGATCAGAGTGAGTTTGAATATCATGCATATGGCAAAAAAAAACATACTACTATAATTTTAATATAAGAGCTAGTTGACTAATTTAATTAAATGAAGAAAATTAGTTAGGTTAGTTATTTATAACAAATATATATATTAATTTTTCTAAAATATCAGCTTTAATCATTACTACTTTTAGATAGAAATTCTTAATATGTTCAATCAATAGAGATATTTTAAAAAAAAATTATAAATTTAGTGAACAAAATGGATTGAAGTTTTATTATTTAAGACTAAATTTAACCCCTAAATAACTCTTATCTTATATTAAAAACAGGATGTTATATATTGCCAAGTACGATTGGGTTGAATAGAAAGGTTTTGATTCGCCGAAGTAAAAAAGTTAAGGATTTGAACTTTGTAAGTTAAAATATTATGTACCTCTTTTTTATAATGATCGAGTATGATCCTATAATAATGCATATAATATGATTTTACTTCTTTTGATTAGTTATATAAGAAATTTTTAATTAATCATGTAGAATAAGACATACTCCTTTAACTCTATTTTTTGTATGATTATAAGTCACGTCATTATATGTTTTTGTATGAATGGATAATATCACCCTTCATTTATCATTGCGTAAATTTTGCACTCTCAGAGTGTTATATATGAGTAAAAGTATATATTATCCACGTAGAGTTGGTCTAGAGATGTAAAGCTTACTCAATTTCTCAGAGTCTCGAGTTTGAGTCCTAGAAGAGATATTTGTATTTGGAGGGACAACTACAAACCTCGAACTAGGTACCATAATATAATATAAAAAAAAAGGAAAATCACATATATATAGGTGATTGAATTATCTAAATTATAATTTGAGTCACTTAATAAATTATATATCAGGCGTCATAATTAAGGATTTAAAATTTGGATCAAATTACCTCAATATCCCTTAATTATTAAAATAGTAAAATTAAAAACATAACACTATTATTTGTTCAATCAATTAATTCCTTATAAAATACGGTACAACTGAGCACGTTCTTCTACCTCTTTCCAAACATTAATCATACAGGTGGTGATGAATGAAATATATGTCATATAACTATGCAAGCTTTGTTGTGGGTTTGTTGATGTTATCTTAATAATATATATATATATATATATATATATATATATATATATATATATATATATTATGCATAAATATTTTTTATGCATATTCAGTTTTATATAATATTGTATTAGAATAAATTGAAATCTATTGTGATGGTAGATCTATGTATCCACTTAGAAATCTATTATCTTCTTTTCATATTTTATATTTTTATTCAAAATTTTATGACCCAAGTTTAAATATTAAATCATATATATATATATATATATATATATATATACTGAATATATAATCCATGATTATGTTTTCTATAAAAAGGAAAAATCTCGTATAAATATATTCATGACAAATTTTAGTATACAATAATTCACCTCTTTCAATATAATTATATATACTCCTACTTTCCTATAAAACCAAGTATTGTATAAAAAAAAGGAATATTGGGCCTAATTAATTTTTAGAAATAAGTCAGAGCACAAAGTCGTACAGTACTTTCCGAAGAACTAATTGATAGAGCAGATAACATGGTTATGTTTTCAATTTTGTAGTTTTAATTATTAAAGGATATAGAGGTAATTTAATCAAAATTTTAAATCTCTAATTATGAAAGCATAACTTGATGTATAGTATGTTATGTTGAGTGACCCAAATTAGAATTTAGATAATCTAACTTTCTTTATATGATATTTTTTTTTTTAAAAAAGAGTATAATATATATTAATTAAAGGTAAAGTTTAAGAGTTATTAAAGTTTAAAATAAAATAATTATATTTAATTTTTTTTATTCCTATAAAAAATTAGTAACTTATAAAAATTACAAGAGAAGTACATTTAAAATTAATTAAAAGCTTTGTAAGAAATTATTATAACATTTCAAAAAATTACCCTTAATAAATGTTAACCTCCGATCCATCTCAATTTCCTCTTCTCTATATCACGATAGAGAGGAAGTTATAATTGGTATATGTGGAAATTACACAAACGTACCACTAAATTTTGTAATGGTTATTATATTGGGTTAGGGTGTAAAAATATACATGTACTCTTTTCTAATGAGCGTTCAGTACCAAGTGTTTTTTTTAGGTGTAAAAGTACACACGTGGTTATAAATTAAGTACAAAAATATCGTTTAACTGTTAAGTTTAACTTTTTTTACTTTTACAAGTGAAAAAATACACATGTGGTTTGGCAAAAAGATAACTCAACACCAAGTATTTTTTTTTAATTTAATAATTTTATTTTATTAAACAAAATTATTATTTCTCTGGGTATAGTTCTTAGGAGGCCAAATCTTTTCATCTAATTTATCATTTTGGAAAGGAGAATTTATCCAATGGGTAAAAATGTATAAAAATTTATTTCCATAATTTAGTTTATTTTTTTAAAAAAATATTATTAAATTTATAATTAATAATTGATAAATGAGTATTTAAAAGTCAACTTTATAACTATATGTCTATAATATTCCTTGATTAATTTTCATTCATCATATAAATAAAAATAACTCATTTAGAGGTGCAAATGTTTATATTGCATATTTCTTAATACAATAAAAATTAAATAATATTTTTCGGTATTGATTGAAAAATTATTTAAATAGTTTCTGGTTCAATTTGTTAGATCAAAAAATTAAAATTATTTTTAATTAAATATAGTATTTAAAATATCAAATTGTAAATGTATAAATACTCATTTATTAATTATTAATTAGAAAATTTGATAAGGATTTAAAAAAATTATGAAAATAAAAAATTTGACTTTTCAAGAATTATACCTAGAGGGTTAAGGTGCAAAAATACACATGAGTTTTTTCCCCAGGAGCGCCCAGCACCACATGCTTTTTTTGGGAGCAAAAATACACACGTAGTTACTATTTTAGAGCAAAAGTCACATCCATCGTTAAGTCACTGTTCACCACTGTTATGTTACTATTCACTTCATCTTTTTCTCTCTCATCACGGTGAACAATGACTTAACGTGTGATATTGGAATGTGACTTTTGCTCCAAAATAATAACCACATGTGTATTTTTGCTCCAAAAAATGAGAACGTGGTGCTAGGCGCTTCTGGAGAAAAAGCTCATATATATTTTTGTACATTTACCCAAATAATAATTTTTCTTTAATTGAAATAAAATTATTAAATTAAAAAACACTTGGTGTTGGACGCTCTTTTTTCCAAATCACATGTGTATTTTTGCACTTTTGAAATTAAAAAAAGTCAAACTTAATAGTCAAATGGTATTTTTTTTATCTAATTTGTAACCACGTAAGTACTTTTGCACTTAAAAAGAGTACTTGGTGCTGGACGCTACTCGGGAAAAAATACATGTGTATTTTTGTACCTTAATCTTATTATATTTAGAATCAACAAGGTCCCTCATAAAAAGAAGTGTTAAAGAGCAAAAATATACATGTTATTTTTCTGAAAATGCGTCTAACACCAAGTGTTTTTTTAAGTGTTAAAGTGACTACATGGTTAAAGAAATAATACAAAAGTTACATATTCCATTAAATATAACTAAGGTTCATTAGATTGAAGTTAACTCCGTCATCTACATTTAACGAAATATGTGACTTTTGCTTACTTTTGTAACCACATAGCTACTTTTGCACCTATTAAAGATACTTGGTGTTGGGTGTACTTTTGAAAAAATAACACGTGTATTTTTACACTATTACCTAAAAAATAACTAAAGGAAGTATAATCTATTTGTATAATGCATGGTAATTAAATTTAGACTAAACCGGATAAGAAATCGGCAAATTAGTCAAAAAACTAGTCCAGTCTAGGCATTAATCCGTTTTATTTTTGTTTTTTAAATCATTTTTTTCTTTCATAATTTCATATTAATAACTTTGAAATCTTCACTTTCTCATCAAGTTAGTTCTAATTTGACTTCAGTTTGACTCATTAACCTTTAACCTAATACCTCAACTGGTTTAGTGTACAATCCAGGGTTAATAACCTCATTATTTTTATTACCTCATTATTTTTTTTTAGTTTTTTTTATAATTAAAAGTTTTGGAAGGGTTCGACACCAGTCCCCCACCAAGGCCAAGGGATCGAACTCACGGCCCCGGGTTCTATGAGTACTTACTAGGGACTTACAAAATCGCCTACCAAAGGAGTCCCAGCAACGGCAAAGGGGATCAAACCCACGTCCCAAGGGACTAATCTTGGATCCCTTACCAACTGCGCCAACTCTAACCTCATTATAATATGTGTGTGTGTGTGGAGAAGCATTTTTTATTAACGGCCCAACCCATTGTATCCATATTACTAATAAAATGAGGTTTTTATTTATTTTTGCAAACATCTTAATAGGAGTAAACAACTAAAATCATTCCTGATTTGCTGGCAACTAAACTTGTGGAAGCACTACCTCTTTCTCATGTGTCGTCATGAGCACTTGTAAATATTTGCAGTTCAGCAGCTTGTTCCTTCTATTGATTAAGTTTGGACTTCATAAAAGTTTTGAAAAACAAAATATATTCTACTTGAATAGTTGTTTTTAAGAAAATATGTTTTTAAATTGACGGTGTGGTCGCCAATAGTAATGTGGAAGTATTGGTGCAGGTGATGTCAAGTCAACAGTGAACATATGACGGCCTCAAAAAATAAGTATAGAAAAAGAAAAATAAGAAAACACTAAAAAAATTGTTTTTTCTTTATTTTTTAAAAACAACTTTATGTTTTCTAAAACAATCTATTGAAAACAATTTTACAGACAAGTTTTTTTTTTTTAATTTTAAAAAATAAAAACAATGCATGACCTTAATTTCCGGGTCAAGTTTATGGGCAGTGATGAGATTTGCAAGGATCTTGCAATAGAGTTAGAGCCATTTGATGTTTGGGGTCTGTGTTAAGATCAGCAACATCAGTATTATAAGGTATTAATTGGGATTAACCTGATTGTAATATCATGAACAAAATCAGCTTAGCAAATAGCAACGCAATTCTTAGCTTTCAAAATAAAATTAACTCATCCCATGGGGGGTTACATATAAAGTGAGATCAAGGTTTTGCTACAATATAATCAAACAATTGTGTCTATTTAGAAACTTTCCAAATCCTACATTTTGATATTTACAAGGTAAATACGTAATACTCCTTCTGATCATTATTATAAGGCACCAACTACTATTTCTTACGGACAAATGAATGTAAGTTAGGTCATTAATTAGGTCCAAAAGTAATAAATGTTTTTAACTTTACCCCTACTTTAATGACGTATATTTAAATGAGTTAGTTAAAAATGAGGGTATAATGAGAAAATAGTAATAAATAAGTTGGTTAAAATAAGTTGGTTCCTTATAATAAAAACCAAAAAGAATATGAGTTTTATCTCGATTTACACAAAATCTAGATTTTGTGTGGTTTCCAAACATGCACAAAATCTGAAATTGATTGTATAGATCAAATAGGATCCTAATCTCCTGAATTACATAACAGATAATAAGAAAATACATAAATAATCAACTAATTAATCAAATTGATTGAAACACATCTTAAATAGATTTGGGTTTTTCCAAGCATTTCAATATATCTAAATACTCTTTTTTGTTAGATAATGATGCATACGAAATATGATAACTTAAAATTTTTCACTTGAGTACTTGACAATTTGTAAAATAAAAACTCTCCTAAAAAAGACCTTTATAAGTTACTGAAAATTGGACCGCTGTGTGAAGTGGGGGTTCAAGAATTGTTGGTTCAAACTAGAGTAAATTCGGGGTTGACCTATCATAATTAAAATAATGTCTAAATAAAACAGTATTAATCTATAAATATACAAAACGTATTCAACAAAACAGGGTTATTGAAATTCAATTATAATGGTTTGTTATTTTTCAAACTAAAAAACCATCTCATTTCAAACTCAGCAAGAAAAAAGGGTTAAGGGGAAATTTTGTGAAGGAAGTTTTCTTCGGGCAATTTGTCTTAAAAGTGTAAAAAATGAAGCAACTTTTTATAAGTTGTTGTCTTGATTAATTTTGACCGTTAATTCACAAAAATTGTTGAGATAATAGTCCACATATCATTCATGTTATTTTTGTTGAGATGTAAAGTTATTTAAAAAATTTTATATATAACTTTGAAAAAAGATAAAGTAAATAACACATGAATTTCTGACGTAAATTTACATATTAAGAAAAATGACATAAACCACATGTAAACTAACAACTCAGCATATGTGATCAATTAATTATCAAAATTAATTAGAATAACAATCCAAAAAGAATTACTTCTATTTTGACACTTGGCAAAATTGTCTTTAGAAAAACTTCCAAAGTAAAATTGTCCCTCAATTCAAAATAAAATAAAGAAATTGTTCTAAAATTCAAAATGGTTGCCAGTCTTAAACTCTTAGCCAAATTGGTTAAGGGACAGGTTAACTGATTCAATTGTCTAAATGGTCCAACTGGTTTAAGTTATGAAATCATGATTAAATATGTGGTTAAAATTATTATTAATACATATTATCTTATAAACTTTATAGTTTATATTAGTTATTTTAATATTAATGTTTTTAATGAATATTAATGATATTAATTGAAATTTTGTTTTGTTTTGTTTAAAAAGGGAGTCGTATCCAAGAAAGTGACAAACTTTTGCGTCACCCACGTTGGAAGTATAAACGTCTAGATGCTTCGCACAGACCGCCATCCTCTTCCGTCAACATCACCCCCTCATTATATTATTTTATTGCAACCAAGCCCCATACTATTTTATTGTTGAAAAAAAAAAGAAATTAATATACATTGTTAAAATATTGTACAAAAATGAATATTGATGAAAATAGTATGGCTCGATATTCAAATCTTAAGAGATGATGAAGGTTGCCTAGTTGTTGTAATTGTTTTTGTTTTGATTTCTTTGTATGTAGCTCTTTTTTGAGTATAAGAATTCAATTTCACACTCCAATTTTTATTTTATTTTTTTTAATAAGGCAATATCCATACATAACCGGTGGAAAATTATTGAAAATATAAATTTATTTTTCATTTACTATTTGAAGCTTTTCTTTTTAGCATTTGAAGCTGTATAAGCTAGTTTGAGAATGCAAAACATAATTTCAATGGATACTGTTTCATTTATAAGTGCAGTGGCTTTAGTTACAAATCAAAATTTTAAAATATTAAATATCTTAAAGATATATTACAATTAGGGGTAGTTACTTTGCAGATCCTTATAGTTTTAACAAATTTTTACTTAGGTTCTTGTAATTTTTTTCATTTTATGAGGTCCCTATGCTTTCACCAATTTTTAATAAAGTCCTTGTAGTTGTTTTTTCTTTTTATCAAGTACTTATTGTTTGACTAAATTTTTAATTAGGTCCTTTTAAGTTTTTTGAATTGGTAATTAGTAATTATAAAATATTTAATTATAAATATGTTATATTTTCAGAAAATTTTATTATTATAATTAAAATTTTATAATTTTAAGAATAAATCAAATTTATAATTTTAAAATAAATAATATAAATATATATTTAATTAAAAAACTGTGAACAATATTAAAATAATTCATAAAAATATTTTTTAAAAAAATTATCATAGAAATTTATTTTTATATAATAATATTATTTATAGAATAATATTTAATAATAATATATTTTATATTCACACAATACTATTATTAGAATTTATTTAATAAGCAATAAATAGTATAGGGACCTAATTAAAAATCATGTGAAATTACAAGGACTTGATAAAAATAAGTGAAAGTATAAGTCCTGATGAAAAAAATACAAAGAGCTAATTAAAAATTGGTTAAAACCATAAAGACATATAGATTAATTACCTTTTTAGAATTAAGTAAAATACGAGAAATTTATTTAAACTTAATTTTCTTACATAAAACCATGAAAAACTTATCCGTGTAATTTTGTCCAAAACATCTAGTTAAAGTTTTTCTTATAGTTTTGTTTTGATGTAGAACACAAGAGTGATTGGACTTGGCCTGAGATGAAATCCCAGGGGCCTACGTACCACAGATTGGGATCAAAGTCCACGTAGTTCGAAGGTAAACGATAGGCTTATTATAGCCAGAGGGGGTGGGGTGTGTGCTCTGTGTGTACTGAATATTAAAAGCTAGGTTAGAGAGCGTGTATACCTTGTTAGGGTTTGTACCCTATTTATAGACTTACTTGGGGCTCTATATTGATGGGCTTTGTTATCTTTATTATTTAAAAGATATTAAGATATCTTTTAAATAATATATCCTTATCGTGTGGGTAGTTATGATCTTGATAGATGTCTTTGATTAAACTGCTCCTTAATTCAAGGGGGTGGTTAATCATTGTGAATGGAGCCTTTCGCTTGGGCTTCTTTTAACCATTGGGCCGAGCCCATTTTGAATACTTCTGTAACAGTTGCCCCCCAGCCCGGTAGTTCAGGGCTCTGAGCTACCGGGATGAATTAGCAGGATCTGGATTTGTTTGGTGATTTGAAACGCCTAATCCTGAAGTTTTTGATTTTAGGCTGCGCTCTACCCATGCTTGCTTCAAATTCTTTCCTTTGTTGAGGTCAGATAATTTCGAATTCGAGTTACCCTATCTGTATGAGTTTTCATCTCGGTTTTTCTGGGTAGGGACTATTGCCCCCATTTGAAGCTAGCATGGGGATGTCGGAGCTGGTTCTTATGGTCGGAATCCGTCATGACTTTGGCTGATCTTGTACTCTATTTGAGATTCGTGATCAATTTGCATATCGATCTGGCGTATTTGCGAGTTCCCAAGTTAATGGGTGTTATCATTGCCTACTGCCAGTTAGCTTTTGCAAGCTGGTTTCGTAGCTAAAGTGCCTGCTCCATTTTCTTTGGTATCCGTGCGCATTAAATACAAGCATTAAATGCGCATGTCTCTTTATGGCCACGTCATTGACTTTGTAAAGGCCTTTTAGGCCTTCGATGGTTGAACTTCTTAGATGCTCAACCGTCTTCCTCCCATTCGTATATATAATGTTTATTTCCCTTCTTCTTACACTTTTGAAAGTGCTAAGAGTGTTCCTGCTACGTGAGAGAGAGTTGCCATATCTCACCCATTCTGTAGACCTTCCGTTGTTATGGCTCGCGCATTTCCTCTTTCCGTAATTTATCTTCAACCAGGTATCTCCGTTGTTCTTCATTTGGTTGTTTAATTATTTATCCTCTTTTCTTCCTCCGTTTCTTGGGTAGAGTTCCTCGCATGCCTCTGAGTTTTCCTTTTTTCTGGGTTTGTGTTCGTCGTGTTCATGTGATCTGGTCACACTTTTCTTGAACTTCTTTGAGTTTTGGTCATTTGGATTCTTCTTTTTGACCCTTAGGTTTTGGTTCCTGTTTGGAACTAACTTTGCCTCTTCTTTCTTTTCTACTTTGTTGAAATGAGTCACAAAGGCTCTTCTTCACATTTTAAACCAAATAACCTTACCCCAGAGGAGGAAGAACTTCTCCAGCACATTCCTCCGAGAACGGCCTGGTGGCTGTATGGAAAGCCCTTAACCAAGGAGCAAAAACTAGAAAATTGTGCTCCGCGGTTATGGTGGAGTAAGTAGGGGGAGGTCAAGTCATCCTGTTCGTTCTAGAGGTAGTGCTAGAGGTCGGCCTTCTTCGCTAGAGCCTATAGGCCGGGGTAGATCCCAATCATTAGAACTTGTAGGCCGAAGTCAGGGAACTAGCTTAGTTAGAACTTCCTCTTTAGAGCCGCCCTTCAGAGGTCACGGGAGGGGAAGTCCTTCTGTGCCTGCCGCCTCCTTGGCCTTGCGGGTTGAACCCCCCATGACTCTTCTTGACCTACTGGCCCATGTGAGGAGTGTTCCTGGCTAGTTTCTAAGTCCATGATGGTGGGCCGGACATGGGAAGCTGATGAAATAGCTTTGCGATGTCGGCATTTTCCACCGCGGGATGCCTCGGTCATGCCTGTCTGTCTTGCTTTTTCACCTTCAGGTATCTCCTTTTTTCTTTCTAATTTACTTTTGTTTTTTGTTTTCTAGTTAGTATGTCAGTTTCACCCCGTCCCGTTGAGGATTTTGGATCTGTGAAGTCGGCATCAGCCTGTGTTGCTCGTCATCTCATGGAGAAATATGACTGGGTCGCGGCCAGGGTGTTATCCAGACTTTCTTCTATAACAGCTGATCAGATTGTTGAGCTGCTATTAGGGGACCGGAATCATTGCTCGCTTTCCCCTCCCAGTCCCGATGAGCCGGTGTGTACCAACCTGGAAGGGAATGAACATTCCTACTTCTTCTTCTACAGAGATTTCATTACGAAACTTGGCTTACGTTTTCCATTGACCAAATTTCGAATAGACCTTTTGAACATTCTGCATCTAGCCCCTACTCAGATTCATCCGAACTCCTGGGACTTTATTGTCGCTTTTGAGCGGTTGTCAATTTTTAAAGCATACCCCTACTACCGGGGTGTTTTTTTATTTTTATTTTTTTAATATTCAACGGGCTCGCCCACCCGATGAGCCTATGGAGAAAAAGGGGTGGGTCTCTTTTCGAGGGAAGCCAGACAAGAAATTTTTTCATGTGATCACCAACACTTGGAAAGGCTTAAAAACTTCATTTTTTAAAGTCACTGCCGAACCCGGTCATAAACCGTGGTTTCTTCAAGATGTCAACTTCAAATCAGTGGAGCTGACGTTTCCCCTGTACTAGTCTAAGGTCCATTATGGCCAAGACCCGAAAATTTTTCAATCTTCTGATGACAACTTAGAGCCGGCCGAGATCACGACCATGATAGATTTGGTCGACCATGTGGCCAAGAAGGATGTTGTTGATGCTTGGATTTTTATCCGTCAATCAATAGAGGAGAGGCGATTTTTCCACCAAGTAGGGTTTTTTATTTGTTTGCTCCTTCCCCTTGTCCTGTTACCGTTTTCGTCGGTATCTGATATCTTTTTTGTTTCTTTTGTAGATCCTGAGATGGGGAAGGTCTCTTACCAAGAGTTGGCCGAGAAGCTCTGCGCCAAGGCCAAGAAAAAGGGGGGGTTCCCTTCAAAAAAGAAAGCCGCTGTTCTTGAGAAGAGGGCTCCCTCTCTGCCACCGGTCGAGGATTTGATCCCTCGTAAGCAGACGAAGTCGCCCATTGACCTCGGCTGTTGAAGTCAGCCCGGCCTTCGCTACCAAAGTTGGCGCTTCTGCAAACATCCCTCCTCCTCCTCCTCCTCTACCCCCTCGTTCATCCCGTCTCCATGCGCGGGGGGAAGTATGGACTGATGGGGTTTTAGAAGAACTCAAGCACGCTGTGAAGCCCCTAAGCAAATATTTTAATGCTGACGCTTTTGCTGATTCAGACCTTGACCATCTGCAAGCTCTGCAGGATCACCTAATGGAAGCGGCCGGCGTGCTGTATGCTTATGCTGCCGTGAAGCATAAGTACTCCAAGGCTATTACTGAGATCGCCAAGGCTCAGGCTGAGAGGAAAGATGCTGCTGGTCGGCAGGCGGAGGTTGAGGAGGCGCGGATGAGAGCGGTGGAGGACCTAATAAAGGCCCTCATTGATAAGGATTTGGCCTCCACCTAACTGGCTCAAGTTCAAGCCGATCTGACCGCTTGTCAGGCTCGGGAGAGCACGCTCAACGCCGCTTTGAGCTTACTACAAGGTCAGTATGCGGGTGTGGCGAAGGACCTGAACCATGCTCACTCCAATCTTGACACTTCCAAGGCCGAGCTTTAAATCTAGATCTTACCATGAACCTTGATCCTGTGGATTTCAGAGCTTCGGTAGTGGACGGGCAATTTATCCCTTCGCTTGTGTCTCCAGCTGAAGAGTCAAGAGCTCATGTTGGGGGTGAACAAGATGAGGGAGCTGAAGAGGAGACCCCAGCAACCGAGGTACCAAATTCATCAGTGCCCGTCAATGTGCAGCCTTGAAGCTTTGTTGTAATACTTAGGCTTATTGTTGTTTGTTTTTAACTTTTGCGTAGTCTAGGTTTGTGTCCTGACATTTGCGTAATGACAATTTGATCCCGGATTTTCCATGGATTTTTAGCATATTTGCCTATTTGACTTGTCAATTTTTGCTTCCATCCTTTAATCCAAACTCACGTTAATTTCTCTTGTTAATGAATAAAGGGAAACATGATCCATGTACGTAACTCGATTCTTATCGTATGACTTGGCCAAAGTCAAGATATATTGTGCAGAATCCGCTGAATATTCCACCAACGTTAATAAATGATTAAGTTTATTAGTAGTCGGGCATTTTTTTAAAAATGAACAGATGATTTTGAATAATCACCTAAGTACTTTAACTTGTAAAGTAGTCATCCGAGATGGTAGCTGATTGCCACATGTTCGTGACTTAATTAAAATAAGAACCAAAACATTTTGACCTGATCAGGATTTTCATAACGATGACAACACCATCCCAGAGTATTGTTTTGATGCATCGTAACATTCACAAGAATTGTTAACAATTCTCATGGTAGCCCGGCTCTCGTAACCTCGGTATTAATAATGGAACTGTCTTTATTAGGCTAATTTTTCATTGAACTTGGTAAACAATCATGGGCTCGTGTAACCTCGGCCTTTTTTATTGATTGAAATAGTTGCAATTATAAATGAAATTTAAATAATAAATATAAATGGAAAATAATGCGTGAAAGCAAAATAATCCTTAAAATAAAAAGTGGCTTTTAGCCACTGCTTACATCTGCTGCAATCGGGTTCTAAGTGGAGTTCGGGATTCAGCTGTAGTAGATCCTTAGTTTATCTGCATTCCAAGTTCGTTTTATTGGTCTGCCATCTAAAGCTTCAAGGACATAGGCCCCAGCCCTACTTTGTCCAAGATGCGGTATGTACCTTCCCAATTTGCTGCGAGTTTTCCATCCCAGGCGTTCTTGTTTCCAATATCCGCTCTGCGGAGTACCAGATTGCCTTTGCTAAATGTTCGCGGTTTGACTTTGCGATTATATTTAGCCGCAACCAACTACTTCATAGCCTGATCTCGGCAATGTGCTGTGACTCTAGTTTCATCGATGAGATCCAATTCTAGGGCCAGCTGGTTGCTATTGTTAAACTCTCCTTCCTGTAACACTGTGTCTCTTCTCCATGAAGTTTGTCCGATTTCAACCGGGATCATGGCTTCGCATCCATATGTCAAGTTGAAGGGTGTCTCCTGAGTTGAGGATTGAACACTAGTCCGGTATCCCCAAAGTACAGGATACAGCTGCTCAACCCAATCATTTTCTGCATCATTCATCCGTTTTTTGAGCCCGTCAACAATAACTTTATTTGCTGCTTCGGCCTGTCCATTGGATTGTGGATGTTCTACTGAAGCGAAATGGTGCTTCATCTCGAGCTTGGACATTAGTTTTTGAAAACCTTGGTCGGTAAACTGTGTACCGTTATCAGTTATGATTTCGGCTGGAATTCTGAATCTGGCGAGAATGCTTCGCTCGAAAAATTTTTGTGCTCAGGCCACTAAAATGGTTGCTAGAGGCTCGGCCTCGATCCACTTGGTGAAGTAGTCGACTGCTACAATTAACCATTTCAGCTGTTCTGGGGCCGACTTGAATGGTCCTAATAAGTCCATTCCCCACTTGTAGAATGGCCATGGCGCCGTGATAGATTTTAACTCAGTCGAAAGAGGCCAAATCATCCGAGCATGCTTCTGGCAACTTTCACATTTTCTCACGTGCTCTTTGGAATCAGCTACCATTGCCGGCCAATAAAATCCAGCTCGGAGAGCTTTCCTAGCCAGAGCCTTTGCTCCTATGTGTTGTCTATTGATACCTTCATGTACCTCTGACAATACGTATTCGGCTTCTGCCGAGTTCAAGCATCTGAGCATTAGAGAGTGGAGGCCTTTCCGATACAGCTGGTCATCGACCACTGTGTACATTGCTGCCGTTCTGGCCATTTGTTTGGCCTCTGTTGGGTCCTCTGAAATAATTCCTTTCTCAAGGTAGTTCAAGATTGGTTTTCGACAATCCTCTGCTATTGCAATGACCATGATGCAAGTGGGCTCGGTCATGCTTTGTTGGATTACCATAGAGTGGTTTCTCGGGCTCTTAGTGCTTACTAATTTCGACAGAATGTCTGCCCTCACGTTTTCTCCTTTGGGAATATGGGTGACTGTGACCTCGTCGAAGTCGGCCATGGCCTCTTTCACTTTTCCTAGGTACTTTATGAGCAGAGGTCCTTTAGCCATATATGACCCATTAATATGAGCTGCAACCAACTAAGAATCTGTTAACAAGTGGATCCTTTTAGCTCCGTTGTCTTTTGCCTGAGATAATCCGGCCAAAACAGCTTCATATTTGGCCTGGTTGTTGGAAGTTTTGAAATGTAGTTGCAGAGAATGCTCTATTGAGACTCCTTCCGGGCTTTTTATTATCACCCCTACCCCGCTTCCTTTAGCGTTCGATGACCCATCAACGAATACCTTCCAAACTTCCATATTGGCGCTTGCTGCCGTTGTTGTTGGGGTTAGCTCCATAATAAAGTCAGCCAGGGCCTGAGATTTGATGGCATGTCGGGCTTCATACACAATATTGAACTCAGAAAGCTCTATGGCCAAACTGATAATTTGCCCCACCAAGTCTGGTTTGTGTAGAACTTGGCGTATTGGCTGACTTGTTCGGACAATTGTTCTATGTCCTTAAAAGTAAGGGTGCGGTCATCTGGCCATGCTCAGGAGTTTCGAGCCTTTGATATCTTACTTCCGAATTTTGTAAGGCCCAACTGATGAAGTAGACCGGCTTTTGTTCGGTTAATTCTTCCCTTACTAAGGCGGCACTGACGGCTTCCTTGCCGACGGATAAATAGAGGATAAGATCCTCTCCTGGCTTTAACTTAGATAGCACTGGTGGTGTTGATAGTCACTTTTTGATTTTATGGAAAGAGGTTTCGCATTCTTCGTTCCATTCTCCGTGTTGTGCTTCTTTTTTCAACAGTTTAAATAGCGGAAGTGCATTTTCTGCCGACTTGGGCAGAAATTTGGTTAGGGCTGCTAGTCTCCCTGTTAGTTGTTGGACCTCCTTCTTATTTCGTGGGGCCGCCATATTGAGGACGGTCTGGCATTTGTCCGGGTTGGCCTCAATTCCCCTATTTGTTAAGAGAAAACCAAGGAATTTGCCCGCTGGAACTCCGAATGCATGTTTGGCCAGGTTTAGTCGGATGCGATGAGCCCGGAGTTTATCAAATGTTTGTTGAAGATTGCGGACATGATCCGATCGATTGATTGATTTAACAATCATGCCATCAATGTAAACTTCTACATTCTTGCCGAGCTGAGTTTCGAACACCCGATTCATCATCCTCTGGTATGTGGCCCCGACATTCTTGAACCTGAAGGGCATGACATTATAGCAATAATTTGCTTTGTTGATCATAAAGGCTGTCTTCTCTTGATCATCAGGATGCATAGCTATTTGATTGTATTTGGAGTATGCATCCATGAAGGAGAGCAATTGGAAACCGGACGAATTGTCCACCAGTTGGTCTATCTTCGGCATGGGATAAGCATCTTTTGGGCGGGCCTTATTGAGGTCGGTGTATTCTGTGCAGACTCTCCATTTGCCATTGGGTTTTTTAACCATCATCACATTCGACAACCACGTGGTATACTGTATTTCTCTGATGAAACCAGCATTGAGCAACTCCTGAATGTGTTTGGCAAGAGCTGTTTGTCTGTTTGGGGCGATCTTTCTTTTCTTTTGCTCGACAGGCAAAGATTTCGGATTTATTGTCAATTTATGACAACAGAAATTGGGATCAACGCCAGGTATCTCTGACGACTTCCAAGCAAAGATGTCTCTCTTTTTGAATAACAGGTCTTCCATCTCGGCTCATTCTTTGTTTGATAGCGTGTTGCCAACCTAGGTTATCTTCCCGGGTTCATCTCCTAGAATGGAATCAATGAGTTCCCCGTCAGGCTCTGTTTTCATAAGCTTGTCTTCCCTCACGTCTAATTCAACCACGTTTACTGAACGTGTGTTGGTCGGTGCCTGGCCTTCTGTTGGTTTTTGCTGTGTGGAAGATGTTCCTGGCTCATTGTTTTTCACTGTTGTGAAATAACATTGCTGGGATTCCTTCTGATCTCCTTTTATAGTGACGACCTCGTTCTTACTACTTACCATCTTGAGTTTCTGATGCATAGTTGAGATTAACATATCCCAATTATGAATGGTTAGCCTGCCTAGTATGATATTATAAGATGAGGGGAAGTTGGCCACTGTGAATTTAACTCTTCCAGACTTGAAGGCTTCTTTAGATCCTAGCGTCATTTTCAGCTCTATGTACCCTTTAGGGCTCGTGTCTTTACCATTGAACCCAATTAGGGTTGTCCTGCATGGCCTAAGATTTTCTGGGTCGAGGTCCATTCACTTGAATACATCCTACAGGATGATATCAACCGCACTGCCGGGATCAATAAACATTTTTTTTACGCGACACTTTCCTAGGAGGCCGGTTATGACCAAGCCATCCTGATGTCCCGGGATTACATCCCTTAAATCTTCCTGAGTAAAGAATAATCTGGGGGGCTCTACTGGTGGGGGTTCTTGTTTGAAAGTTGGCCGTCCCCCGATGGTCAGGACTTCCCCGAGATATTTCTTTCGCTGACTTGCCGTATCGCCTCCTCCGCCATATCCCCTACTAATGACGTTACAATCAAACTCGGCTTCTGGGAATTCGTTGTCATCATCATTCTTTCTTTGTTCATCATCTTGCTTCTTTCTTTGAGGGACCAGGCTTTTGCTTCGGTCCGTCTATTTTCGTTTATTACTCTTTTGCCCTTGCGTTTTGATAACATATTGCCGTAGTCGTCCATCTCAGACAAATTTTGTCTACAACATCTCTAAGGTCCCAACATTCATCAGTTATGTGTCCAGGTCTATTGTGGAAATCGCAAAACTGAGATCGATCCAGTTTGCTTGTGTTATATAGTGGGCGGGGTCATTCCACCTTTTTCATCTGGGTCAGTGCTACCTCTCTCCAAAGTTGAGCACGCGAGACATTCAAAGGAGTATATTTTTCATACTTCCCTTCATGTCTTCCTCCCGCTTTCTGGTCCGAGTTCCTAGATCGATCTTTCGATGCCTGATCCTTTCCTTTTGGAGACGGACTTTTCTGTCTCTCCTTTCTTGGTGCGTTGGCTATCCGCATTTGCTCGATATCCAGATATTTCTTAGCTCGCCAATGGATTTCCTCCAGAGTTATGATTTCTCTGGATAAGGCTGACTTCCCCATTCTGGATTCACTGTCCAGGCCCGAGATGAGTAAATGCACGTGGACACTCTCCGTTAACCCTTGGATTTGCAAGGTTTTGAAGCGATCCAAGTATTTCTGAAGAGTTTCGACGGGTTGTTGCTTGATTCTATCTAGCATGTAGACCGACCTGGGTTGCTTTTTGCTTTTTGCTCTTTGCTCTTTGTGCAGCCCCTCACAATGTTGAGGTGAACAGCCGGGATATGATCGGCCACTTGAACCCTCGAACCAGCATTTCAGTGTTGAAGGTGTTTAGGTGCGTTTAGGAATCCTGACTTCCGTCATATCTGGGGAGGTCGGATGTACTGAACTTCCTTGGATATTCAGCTTCCGTAATTTCATCTGAAAACAGGCTGTTATTCTGTCCTTCGTCTCCATACCACATCTTATGCTTTCTGGACTCATCTGGACGGATTTCTTAGTTATTCGAGGCATGACTACTTTTCTAAGTTGTCCAAGTTTGATCATCTTGGTTAATATCCCGATGGTGGATTTGCTCAGAATTTGTAGCCGAGGCTATCTTTCCTTGTTCAAGCTGGTTAGGCCAGGGTGGATCGACAGTTTGTTGATTGGTATCTTCGTCCTCATTATGCTGATCTTCTCGGTGCTCCCCCTGAGGAGGGTCCTACAATTGCTTGAGGATCTGATTCATCACCTCGGCCATGCGATCAATCTTTTGATTTTGAAGATTATAACGTTCTTTCACGTTCTCAATCCGTTTTAGCATTGACCCGACGATGTTGTGCAACAGTTATATGTCCGGGTTGTCAATCTGGAATTCTTGTGAGGAATTGGCTTGACTGGTGTTTTGTAGCGTTTGATCTGCTTGTCTGTCCCCAGGTTGAGGAGGATTCATATTCGGTATGTCCTCTGTGCGTCCATGGTTGTTTCCTCAGACGTCTTCCTGCTGTTGGTCCTCATTATTACCTCGTTCTTGATTCTGCTCCTGTGCGAGCATGCAGCTTTTGCTTCTGGTGTTAGCCATCATTGGTCACGGGAATAGGACTTTATAGTCCCCACGGTTGGCACCAATGTTCTGGTGTAGAACACAAGAGTGATTGGACTTGGCCTGGGGTGAAATCCCAAGGGTCTACGTACCACATATTGAGATCAAAGTCCTCGTAGTTCGAAGGTAAACGATAGGCTTATTATAGCCAGAGGGGGTGGGGTAATCAAATGTCTTTGAAATTGATCATAGTGGTGAAGAATATAACAATGATAATCATCATACTAATGTTGCTTAATGGTATGTGTTCTGTTGTAGAACAAAATATTTCGGACTTGACCTAATATTAAATCCCAGGGCCTACATACCCTTGAAAGGGATCAAAGTCCACGTAGTTCGATATATAAATAGGCATTTAGCCAAAGGGAGTGGGGGTGTGTGCTCTGTGTATGTGGAATCATAAAGAGGCAGAGCTTAGAATGTGTGTACCTTGTTAGGTTAATCTCCTATTTATAGGGATTACCTTAGGGTTAGGGTTTGGACTGTTGGGCCTCTTGTGCCTCTAAGCCCAAATGATGTGATGTCATGCTTGTGTCATATTGGTTGCCTCTTATTGGGCCATACCTTGGATGGACCCAATATTTCACATCCGTAACAGTTGCCCCCCAGCCCGGTAATTCAGGTCTCTAGGCTGCCGGGATGTACTGATTGTCTTGCTTGCTTTTATAGCAATTTTTGCCGGATAATTACCCGGTCTATATTCTTGCATTTAACAATATGTAAGTAAATAATAATCAATAGAAAATACTTACTATTTTGCGCAAATCATTCAGTTTGCTTCTTTCTTGTCGAACTCGAATGCTTGTCCGAGCTTGATTTCTTTTCTGGTTTGCATCAATTCTAGTTATTGATAATCATGCTTTTTCATTAATTCCTCGTTGTCTACTCTGTTGCCCCCCAGCCGGGTAGGTCAGGTCTATGAGCTGCCGGGATGTGTTGTTTTTCCAACCCGTACCAGGTGTTCGCGATGGCTGAGATTCCTGGTGTGCTGACCCGAGATTCCGGGTTCATATACTTTAACCCTAAGATTCCGAGTTTATATACTTTAACCTCGAAATTCCGAGTTTATATTCTTCAAGCCCGAGATTCCGGGCTAATATTTTTCAATCCTGAGATTCCGGGTTTATATTCTTCGAACCCGAGATTCCGGGTTAATTAACTCTAAGCCCGAGATTTCGGGTCGCGCTGACTATTTATCTCATGTTTGCTTCTGTCCGAGTTTTGATGGACTTAGGCTTTATTTGAGTTTTAATTGAATTGCCCCCAAATGTGAAGTCCAGGTCAACTCTTTGTCAAATATCCGGGTTTCTGGTTTTGCTTGTCTTTTATTCTTTCCTCGTTCTTATTTGCCTTGATCTTGGTTATTGATAACATGTTTTTTGACTAACACTATTCAAAAAACCAAGATAGCATTATTTACCTTGATCTTGGTTGTTGATAACGTGTTTTTTCAATAACAACATTAAAGAAACCAAGATAGCATTTGGAAATTCATGTACACCACAAGGTCTTTAATTTCCTCTTCTTATATCATCATGACAACTTTATAGCTGTCCACCTTTTATTGTCCCCAACCCGGTAGTTAGGTCTCTGGGCTGTCGGGGTGTACTGATTTTTTTAACCCGGATCTCATGTCCAAGTTGTATCTTTATTTCCACAATAAGTTGATTATATGAACTCAAACATTTGTTCAGAGTTCCATTCAATGATTGGGCCAGAGTCAAGATATATTGCGCAGAATTTGCTAGATATTCCACCAACCTTAATAAACTGGCATGCTTATTACTAGTCGGGCATTTTCAATGGACGAATGACTTCAAATAGTCATCTAAATACTTTAACTTGTAAAGTAATAATCCAAGATGGTAGCCAATCATCACATGTTCGGGACTTATTATTTAAAATGAGAGCCCAAACATTTCGACCTGAACAGGATCATCATGACAATGACAACACCATCCTGGAATGTCGTTTCGATGCATCGTAACGTTCATAAGACTATTTAACAAATCTTATAAGAGTCGGGTTCACGTCGCCCCATCTTTTTAAGTTTTACTAGTTTATCTGTGGTCCATTTATGGAGTGTGGATTTAACTGTAGAATTTTCACTTTATCCAGGGTCCATTTAAGGAACACGGATTTAATTGTATAATTTTCAGTTTATCCGGAGTCCAATTAAGGAGCACGGATTTAACTGTATAATTTTCATTTTATCCGGGGTTCAATTAAGGAGCACGGATTTAACTGTATAACTTTCAGTTTATCCGGGCTCCAATTAAGGAGCACGGATTTAACTCTGTATAACTTTCAGTTTATCCGGGCTCCAATTAAGGAGCACGGATTTAACTGTTCTTCAAACTCAGTTTTACTGGGTTCCAAATTGATCTTGGAAGCATGGATTCAACTGTATAACATTGAGATTTCGGAATTATGATTTTTGAAAATGGGTTTGTCTACTCTGAATTCAATCATATAAGTAAACTTTGACATGATTCATGAAAATGGGCTTGTGCACCTTAGAATCATGCATGTAAATAGACTTGGCGGTATTTCCGTCGTAATATGATGTATGAAAACGAGTTTGTTTACCCAAATTCCATCATTTAAATAGACTTGGCGGCATTTGCCATCGCAATATAATTTTTGAAGACGGGTTTGTTTACCCAACTTTAATCATTTAAATGGACTTGACGGCATTGCCGTCACAACACGGAGCCCAGATTTTAACCAGATTCGGTTTAACCGGGATCCACCTTCGAAAAATTATATAGAGCCCGGATTATAATTAGATTCGGTTTAACCGGGGTCCAATTTCAAAAAATTTACACATAGCCCGGATTTTAACCAGATTTGGTTTAATCGGGGTTTGCCTTCAAAAAAATTTACACAGAGCTCCGATTTTAACCAGATTCGGTTTAATCAGGGTCTGCCTTCAAAATTTTACATGGAGCTCATATTTTAACCATTCGATTAACCGGGGTCCGCCTTTGATAATTTGTACGGAGCCCGGATTCTAACCTGATTTGGTTTAGCTGAGGGCCGCCTTCAAAAATTTATACGGAGCCTGGATTTTAACCAGATTCGGTTTAACCGGGGTCCAATTTCAAAAATTTACACGGAGCCCGGATTTTAACCAGATTCAGTTAATCCAAGGTCCGCCTTCTTTTTCTTTGTCTTTTGGAGGCATACTCCTCCTCCTCCTACTTTTTTTTTTTTTTTTGGTGGGAGCTAGACACTGGACATTTCATTGATCTCAAATAATTAACTAACAACTTCGAAGTGTCACGGAATTGATTAACAAAGTGACAAATCACAGAATATTTATCCCTTCAAAGAGATTTTACATATCCCATAAAAATCTCCATAGCATTTTCTGATGCTCGGGAGGCTCGTGACTCTTCAATTAGGCGTTTGCCTCATTTGACTAAACACATCGTTGACATTAGCCAATTGCCAAGAAAGAAGGGTAGGTTTGGAATTTATCATCAAATCGTCACCTGCTTCCCACGCAACTAGTTCTTCATGACTTCAAATACATTGTTTCAATATCCAATCTTTCCTCTAATAGAAAATTCTCTGTTGCCTCAAACAGAAGAACGAGCTGGTTTAGAGAAACATCCTCTTTGCTTTCTAGCAACCTCCAAAATTATTTTCATAACCCCACCTAGGAGTACCACACTGGTTTTATTCTTGTATTCCCTTAAAGCCCTTTTGGTCAGCATCTTATGGCCAGATTCACTTCTTACCATTCCTTTGAATAGGCAAGGATACATTACCAGATTTACTTCTTCCTTTGATTTACTTCTTTATGGTCACTGGCTTTCACATATGTAAGGTTCATCACAGAGGCAAAGCTCCACAAAATTCCACTTAAGCATGAAACTAGAAAAGACACTTAATTCAAATTATCATGAGAATTCTTGACTTTCTTATCATCCCATGAGAACTAATTTCATCCTCCAAATCTGGAGACTTTCTAAAATCAAGTTGTAAGAAAGATCATTCTCTTGACATAAAGAGCCATCAAATTTGTCAGTGAAATAATCGTCATAAAGCTTTTGAATTGCAATAATTTATCTAATAATCAAGTGACATCAATATTTGCTTTATGTTGTTGGCCTTGTCCATATTCCAGAATCACATAATGCATTGAACATCTTTAAAATATATGCTATTAAATACCATTTCTGAATTTTTAGCCATATGCATCAGCAGAACCTCCAAAAACATGAACCGTGGAGGAGATTTCAACGGGGTTTGTGAGTACCAAAACACACACACCACCTACGTTCAAGATATTGTCCTGTACAAAAGAGAGTCGCTAACTTTTGAGTCGGAACTTGTTCTGATTTCTCTCTTCACTATAGCACTTCACATGCCAAGTTCTGCAATCCGAAGCACGGAAGAGTACAGCAATCTCACCCTTCTGCTTCAAATTCTGTTTCACAAAACTTGCTAGTACACACTGCAATTCTTGTTAACTAGATTAGCAGCTAAGAACTGAACTTTTCTTTGTTTTGAGAAGACAATCATGGGAAAGCTACATTCAATGCATTTCATTTGCATTTTTCTAAAAACTTACCAAACAGTTATTTTTCCACATTTAGTGCATTACCTCCCACAAATTAGTGGAAAAATTGCTTTTGGCTATGGTTTCTGCAGAAACATAAGCATAAGTCCTCTAAGGATAAGATTAAGAACAAAACTCACGTACAACTTTCAAGAGTTGTGTTTAATAGAGATCCTGATCGATCAATAGGATATCATATTAAAATCCTCTTTGCAAAATCCTGTTATCATTGCTGACCAGGCTTGGTCATTTGAATACCCACTCATTTGGGTAGGCTTAACCCCTGCAAATTGCATTTGATAGAACATCTCCAAAGCTTGCAAATCATGTCCATTTGTCATTTGTCCTGACTCTGAATACATATTAATTAGAGAATTGCATACAGGTATTATAGTCTCAAAACCATGCTTTACAACCATGGCATGGATTTGAATTCCTCCCTCCACTGCATCGTGGTTGGCCAGAGCTCCAAGAATAGTTGAAACAGTATAATGGTTAGGCATATATGCCTCAACTCTTATCTGACAGAATAGCTCCATTACATGATCGTTATATCCATTCCTTGAATAACCTCGCATCTGCATTGTTGATTTCCTTTTGGGACGTGCTGAGTGATTCGAAATCTGCACCCCGGAAGCCCGTAATTTACTTCTCAGGTCGAGTTCTTGACTGAATAGACATGGGGCTTTTGAGTGATGGTGAAGAATTAATAGATGGTTCCAAATTATCAACTGGATTATCCAATTCCATGGCGAAAGAAGATACGGAATGTGCCAGAATTTTGCGTCGATTTACATAGATCAGAGAAGACTGGGAATATACGGAGACGGGATCAAAGGTAGCCACTTAGAACCCGTGATCCCCACAAATTATTCCCCACCAAAGCAATCGAACCACGACAATTGGCAGCCTTGGGGAATTTGAACGACTCTAGGCTTAGCAACGGCGCACCTTGGTTTTTTCTCTTTAGATCGCCACCACTAGTTTTTTCTTTGTATGTATTTCTAAGCAAATTTATGATCTCCTCTCGTGAAAACCCCGATCTCCACAATTCTCAATTTCTCTGGCCCTTGTTCAATTGCTATTGAATTTAGGGGCTTTTCTTGTATTTTGTTGGTAGTAGGAATTGAAATTTACCGATCCCCACGGTCAGCGTCAATGTTTTGTTGTAGAACAAAATATTTCAGACTTGACCTATGATTAAATCCTAGGGCCTACGTACCCTTGAAAGGGATCAAAGTCATCCCAGGACCTACATACCCTTGAAAGGGATTAAAGTCTACGTAGTTCGATTTAGCCAGAGGGAGTGAGGGTGTGTGCTCTGTGTATGTGGAATCATAAAGAGGGTGGGGATGTGTGCTCTGTGTACGTGGAATCATAAAGAGGCAGAGCTTAGAATATGTGTACCTTGTTAGGTTAATCTCCTATTTATAGGGATTACCTTAGGGTTAGGGTTTGGATTGTTGGGCCTCTTGTGCCTCTAAGCCCAAATGATGTGATGTCATGCTTGTGTCATATCGGTTGCCTCTTGTTGGGCCATACCTTGGATGGGCCCAATATTTCACATCCGTAACAATATGCTTCTTATGTGAGTTATTTTTGGACAATAGTTTACTTTTAATTACAAATTAGTGAATGTATTTATTTGTTAGATGATTTGTATTGTTTGAATATTAATGTTGTATATTGACAACATTTATTTGATAAATTAGAATTTTAATTGTTATAATTTACTAATTATATTTCTTTAAAAAATGAAGAAAAAATAGTTAAAATTTGGAATAGTAATTTTCAGGCCCTAACTCTGGTGTTTTTGGGCTGAGCTTTGAAAAATATATATTTTTCCTATCTCAAGCCCTGTAGGACCAACCTTGTTAAGCCTTAGCCCTTCAAGAGTCAGTTTTGATTTCCAGCTCTAATATCAACATAAACATAAAAAAAATTTATACTCGGACCTGTTTCCTTACAACTACACACATTTATATTTACATATATGGATATACACACACATACATACTAGGTGAGAGTCAAGTCATACGCTACTAATACCGTTTCTCTAATAGATTAACAAATTATGAGTATGTGGACAAATATATATTGTTGAAAAATTATATGGACGACATAAAAGCTGTATGGACCTACTTGAAAATGAGCTCAAATTATAGGACTTGCATATTAATTTTTTCTAATATGTTATATTACCGAAGTTGGTAACAATTTTCCTTTTTTTTTAATAATAAAACAACTATTATCAATAACAATTTTCATTTAATTTCTTAATTAGTATATTCTTACTTAAATTATGGTGTCCTTTATTTTGGATATATACTTTAATTATTATCAAACTGATAAAATTCATATGATCTTTTTTTCTTACATCGAAAAGTGACGTTTAATAAGTAGGGGTTGCATGGCTATAAGAAATCTTCAATTAGACTCATGAGTACTGATCAATGCTATTTTTGTCGTTAAAGTGATTAATTAAACTAGGTCCTAATTAATTATGCAGTTAGGGTCAACCTAGATCATTCTCCCAAGGAGCAAGCTGTGGGTTATCTTTAGGACTAACTTTCAGGTGATAAAAGATGCAGTGAAATATAAATGGACCTAAACTAAGATGTAAAACACTACTACCTATATGTATTTGACTCTAAAACCTATATAAAAATGAAACTAAACTATATGAATTTGAATGGAATTTTTAAGGGGTTTTCTATGAGAGAGTAATTAAAATCCTAATAAAAAGATCGACTAAAGGCAAGTAAATTAATAATGATTTAATTCAATTATGATGATAAAGGGGACAACTTAGGAATTGCATGGAGTTAACTTTCTTAGCCTAAACCAATTAATTAGACCAACGGAAGATTAATGAATTTAATTACCCAATTGAACATGGGAAACCCTCTAGCTCAATAACACCTATTCCACTAGAAAACTCATAATGAAATAAGTAGTGGTTAACTAAACCCATTAAGAACCAAACACAAAATAATCTTGGAAATCTTGCTTACAATTATCTAATTAAACAATTAAGATGATAAACCAAATTAACAATTAAATTAATAATGAAAACTCAATTATTAATTTAATTGACAATCCAAAGGTTGCAAATAAGAGTCTAACAATAAGCATAAAATCCAAATTATCAGTCTAATCCAAAAGAAATAAGTTTACAATCTAAAACTAGATTGTTCTCAATTAATACAACTCGAAATCCTTTAAAACTAAATAATCTCAATTTTGAATTAAAAAGATAAAAGGAACAACACTCCCTTATGATCTTCATGTGTAAGCCCTAGGCTTTAGCCTCCTCCATGCTCCCCCAAATTACCTCCCAAAGAACTTAAGCTTCCATGAAATTTCCCTCACCAAGCTCTACAAACATCACAGCCATGAAAAGAATGATTGAAATAACAGTTGAATGTGATTCAATGCCGTGGGACCCGCGAATTGAATCCAATTAATGGATATTGGAGGTGCTGTGAATACGTGGGATGGAATGAATCAATGTATATTGAAGAATGATCAATTAGCCTCTGCGTCTCGTATCTGTGAACCTCACAGCCTTCAGCTCCAATCTTTTGCGGCGTGATCTGGCGTGTGAAGCTCCCTCAACCTAACAGCAGCAAGGTTATCTTAAAAAGGGAAGGGGGACTTTTGGGTACCAGCTTGAGCCCAATAGAATTTAAGAGGCCCAATAAAATTCTATCATTAGGTTTCTTTTTAGCTCCCCAGAAAAATTCTGCACTTTAGGATATTCCAATATATTATTTTTATTGGCAGAGATTAAATAAAATTATGATATTATATATTTAAAATAATATTAAATTACAAGATAACAATCAAAATATTAATTTAAGCTTAATAATCTCATGATTAATTCAGATTTACATTATTTCCTAAAATAGGCTAACAATCTAAATATTGTCTAATAATTCCAAATTAGCCCAAAATAATCCCCAAAATAAGTGGATAAGGTGGGATAAAATATATAAAAATTGAGATTTATCAACTACATACATTAAAATACTTCCTACGGTTTTAATCATAAGACTAAATTTACAGATTAGAGGTAGTCCTTGGTAAGAGAATTATATTCTTATCTAATTTGATGCAGATTAGTCTTTTCAAACCTGACTTACAAAAATGATGACAAATGACATTATGGGAAAAATAATCCTTGAACTAAAGGGCATTTTTCACTTTCAAAATATTCACAAATGAACAATAAACAATCTAAATATTTACTATTTACTCCATTTTACATCTTTGTTTATTCCTCACATAATATACCAGGAGTAAACCTCCTCTTGAACACTCATAATTAAATACCTATCACTAGTTTGCAGTTTCGATTCCGTTACTAATCTATCGGTAATTCCGTCAATAATAAACTGTTTTTTTTTTTTTTTTTTTTTTTTTGTAGTGACTAATGCCACTTCTCTCATTAGCAGCATTATTTAGATTCTACCCAGAACTTCTAGAGACAACAACATTAGCAAGCAAAATTCTAGTTAAAAGGAGATTATGCTTCTTCAGGCCATCCCTGAGGACGCATCCCTTTAGCACCCAAAGCTATCATAGGACTGAGCTTCCTTGCTCGTTCCTTTTGGAAGCAAGTGTTGGAATTTAGAAAGAAATCCCATAGTTTATGAATAAGAAGGATGAAAAAGAAGAGGAAAAGTAAAAAGGATTATATGTGTGGTAAAGTCACACATTGGTTAGTTGGGGGGAAGTTGGAGGATATATAAGCCCTAACTTTACTCCTACTAAATGGGCCCTTGAGCCTACCCACTTTTGTGGAGGGGTAAGGACTTAGGCAACCTGAGGTCCACCACACGTGTGCCGCTGGCCGGCTAGGTTCGGACGGTCACTCGCGCCACCCTCCCGGTCCGGTCCGCGTGTGTGAAATAAAACAAATATTTTTTTTATTAAATTATTTTTTGAATAAAATAATCCTTTTATTTTTATTTTCGTTTCCGGTTTTTTCCACCAACGGCTACGTACGACATGTTCAACTCCGTCTGGTGCGTCTGTTTGTACAACTCGTTCAGCTCCGTCTGTTCGCGTCTATTCATGAGACGCACTAGTTCACCGGCAACAGACGCAAGTCGCCTCTGTTTGGTCTGTTCTGGTGTGTCTTTTCGCACAATATACTAGTTTGCAACAACAAACGAGTCCATCTGATCGTGTTTTTCCAGAATCTATAAATAGGGGCCCCTAGTCACAGAATTTTTAATGTTCTTTTCTTTCTGCATATACATTTTGTGCGTTCCGAAAGCAGACTCGTTGGATTCGCTTGGGCTTCAGACAAACAAATTCATATTTCTAGAGACGAATAATCCGCTCTATCCTGGGAGGCAATTGCTCAGAAACCTTCGACATCCATAGAGGGGGCAAAATTGTCTTAATGACATAACAAAAGTTGGGCCCAAATTTTTGCATAGTTTATAATTGTATTCGGCAGTCTTGTGAGTTCGTTTATAGCTTTTTCATATGATACAGACTTGTTGTATGCTCTCTGTATACTATATTCAGTTAATACAGATGCTTCTTATACTGTTTTTGTTTACTGTATATTCAATTTCTACATATTTTATACGTTAGAAACAATAGCAAGTGCCTTAAGATTTAAACGGTTCAAATCTTCAGATGAGATATGAACCATCCATATTTCTTTCTTTTTTTAATAGGATTTTTTTTAAAAAAAATTAAGATTTTTTTCAGTACCATTCATTATCTTTAATTATCTTTTCACTATCATTCATTATACTAAAATAATTTTTCAATATCATAAAGAATTTTTCAGTACCCTAAAGTATCTTTCTATTACATTCGGTACTTGAAATATTTTTTTAAAATCTTAAAAAATTATTTGAGGGTACCAAATGATACTAAAAAGATACTTCAAGGTATTGACTGCTTTTTTCAGTGTCCATCAATATCCTGAGGTATCTTTTTAGTATTAGTTAAAATCAATACCTTGAAATATTTTTTCACGGTCCTAAAAAATATTGTAGGTTACTGACTGTTACTCAAAAATACTTCATGCTCCTAGAAAATTATTTGAGGATCTTGGAAAAATTATTTCAGGATACTGAATGGTACTAACAAGATACTTTAAGATACTTATTGAAATTGAAAAAAAATCTTAAAAAATTAAAAAAAAATCTTAGAAAAAGAAAGAAAGAAATATGGACGGTCCATATATCATTAGGAGATCATGACCGTCTAGATCTCCAAGCACTCACCCCAGAATGCTCAAGGAAACTCAGTCTAACTGCCATAAAGTTTATGGCACTATTGGCTTGGCGACACACTAAGGACATCACAAAACCACTTGCCGAATTCCTCAACTCTTGAGGCTTCCTAATAAGATCCACACAATACACAATGCTAATCACATGCCTTCCTCTTTTACCCGATCATCAAATCATATATAGCTCTTCACAATCACTGTCTAAGATGAAATTTCTAATCTTTTTTCTTTTAATTGAAAAGGAGGTTAAACCGGTTCTGTGGGAGATAGAATTCTTCACCTCCTATATGCAAAGGCAGTGGTGGAGCCACCTTATGGCCAGCTGCGGCTTTGGCTCTAGCTGACATTTTCTTATCTTATGTATTTACATATATGTATCATATAATATTTTATTTTGGCCAATAATTTGACCCCAACTAAGTATTTTATTCTACATATTTTACTCTTTCTAATGAGGGTAATATTGTGTTGATTAGTGAAAATTTTGGGATAATGATTTTGGCATAGTTTTGAGTTTTTACAATAGATTATTATATATATGTAGAGGATGATTAATGGCTAATTTTAATCAGATTGGATTTATTATTTGGTTGTCTTATGATTTTATAATGAATTTCTCTTTCAAGAAATAGTTTATAAGTTTATATATTTGTTTAGCTGAAATTTAATTAGATCTTTATGTTTTCTTAAAACATTTTTTGGGGTTCATATTATATTTATTTTATTTTCTCCAATTATTTTGTTTTGAAGTAGGTGGAATACGCATTTAAGTGTTAATTTTAGTAAATTTCATTATACATATTATTATTATTATTGTATTTGTGATATCTTTAGAATAATATTTTGTTCATTACTCATTGAGCTGTAAAAAGAAAATAAAATTCTTGTTTAAAATATCTACTGAAAATGTTATCATTTTATATCTTATTTTGATTTATAATTGTTGGTTATTATTTATTTATATTTTTAATGTTATATGATATTATTTAATAAATAATTCAACATATTTATTTTTTAGCCCGAGCTAAAAATATTTTCTTGTTCCGCTATTGTGCAAAGGGGACTACTTTACCACTAGAGCAATGCACCAAGTGCTCTAAAATGAAATTTATAATTCCAAATATGCTCACAACTAGAAATCCTTCTCTCAAGGCCAAGCATTTTGCCATAAACGGAGAAGTAGTAAAAACTTTCCCTCCTAAAGCAATTCATGCAAATGATTATCATACTAGCAGAATCCAAATCACTGAAAAAAGAGCCGTCAACATTTTTGTCATATATATGCCCATCATAGGAGCTGTGCCCACTGCAACCACCTCTCACTCTGTTCCTCGCCAGAACATTAGATTTAAAAATCTCATTATCATAATACTTGGCTTTAAAGCATTCATGCAGCAAACCATGGGCTTGTCTATTAAAAACCCATTCACATCTCTTCTTTAAAACCCCACCACAAATTGCAGCCACACATGCATGATCAACAAGCCTAAGACCATTTGACAGAAGAACAACAAAGGCTTCAGTGTCAGGAAGAATTTCCACGGTAACCCTCCACATAAAGTGTTTTAAACAAGTGTGTGTTTATTTTGACTTTGGCTTCGGTTATTAGAGTGCGTATTATCAATTTTTTCATATTAATAAAATTGATTCTTTTGGAAAAGAAAAAACCTGCTTTTAATCCTAAAGCTTATTTCCATATTTTATTTTTTAATTTCTATTTCTATTTTAATCCTGCAGTGAATATTCACTGCCCCTTGTCATTGACAGTTTTCTTAGATGATGGAAAAGGAAAAACTTATTATGTTGCCACGGGCACATTTTATGACGCGTTGTAATGTTGTATTGTACTTTTGTGTTTTCTCTGTTGATGACACCAAATGCTGAAACGACCAATCAACCTGAAAAGCAGTATTGTTTTCTCCAATAATTAGGGGCCACTGTTCAGGTTGCCTCACCATATATTTCTGATGTCTCACGCCATAAAGTAATTGATGTGGTAAAAGTTAAAACAGAAAGTCTTGAGCGAAAAAAAAAACCAGAAAGTGACAAAAACTCAAAAAAAATAATAGTGATATTCTTGTTGTTTCACTTTTCTGCTTAACATCTCTCAATATACTCATCTAAATAAGCATTTTTACTTGTTTGGAAATTTTTTAAAACTTAAGGTTTTGTGTAAGTTAAAATAAAATTATTCTCACATACTTATTTTGTATATCTCACAACCTATATTTTGAAAGGTTTCTAAATAGGCATTTAGTCTAATCGGAGGGAAAGGGAGGGAACCGGAAGGAAAAATAAAAGAGCCTTTTCCCTCAATCGTGAAAGCGGAGCTAAATCACTTAGAGGGGGTGAATTGGAGATTTTAAAAATCTTTTCAAAAATTCTGTTTTGTGACGCTAAAACAGAGTAGAACAGAGAGTAGGGAAAAAGAGTAAGACACAAAAGTTTATATTGGTTCGATCCAACTCTATGACCTATGTCCAGTCCTCAGGCTTCCTGAGTTTTTCACTATCTCAATTGATTACACCCTCTATAACTCAAGAGTAATTCTCTCACTAGAACTTACTCCTCCTTACAAGTTGTAATCAATAACTCAATCTCCAAGTCCCCTGACTTGAGATTGTTTACAATAAATGAATTACAATTAATGAACTCTCTTAAAGAGTAGATAAAAATAAACACTGAAGCATAATAGTATCAAAATATACTCTATACAAGAAAACTTACGAGTAGATGAATAACTTGAATGCTTTTTCGTTTTCTGGCTCAATGGTTGTTGAGAAGAATTAAATGCAGCTCTATTTATACTTAGAGAGTGTTAAATGACCATTGTATGCATCAATCAAACCGTTAGTGCACTAATGTAGTTGTTATAGGCACTTTGGTCTCTTTTCTCTCTACTCTTTTGTTAATTCCTTGTGTTGAAGGATAAATGTTGACTTCCTTATGTTTTTATTCATTGGAATGTCAGTAATTTGTTTAGGTAAGAAACATTTATCCTTTTTGCATCATGTAGAGCTTGTTTGATCAGAATATGACAAGTTGTTGTACTTTGCATTTAATGCTCTGACATGCTTTTTGCTTGTGTTAAAGACAACACATTTAATCTTCGTAAATTATCTCTAAAACAACTGAAATTCACTAGTAAACAGGTTAAACATATATAGTGAAGTTGAAGAATAATATTAGAAAGCATTAAGATCAAACAAGAATGATTTCACAGATTCGACATATTTGAATTTTTAATGGCCGCGACGCAAACTCGAGTTTATGCATCAATACTCGAGTTTGTCACTATGCACTTAAGTATAAACTTGAGTTTCCATATCTAAACTTGAGTTTCCTTTTTCCAGAGAGGAAAGTCGCGATTTGAGTTTTGGAACATCATTTTAGCTTAGAGACAAAAACTCAAGTTTTCAGACAAAACTCGAGTTTTGGACTTTTAATGAATATATGTCCAAAACCTCAAAACTTGAGTTTTCATTCAAAACTGGAGTATTGAAATCAGTGAAAAACATCGATGCTCTCTGTGTGACCAAAACTCAAGTTTCCAAACTCAAACTCGAGTTTCCATTTATAACTTGAAACTCAGAGAGATTTTCTGTCATTTCAAAACTAAAGTTTCCCAAACCAGAGTTTATAAATCCATAGAGAAATAATGATCATCTTGTGCTTGGGCCAAAACTCTAGTTTCTAGAGCTAAACTCGAGTTTCCCTTTAAAACATGAAAACATTTGAATCTTGGAGCCGAGTAGGAAACTGGAGTTTTCAATTCAAAACTTAAGTCTTTAGATATTTAAAACGTGAAAACATTTTGTCAGGTCAAAACTCGAGTTTCCAAATTAAAAATCGAGTTTTCCTAAAACTTGGAAAAACTTAGAAAATCTGGAAACTAGAGTTTCCCTTTAAAAACTAGAGTCTTCTTAAGTCAGAAACTTAGATGATTCTCTGCATGATCAAAACTCGAGTTTCCAAATGAAAACTGGAGTTTTGCATTCTTTAGAAAAATATTGAAGAGTCTCTGTGTGGCCTAAACTCGAGTTTTGGTTCCAAACCGAAACTCAAGTTTGTCTTGATGAAAAACTTGTAATGCTTTCTGTAAGGCTGAAACTTGAGTTTCCAAACGGAAATTGCAGTTTTGCCTTTGATCATTAAAATTGAGTTTTTCTCTGTCAAGCCAAAACTCGAGTTTTAATTCAAAAACTCGAGTTTGCCTTAGACAGTATGTTTTTCACTTACTTAAGACAAACTTCAATTTGATTTTATAATTGTTTGTTATCATCAAAACCCATAGAAAACTAACAATTCGGTTTGAAGTTTTGGAGGGAAAAGGCCCCAAAGTTTTCATTCTCTCTCCTTCAACATCCCTATTTTGGATCCTCTTTAAATTTGGAGGTTTCAAAAAAAATAAAAATTTTGGATTATTTTATCCTTATAACTTATATGATATTCTGATAATGCCCATGATGAAAAATATTATAATAAATAAAAATATTAGTATTATTAAAATATTTTATTATAAAATAAAAATATATTATTTACAAAAATTATTATAATTAAAAATAATAAAATATTTTATAAAAAAATAATTTAATATATAGAGTATAAATTTATGAATAAAAATAATTTAATGATGACTTACAATTCACCAATTGGATGTCAACAATGTGTTCCTTTATGGTGATCTTCATTAGGAGGTTTACATGAAAATACTTGAAAGTTCTGCTAAAAAAGAAGAGACACGAGTTTACAGATCGAGGAAGTCTTTATATGGGTTTTTTCAAGCCTCATGAAATTGGAATGAAAAGTTTATTAGCTTGTTGACTAGTTTGGGTTTCAAGCAATTCCAAGAAGATGACTGTTTATTCACTTATCAGTGTGGTGACATATACACCATGCCCTTGATTAACGTTAATGATGTCATTCTTGCCAACACCATATAAAGCAGTTTCTTCAAGACTGATTCACCATCTATGATCTCAAACCCTTAAAGTATTTCTTGGGCATTGAAGTGGCTTGATCCCTTGAAGGATGGTACTTAGCCAACACAAGCACGTCTTATATATTTTGAAGGAAATAGGAATGACGACATGTAAGCCCAGCAAGTTTCCCATGGAGCAGAACTATTGTATTAGTAGTATTGAGGATGATCCACATTTAGACCTAAGTGCTATCAAAGACTAGTTGACCGACTCTTGTACCTTATAGTCCCATGGAGCAGAACTATCGTATTAGTAGTATTGAGGATGATCTCACATATGCAGTAAATGTTCGTAATCAACTTGTAGTTGATCTCCAAGCCCCCCGCATGTGTGCGGCGGAACGTGTCTTTTGATACCTTAAGTCTATAGTGGGACAAGGCATCTTCTTACCAAGTACATGCTCTCTCAACTTGAAAATATATTGTGATACAAATTGGGGACACTTCCATGAGACTCGACATTCTTGTACAGGTTATTTTATTGGCATAGGTAGGTCTCTCATCTCATGGCGTAGCAAAAGGCAACATATGGTTTCCTTTTTTCAATAGAAGCTAAATATCAAGCAATAGCTAGTACAGTTAAGAAGTCATATGGTTACAATGGCTCCTTCGTGACCTTGGGGTGACTCAACAATGTTCAACTCTACTATATTGTGATAATCAAGCCGCCATTCATATTGCCAATAACCCCATTTTTCATGAGATGACTAAACATGTTGAAATGGATTGCTATTTTGATCGTGAACGAGTCCAATTTTAAGACATCTCTCCATTAAAGATCTGGATGAAGCATTAAGTCGCTGACATCTTTACAAAGACAATCGGTGCTGACAGATTTTAAGAGCTTTCTAGCAACTTGGGCACTCATAACCTCATATGCCAACTTGAGGGGAGTAAAGGCACTATATCCCATAGAATATAACGGAATTTTATTTGATAATATTATGATTTATTATTAACTAATATTGTAAATATTAATATAGAGATATGGTTGTTATGATATTCTTCATTATGATACACATGTATTAGCATTATATGTATGCCTCTAATCAATCAATAAAATATATGCAATTCATTCTCATTTCAATATTTTGCAAAATTAAGATCAATTCTCTAAATTTGTCTTTTATTAAGGACTTGAGAAGTAAAAATTTCATATTTGTATTAAATTCTCTCTTAGTTCATAAATATATATTTTGCATTGATTAAAAGATTGGTGATATTTATATTTACTTTACTTCTCTCTCTTACTTGCCCCTCATAAATAAGGTCATACTTGAAAACTAGAGTATTTATTATTTTAACTGCTTTCTTAAATGATGTAAATTAGTTATTGAGCTCTTATAAATTGAAACGGATGGAATAAAAAGTATCCCATGATAAGAACGATAAGGAGTAATTTTTTAAAAAAGATATACAATGCTCATACCAATGTTTTACTTAGAGATTTTTTATTTTTACCCCAGGCATGTGATGACTTTGATAAACTATCAATATCCAACTTGCCTGAACTTTATTAAAAAAATTGAAGTAAATTGGGGTTAGATAAAAAATTAATTATGGTGGTGTCTATGCCTTTTTTGAATCATATCACTAAATATCTGAGTAGCTAACTAATCTAGAGATCTTTTAAAATAAGATGAAATTTGAACTCAATTCAGCTACTTTGTAATTTAGTTGATCTACCACTATATCAAACATTCTTGGTAGAAAACCCACTAATTTTAATCTGTTTGAAATAAAAAATGTTTTAAATGTAAAAGTTCAAGTACTGATTTTGTTTTTGTTCTGTTGTAGAACAAAATATTTCGGACTTGGTACGTAGTTCGCTTGTTAAAAATAGACTTATCGCCAGAGGGGAGTGGGGGTGTGTGCTTTGTGTGTGCTGAATCATAAAAGATAGAGTAAGAGCATGTGTACCTTGAAGGTTAACCTCCTATTTATAGGGATTACCTTAGGGTTAGGGTTTGGACTTGCGGGCTTCTTATGCCTCTAAGCCCAAATGATGTGCCGTCATGCATGTGTCATATTGGTTGCCTCTTGTTGGGCCATACCTTGGATGGGCCCAATATTTGAATCCGTAACAGTTGCCCCCAGCCTGGTAGTTCAGGTCTCTGGGCTGCCGGGATGTAATGATTGTGTTGCTTGCTTTTGTTGCAATTTTTCCCAGGATAATTACCCGGTTTATATTTCCAGATTTAACAATATGTAAGTAAATCATAATCAATGGAAAATACTTACTGTTGTGCATTTCACTCAATTTGCTTCTTTCTTGTCGAACTCGAATGCTTGTCCGAACTTGATTTCTTTTCGAATATCCGTCCGAGTTTGACTTCCGTTCTGGTTTGCATTAATTCCAATTATTGATAGTTGTCCACTTTGTTGCCCCCCAACCTGGTAGTTCAGGTCTTTGAATTGCCGGGATGTGTTGATTGTCCAACCCGGATTAGGTGTTCGTGGTTATTGGGATTCCTTGCATGCTTACCTGAGATTCGGGGTTCAAATACTCCAACATCGAGATTTTGGATTTATATACTTTAACCCTGTGATTCTAGGTTTATATACTGTACTCCCAAGATTCTGGGTTTATGTTCTTCAAGCCCGAGATTCCGGGTTTATATTCTTCAATCCCGAGATTCTAGGTTTATGATTTTTGAAAACGGGTTTGTTTATCCTTCATTCTTTCCTCATTCTTTTTTCCTTGATCTCGATTATTAATAACGTGTTTTTTCAATCACAGCATCCAAAAAACCAAGATAGCATTATTTGCCTTGATCTCGGTTATTGATAACATGTTTTTTGACTAACACCATTGAAAAAACCAAGATAGCATTTGGAAATTCATGTACACCATAAGGGCTTTCATTTCCTCTTCTCATATCATCCTGACAACTTTATAACTGTCCACTTTCTGCCCCCAGCTTGGTAGTCCAATTTTCTGGGCTGCCGGGGTGCATTGATTTTTTTAACCCGAATCTTCATGTCCAAGTTGTATCTTGATTTCAACAATAAGTTGATTATATGAACTCAAACATATGTTTAAAGTTCTATTCAATGGTTGGGCCAGAGTCAAGATATATTGCGCAAAATCCGCTAGATATTCCACCGATATTAATAAACAGGCATGCTTATTAATAATCAGGCATTTTTAATAAACAGACGATTTTAAATAATCATCTTAGTACTTTGACTTGTAATCAAAGCTGTAATCCGAGGTGATATCCAATCATCACATGCTTGGGATTTAATTACTTGAATAAAATCCTAAACATTTCGACCTGATCAAGATCAGCATGACGATGACAAACCACCCCAGAATGTCGTTCCGATGCATCGTAACATTTATAAGACTTATTCACAAATCTTATAAGAGCCGGGTTCGCGTCGCCTTGGCTTTTTAAGCTCTACTAGTTTATCCAGGGTCCATTTATGGAGCGCAGATTTAACTGTATAATTTTCTGTTTATCCGGGGTCCATTTAAGGAGCACGGATTTAACTATTCTTCAAATTCAGTTTTACCGGGTTCCAAATTGATCATGGAAGTGCGGATTTGACTGTATAACACCGAGATTTCAGGTTTATGATTTGTGAAAACGGGTTTGTCTACCTCGAATTCAATCACATGAATAGGCTTGGCGACATTGCCGTCACAATATGATTTCTGAAAACAAGTTTGTTTACCCTGAATTCAATCATGCATATAAACTTTGACATGATTCATGAAAACGGGTTTGTGTACCTCGAATTCATGCATGTAAATAGATTTGGCAGTATTACCGTTGCAATATGATTTCTGAAAACAGGTTTGCTTACCCGAATTCAATCATTTAAATAGACTTGGCGGCATTGCGTTCACAATATGATTTCTGAAAACGGGTTTGTTCACCTGAATTCAATCATTTGAATAGACTTGGCGGCATTGACATCGCAATATGATTTCTAAAAACGGGTTTGTTTACCCAAATTCAATCATTTGAATAAACTTGGCAGCATTACCATTGCAACACGAAGCTCGGATTTTAACTGGATTCAGTTTAACCGGGTTCCGCCTTCAAAACTTTACACGGAGCCCAGATTTTAACCAGATTTGGTTTAACCAGGATCCGTCTTCAAAAATTATTGCGGATCCTAGATTTTAACCAGATTCAGTTTATCCGAGGTCCGCCTTAAAAAATTTACACGGAGCCTGGATTCTAACTAGATTTGGTTTAGCCAGGGTCTGCCTTCAACAATTTTCACGGAGCCTAGATTTTTAACTAGATTCAATTAATCCGAGGCTCAGCTTCTTTTTCTTTTTTCTTTCCCACAGCATTAGACGGGATGCTTTGATGGATTGAACGTATCATAACAAGTAAATGACATTTATGATAATATAGGTTAGTAATCAAAATGAATTTTTTGTACTAACCATGCATATTACACCATAAAACAAGTGAGAGCAATTGGCTTGGCAAGGATTGTTGTAGTCTTCGAGGCACCACAAAATTCCCCAATTTGAATAACAAAAATTATTATCTGCAAGAATCAAGTAGATGGTCTATTCTATTTGTTGCAACTGTATGTGTAATAAGCAGCCTGACCGCCATCTATTTTCGGAACTTAAGTTCAAGTTTCTCCTTCAACATACCCTTAAGAGATCACATTATGGTCTCATAGTAGGCACAGTTTAGTGGATCAGGCTTCAAGCATATTACACAATGATTGAATTCAAACCTGATGTGATGCCTTCCTTGTCAACAAATAAGATATTGCCGAGAAATAATATATGATGGATTTTATTGTGATGATTCCAATATGATGCATTTTATTGCCGACAAGCATATTAAACGCAATCATATATTTAGAAGCCGAAAATGCAATTATATTGCCGACAAGCACATAACCGACAGAGGTGTTAGAGCATTTCATTTTAATCACTCATGTCTTAAGTTCGACTTGGCAGTGACGATGGAATGGAAGATGATCAACAAAACCACAAATGAGGTATTTGCTGACAACGCTTCCCCCAACTGATTCATCGAATTTGCAAGTTGCTTCAATAATCTTGGCAATAGTTGTATTCCAACCTTGCTCAAGAAACATTGCACATCTCATTTGAACTTTGTTGCACGTCATTTATTTCAGCAATCAAATCACTAATTTCTGATTCGCAATTTCCAGGCTTTCCACAAGTTCGACGCTTTTGGCTTTAGAAGGACATCTTCTTGATTTAAAGATTCAAAAAGTCTTTCAAGATGACATTTACTTTCTTGTATGTTTACCAGAAGTTTCCTGTAAACTTCATATTGAATAGTAAGCTCAACGTTGGCTGCTTCCAAATTCAAGCAGTGTTGGTTCAATGTTTTGTGGAGATGTTGAAGTTCTGCATTATTGCTGGTTAAAAGTGTTAATTCTGCTGACAGCTTCTGACTTTCACATAGATGAAACTCCTTTTCGTCCGCAAGTTCCTTTTTCTCTTCATTCATTAATGCAACTAATTCATTTAGGCCCTTGTTTTCTGCATGTAAAGCTGTGATCAACTCTCTACAGTTAGCGAGCTCTCTAGACAAATCAAATGCTTCATTTTGAGACATTTCATAACAATTCTGCAACTCAAGTGCTCTTGCAGATCGTGCATCAATCTCTACCTCAACAGAAACATATTTGCTCTGCAATTCTATATTCTTGTTGACAACATCATGCATTTCAAAACGATAATTTGAAAGTTCTTCAGTGTGTACTTAATTCTTCTTACTAACTTAACTGCATGCATGAAGCACGAAGCTCAGACAGTTCATTAATCAACTGATAACAATGGTTGTCAGATTCCAATTGTTGCTCAAATTGCTCAGCAAGTTGCAAATTGAGTAAATCTTTCAAGCAAACTGCAAGAAAAATATGCTGCTGCTGACTGGGGTCTTGCCAACTCTAAATATGTTGCTCCCAAATATGACTGAAGACCCTAATAAGGGCATTAGAAGCAGGTGATTGTAATCACAACGTTGAGGAACAATTATGCAGGCCTTGGTTTTATCTATCCAAGTTATAAACGAATTCTTGGAGTTCCTGAATCCCAAGAAGCCATGCTCTTTAGCCTTGTTCATGCTATCTAGCATTGCCTCCCCACCAAACATAGCATCAGGACCCTACCAAGAGCCGCTGCTATTCTTTCAGCAAATTCCTTTAGAAAATGCTCTATCTCTAGCATTTTTTTTTTTTTTTTTTTTTTTTTTTTTGCAGCTTCCTTCATTTGAAACTACTCTGGACTGGAATTGTGGACAACTCTAGCTTGAGGAGTTTGAATTCCCGACCACTTGGCAACTTCAAATCCAAGGCATTCAGATTGTGTTCCCATTCTTGATTATGAATTTTTATTACAGCAGCTTCCTCCTTTGGAGAAGTATCATCACTCTCAAGTCAATTAAAGTAAGTAGAGAAGACGACTCCCCCAAGAATTTATAGTTTCTCTGTTGGCAGAAAAGAGTGATTGCTCTTCCGCTAATGATCCAGATCTGGACCAGAAAGGCATTCTTTCATTGGTCCCTAGATTACTGTATTGCTCAGCCAAACTTATGCTTTTAAAATGATCTTGCATTACAGCACTTAGAATGGCACTTTGAGGCCCATCTATAAATGAATCATTCAGATGGATCTGCTGATCTTGTGGGCGATCAAAGGGCTGAATTAATGAATTAGCCTCAGAAAATTGCCATGACTGATCCTGATTTCTTGATGAAAGAGGATGCCATTTATCAACATGTGATTGTTGTAAAATTAGTACATTGAACTAGAGGCATAAGACAAACAGCGTTATGAACCCACAAGAAAGATACCAATTGCAATCATATATGGCAGAACTTGTTAACTTCCTTCCAATTTCTCAGTTCTCTGGTTGCAGATTTTCTCAATTCTTGTATTGATTCTTTACTTTTAATCTTATGGAACTTAACATATACATCCCCAACTAGAGCCCAAGCCTTGGCCCAAAGTAGTCTTATCATTTCTTTTGGAGAATTTTCTCCACAAGGAAGAATTACTGACCATTGAGGGAATGAATTTTGCATCTTCAAGATGTTGAGGCATTGATTCATAAATAGAACATGCTAACCATATAAACTTCAAAGCTTGATACAGTTGGCCGTCCTTTATATGAGCCTCTGCAAGTGCCAAATAAGATTCCCCAAGCAAAAGAACTAGCTTCCAAAGCTTATAGTCTAATTTGGATGTTGGAAGCCATTCCCGAGTGTCACAAACTTCAATACAGTCAGAATCTTCACATGCACAAACAGACACATTAAATGATGTCAGGTATTTTAAATTCTGAACTCTGAAGAAACCATACAAGATAAAGGCTCCTCCAACATTGATCTGGCCTTCTGCAAATCAAGAATCAGATTATCGCCGATCACATTAACGAAAGATCAAACCGATCTTGATGATCGTCTAATTCCAGTAGTTTAAAAGCCCAGAAAGAAACGATTATTATGGATAAATAGTAGCATAAATTATGAAGAGTCTGGTGAATATTAGAGAGCAAGCCTAGTGTCACTGATTACACTGAAGCAGAGAGAGATTTTGAGAAGAAAACTTAAATGAAACTCCCTTTGTTAAGTATATGTTTGAGAAGTCATTTGAGAAGAATTCTCTGCGTCTAAAACCCATCTTTGTGTATTAAATGGTCTTACTAATTTCCTGTATTGCAATAATGGTTTCAACTGCTTGGCCTTTCAGTTCAGACTTGCAGCTAAAATATGCACTTTTGGCTTTTGCTGCTGCATCTTCATAAACAGGTGGTGGCAAAGAATCTACTGCAGCTAGGCATCCATTCCGAAAGGTGGGATCAGAATTAATAATGATCTTAATGGTAAAGTGTAATAAACTTACAGCAACCAGATCAAGCTTTTGAGACCAGGCTATACAATCATCATAACAAGGTCTCTCCTTCCCATTCAAATGATGGTTCAACCTCAACACTAATAGAAGGCTAAGGTGTACCAAGCTTCAAAATAAGGCCTTGGTTGCTCGTAGAGACCTTGGGGCGGAACTTCCAATAGAAGAGGTTCCTTTATAATTGGCACGAAGGACCGAGTCAAGCATTTCAAGTAGTGTCGCTCTTCCCAATCAATTAAATTCCCCTGAGAGGCATATGGGACAAATGTTTGCTTTCTATGCAACAATTATGTCTAACACCCTTAATAATCTTGTAATTATTTTAACCTTGACAGAATCCATGACTAATCTCTTGAGCCATTACAGGTTGCAATGGCCTTCTTTTTCCAACTTTCATCTCTGACATTCGATACACCTCATGAATTATGTAGCTTGCTCCTCAAGCTTCCTATTATGTACCAATAACTTCAGATGCAGAAGAAATTCAACTGAGCATTGCACTAATTTAGTATTTCGCATGTCAAATAATGACACCTCTGTCACTGGTCTATTTTCCTCCATATATTCATGGTATATAGATCTGTGGACTGTTTCCCCTTGTTGAGACACACATTGAAGTGCTAGATTTCAAGAGAGATGGAGTGTTTTAACTTCTAGTATTCATTTGAGATTGTGGACGTGATATTTGCATTACGTGGAGTGCCATCAGTTAATACATCTATCATAACCTGACCACCTTGTCAACCATGATTAATTTTCTTGGGATCAGGAACAACTATATTTTCTAGGCTAGTCTTGCCCCCCATATAGATTGAACACCGTTCAATATTAAATTTCAACATTTAAGTTCTCTTCCGTGAAGATTTTTCTTCAAAACAAATAGATTTTTCAAGAGAGCTTGAAAGGGTATGGCTATTGATATGAGTGATTCAATTCCACAGCCATAGACTTGCAGCCTTTATAAATCATCTTGCGATTTCCTCCACGCAAAAGTCCTTCTGCTTCTTACGATCATAAAGTGTTGAAAATTCAAATAGCTAGTTCTATCTCTGCACATCTTATTTCCCTGAACCCATTTACAAGGTCCTGATCAACACCTCATTGGTTTTTCAATTGCTCTCAAGCAAATCAGTTCCTTATACAACAACATCCGCTGACGTGTGTTACTAGAACAAGAAGCTATAGTAATTCTCATCAAGATGTTAGTGTAAGGTGTTACGGATAAAACTATTAGGCTTGGCGCAGACTCGGCCCAACAGGAATTATTCAAGGACCAAATCTCTATAATCAGGTAAAATAATAACTACCCACCAATTATGCCTACAATATAGGAGTGTGCAGATAATGGAGCAGTTAGTTATGACGCACGATGAATAAAACCCTAAGGTAACTCCCATAAATAAGGGATAAACCTAACAAGGTACACGGCTTCCAACTCTGCCTCTTTACGATTCTGCATACACGGAGCACACACCCCACCCCCTATCTGTGTAATCGAACTACGTGGACTTTGATCCCTCTCATAGGTACGTAGGCCCTAGGCATTAATCCTAGGTCAAGTCCAATATCAATGTTCTTTTTCCAGAACATTGGTGCCGTCCATGGGGATTCGGTAAATTTCGATTCCTACACCAACGAAATTCAAGAAAAGCCCTAAATCTACTGGTAGCAGTTCAAGAAGGGCCAAAAAAGAATTGAGAATCCAGAAGACGAGGGGTTTCACGAGGAAAGGATGATCTTGAACTCTTTCATTCGATTTCCACATCTAAAAAATCTCGAGATTCAAAATTACATTCCCAAACAAAACTTTCCATATCTGGGGTTTAGGATGAAGCGTCTTCCTCAGGTGCTAAATTGGTTCGATACAAAGCGACAAGGAGTATTCGCTGCTCAGAGATGATTCAAGTCGTGCGTAGATTTGAAGTCAACCGAAATATACATTCAATGCCAGCACTAGGAGGTGCTGTTGAGAATTTTGTCGTATGCAAAATTCAGAATGTAAAGGCAAAGAACACATGTTGGTGACATAAGGACGAGGTTCCAAACTCAGTGAGTGTGTCTAGCATTGTTTATTAGTACGACTATTTCAAATGTCCCCAAGCCGAGATAACCAATAAGCTGAGATCGTGAGGAAGAATTCATTACTGCAACCCAACAAGCCGCCATCCCTGCAAAGCCAAAGCAGATGCTGATGATGAGTTGCATCAGAAGGCGTGCATTTAACGTCGGCTGTATATCGAGTTTAGGAACTTGTTGGTGTCGAGATAGGCAAATCATGGAGGAATAAAGCCGAGACAAAGAAGGAGATAAAGCGGGTTCCAAAGCAAAGACCGAGGTTTTCTTGCTCAGGAAAATACTCGCAGCAGCAAATGGAATTTTGCGTTTCATATTTCCCAAGGTGATCTGCCGTATCAAATAGAGCTTTAGAGCCAAGGTAAATCCTCCACACCGTGCCGAGGTAATTGAAGTCAGTATGCGTAGTTCTGAAGCCGAGATACTGCAAGAAGGCCGAGATATTCTTTCAGCACCAGGGTATTCTTTCAGCGTTAGGATATTCCATCGGCTGTCGAGGTACTATGCCAACCAAGGCATAACCTTAGAACTGTTTCATAATGTCGGTGCCGAAGTGTTATTCCGAGATTCATCATTCTGAAAGCATATCATCATAGCAAGTGAGGTACAAGCAACTTTGGCCACATGCCGAGATTCATGACCTATGCCGAGGGTCATGACTCATTTTAGTCCGAGTTTCGAGACGCAGAAGTTTCAGCACGCCGAGGTGCTGACGTAGCAGACCAAAAGGTTGAGATGCCAACGTTAGGTGCTGAGACTCTGAGAGGCTGAATCCCGACTACCGACCAAGACCATGTTGAGACTGTTACATATTTCCGAGATTACAAAGGTGTCGAGATGGATGTTCAACATCGACATAAAAGGAGTGCCAAACTCCAAGAGGCCGAGATTCCCATGTCTGCATGCACGCGAGATGTCGAGTCTGAGAGTAAATATTGGCCCCATGCCGATATGCCAACGTGTAAATGCCGATATGCATTCAGCGCATAAAGCAAGGCAAAAGGACGAAGCCGAGATGTGCATCGCATAATTAAACTGAATCTCGGAGAGAAGGAGCAGGTCCTGACAAAGAAAAAAGAGAGGCCCTTATGCATTCAGCCATAGAACGTTGTGACTGTTATGTATTTCCAACGGGTTGCCGAGTTTCTGGGATGCCTAGTCACCGAAGAGCCTGAAATGCCGAGATGCAGAGCCTGTTCACCACGTTGCATATCTGAGAGCATCATGAAGTGCCGGGGTAAAATGCTGAGTTTAGCTGCTTTATTGGATCTCAAACGCCTGGAACGCCTTCATGCCAGTGCCCACGTTTGATTGTCGAGATGGTGGAATTAGGTTCAGGTTAGGCGTTCAATGTGGAATCTGAGTTGGTCAAACTTCAAGTCGGCATTATTGGATCCGAATTGAAGCGTAAAAGTTGCTGGCCGAGATGTTCATGAGCGCCGAGCAACATCAGTTCTATACCGAGATTAAGAGCTAGTATAATCTTGGCAGGGAATGAAACTAGGCTTGAGCGAATGATTCATGTGAGCCGAGATAATTTCTGCTGGGAATGAAACTGGTTTTGATTCTTTCATTCAGCGATAATCCAATGGATGAGTTATCAGCGTAGGGCCGAGAAGTGCGAGTCATGATCAATTGCCGAGGTTGGGGGATATGCCGACTTAATGAGTTAAGTTACGTTCCCTATGAAGTAGCGAACCAACATAACAACAAGAGCAGGAAAAGCCACAGCCAAATCAACCTTTCCTATGGCAAAAAAGGATTGGCCTTCCAAGAACAAGCCATCACTAAAAAATGTTCACAACAAATCTCATTGCAGCTTTTTCAAATGTCCCACAAGGGACGAGCTCTATATAAGCCGAGACAGCCAGTATGCCGAGATAATGAGAGAGAGTCGGATAGTTGAAGTTGGCAGCCGAGATCATGAGAAGGAACTCGTTATGGTAACCCAACAGGCTGAGATCCAGTAATATTCTCATATCCTTTAGGGTGTTCTCCATTGAGTGCAAAGCCGAGGTAGATGCCGCCTTGATAAGGTTCCTCAATTTATTATGCCGAGGTAGGCATCTGTTCTCTATCTCGTTGTAACTTCTGGAACTGAATTAAGAAACCTGGTCAAAACACAAATTTTGACTAGTGACCTTTCTGCAAAGTTAAAAAGTTGCGTTGGGGGACCAAAGTGCGAATTTTCAATATTTTTGTGGGGCATAACTGTAATATCTGCAAAGTTGATTTTTCTTCTTCTGCCACATGGATATTATTATTACATATTGATGTTCAATTCCAATATGAATATTAATCAAGACCTGGGAAGTCTTTGCGTAATTCGGAATGAGGAGGCTTGGCCTATTCAATGAGGCTTTTCTCTCCAAATATTTTCTCTACTTGGAAATTTGTGAGTTGATGTTGCTTAGCCACTATTTTAAGCTGATAATTAAGTTGGCCAATGAAAGTGGATATATAGTCATCTTCAAAACATGAATTCTTAAATCCATCTGTGGCAACATGAAGCTCTACATATGTAAAAGTTGTTGCTCTATTTGCAAAAGAAGGCGGACCCCGGTTAAACGGAATCTCGTTAAAATCCGGGCTCCGCGTAAATTTATGAAGGCAAACTCGGTTAAAACTAAATCTAGTTGAAATTCGAGTTCCGTTTGGATTCCGTCCCTACGAAAGGGATAAAGGTGGACCTCGGATTAACCGAATCTGGTTATAAATCCAGGCTCCGTAAATTATTGAAGGCGGACCTCAGATTAACTTAATCTAGTTAAAAATCTGGGCTCCGTAAATTATTGAGGCGGACCCCGGTTAAACGGAATCTCGTTAAAATCCGGGCTTCGTGTAATTCTTTGAAGAAGGACCTTTGATTAACTGAATCTAGTTAAAATCCGAGTTCTGTTTGGAGTCCGTTCCTACGAAAGGGATGAAGGTAGACCCGATCAAACTGAATCTGGTTAAAGTCCAGGCTCCATTTAAAGCGACGTGGTCGCCAATTTAAGTAAGCTCCAGTAGAGCTAATTGCTACTTCAATATATGAAGTAACATGGTCGCAAGCCTATATAAGCTCTGGTTGAGCCAATTGCTACAGTAATACATGAAGCGACATAGTTGCCATTCCAATGTAAGCTCAGATAGAGCCAATTATTTTGCAAGCAACGTAGTCACCTCTTCAGTGCAAGCTCGGATAGAGCCAATTATTTCGTAAGCGACATAGTCGCCAGTTGAATGTAAGCTCATGTAGAGCCAATTATCTGGTAAGCGACATAGTAGCACTTAGACTATAAGCTCCAGTAGAGCCAATTAAGACGGTCGCACCGTCAAAATCGATGAATTCTAGAGAAGGAGTCCTGGAACCCATTCTCGACAATTCAATGCAATGGAATTAACAGTCAACTGTTAAATAAATTCCTAAGTGAATTAAATATGTCGACAAGTTAAAAGGATTTGAGGGAAGAAGTCCTAGAACCCATTCCCAAAAATTCTATGTGACGGCAATGTCGCCAAGTCTATTTAAATGATTGAATTCGGGTAAAACAAGCCCGTCTTCATAAATCATATTGCGACGGCAATGCCGCCAAGTCTATTCACATGCATGAATCTGAGGTATACAAACCTGTTTTCATGAATCATGTTAAGTTTATTCACATGCATGAATCCGAGGTACACAAACCTGTTTTCATGAATCATGTTAAGTTCATATACATGCATGAATCTGAGGTGTACAACCCGTTTTCATGAATCATGTCTTGAGGCTAAACTCGGTTTAAACTGAATCTGGTTTAAATCTGGGCTTCGTATAAAATTTTGCAAGAAATAAGAATAAAAGGCCAACCTTGGTAAAACCAAATTTGGTTAAAAGCCGGCCTCTATGTCAATTTTAAAGGCGGATCACGGTCATAATTCGCGCTTGTGTAAAGTTTCTCGGAATCTCGGGATTAAAATATATAAACCTGGAATCTCGGGATTAAAATATATAAACCCGGAAGCTCGGGATTAAAGTATATAAACCCGGAATCTCAGAGTTGAAGAATATTAACCCGAAATCTCGGGTCAACAAGTAAGGAATCCTAACAATCATGGACACATGGTCCGGGTTGGATAATCAATGCATCCTGGCAGCTCAAAGACCTGAACCACCAGGCTGGGGGGCAACAGAGTGGACAAACAATGCAAACCAATTGTTAATGGAAGAGCATTTTTAATCATTGCAGGACTACCGAGATCAAGTCAAACTTGGACGAATACTCGAAAAGAGATCAAGCTCGGACAAGCATTCGAGTTCGACAAGAAAGAAGCAAACTGAATGATTTGCTCAAAATAGTAAGCATTTTCCGTTGATTATGATTTGCTTGCATATTATTAAATCCAGGAACATAAACCGGATAAGCTAGATATATCTTGACCAAATCCGCGTCTCACATCGAACAAGCAATGCATCCCGGCAGCTCAGAGGCCTAAACTACTGGGCTAGGGGGCATCTGTTACGGATAAAACTATTGGGCTTAGTGCAGACTCGGCCCAACAGGAATTATTCAAGGACCAAATCTCTATAATCAGGTAAAATAATAACTACCCACCAATTTTGCCTACAATATAGGAGTGTGCAGATAATGGAGCAGTCAATGGAGCAGTTAGTTATGACGCACGATGAATAAAACCCTAAGGTAACTCCCATAAATAAGGGATAAACCTTACAAGGTACACGGATTCCAACTCTGCCTCTTTACGATTCTGCATACACGGAGCACAAACCCCACCCCCTATCTGTGTAATCGAACTACGTGGACTTTGATCCCTCTCATGGGTACATAGGCCCTAGACATTAATCCTAGGTCAAGTCCAATATCTGTGTTCTTTTTCCAGAACATAAGGTAACCCACAGCAACACTAACATCAATCTTTTGAGAACTGCATCAATCTCTCCCTCTCTCTCTTTCTTGAATTTATTCATAATTTGTATAGATAAATTGAGGAGAGATTTTAACAATAAGGATCACTGACTAAAATCGATGTACCCCGGGTTGATGGTGATAACTTGTTTTCTTGATCAAGATTTTTAGAATTTTCTCCTAAACGCTTCGAGGTTGGAGAATACATGGACTCAAAAAAGAATTGAAAGCATGTATTTTGCGGTTCAGGATTTTTATTTCTGTTGGATGTGATAAGTCTCTGATCAAGCCATTGATGAGCTTGATTCGGATATACAAGAGTATGAGCCAAGCAGCTTCTTGCTTCTTGAATTGACAGTGAGAATCCATCCATCATGTTAGGCATGCAGTTCGTGGAACCCTAACTACCTCCTGGAGCACGGTCGTTTTACACTGACACTACTACAAAAAACGTTAAAAATGTCCTAAATTAAAGGCAATAAACGTCCTTATTTTATAGGGCGTCTTTCTAGGGGAAGTAGTAAAAGAGCGTCCGTAGTGTATAAAGGACGCCTAAAAAAGGCGTCCTATTCTTCCCATAGGATGCCATTTTAGGCGTTCTTTAGTGTATAAAGGACGCCTAAAAAAGGCATCCTATTCTTCCCATAGGACGCCTTTTTTAGGCGTCCTTTCTTTTAAACAGGATGCCTTTAATGCGTCCTGTTTCCATATAAGGCGTCCTATACTAAGTATAGGATGCCTTATATTAGAATTTTTTTATCATTGATAAACTGAAACCTGTAATGGTATTTTAAGCATGCAATCCGATTTCAAATCAAAACAAGTGCAACAAACCATAGTGATTTGTGACAGCAAAACTCTTTCACATATTCATAAATTCATGTACATCAGTTTAGACCAAAATTCCATGCATAATGTTTTCATCTAATGCAATTAAGAAACATTGACAGCAACAAAGTATAGTTATAAAATTCAGCAGCAAGTGACCAACAATTTCAAAATTTTATTTGCCAAACTTCTGTAATAACAACGAGCATCCCACAACAACACTAACAACAAAACATGATGTACATGATATGTATATGCATGTGACCAACAACAAGTCACCAACAACAGGAACAACAAAACAAAGTTTATAACTTGAATTCAGCAAAAAGACAATAATTAGAGATTCATATGATTAATCATATTCCTATCAAGTGAACAAGTCACCATCAAATTCAACAACAAGTGACCAACAATTTCAACAACAAACTATTACTTAAACTGACCAAAAATTCATGTATCGCTCCAAGTTTCAATTCCAATACAGAACAAGGATCACAACAACAACAAAACTCTAAATGATTGATATGATTTTGAATGCTATTAACAATTATCAATTCTGCAGAAACTAAGAGTATTAAAAGTGAACAAGGTAACACATGATGTACATATCTATATATGTTGAATAAAATTTGTAGCCAAAGCTTCTCGAACTGTATCGATCTCTTCCTCCGAGCACGAATCCAGACTATCAAAAAGCTATAAATTCAAAAAAAAATGTATAAGTTAAACCAATAAAGTTAATAAAATAATTAACTCAAGTAGAACAAAAAATATTATCATTTGAGAAACACAGACTGGTCACGTACGTTTTGAAAACCTGTAGTACGTCCGCTCGAAAATGATGGTATACATATAAAACATGACATAGTATTCGCACTCAGAGGTCCTTGGCTGTCGAGGGCACTATAAATCAAAATAAAATTGTTAAAATGAATAAAGGCATATTGAAAGCTACGATTATCTCAATGAAATAACTTGAATTGAAATTACTTACTCTTGGATAAAACCACTTCGGTCCACCCTGCTCTACTTTTGATAAAATCGATCTAGTCGCCTTGAATGCACTATCATTAAAATGGAAGTTAACTGACATGAAAACAAATCATATAAATGAAGAATCAATGACTTATACGAAAATTTACTTACTTGGCAAACATGGTTTTGATTTCTTTGTTTGGCTTGCCACCACATAAGGGATCAAACCAATAACATACGTTCTTGTCAAGACATGCAACACACAGAGTCCAATGACCACTACAACATATACATTTTAATATTAATTAAGATAAGAAAGGAATTTGTTCTCAAAAATCGTAAATAGAAAAAACTAAAATACATACCCTTCAAGTATTGGGGCTAGATAACAACGATCGTCTTCCCCGGCAATTGTAGCACCAACATAAAGCGTCCTTTTGACAAACGTACTATGAGTCTTGGTCGTGTTTATTGGACTTAAGAATCCATACAAACCCGTTTGGCCCTTCTAGATGCATATGTTGTAGCAGGCACTATGATCGAAATAAAATGATAAGCGTTGTTGAGTATAGAAAACAACAAAAGATCAATGCAATAATTAAAGGGGAAAAAAACTTACATTATCGCAACTTCAAGAATGACTAAATCTAAATCCTCCATATGCATAAATTCTCGAATATCTTTTTTGTCAACTGTAAACTCATATGTCTTGTCTATGCCGACAATGCCCGATTGCATCTTGAAGGAGAGAGAGCTAATGTCCTTGTACATTTCTCGTAATAGTGCTAAGTGTGGAAAATTGTCCGCATCTTGTACATTCTATGAAAACATAAACAAAGGATGAACAAACATATTATGAGTGAGTTACTAATGAAAAGAAAGTTCAAGTAATGTATTTCCTTACCATTGGAGGTGCCACTGCCGCCATCTAAATAAAGATGATGCGGCCAAAGGATGAACGACCCTATGGCCTGGCCTAAATCAGGAACCTCATCATCTTCAATCGGGATGTATGTTTTGGCTTCCCCCTCTCGAACACAATTCACAGTCACCCTGCATAGGTCTTTTGGAATTTCAATATTATGGTGGGTGGTGTGATCCGTGTAAATAAGAGCATCAGCAACAATACGCCAGTATGGGTCATCCAAAAAAAGAGTGCAAGGTTGTCCTCCCTGCGGAATGTGAGAAGGTTCGCCGAGATCAACATCCGGAGGGTTAAAACTCTCTTTACTGCCGGGAAAGGCCGGGGATTCACGGGTTGCTTGAATCGTAATGTCCCTCAAATCTATCATAGTTTGAACTTCGGATTGTACTTGTGCCATGATTTCGTCAAATAGTCCCGCTTTGATTTTGGCCACAAGCTGAGGACTAGGGTTGTCCTCGTCATAGAACCGTGAACGTCATCCAAAATATGTTGTGGCAATAACTCCGATAGGCTCCCCTCGAATGTTGTCAGGGTAATCCGGCTTCCTAATCGCCGTTGACAAAATGTCCATCCATGGACCCTGCGTAAATGAACCTTGGGAACTCTGCTCCTCAAGTGCATCCTATATCATAAGATGTTTCATAAATAACAAATAAACCCTATAATATGAAACAACTGAGGCTATTTAAAACGTCTAATTGAACTACTTACGATCTTCGTGGCAACCTCTGTAACATCTGCATTTATGTATTTGTTGCCCCTCTTCCTCGCAGCTTGCCATTTCTTGTGATGAGAAGGAGGTGTAGGGGGCTGGACAACAGTGGAAGGATCGGATTCAACAGCTTTCTTCATTCTCTCTAACTACTCTACCATCATTCTCCGGACCAGCTTTCTATACCCACCAATGGAGAGACAATGCGGATACTTATTTGCCGTACTCCTCACTTTATTAGCTTCACTTATTTCCTGTGACATGAAAACAAATAAAACTGAGCCTAAGTTGTCAAATAAAAGAAATGATACAAATAAAATAATTTTACAATAAATTATGGATTTTGCTGCGACGCCACAAACGCCCTCCAGTCCTCGGGAGAAATATAAGGATATAGCTGACATGGATCCTCGCCCATCCTTTCCCCTCGAATAAACTTTTTACTCAGCTTATTCTTGAAGTCTTTCCAACGTCTACGGACCAAACTCATCCATTTCTTGTGCATTGCCGTATTGTTAGGGACGTCGTATGTTTGCTGCAAGGTAAAATGAAAGATAATTAGATTTCAAGTAATAAGCAAAGATGATACAAATACAGATATATCGAAAGTGACGAACTAGTATTTGTTCCCAAATCAACTCTTTGTTTAGCCTCCAAGACGAAATTAGAATGCTAATTTTGCTCCGAGCCAGATAGCCTATATAGCTGATGAAATTGTCTTCCTCTGGGCCAATTGGATTCAATCGGTCATCAAAATCCACATGAATCCTCTTTTTTTGATTTTCACGACGGGCCACTAGCCCACTCATCTGTGTGCAACCTCTACCCCTTCTCACAACGGGCTCGTCAAGTCTATCACCTCCTGACTCATCAGAGCTAGAGCTAAAGCTAGACATGTTCCTGTTCATCAAGGACAGATCAATGTTAGATAGGTTATTAAATAGTAAACATATTAATAAAATGACCTAAATTTTAAACCACAAAAAAAACATATTACTATTTCATTAATTAAATCTTACTTCATATGGTTTCCCATATTCCTTCACAATGATCTTTTCTTGCAGCATCTTCTTCATCATCTACCAATTCCACTTCACGTGTTGTAGGGGGATTTGTTGTGAAAGGGGGTGTATCGTCAAGGTTTAAGGATTCTTCACCATACCTCTGTATTTTACTTTGAAGCACAATGGACATTTTTTTATTTGCAGGGTCTGTAACATAAAACACTTGCTTCACCTGGCTTGCTAGAATGAATGGCTCATCCTGATGACCAATTCTTTGAAGATCAATGGAGACAAATCCAAATTTAGGATCTATTACAACAGTATTATTGCTAACCCACTTACATTTCAATAGAGCAACTTTGAACATGTTGTGGCTCATCTCCCATATTTCTTCAATAACTCCATAATAAGTCATTGATGCTAATACCGGGTTTTTGTCTTTCGTACTCGCATAGTGCATGGATTCAGCTTCAACCATCACCCCACTATGTTGCACAGAACTTTTATCATCTTGGTCTTTTGTATAGAAGGTATACCAGTTTATGTCATAACTGCGCCAAGTGATAACCTGAAAAGAACGCCCCCAGGCCAACAACTCAATTGTATCCGACACTCCGGTCTCGTGCGATACCTTCTCCTCGAACCACTTTATGAACGTCTTCTTTTGCTCATGAGCTATTTGCATATCATTCTTCCTTGGATTCTTATTCTTTAAACTCTTTCTGTGTTCATCAATGTATGATTGAACTTCTTCCATATTATTCAAGATATACAGGTGTGCTCGCAACACCTCTTCATGAGGCTTATTCTTCAGTTTGATTCCTTGAGTTCCCTCGCTTATCCCTTCGTCATGTTGAGATTGTATCGTCGCCCCTGATAGATAATCTTTGCAAAAGTCCATAGCCTCTTCAACTACATATCTCTCAACTATTGAGGCTTCCAGTCGATAAGGATTTTTAGAATACCCTTTTAAGATTTTCATGTATCGCTCGAAAGGGTACATCCACCTTAGGTAAACTGGTCTGCAAAGCCTTACCTCCCTTACCAAGTGCACTATCAGATGCACCATTATATCAAAAAATGCAAGAGGAAAATACATCTCTAGTTGGGACAAAATAATATAACCCTCATTTTCCATTTCATCCAACTTTTCAATGTCAATGACTTTGTTACAGATAGCATTAAAGAAAATACACAATTTCATTATAGTGGTTCGCACTTCATCTTTCATAATGCCCCTAATAGCTACTGACAATAGTTGTTGTATCAACACATGATAATCATGGGACTTCATTCCCACTAACTTCAAATCGTCCATTGAAACACACTTTCTCAAATTAGAAGAATATCCTTGTGGAACCTTCATGTCATATAAACACCCACAAAAGTGTATGAGCTGTTGGCTCCATGTATACCTTCTTACCATCTTCTTTTACTTATGGATGTAACCGTTCTCTTATTCCCATATCAACCATGTCTAGTCTCGCACTAATTCCATCCTTAGTCTTTCCTGGTATGTGCAAAAGAGTATTTACAAGGCTATCACAAACGTTTTTCTCCACATGCATCACATCAAGACTGTGTCTCACATCAAGACTACGCCAATATGGAAGATCAAAGAAAATTGATCTCTTCTTCCAAATATTCTTCTCACCCACAATCTTTCGCTGCTTACCTAATATGACATTGATATGTTTCACCCGACTATAAACATCCTCTCTAGTTAATGCCTTTGGAGTTGTTCTATGCTCCAGTAAGCCGTTAAAACGCTTCCTTAACTTACGATATGGGTGAAACTGATCAAGAAACCTCCTGTGACCGAGGTAGACCATTTTTTTTTCGTGCTTTAGTTGATGGAAATTTGTGTTTGCTTCACATATTAGACATGCTTTATGCCCCTTGACACTGTACCCTGAGAAATTTCCATATACGGGAAAGTCATTTATCGTGGTAAAAAATCATTGCACGCATCTTGAAGGACTTCTTCTTATATACATCAAACACATCTACGCCTTCCTCCCACAATTTCTTCAAATCCTCAACCAACGGCGCCAAGTACACATCGATATTGTTCCCAGGCTGTTTTGGTTCAAAAACCATCATAGAGAGCATCACAAACTTGCGTTTCATACATAGCCAGGGAGGTGAGTTATATATTACAAGGAGAACCGGCCATACACTATGGGTGCTGCTAAGAGTTCGATACGGATTGAAGCCATCTGTACAAAGCCCTAGACGAAGGTTTCTTGGCTCATTGCCAAATTAAGGAAACATTTCGTCTATTTTCTTCCATTGTGGAGAGTCAGCCGAGTGCCGAAGATATTTCCCATCGGATATTCTCTCATCAGAATGCCATCTCAACTTCTTCGTCGTTGCTTTACTAGTAAAGAGACACTTAAACCGCGGTATTATTGGAAGGTACCACAATACCTTCAAAGGTTGAGCTTTTGTTGTCTGATCTCCAGAACCACCACCTTTCTTCACTTTGTATCATGAAGTCTTACACTTCAGACAATTACTCAGGCTTTCATACTCATTTCTGTACAATATGCAATCATTAAGGCAACTGTGTATCTTTTTATACTCCATGCCCATCGTAGACAAGATTTTCTTAGCCTCATACATACGATTTGAAAGTACATTATCGTCTGGCAACATGTCACACAACAATTGAAGCAGTGACGTGAAACTACTATCAGTCCACCCACAAGTTGCCTTTAAGTTGACCAAATGTAAGGTCCCAGTCAACTGTGTATACTTAGTACATCCAGGGAACAAAGGTGTCTCTGCATCACTCCGCACGCTATCATATTCATGCGGTTGTGCCAAAGATTCGACCTCAACATCATGAATCATTCTCTCCATTCCATCGTCATCTACCTCAACTTCATTTTCGTGGGACGCACTGGTACTTACCTCCTCACCATGCCATATCCACGTTGTGTATCAAAGGTTTATTCCATCACAAATTAGGTGATCCCTTATATCAGGAATATCCCGTCAAACCCCATTTAAACAATTAACACATGGACAATAATACATCCCATTTTTTGTAGCCACATTCCTTTTGGCAAACTCAATAAACTTTTCCACCCCATTCTCATATTCTTCACTTGTTCTCAAAGTATTCATCCAACTATGACCCATTTTATTACCACGTAAGACATTTCTAACAACAGTCAAGTTCATATCAATTTCAAGAATGACATGTTTCATATTCTCAATCTTGTAAAAAAACTTCGGCAGCATCTCCCCTCAACAGTAAGACATCCCAAAATTTCATAAACAAACCATTTCAGTTTAATTCAACTAAAGTTACTCAGTTTAATTCAACAAAACTTACCAACTATAAACTATACATCCAATAATTGCATCAATACAAAATATACAAATATATCTAAGCTGTCTAAGTCATAAACTATAAACTTCAAAGCATCATTACTCATACAAAAAAGTTTACCTAGTTCAATGCACAACAACAAAAAAACAATATTTAACTATAATTACCTCAACTTTAAATTCCGATGCTTGAAATTTATTAGCTCTATTCAACCTAAAGACAACAACAATAAAGACAACATTATAATTTTTAATAAAAAGTAATTTCAATACAAATTATTAAAAAAAGATATGTTAACAAAATTAACACACATTTTTTATAAATAACTAATTTAATTAATTTTTTTTAACCTTTATAGATTGGTTATCTAACTCTTACCTTGAGAACGGGAGGAGTAATTAAATTTGACCAGTTGATGACTCTGTCAATCAACAAGAAGAAGCATGAGGTTGAGGTAGTTCGCTCGGCCCATCCTTGAAAGCATGAAAGAGTTATTCACCAAATATTCAATACAAAGCACAAAACATGTCAACACCAAATATTCATATTCACCACCAAATAGCTAAAAACCCAATATATTTAATTAGTTATTCAATACAAAGCATACATACCATATATCAGCTGGAAAAAAAAAAGAATTAATGCGTGGAAGAAGACATAATAACTATAACTTCAACTTGCAACAGCAAGAGTGTTAGAACAATGAGGGAGCTGAGATTTGAATAACAAGCTAAGATTTCATGTTAATATTCTTATCCCTATTATTATTAGATGAAAAATAAAGAGGTATATTTCCACGAAAAATTCAGTCATAAGAGTGCCTTTGAATTATTACTAATTTTTTTTTAGAAAAGGCCATGTATTCTCTCTTCAATAGAATTCGAAATGCAAAGCAAGACTCGGCAAAAACAATTCACAAATGACATTGGTGGCCATCAACCACTCAATCTCATAACATTGGTGGCCATAAACCACTCAATCTCCCACTATTTACAACCGATATCCAAAGCACAAAACATGTCAACACCAAATATTCATATTCACCACCAAAGAGCTAAAAACCCAATATTCATACCCACCAACAGAAGGGGCACAAACAAAGGAAGATAACTAAACATGGAAATTCCCTGCAAATCATACCCACCAACAATGATGAAAAGAAAAACATGCAGCACAATCCCAAAGCAAACCCAATCTGCAAATGCATACCTGAATTGAAGACTGAAGTAAGGCAAAAACCGCGGGCTCGTCAGAGAAAGGAGAAGGAGGGGGATCGATTGTTGTTACCACCCAAAACAGAGCAAGCAAGACCCGAAGAGCGAAGACGAAAACGGGTGGCTAGGAGGAGCTACGTGCGTCGCTAATGGAGGAGCTATGTCGGAAAAAGAGACGGAAGCTGCGAAGGGGAGACGGAGGCGCGGTGGCTAGGGCTTTTTTCGCAAATGAGAGCAGGGGAGAGAGGGATTGCGATTGTGTGTGTGTGAGAGGTGAGGGCGCACGAGGCATGTGTGTATGACAGTCTGATAGCTGAGGGCTTTAGATAGCCATTAAAGACACCCTAATAGCTATAAAGGGCGCCTAAACTTCACTAAAGGCGCCCTAAAATATAAAGAGGGCGTCAAAAAAAAAAACTAAAGGTGCCCTTATATCAAAATAGGGCGCCTAAACATGGAAAACAATTTAAAAAAATAAAAGGCGCCCTAATATAAAAATAGGGAGCCTAAAAAAAAACTAAAGGCGCCCTTATATCTAACTAGAGCGCCTTAACATGTCAAAAAAATAAAAATAATAAAAGAAAAGGCGCCCTTATATCTAAATAGGGCACCTTAACATGTCAAAAAAATGAAAACAATAAAAGAAAAGGCGCCCTAAACTATAAATAGGGCGCCTAAAACCTAAAAAAAAATTTACACCCGCCAAAATAATTCCCAAGATCCCGCCATGAATCTAATCAATTATATTTTTGGCATTTTAGGCGACCTGAGTATTTTGTAGGGTGCCAAACTAATATAATTCAACAATATAATTACAAGAATGCCGCTGATTTTACTTTTTACTCCCTTTTTTGAAATAAGGGCGTCTTTTAGGGTAGTAATAACCTTTTTTTGTAGTAGTGCGAGTTTCACTGTTTGTGTTCGTTGCATGATATTCTACTTGGCCTCCCGTGGATTGAACTTTCTCCGGGTTTCCCTACTCTGAAATTATAAGACTTCGAAAATTGATTGTCGTCGTCGGCTTGATGTGGACGTGGGTGTGGATTTTGAGTCACACTTAGCATTTATTGTGGCAACATAATCAGCACAGGATCTTAATTTATTGGGATAAAGCATGTAGTTTGTGATGGAGCTATCCTGTTGAACAAGGGATCTAGACGAAACTTCTTGTATTTGCTTTTTGAATCTTTTATTCCCAACCATCAAATCCATAATAGGACAAAAGATTATTACAAACATTTGAGATCGGCTTCTCTGTCCTACTTGGTCCCTTCTCAGGATCTTAGCTCTGTCATGACGACGATATTCCCAATTTTGATTCTTCGCTTTGCAGGTAGGAATTAGAATCTTTGACCATCTTTTGGTCGTGGGAATCATAAATTTACTGATGCCCCACGGCGGGCGCCAATGTTCTATTGTAGAACAAAATATTTCGGACTTGGTACGTAGTTCGCTTGTTAAGAATAGACTTATAGCCAGAGGGGAGTGGGGGTGTGTGCTTTGTGTGTACTGAATCATAAAAGATAGAGTCAGAGCGTGTGTACCTTGTAGGTTAACCTCCTATTTATAGGGATTATCTTAGGGTTAGGGTTTGGACTTGCGGGCCTCTTATGCCTCTAAGCCCAAATGATGTGCCATCATGCATGTGTCATATTGGTTGCCTCTTGTTGGGCCATACCTTAGATGGGCCTAATATTTGAATCCGTAACAGTTTCATATAATTTAATGCACCAAACATTCTTTCTATTCCGTTCACTTTTTTTGTAATATTTTTTTTCTAGGTAGGTAAAGCTTTCTTTTCTTTTCTTCTTCTTCTTCTTCTTCTTCTTTTTTTTTTTTTTTTTTTTTATATAAGAAGGATGGCTAAAAGCCTACATTGAAATAAATAAATTACATATAGGGGAATGTGAAATTCCTATTTTTGCTAAGGCTCATGCTCTACCCAAGATACCAAAGACTCATGCTCTACCCAAGATATCAATTGAGCAGGCAAGATAAGCATCTAAAATAGCAGAATGTGAAATTCCTATTTTTGCTAAGGCATCAGCTACATGGTTCAGCTCTCTAGGAATGGCCCTCAACTGGACCTACCAATCCCTATTTAGTAATTCTCTGATCTGTAGAATAAGCAAGCTTCCTGAGAATGGATTGCCTTCCAGAATTATTCTAACCACATCATCAGCATCTAATTCAATCTCCAACCTCTTAATTTCCAGCTCCCATGCCAATTGGAGATCCTCCAATATTGCCCATTCTTTGGCAATATGGGCCTGGCAATCCCCATTTACTTTAGTAAAACCAGCAATCCACTTTCCAGCCCAATTCCTTACATCCCCTCCACAGCCAGCCTAGTTCGAAACTAAAGCCTTTGCCCCATCCACATTTAACTTTTTTTTATACTAAAAAGTTTTGGAGGGGTTCGACACCAGTCCCCCACCAAAGCCAGGGTAGGGCCCCGGGCTCTATGAGCACTTAGAGGGGATTTACGAGATCGCCTATCAAAGGAGTTCCAGCGACGGCAGAGGAGATCGAACCCACGACCCAAGGGCCTAGTCCTGGATCCCTTACCATCTGTGCTAACTTTCATTGGCCATCCACATTTAACTTGAAACATCCTAATGGTGGTTTCCTCTAGCAGAAGCGTCGGGTTTCATCAGAGGGGGCGGTAGGTAAAGCTTTCTATTAAATATAATCATGTGAAACACAAAGGGCCCATTTGTTTGGATCGTATTCCGCACCTCGCTTTTTTCCTTTCTTTTTTTTAAAATTTATTTCACGTTGAACATTCTTTCATCTAAAAGGAGTTGAACATGGGATGAGTTGGGCTGGAAGCTTGGACTTGGATTCTTTCAGTATCCTTCTCTCCTCTTCTTTCAGTATCCTTCTATCCAGCCGTTCATTTTTCTCTCCTCTTCTATCTCATATGTACTTTTAGTTAAGATCAACGGTACATATATATGAGAGATACTGAGGGATATTAAGGAAAAGATACCGAAGAAATCCTCTTCGCTGGAAGCTTCGCCCCTTTTAGTTCTGCTCTTGTTGGGCTACCCATTCAACGGTGAATTTATATGTATAATGTAAAAAATATATTGTTGACGGACTACCATAAATAAAGACTTTAAAAGAGTCATACTTATACAGCGTCTTCCTCGCTTTGCGCCTGCGCCAACTCCTAATCGAAAGACCTAGGGCTTCTACCTCGCTTCATTGCAATTCGCTCGAGTCATGGATCCTCAACCTGAGCCTGTGAGCTATATCTGTGGAGGTATGTTTACTACTCCAGTTTTCTATTTGGTTTTCAATAAAGTGTTTAGGGAAAAATACATGGTGTGGCGGAGTTTCTTTTTATGTTCTTGCATTGGAACCTGGTTTTCTGAAATTTCTTATCCGTTTTAAAAATTTGTTGGGTCTTGGGGCCATTATTTTCTGGCTCTTCTTGTAGATTGTGGGATGGAGAACACTCTTAAACCTGGTGACGTGATACAGTGCCGAGAATGCGGTTATCGAATTCTGTACAAAAAGCGTACTCGCCGCAGTAAGCTTGATATCTCTGAAATTTCTATCTTTTTGTTATCTTTAGAACCATTAGTACTGTTGAAACTGAAACTCGATGATATTCGTTACAATATCACTTAAACATACATATATCCCTTTACAGAGTGAAGATAAATGTATAGCCAGTATATATTCCCTGATAGAAAAAGTACTATTATAATTTGTAATTATAATTCATTAGTTGTTGAAGGAATTGAGTTATATATGTATACAGTGTATCCATATGTGTGGGTGCTGATTTTGTTGGACATTAACCCTCGCTTTGTTCGCATTATATATATCCAGCCAGTTGCTTCCTTGTGGGAATTATTTTTTGTTCTCTTTCTGTTTTTTATGAATATTTAAGTTTGTTTAGCAGATATTACACAGTGGCAGGTCTTAGTTGCTAGCCTCAGTTTTTAAGATATGCTGGATCATCTGTAATTCTCAGAAGACTCAAATTTGATTTAATGTCCATTAAAAGGAAGAACAAGGAGACTCTTATTCATATCATTCAATGCACAAACATTATGTTCTTAATGCAGTTCTAAAATATCTGGGTTTGATCCTTGCTGTACCCCTCTTCTATTCCTACTCCCAAGATCTTGCGCTTCCTTTGCAACCAAAAGCCAGAAAAAAAACATTATATTACGGCATATGTTAATTTATTCAGCCAATATTTGGAGAGTTAACAAGTGGATGTCTTAATTTGTCAAGTGCTTAGAAAGCTACCTCTGATTAGATATGGACTTAAGGTACCAAGACCAGCATTTTGGTTATACATATGAAACAGTGGGTCTGATTGTTACTATAAGGTATAAGCACCTACTGAATGTTTCATAATATACCATGTTTTGTCTAATGCGTTAATTTTTTCCACCTTTATGTTTAACTAATTATAAAACTTCCTAACTATTTAACCAAACTCTAACTAATGACTTATATTAAGGGTAATTTTGATGTTTTACAAGAAATAACGAATTTTATTAAGTTATGTACAGTAGTTAATTGATGCTTATGGAAAGGACCAGAGGGAGTAAGATATTACTAAGGCCCTATAAGTAAGTTTTTTATCCAGGGAAATCGGATTTACAATGTCAACTAACCTGAACCACATGCGATAGCCAGAACTGGTCTCTTATTGTTTTGGAGTTGGCCTCCTTATGTATAGGTTTACATACATATTTAGCGTTTGAGTGATAGGACAAGGAGGGTATATTGTATAGAATATAACACTTGCCTTTGTCTCTTCCTTGAGTTTCCTTTTGAAGAATCACAGCTGATTACTTTGGAATTGTTTAACTTTATCATTCATTTTGTACTTAAGATGGAAACTCACCTATAAGATTATACAATGAAAGCTTTTAGATTGTCCCTTTCTATAATGTTTTTTGTGTTGTGAATCATCTTTATACAGTATCTCTTTATTTCTGACGAGTCTATTACTTGTGCTAAAATGTTGAGGCTCTGAATATATTGCTTTATAGATTTGTATCCCTTGTATTTTTTTTATACGTTACTGGATTTTTATTTTATTTTACATATTGTAAAATACTCAAAATATAACATTTTGCCTTTCTCTCTCTCTCTTTCTTTTCCACTAAGTGTTCAGATCCAAGGCATCCGGTGATTTTGGTTTTTGGTTTAAACATTTAGTCTTGCTTTATATACTACTACTAGATTTTCAGGTGAACCATATAAAGACTTTTTTCCGTTTGTTAGTACTTGGTTGTGCTTGTTGCAATTTCCCCCCCCCCCCCCTCGAAATTTCTGCATTAATATGGGCCGTGGAAGTTTCTACTATCAATTGATACCATCCAATTAGCTTAAAGCAATTCAATCCGGAGCACTTTAACCAACTTGACCCTGTTTTTACATTGAATTCATATTTACTCGGTATGGTTCTTGTCTTGTGATTTTTACTACCTCAAATATCTTGGTTTCATTTACTCTGAGAACCAAATTCATGTAGTAGTTTTTAAAGCACTCCATCTTGAACCATAATTTTCAATCCTAAGCTAAAATTGTGATATTTTCTCTCAAACTGTTGCCTATATATGCAAGTTATCTACAGTGCTGAGCCAAATGATTTATTTTGCGCAGTTGTTCAGTATGAAGCTCGTTGAATAAAGCCATCGCACCAAGGCTGCCAAATTACTGGAAACCCATCACATGAAGGTCTTAAAATATGAACCTGAGATTATCATTATGCTGCCCATAAAATTGAGGAACGAATTGATACTTGAGCTTGGTGATTTTGTAACAAAAAAACCTTTGTGATTAACTCGGCCTGTATGGTTGCATTTGTGTAATGAATGGTATTGTATGTGCCATTTTGTGGGAACTTAAATATGGTAAAAGAAAATGAACTGTGAAGTCTGGTTTTGTTCTATATCTAGTTAGCATTTCTTTCATAGTTATGGAATCCTTAGGTAAGGAAATGACAAAAATGGTGGCAGAGGGAAGAGAATCAAAGTAATTTTGATGTTGGACTGGAATGGGACGAGGAAGGAGAGAAGAGATAGATTTAGTTTTTCTCCTATACTCTTTATTTTCCTTTTCCCTCTTTTCTCATTTTTCCACGGTTGGATTAAGTTATCAACGGTTTAAATTTAACGTGTTAAATCTTTAAGGTAAAATTATAATAATCTTTTTGTAATTTGTTAAATTTGGATTATTGAGATTTCAATGGTGGAAAAGAAAAAATGAGAGTGAGACATGTAAGTGAGAAGCCGAATCCAGAAGAGAAAGTGGGAGTGTAATATGAAAATTTCGTCAAAATGAATATCTAGTGCTAATTACATGAATAACAATAATAATAATAAATCTGTCAAAAAAAAAATCAACTAATTCGAATTAGTCTTAAAAATAATAAATAGTAATAAATCAAAATAACCTAGAAATATTAAAATATGAAAACTTAGATATTTGCTTCATCATTCATCCCCAACTATTCCTTCTCCCATATTTCAAGATAACCTAGAAATAATAAAATATGAAAAGTAATGGGATGTTACTTCCATTATCTAACCTCAATTATTCCTTATCCCACAATCCGCCAAATTTATTGGTAAGATTTTAGTAAATCTACATCAGAGAGTTAAGATGTGGCAAGTGAAGACCATGTTGCTTGTTGTGGACCTGTCTCTGTAGGTGACTTGCGCACCTAGAACGTGAAAAACTAATCAAGCCGAAGTCTTAAAGAAGTTTGTTTGTTTTTTTTTTTTTGATAAAGAAAATGGTGGCAAAGTGTGCAACCACTTCGGGCAGGGGAGTTGCTTAGGACAAAGCTCTCCTCAGACGAGCGACTCCAAGAATCGAACTTTTCCCACTTCATTGGTAGGAGAACGTCTTGGGGCCTAGCCAACTTATTACTAGGCCAACCCGCTTTAGGCAAGTCTTACAGAAGTTGATCAACGGGACAATAACGATATTCACTCAGGAACACCAAAAAAAAAAGAAAAAACAAAAACAAACAAAAATCTTTCTTAGAAAAACTTCATTAATTAATCTGAATAATTCATCGAACATAGGGAAAAATAACACTAAATTGGGGCGTCAAAATCCTAAGTTGAAATGCAGGTCCAAGGCCCATATGGATATAAGGATTGAATGGGGCTGTACTGGCGACAATATAATGATTAATTCAAGTAATTTACGTGTCACACGAAATAAGTGGGGTTAATCTGATGTTTAGCGGATAATTTAATTTAAAGATATTGCCATTGCAATTAGGTTATTTACATAGCTTAATTGGGATAAAAGAAGTGAATGAGAATGTTTAATGGAAAAATAAGTCAATGATGATCTATTGGATGGTATGCGGGATATTTTAATTAAATAAAATAAAAAAAAATGCAAGCTAATAATTGGGACAAAAGGGTTGAATGTCAGATTGTCAGATGATTAAATGCTCCTCTTATCCATTTTTTTTGGGGGTCCACACTCTTATCCTGTAAGACATTCCCAACATGTTTTATTGGAATCAAGATAAACATTAAATCTTTGGTCTTATTTATAATATTTTCCTTGAAAATGGAAAATAAAAAATAAACACAATTAGATAATTAAAAAACCTTGTAAGGATAAAGTTTTACAAAATAAGAATGACAAAATTGAGAAAATACCCAGTAATATGCTTCAAGATAAAATCATACTCTTCTGATCCTGTATATATATATAGGTAGAGTGATGTTTTTTTATCCTACTTATAAGTCACCATTAAATTTATCACAAGATTGCACAATTTTATTGTTCATTTTTTATTAAGTAGACTTCGTTCTAATAAGATATAATATGTGTGTATGTATTAAATATAGATAAAATTGAAAATTTATCAAATTTTAAGGTAAATTTTATAAAGCTTAAAATTTTTGTTACTTTCAGTAAAATATGTAGGAGATGATTTATAAGGAAGATTAGGGGAGTACAAGGAATAAAAGAAGGTGTGTGTATTTAAAATATGGTATTCAATACCTTCAAGCAATCAACTAGTAGAGATTGTTTCAGCTTAACCATAGGTCTCAAATTTAAATTCTGAGAATGCAATAGTATTTAGTGATAGAGCTTTCTAACCTTGTGGTAAACCTCGATTTGGATTAGCTTAGACTCTAATAAATCCTCTGAGTTAAATGAAAGTAGGTACCTTATGGTCCCACCTGGTTCAGTCTAGATTAGTTTGAACCCCGATAAATTTCTGAGTTAAAAGGAAGTAGGTAGCTTATAATCCTACTCGGCTTGATGTAGATTAGTTTGAATTCCAATAAATCCTCCGAGTTAAAAGGAAATAGGTACCTTGTAGTCTTACCCGACTCGATCTAAATTAGTTTAGACTCCGATCAATCCTCCAAGTTGAGGGGAGTACGTCGAGATACCAAATTCTCATTTAAAAAACAAAAAGAAAATGGTATTCAATGTGAACAAAGAAAGCGTGAGGACAAGAAGACGTAATGTAGTGGATTGCTATTGGCAAGTCAACCCCCTAGGTTGATCCAAAACCATGGATTCTTGTTTTGTTTAAAATTCAACAACGTCAGCTAATAATTGAGTGGGACATGTAAGACTAAGAATTAAAGCATTACACATTGAAATAAATATCTGAAAAAGCCACTACCAGTAAAATTTCACAATATTTATTAAATCTAACCATATCAGGTAGTAAATTTTAAGAAAATTGATATACTTATATACTATAACCAACTGTGATCTTCGATGAAAACTGATTAGGAACACTTGAATTATGTGAAATTTGGGTGTATTATAAGTAAGATTGCATCATTAGTTGCAACAAACTTTTGGAAGAGAGAACAACTTGGTTGGTTGGTTGTTTATAATACAAATTTTTGTATTATAAACAACATTCCATCATTACAAGCTAGCAATTTTTTAATGATGCAATAATTATTTAAAGTCAAAAGGGTTTATATGATTAAATAATAATTAAAGTGGTCCCATGCATTTGTATTCTAACGATAATCCTCGGTCCAAAGGGTGTATATAGTAGGTTACTAATTAGCATACGCATCTCGCATAATTATTGGGCAACGACTTAAGTGGTTCGAATATTTATTTTAATTTGATGCAAAAATATCACAGTAGTTAAGTCAAATATTAAGTTTTCTACATAAAATAATGGCTATACCTCCCTAATGTTGAATTTGCACGTCACTAACAGCTTTAGCCATTGTTCTCTTCTTTTGTTTTTCTTGTAGGTGATTTTGCTTTAAACTAATGGACTATGAATTAGGAGTATTGTCACTCCTAACAATGGAACAAAGATGTAAGAGACGTGAACAAGATTAAGATCAAAATAAAGATTAAAAATAAAAATATTTTCTTATTACTAATAATATTTTGTGTGCTGCCCGAAGGCAACATCAATACATTAATTTACATAATTAAAAAAAACCCTCAATCTTCCTCCTCATCTCCAAAGGAAGAGGAGGATGTTGGATGTGGGGGCAAAAGTCCCACATCGCCTAATTCGTGAGGGGGGAGGCGGAGGATTTAGTATAAATAGGGTGCCTCCCTCTCCCTTTCTCTTCACCCCACAATTGTTTCTTAAGGCATTTGTATATCTTCCTTTTTTGTAGTATTTCACTTGTAAATTATTTGGAGTGAATTTAGGATCTGATATTTCTCTTATATTTATCCGATTTATTATTTATTAGTTGCATTTAAATATAGTAGTTGGTGCTTATTATATTATTAAATTACGTCTAGAAACTTTGTTTTCTAGTTGGGTAATTTTCTAATATAATCGGTTACACTCTATATTGTGCTTCCGCAACAATTGGTATCAAAGCCGAGGTTCTGTCTGAGTATGCTCTGTGGTTGCAGCTTAGTTTGAGCTTCCACATCAGAAAAGAATTACTTTTGGGCTTTTGTTTTAGCAACTATTAAATAATTTTTTGGAACAGAAATGGCGGACAAAAGGAGTGATGTGTCCACAGCAGATGTTAGCGGTTCGTCGTTCTCATCATCGTATTTGACTAGAATAGTGTCAAATGCGAAGTTTGCAGTTGAAATTTTTGACGGATCTGGGCATTTTGGCATGTGGCAAGGCGAGGTTCTGGATGTCCTTTTTCAACAAGGACTAGACTTTGCCCTTGAGGAGAAAAAACCAGATAAAATGGAAGAAGAAGAATGGAGGGTCGTGAATCGTGTTGCTTGTGGTACTATTAGATCGTACCTTTCAAGAGAGCAGAAGTATCCATACACAAAGGAAACTTCTGCATGTAGACTGTGGAAGGCACTAGAGGACAAGTTCTTGAAGAAAAACTGTCAGAATAAACTCTAGATGAAGAAAAGGCTGTTTCGCTTCACTTACGTTCCTGGTACCATAATGAATGAGCATATCACTAGCTTCAACAAATTGGTGACGGATTTTGCAGAATCTGGACGTGACTTTTGAAGATGAAGATCTGGCCCTGATGTTGTTGGGATCACTTCCCGATGAGTACGAGCACCTGGAAACTACGCTACTTCACGGTAAGCAGAAAGTTTCTCTAGAAGAAGTTTGTTCTTCTTTGTACAGTCATGAACAAAGAAGGAAAGAGAAACAAAAAGGTGGAGAGGCAGAGGCTCTAGTGGTTAGAGGACGTACTGAGGAGAAGAAGAGATCAAAGAAAGGGAGATCCAAGTCAAGGTCTAGACCTAGCAAAGATGAGTGTGCCTTTTGTCGAGTAAAGGGACACTGGAAGAAGGACTGTCCGAAGCTGAAGAACAAAGCCAAACCTAGAGATGTGAAGGCCGATATGGACTCAAATGTAGCTGATTGTGATGATGAGAATTCAGATTTCTCACTGGCTACAACAACGTCGTTAAAACCATCGGATGAATGGTTATTGGACTCAGCCTGCAGCCATCATATGTGTCCTAACAGAGACTAGTTCACTGATTTTGAAGAAGCAGAGTGTGGAATTGTTCACATAGCAGATAACTCTTCTCTTACCGCATATGGTATTGGTTCAATCAAATTAAGGAACCATGATGGATTGATCAGAACATTAACAGATGTTTGGTACGTACCAGACTTGAAGAAAAATCTCATTTCTGTGGGGACTCTAGACTCAAAAGAGTTCAAGATCACTGCAGAAAAATGGAGTAATGAAGATATTCTCTGGTGTACTGGTGGTAATGAAGGGTATTCGGAAGAACAATAACACGTACCACTATCATGGTAGTACAGTTATTGGGACGGCAGCAGTAACATCCAGTAGTGAGAAGGATGCAGAAGCAACCAGGTTGTGGCATATGCGCTTGGGACATGCTGGAGGAAAATCCTTGAACACTTTAACAAGTCAAGGATTATTGAAAGGATTGAAACATTGCGTCATGGACTTTTGTGAGCATTGCGTAAAGGGGAAACACACAAGGGTTAAGTTCGGTACAGCTATTCACGATATTGAAGGTATTTTGGATTATGTACACTCTGATGTTTGGGGTCCTTCCAAAACAGCTTCATTGGGAGGTAAGCATTATTTTGTAACCTTTGTTGATGACTTTTCTCGAAGAGTTTGGGTGTATACGATGAAGACCAAAGATGAAGTTTTGGGAATTTTTCTCAAATGGAAGACGATGATAAAAGCACAAACAGGTAGGAAGATCAAATGTCTTCGTACAGACAATGGTGGAGAGTACAGGAATGATCCTTTCCAAAAGGTTTGTGAAGATAATGGCATCGTCAGACACTTCACCGTAAGAAATACACCACAGCAGAATGGGGTGGCAGAACGCATGAACCGGACTTTGCTGGAGAAGGTTCGGTGTATGTTGTCCAATGCTGGCTTGGGCAAAGAATTTTGGGCTGAGGCAGTGACGTATGCGAGTCATCTCATTAATCGTCTACCATCTGCTACTATTGGTGGTAAAACACCGTTGGAACAATGGTATGGTAAGCCTGCTAATGATTATGATTCTTTACATGTGTTTGGCTCAACTGCATACTATCATGTGAAAGAATCAAAATTGGATCATAGAGCAAAGAAAGCTATTTTCTTGGGGATCACTTCTGGAGTCAAAGGATATCGTTTATGGTGTCCAGAGACGGAGAAGGTTGTGTTTAGCAGGGATGTTACTTTTGATGAGACTACTATTATGAAGCCGGTAACATCTGAAGATACCACACAGACCGATGGTACTTCGAAGCAGGTGGAGTTTGAAGGAGAGTTGATTTTCCCAGTTCAGAGAAAGGATAGGGAAATGAGGGAAGACTTTCCTGTAGAAGATGAGCCAGTTGAAAGGGAGGTTTCAACCCAGGAACCTCAACAGCAACAAGAATCAATCGCAACCGACAGGCCACGACGAATAGTAAGAAAACCTACTCGCTTTATGGATATGGTGGCTTGTGCAACTTTAATTGCAACTGATGGCATTCCTTCAACTTATAAATGGGCTGTCCGGAGCTTAGAAAAGGAAGAGTGGATGAATGCTATGAATGAAGAAATGCAGTCCCTTCATCAGAATGGAACGTGGAGATTGGCCAAACTCCCAAAGGGTAAGAAGGCAATTGGTTGCAAATGGGTGTATGCGAAGAAAGAAGGATTTCCTAACCAAGGTGATGTGCGTTACAAAGCAAAACTGGTAGCTAAAGGCTATGCTCAGAAGGAAGGAATTAATTACAATGAGGTATTTTCTCCAGTTGTAAAACATTCTTCCATTAGAATTCTGTTGGCTTTGGTAGCACAGTTGGATTTGGAACTAGTTCAGATGGATGTTAAAACTGCATTTCTAAATGGAGACTTGGAGGAGGAAATCTATATGACTCAGCCTGAAGGATTCAAAGTTGTTGGAAAGGAGAATATGGTATGTAAACTTGAAAAATCGTTATACGGATTGAAGCAGTCTTCGAGGCAATGGTATAAACGGTTTGACAAGTTTATGTTGCGGCACAAGTACAGGAGAAGCAAATACGATCATTGTGTGTATTTGCGGAAGCTTGAAGATGGATCTTTTATCTATCTCCTTTTGTATGTTGATGATATGTTGATTGCTTCAAGAAATCAAGCAGAGATTGAGAAGCTTAAGGATCAACTGAAGAAGGAGTTCGAGATGAAGGATTTAGGTGAGGCAAGGAAGATACTTGGCATGGAGATAACAAGAGATAGACAATCGAAGAAGCTCTTCTTATCTCAAAAGGAGTATTTGAAGAAGGTGCTACATCGTTTCGGTATGAATGAAGAAACCAGGTCGGTTAGCATCCCACTTGCCCCACATTTTAAGCTTAATGCTGACATGTCGCCGAAGGATGAAGATGAACGAGCATATATGTCTAGGGTGCCATATGCGAATGCTGTTGGTAGCTTGATATATGCTATGGTTTGTACGAGACCAGACATTTCACAGGCAGTTGGAGTGGTGAGTAGGTATATGCATGATCCCGGAATGGAGCATTGGTAAGCTGTGAAATGGATTCTACGGTATATTTGTAATACTGTAGATGTTGGATTCGTCTTTCAGCAGGGTGTTGATCAATGTCTAGTTGGGTACTGTGACTCAGATTTTGCAGGTGATTTGGACAAAAGAAGGTCAACTACTGGTTTTGTATTCACTCTTGCAGGTGCACCAGTTAGTTGGAAATCAACTTTACAGTCAACGGTAGCGTTGTCTACAACAGAGGCAGAGTACATGGCAATTACAGAGGCTGTGAAGGAGGCAATTTGGCTTCAGGGGTTGCTTGGAGAGCTTGGTATTTGTCAAGAAAGTATCACAGTATTTTGTGATAGTCAAAGTGCTATTCAGTTAGCAAAGAACCAGGTCTACCATGCAAGGACAAAGCACATTGACGTCCGATATCATTTTGTAAGAGAAATTTTGGAAGAAGGTGGAGTCACGATACGGAAGATACGAACAGATGACAATCCTGCTGATATGTTGACAAAGGTGGTGACTTCTATTAAATTTCAACATTGTTTGGATTTGATCAACATTGTTGAACATTGTAATTTGAATAGGAGTTACAATTAGAATTAAGAGAAATTGAGATAATTGTGGGAATTTTGCCCAGGTGGAGATTTGTTGGATGTGGGCAAAAGTCCCATATCGCCTAATTCATGAGGGGGGAGGCGGAGGATTTAGTATAAATAGGGTGTCTCCCTGTCCCTTTCTCTTCACCCCACAATTTTTTCTTAAGGCATTTGTATATCTTCCTCTTTTGTAGTATTTCACTTGTAAATTATTTGGAGTGAATTTAGGATCTGATATTTCTTATATTTGTCTGATTTATTATTTATTAGTTGCATTTAAATATAGTAGTTGGTGCTTATTATATTATTAAATTACGTCTAGAAACTTTGTTTTCTAGTTGGGTAATTTTCTAATATAATCGGTTACACTCTATATTGTGCTTCTGCAACAGAGGAAAAAGAGGAAGCGGAAGCGGTATCATCTAATAGACTATACTTGACGTGATCATTGACATTGAGTAGAAGGTTGAGCTTGTTGTAGACTATGTGAAGCATCACTAAGAGTCTTTCGAGGCGTCTATCGATACGATCCATCCTCACATGGAGGTATTGTGGAAGCCACTAGGTTGAAGATGGTGGAGGTTATAGAGGAGAAGGAGGACGAACAAAATTAACTATAACACGTACCATATTCATATCCTAGAGAGGAGAGGAAGAGAAATTGAATTTAAAGAAACAAAAGCAATGAGGAGTTTAACTAGAGAAAATATATAAAGATTTTGAAGAAACACGTAGTTGGGAATTAAAATTCCTTTAGAAGCTGAAGAAACTCTAAAACACCTGACGTTGGGTATAAAGAAATGACGGTATTTAAAAGGATATGCGTTTAGTCTAAATAAATTTAAATTTTAAAATTTTATTGATATTTAATACTTATCGATATTGCATTACATTACAATCCGTTTAGAAATATTATGTAGACTATGTGAAAGCATAATTGGTATTAAATTGTGTCAATATTTATAAAAATGCTACTAGTCATACTTTTTAAAATACTTTCGCCTATAAAAGTCTAGATGTGACATTCTTATAAACATTTTTTTTCTAGTAGTGTAAGGAGAATGTAATATAAATTTTAAAATTGTTCATTTGAATGTGTAAAATTTAAAATTATTTTTTTAAAAAAAAATAAAGTTAATCATTCAACCACTTGTATTTTTAAATTTCCTTTTTCATTTGCAAGAATGTGTGTTTTTTTTTTTTGGTGAAATTTCATAGAGAGGATGCTTATGAAAGAGACAAGAGGGAATAAGTTGTATGATTATTAAGTATATTATTTGACTAAGAATAATGTTCACATTAATGTTTGAAAGTTGCATTATGTGCAACGTCATATTGGCGTAATATATGACTGATGATCCACATAGAAAAGTTTAGTTGGCGTTATCATGAAAGTTGCGTTCACACTTCACACTTTTAAGGAACTTTAATTAACTAATTAATTAATTATCAATTTCATATGATGAGGCTGGTCACTTATTCAGCCATATTTGACAGCTTGCTTGCGTGGCAAATATGTTCTTAATAAGTATTCGAGTAAATAAAAAAAATAGCTGAAATTAGTCAAATTATACCCCATTCTTATGAAATTTATGTTATACATATTTAATATTTTTAAATTAATCCCTCTAAACTCTTCATTTATGTTTAATTTCTCTATTAATAATTTTTCTTCATTTAAGGGCTTATATGCATATAACTTGAAATTTGAGAGGTATATATGTAATGGTTGGTTGTTGGTGTTTATCTGAGGAGAGTTGAAGGTTTAGGTGGGCCCATTACTAAATTTTAAATATTGAAAGGGTTATTTATATATGATAGTTCAAAAAATTTATTGAAGTTTCTGTGTAGTTTAGCGAAAAAAAAGATACTCTATTACTGTTTTAATTTTATTATTAATACCATTACCCGTTAGTATGAATGTTAAGGGATTTGACAATCTTTAAAAATATAATAAACTAATAAAGCTTAAAATTTAAGACTAATAAATTGTTAGTTGATGTGATAAGTAATCGCTCATCTTTTTTGTAAGTAAAAAGCTTATCCCCAACAAAAAAAAAAAATAAAAATAAAAATAAATCAAACTATTAGCTAAAAAATGTTTTGCCGTTATTTTTCTAATATTTTAGACGGTTATTATAAACTCATGTAATAAGAATTATTATTTGACCCATGGCCAATTAAATATGATCAAGTCATACAAGAATACTAATAATAAAAGTGATTATTACAGTAAATTTATAATCTTTTTTTGGCTGGCAAATACTTTTATAATTTTTCTTTTTGAATTAAGTGAACAAACGCTAACAACTTGAGAATATAAATTAAATTGAACTAGCTTACTGGGGAGCTCTCATGCCACTATGTTATATGGCCATTGATACATTTACAATCTTTTTACTTAAATAAAAACTAATGAATATCATGATTTTAAATAGAACGTAGCTTTAATACAAGATTATAACTTCAGTACTTTCCTGGGTAATACAGTATGGCTCAATGTATTTATGAGTTGTGAATGATGATTGAAATGGGTGGCATTTTACTAAATATATTTCAAAATAAAGCTAAAAATGGGGAGAGAACATTTTAATGTCAATATACTTTTTAAATAATGGACTTCATTATTGCCTTAAAAGGTAAAATCTATTAGTAGTAATTGTTTTAATACAAGCATGCACATGGTTTTCTCTGCCAAAGCCGAAACGGTGACGCAATCTTGGAGCCTGGCTGGGATCAAACGCGATTCTACTTTGAGAATCTTCCAAGAAGGTAACAGTTTTGAAGATTCTTTGCATCTCTAACCCCCACGAAAGAAAAGTCAGCTTTTTTTTTTTTGTGGAAAGAAAAAATCTGAACATTTCCGTTATAAGGGCCAGGTTAAGTGATAGAACACTCGCATGGGGTTAAGTGCCATTCTGGTTTCTGGTTTCATCATTATCGTCACCCCAAAAAATTACGCGTTCTACTGAACACTGTAGAATCTGGTATCAATAGCGAATTCATCAGGTTCAGATAGCATTTCTCTCTGTTTTTATATTCTGCCTATGGAATCATTTCTGTTTGATTCATTCTTGTTGTCCCTTGATTCAAGTAGAAATTCTCTGAGATTCTTATTTTTAATATGCTTCCTTCATACCCTGTTAGAATTTGTCTTGGGTTGTAAAAGTGATTTACAAATTAAATTTGAATTCTGAACTCTTAACGGAGGTCAAGAATCGATACACAGCCAAACATCAGAAACAGAAATGGATTATTCTGGGTTTCGGTTAGAGTAGTTGTAGATAAGTATTTTTCTCTAAATCAGGACCAATTGTTCTAATCATTCCTGGTATAGTCGCTTCATATTCGCTGTCTTAGAACACTGGGTGAATAGTTTATGATCTCTTTGTTTATTTGCTGCTATATAGCCTTTCGATTCCTGTGCGACACAATTGCAAGTGAACATTACCTCGCCTCATCTGGGAAAATTACCTGGTGTGCGCAGATTCTGAATAACAATGGCAGGGGAAGAAGTTTATACAAAAGATGGGACCGTAGATTTCCGCGGAAATCCAGCTAATAAGAAGAAAACTGGGACCTGGAAGGCTTGCCCCTTTATTTTAGGTAACTATATGGTATGGTGTTAATTGGAGGGTAATATTTGTTATTATGAGATTATGCTTACAATTTTATGCTTCAATTAACAGGAAATGAATGTTGTGAGAGGCTGGCTTACTATGGGATGAGCACAAATCTGGTGCTTTATTTTAAGAAGAGGCTGCATCAGCATAGTGCTACTGCTTCCAAGAACGTCTCAGATTGGAGCGGGACATGCTATATCACGCCATTGATTGGAGCATTTTTTGCTGATGCCTATCTTGGGAGATATTGGACTATTGCCACTTTCTCCATAATCTATGTTATTGTGAGTATGGTTTCTCCAGTACTGTATTTGATTACTTGAGCATATGTTTGTCTCAAATATGGTTTTTCCATAATCTGGTTCTAATGCTTTTGTCTCAAATATGGTTTCTCCATTGCTAACAGCTTTATACCCTGTAGCATGTAAGCTCCTTTTGTAAGTGGGAGGTTGTCGGTTTGGTCCCACTTGTAACCTGAGGCCATTGTTTCCTGCCTCTTTAATTAAAAAAAAAAAAGTATAGTTTCTTTGTTGCTGCTGAAGAGAGGTTGAAATTTTCATCTTCAATATTGTTCACGTAAGCATCACATATTCACATAACTGACTTAGGATGAAGAAAAGTAATTATTAGCTTCTCTAATAAATTTAAAACGGGTTCAAACTTGTATAAGTTAACAATAAAATAGACACATTGTCTCGTATGAAATGTGGTAAGTTGTATTGTTTATGGCGTATGAATGGTATGACTTCATATATATTATATGAGGTAAGGGTTGTTAATAGAACACAATGGCGTCGTAGGATAAACCTAATGGGATAAGGCTTTTTGTTGTTCTAGTGGTAGTAGTATTGATTCTATCTTCTTGCTTTAGACAACATCTGAAGAAAGGTTCCTCTATGTACACAGGGAATGACACTCTTGACACTGTCTGCATCGGTTCCTGGCATAAAGCCAACCTGTCATGGAGACGATTGTCATGCTACTGATGGGCAGAGTGCGATATGCTTTGTAGCACTCTACCTCATAGCTCTCGGCACTGGTGGCATCAAACCTTGTGTGTCATCATATGGGGCAGATCAGTTCGATGACGCTGATGAGGCTGAGAAGGAACACAAAAGTTCTTTCTTCAATTGGTTCTATTTTTCAATTAATATCGGTGCTCTTATTGCTTCTTCTCTGCTGGTTTATGTACAAGATAATGTGGGTTGGGGATGGGGTTTTGGCATTCCAGCAGTGACCATGGCAATAGCCGTGGTGAGTTTCTTTTCAGGAACAAGAAAGTACCGAAACCAGAAGCCTGGAGGCAGCCCCCTCACGCGAAACTTTCAAGTCATTGTGGCATCCATAAGAAAGTACAAAGTTGCAGTCCCTGAAGACAAGTCTCTTCTATATGAGGTAGCAGATACAGAATCTGTTATCCAAGGAAGCCGCAAACTTGACCACTCGAAAGGATTAAGGTAAACCAATCAAAATGAACCTTGTTATTAATTAGTGGTTTTATTATCAGGTTTTCTAATAAGAGTATGATAAGATTAGTGGATTTTCTTTCACAACTCAATAAATGACGCATGAAAACAAACACCTAAGAAACTTTACCTAAGTCTATCACTTGACTATTTTATGTTTACTGTTTATTCAGAATTGGAAGCAAATGGAATTTGGAATGTCTTGCTTGATTTGTAAAACATAGGGACATGGTGATAGTCAACTTTCATACCATCTCAGATGCTGTTTCAAATGGAATTTGGAATGTCCTACTTTGATTCGTAAAAAAAAAAAAAAAAAAAAAAAAAAATCAGAATATGACTCTATCCGGTGTGTTTCTTGGCTTATCGAATATTTCATTCAATGTTGTTGTATCTCTCAGCTTCTTTGACAAAGCAGCTGTGCCAGAGGAATCAGATAGTGTGAAAAGCCCAGCAAACCCTTGGAGACTTTGCTCTGTAACTCAAGTGGAAGAGCTGAAAGCTATCATAAGACTGCTTCCTGTATGGGCCACCGGTATCATCTTCGCTACCGTCTATGGTCAGATGAGTACTTTATTTGTGTTGCAAGGGGCAACAATGGATCCTCATGTCGGCAACTCCTCCTTCAAGATCCCACCAGCATCTCTTTCCATCTTTGACACCATTAGTGTTATCTTCTGGGTCCCGGTGTATGATCAGATTATTGTGCCAGTTGCTCGAAAGTTCACCGGGCACAAAAATGGCATAACTCAGCTCCAAAGAATGGGCATTGGCCTCTTCATATCCATATTTTCCATGGTCTCAGCCGGAGTTCTGGAGCTCATAAGGCTCAGAATGGTGAGACGCCACAATTACTATGAACTCCAATACGTTCCCATGTCGATCTTTTGGCAGGTTCCCCAGTATTTCATCATAGGGTGTGCAGAGGTCTTCATGTTCATTGGTCAGCTGGAGTTCTTCTATGAGCAAGCACCTGATGCCATGAGAAGCTTGTGTTCTGCTCTCTCATTGCTCACCGTTGCACTCGGACAATACCTGAGTTCGCTTCTAGTAACGATCGTCACTAGTATCACTACCAAAAATGGCAATCCTGGATGGATACCTGACAATCTGAACTATGGTCGTATCCACTATTTCTTCTGGTTATTGGCGTTGCTAAGTGTTCTGAATTTGGTAGTTTACCTCCTGGTGGCAAGGATGTATAAATACAAGAGACCAGTTGGTACTCTCCGCTGAAAACTGGGTTAAAAGTGCAGAAGCAAATAAGTTTGGGAACAAAAGTCTAGTTTTAGTATAGGAATGATGATAATAGTGTCAATATGGATAAGATTCTCTGAAGAATTGTTCTCTTACTTCAGTGTTTATGAGTATGCTTTGTTTCATTTTCTTACTGTTTCAAAGGTATAGTATTCTGCAAGGTTGAAAATAAATTATCCATCTGATTTGAGTAAAAATATGGCTGTTGTCTATTTTAAATTGTGTTCCTCTGTCCGTTAGTATTTTATGCTCTGGTGTTTGTGAGAAAGCTCAAGCACAAGTCAGATTCCTTATATTCTTTGTTTTTTGTGTTTTTAAAATCATGTATGGAACTAAGATATATGGTCAAAATCAACATAGAGTACAATATAGCGGGGATTACTATATAGAGTCCTGAGGAAAAAAAATGTAATCACCCAAAAGTCTGATAATAATTTAAGAGCATATAACAAATGAATGCTGCTCATCCGTTATTTGAACTTTTTGGACCTACAAGGCTACAATATATACCATGATTCCTTTAAAAGTTTTTATCGTACTTGTAACAAACTTTTGGGCCCATTTGGATTTTTAACAAAGGGATATTGTGATGTAAAAGCAATCCGCATTACATCTAGAAGATGGATGAAAAGGAAATTACATCAGAGGGAAAGGTTGGAGAAAGACTAAAATGCCCTTATTCCCATCCACCTATGGCCATTATTTGTGTATTTTAGTCTTTTTAATCTTATTTTTGTCTTATTTGTCGGTTCTCATATTATTATTTGATGATAACAAACTTTGATATACAAAGTGGACTTAATTATTCAAGCCACTCAAGTGAGTTTCTAAGCACTAGAGTAGGTTTATAAACACTTGAGTTTATAGAACTGCATTTGAAATAAACTTGAATCAACAATATACTCAAGTGAATGTTATTTACTTCAAGTGATCTAAGGTGATCACTCAAGTAGCAATTAATACACTTAAGTGATGTAGCCTAACTTTCAGTGATTTTGAAAGTCACTTGTTGAATTCAGAAGTCATGCAAGATCACTTGAGTGATTAGGTAAGCACTCGAGTGATTCCTCATCACAGTGTTTTTTGGAAATTAAAATAAATCACTTGAGTGATGTGCTCAAAGATCATTTGAATAGATAACTCATCATTTGAGTGATAGAGTTAACTTGTAGGCTTCAACAAGTCACTCACAAATAGACTAAGAGTGATGTGATCTTAACAGAAGATCACTCGAATGATCCAAGATCACTTGCCAATGAGTGCAAGTGATCCAAATATTCACTTGAGTCAATGTTAGTGTTGAAACATTTTCCAAACAATAGAAAATCACTTGAGTTACATTTTAAAGCACTCGAGTGACATACCTTTCAATGACACTTCATTACCAAAATTCAAAGTTCATCTGGCACTCGAGTTCACTACAAAAACCTGAGTTATAATTCATCACTCAAGTGATCGTCTATCACACTCGAATGTAAGTTCATCATCTTTTGAAAATCAATGTCTTGAGAATTCAAATACATTCATATGATTGTACTTGATTATTACTTATATTACTTCTCAATGTTACTAATATTATTTATGAATAAGTTTCAGATCATTAAGCCTTGGGTTAACTTCAAAAGCAACAAAAATAAATTTTCTGTTAGAATATTAAATGCAAAGCAAGGCACACAAAGCATACACAAAACAGAAGCATTTGTTGAGGTGGAGACAAAAGCGGCTGTGTATTGAAATCCTTCAACGACTACAATTTATCTCTAACAGAAAAATTTGAATGCTCACAATGGTCATTAATAGCGACTGCCTATAAATAGCACAAAATTGAAGATAGAACAACTAATCAAGACAATGACAAACCATCTGCTTATGTATTGCTTATTTCATTCTCTGTAATATCTTCTAATATTCATTTTACTCTCCAATGTTTATCTATTTACTCTATGAGAGAGTTTACCAATTTATTCAACTCTGTCAAATCTCAAGGTAGTGGAACCTTTAGTGTGGTTGTGAAATTATAAAGTGTAAGGGCGAGTGAGTGTCCTTGTTGAGGAGCTCTCTTTGTACTGTGGTGCTAAGACCCATCAAATCTTGGGAATATAGTGAAAATATCAGAGGCGCTCTAAGGACTAAACATAAGTCAAGAGGTTAAGGTTGAACTAGTATAATCTCCTATGCACACTTTGGTAATATTTCTCTAACTTTTACCTCCTAATTTATTTATTGATTACATTTATCTTAAAGCTTTTAATATCACTCAGTTCACCTCCTTAGGTGAAATGTTGGCACTAATATTATTTAATAAGGAAAATAAAATAAATTGGTTTACATGATCAACCAAACAAAACGAGGTAGGCAGTAATCATTTAATTACATTTATTAAAGATGTTTCCAAAAAATGTTTTAAATATTATCTGTGGATGTTTATGAATCATAACCTCTCAAGATTATAGTTTAAAAAAATTAATTAGAATTCCATAAATCATTGGACCTTATTTTTGTCCCTCATTTATGAAATCGAGTGTAGTAAATAATCAAGATTCATTGATTTTTGGAAAAGTACATCATAAATGTAGATACAATGTGATCCATGTATGGTATTGAACTATCAGAGGGGTATATATAGGGTCCACCTCAAAGTCTTATCCACATGAATCCCATGGGATGTAGAAATCTAGTGCTAAAACACTCTTTTAGTACGTTGTGAGTTCAATCCCGCTTATAATATTGAACAATTAGTGATGCCCTTTTAAATTTTAAAAAATAGCCTTTAGTTTGGTTATATTATTTAAACACCTCACTAGGTTTTTTTTCATTATACTTTGATTTTAAATTTTAAAAATAATGACAATAAAGAAGAAAGACGTAGAATGTGTTTGTTTGAAAAGTGATCCTTGGTTTAATAAAACAAAGAGTGAAATATTTTCACTATCCTTCTATTTGACCTTAATTGCATAAACCCCTTTATTTTAAAAAAATACACTTTAGTGCAAACCATTAACACAGTTAAATAATATTATAAAAAAATTGTTGAAGTATATTTTTTCTTAATTAAAAACCATATATTAAAGTAAATTTTATCACTAATTTGCCCCTTATTATAACAAATTCCTAATTTATCTTTTAACATTAATACTTATTAATGATCTATTTAATTTTTTAATTAAATTTTGAAAAAAATTTAAGTAATTTTTTATGTGAAAAATATTAATAATTGATAAAAAAAAATGGAGTGATTTTCTTAGCAAAAATATGTTTAATGAAATATATTTAAAAAATTTGAATTATAATTTATTAATATAAGAATCTAAAAATTATATCATTTGATAATATTCTACGACTTAATTGAATGAATGAATTATATATATATATATATATATATATATATATATAGAAAATCACTTAACTGAATATATAGGCTAAGAATGAGAAATTAGAGGAGTAAGATCAGGGATTATAGTTTACTAGTATAAAGAAATCAGATCTACTATAATCAAGGACAACAATAATCAAGGGATCATAAATTAAGGGAAACACCCCTTGCAAGCTGGGGAGTATATGTTAATTATTCCTAGCTTGCCTCGAAATTCTTTAAACTTCGTTGTGCTTAGTGGTTTAGTTAAGATATCTGTAATCTGGTCTGTAGATCTTATGTGAGATAGAGTCATAATGCTTGCTTCAATTTTTTCTTTGATGAAGTGTCTGTCTATCTCAACATGTTTTGTTTTATCATAATATTTTGGGTTCTTGACCATTTCAATACTGGCTTTGTTGTCACACAAGGGTTGCATTCTCACTTTGAATCCCCAACCCTTCAGTAATCTTATAATCCATATTCCTTCACACACTCCTTTGTTAATAGCTCTCAGTTCTGCTTCTGCACTACTCGTTCACAACATTGTTTGTTTCTTGATTCTCCATGTAACAAGATTTCCTCAAACATATGTGTAGTGGCCTGAGGTTGACCTCCTGGTCTCTCTATCCCTTGCATGGTCTACATCAATGTAGATTTTGATGTTTCTGATGGTACCTTAAGAAATATTCCTCTTCCAGGATTAAGCTTTAGATAGCCCAAAATTTTGTATACAGCCTCCATGTGCTTTTCTTGTGGTTGATGCATAAACTAGCCTACTATTCCAATTGCATAGCTAATATCAGGACGTGTGTGGGGTAAGTATATCAATTTTCCCACAAGTCTTTTGTATCTTTCTGAGTTAGCTAGAACACCTTGTGGCTTGATCTCTAAGTGGCATCTTTCTTCCATTGGTGTCCCCTTTGGTTGGGTACCCAACATTCATGTCTCATGTAATAGGTCAAGCGTATACTTTCGCTGAGATACATTGATACCTTGCTTGGTTCTTGCCACTTCCATATCTAAGAAATACCTCATTCGTCTAAGGTCTTTCACTTGGAATTCAGTTGATAAGTCCTGTTTTAGTTGAGTAATGGATTCTTCATCATTTCCAATTATGACTATGTCATCAACATAGACAATCAATATGGTGACGTTGCCATTAACACCTTTGATGGACAACATGTCATTTACTCGTCCTTCAGTAAACCCAAGCACTTTTACTGCTTTGGTGAATCTACCGAACCATGCCCTAAGAGATTGCTTAAGATCGTACAATGATTTGCTAGGTTTACACATTGAGTTGTTAGGAGCTAAAACTCCATCCTAAATCTCTATAGATACCTCTTCCTCCAAGTTTCCATTCAAAAATACATTCTTCACATCTAGTTGGTGCCATGACCAATCCAAATTTGCTACAATTGATAATAGTACTTGGATGGTATTGAACTTGGCGATTGGAGCAAATGTCTCTTGATAGTCGATCCTATATGTTTGGGTATATCCTTTTGCAACAAGTCTCGCCTTGTATTTGTTAATACTACCATCTGAATTGAAATTTGGGGTGAAGATCCATATACATCCCATTGGTTTCTTTCCTTTAGGAAGAGTTCTGATCTCTCATGTTCTACTTTCCTTGAGTGCCCTTAATTCTTCTTCTACAGCTTGCTTCCAATTTGGATCAACCATAGCTTGTTGAAATGTTTTTGAAATTGTTATTTGTGCACTATTTACAACACAACTTTGCATTTTTGCAAAAATATTACCATATAAGATAAATTGTTTGAATTGGATGTTGAGTATACGATCTTACCTCTTTCCTCGACGCAATAAGCCAAACTAGTTCCTTAAGATTTAATCCTGGATTTGATTCATGGTCGTTCTTTTGAATGGTAGAGATAATTCTACTAATATCTCATTCAACTTGAACTTGTGAGTTGGACTCTACCTCTTGTCGTAATTGATCTCAAAACGTGTTTCCAATTCATTCATGTTGAGGTGGACTAGGTTGATTTGTGGGAGCAAGTGGGTCCAGAGTAGCTATAAGGTTAAAGTGATGATGTGTCAAGTGAGCTAGATCTTTTGGGATTAGATGTTTTTAGAATTAGCCATTCAATATTAGAATACACCCCATGAATGGGTAATTTGGGATAGTAATATGTTTTGTCTTCCAAGAACAAGGTATCTTGGGAGACAATAAGTTTCTTAGAAGACAAACAGTAGCATTTGTATCCTTTTTTAGTAGAGGAGTAGACAAGGAATATATATTTGTTAGCTGAAGCACCAAATTTGTTGTCATCCTTTTTGTGAACAAATACAACACAACCAAACACCTTCGTAGGTAATGAATTGATTAGAGGGTAATTTGGGAAGAGTCCAAGGATTTTTTGAATTGGAGTGTCATAATTAAGAACTTTGGAAGGCATGCGGTTAATGAGGCAAGTTGTTGTGAGGATGGCATCACCCTAGAATATGGTAGGGATATTCCACTCCACTATTCAGGCCTGGGTTAATTCCAAAGGTCACAATTTTTTTGTTAGGCCACTCCATTTTGTTGAGAGGAGTAAGGGCAGAAAGTTTGGTGATTATTCCTTGATGATCAAGAAACTCTTTAAAGACTTTACTCATGTATTCCTTAGCATTATCACTTCGTAGTACCTTAATGGAAGTGTTATATTTGGTTGGCACAAAGGAAAATAAGTTTTGAAACGCTTTGGCTACTTCAAATTTGTCTTTAAGTAAATAAACCCATGTGGTTCTGGTGTTATCATCGATGAAAGTAACAGACCACTTGGTATGGGTGAAGGTAGGTAGTTGGTTAGAACCCCAAATATCACTATAAATTAGTGTGAATGGTGAGGAAGGGGTATAAGGCTGTTTGGGATATGAAGATCATGTTTGTTTTACAAATTGGCAAGTTTCACAATGAAAAGAACAAAATTTTTATTGAATAAACTAGGAAACACATGCTTCATATAATCAAAACTATACTCAAAACTAGGGTGGCTTGACCGATAGTGCCTTAAAAATTCATCATTATTGTAAGAATTTGAGCTAACTAGTACTTATCCTACCTTCCATGCATCTTTATTTTTCGAGTTTGATCCTTTAATGTAGAATAATCCATCCCATTCTCTACAAGTCCTAATCGTCTTCCTCAATTTTAAATCTTAAAAAACAAAAACCATCATAAAAAATCACTCAATATATTCAATCTCTAATCAACTTGCTCACAGATATCAGATTACAAGTGAGTTCAAGTACAAACAGAGCATTATGTATTGCCAATTGATTAGATGATATAACTATGCCAATTCCTTCAACCCGTGTGAATACACCATTAGCTACTTTTACTTTAAGGTGCTCATAACGGAATTTAAAGTTGTGGAATAAAGTTTTGTTACCATTCATATGATCTAAGCTCCCAAGTCAACAATTCAAGTATCATATTCGTCATCACAGTGTTGAGAGCTACAATAGAATTACCTAATTGTACCAAATTGACAATGGGAACAAAGTTTAACTTATTTTGCTTGTCGAGTATCCTGTGAAGCATCTGTAATTCTTCTTGGCTCAGGCGATCGTCATCCTCAACCTTCAATTCGGTTGTAGTCAAGTGGCATTGGATGCTTGATTTTCTACTGGAAGTTTTTCCGAGTTTCTAACATTCTTCTCTATTATGGCCTTTCTTCTTACAATAGTTGCACCATTTGTTAGTCTTCCATTCCTTGTGTGATTCTCAGATTGCTAGTGTTGAGCTTTCAATTTGACTTGGTCTACTTATATTCAAGAGTTTCCTACTTTCCTTGAATTGCACAAAGTTAACAACATCAAAGAGTTGTGGAAGTGGCTTTAACCCCATGATTATGCCTTTTATCTCTTTGAAAGCATCATCTAAGCCGAGAAGAAAATCTTGTATCCCTCCTTCTTCCACAATCTTTTTGTACAATTGTTCATTGTCGAGGTTTTTCCAGGGATGAACCTCAAATAAATCTTGTTATTGCCACAATTTTAGCAAAGCACTATAATATTCACTCAATGACGACCTTGTTTAAAATCACGAAGTTGTCTCTTCAAGTGAATCAAGGCAACAGTGTTTTCAAGGGAAGAGTAGGTTCTTCTAGCGGCATCCCATATTTCCTTTGCCATGTGGGCAAGTAGATATCCTTCATTAATCTCCAAAGTCATTGAGTTGCACAACCAAGTCATGACTTGGTTATTTTTAGCAAACCATGTGTCAAAAAGTGGGTCATTAGGGGTTGTTTGAGGGGCTACCCCATCAATATATTTCTCATTTCTCTTACCACGAATATACCTCATCACGCTTTGTGACCACTGGAGATAGTTTCTACCATTAAACTTATGGTTAATACCCATAATTTGATGGTCTGAAAATTCTAAAGTCATCTCTGAGGTTCTGTTTGGTACTAAAGTACTAGAAGTGGAGGAAGAATATAGATTTTTGAGTTTTAGAATTGATACCCGACATAAAAGCTATGGGAAATGTTTTGGTTAGTTTTTCAAGAATTGATCCAAATAGGGGAGGAAATTGAGAGGGATTCATGTTTATGGAAGAAAAGGGACGTTGTAAGTCACTATTCATGGCAAGATGGGGACACATGTCGAGAGTGTGGTGGCTCATGGTGGTAACAGGCCGGTCAGATGGCTGTCGTGTTGTAGGGTTCTACCGATCGACATGTGGTGATTTCGTCTTTGGTGGCAGTGTGATGACACGTGTCGTCCTCTTGTCAGATTGAAGGTAGTTGTTCCTCCTTGTTCTCTCTCTCTCTCTCTCTCTACGTCATGTTTCACTCGCTCTCTTTGTGATTGTGGCTCTTGTTCAGAGTAAGGTTGCCAACAGTCTGGGTGAGGAACAACTCCAGTCAGAACCAGTGATAGTGGTGAAAGGAGTGATGCTGCCAAACAAATTTGCAATTGTGACCTCTGTTACAATGATTTCGGTCATTGTGGCCGTTGACATTGACCATGCTAGTTGATTATGCCTCTCTGCCTTCAAATAGAAGGCTCTCACTCTAATACCATATTGCAATTCAGAGGCATAAACATACTCTATATCTTGTGTATTATTTAGATGATAAAACTTACAATATATAGGCTAAGAATGAGAAATTAGAGGAGGAAGATCAGGGATTATAGTTATGGTTAGTAAGTAGGGAATCAAATATGCTATAATCAAGGAGAGCAATAGTCAAGGAATCCTAATCCTGATCTCCTAATTTATTTCCTAATATTCTAATATAAATAAACGATATTAAACATTCAAATTTATTGAAAAATTGAAATTTATAATGATAAAATTAGTTAACTTTGTAACATGGTAATCAATGTAATCGTATAACTAAAAGTTTTTGTAAGAAAATTTTAGATTTTTTTTTTTTTAAATTTTGGATAAAGATACGTGATGAAATGATTATTATTTTATGACAAAGATAACATGATTATTAAGTAATACTTATTTTAAGGAGGGACATTTCGGTCAAAATAATGGGTCAATGTTGTGGTTTAACAGTCAATTAATAATAGTTGGGGGATGAAAGGTAAATTTTAAAATTATAAGGAAGGTATGTTTATGTAATATATATTTTGATTTTAAAAAAAAAATTTATATAGGGTTTCAATATAAAAGGAAAGTTTCTGTAATTAAAAGTAAATAAAGAAGAGGTTGTTGTACATTACTCTAAAAGAAATGATAACATTCTTCATCAAAAAAGATGATAACATTTTTATTGGAGTAAATATATCAAATTACACAAAACTCAGCCTAAATATAAACCATATATTACAAAATAGACTCATGCTCAAGTGTTTGAAAAATGTTTAGAGGTTAAATGCTGTGAATGAAATAAGTATCTTTAGGAGATAACATTATAGTAAAGTGTAAAGAAAAAGAGAACAAGAGGTGAATTTGAGTGTAAACCGTGCTATATTTATTCATTCAAAAAACGTGGGTATATGTACGAAGAGGGAAGAACTATGCTAGTAAATTACATTACTCCATATTCTAGAACATGGATATATTGTAACATGCTTTAAGGACATGTATTCATGTAAGTTTGTTTTAACTTGATCACAACCTCGGCATTTCACATATTCTCCAGTTCCCTGGCATGAAATGTATTATTACTTTCCCCCTCCTAAATATACGAGTTAATTAAAAAATTTAGTTTTAAATTATGGCTATGAGGGGAGATAAGAACAACCATTTATCATTATACTTGCACTAGAAAGGTTATTATAAGAGGGAGAGAAGGGATTAATTAGTCGGGAAAGTTGGGAAGTGAGCATTAATTACAAGAAAAAAAAAAAGCAATAGTTAAACAACAAGTGACTTATATTTTAGACTACGTATTTTTTTTTAGAAATACTTTATATTATTAAGCTTTTACCATAAGACCATTTATCATTATTTCTAAAGTTCCCAACCCAATCGTATCAAATGTGCTACCTTCATTCACAACTTCAACATTAGTCCGAAGGCCCATTAGATTTTGATTTTTAGGGTGCATCATATCCATCCAATCAATAATAAAAATATTATAGTAAGACAAGTTTAAATGAGAAGAAGTACGTAAAAGAAAATTTTTTGCTTTCTAAACTTGACATGGGAAAACTAAAGATAAAACGGGTATTTTTCATAATTTTTATTCTCTTTCCTCTTTTTTGTAAGCAATTTTTTTTCCTTGTATATTAAAATTTAAACTATTTTTTCTTATTCCTATTAAATATATATTTTTATATTAATCATCTTATATTTACCATTTAATTCTTTTATTTAATCATTTTTTTATACATTCTCTCTCATTTTTATACCCATACTTTCTCATATTTGTTACACATTCTCTTTCCTATGCTTCTAGCCTTCTATCATGAATAAGGTTATATTTAAAATAAATATGATTTTAAAAAAATTATTGTTTTTAACTAATTTTAATCACTCGTTGGTTTGAACCGTTCAACAATAAAGAAAAGAGGGAAGTAGATCTTCTTATGACTTATTTTTCTTGTTATCTATCATGAACTCATATAGACTGTTGATCAAGAAAAAGAAAGAAAAATTAAAATAATATTATATTTTTTTATTTAAGTTGACTAGACAGATATAAGTTAAAAATTATAAAAAATAATAAGAAAACTACTTTTTTATAAACAACACAGAAGTAACATCGTGGTTTTTAATTTTTCCCCTTCCCGGAGCCGCTTTAGCCATTGACGGTGCCGAAGATGGAGAAGGCGAAGGAATTGCTGCAAGTCACCCCTGAAGAATCGCAATCTCTGTCACAACACCTTCCTCCTCTCATACCTGACTCAAATTTCTGTTTTTACGAGCAATTTATCCTCAGGGGCATCCAAGTGGATCGAGTCGAACCCGGTCTCGTCGTTTGTACCTTCAAAGTCCCTCCTCGCTTCACCGTAACATGCCTTGCCCTTCAATTGTTCATTTATTGATTTCATTTATGTTATCTTTATCTTTTGATTAACTATTCTACCGTTTGATAATGCTTTTTTCGCATTCGTAATTTCTGCTGCTTTACTATGTGGAAAATTATCTCATTTGATTGTTAAACTCAGGGTTAAGTGGTTTTAGTTCTCATTATTAGTGTTTAGGCTTGAATTTTTGTCCTTTAGTGATTAACTGCTACTGGATTTGCGATAGCTCGTGTTGTTCTCATAATCATTAGAATCATTCAGAACAATCTCATTATCTGATATGTAAACCATAAATAAATATATTAGTTAACAACTATCCTATCATTATCCTTAATTAATGTTGGCTGTAGGTGCAAGTCTCTTATGGTACAGAGGTTTATTGCTTTTTGCAATTTTATTTTATTTCATTTTTTGGTTCACTGAAATTATTTTATGAGGATCTTTGAGAATGTCAAACATATTGGCTTTGCTTTATACAGGACAGAACTGGGAAGTTGGCTAGGGGTTCAATAGCCAACCTTGTAGATGAACTTGGAGGTGCTGTAGCTCATACAGAAGGTTTCCCCATGAATGTTTCAGTTGACATGTCCATTTCTTGTCTTTCAACTGCTCATGTTAATGTAAGTAATTTGCTATAGACTTACTTTTGATGTGTTCCTTTCAATTTTATGTTAGGTTTGACTCTCTTTCTGTTACAGTTATATTGTGCAAATGAAACTGAAAATGGGGAGAGTATACAAGGGGAAAACTTCCCCAGCTTCACTCCCACCAAGCACACCCTTGATATGCTAGTCCTTGACTTTTTCAAATTGAATCCTTTAGATTTATGCATTCCAGGAGAGAGATGTAACATAGCAATGATGCAGGACAAGGGAAAAGAGGGAGTGTGAGAAGAAGGAGGAGGGGGAATGGGAGAAGAATGGGAGGGAGTACTAGAGAAATTGGGGTGTGTGTGACAGTAGTCATAATATAATCTCTATCAAAATCCATGAGCAAAAAGGTCTAACAAATGAGCAAAACCTAAGTTATTCATAAAGCCCTAGATGCAAATTATGGAATTAAAATCTAACAATTTAATCTTATTCAACTAAGATAAAATTAATAAAAAAGGGCGGCTCAGTGCATGAGGCCCCCACCAGGTGGGGTTTAGGAAGGGTTAGACACAACCTTGCCCTATCAGGCAGAGAGGCTATTTTGAGAATTTTGGCCCATGACCTCCAAGTCACATAGTAGCAACTTTATCGGTATGTTAAGGCTCACGCTCTATGATAAAATTGAAAATTCAAAATAAATTAAAGAAAGTCTTGTATCAATTAAACCAGAAGCTCTCTTACCTATAACTTAAGTTTTCAATTTTCCATCAAGTGGTGTCCGGATCAACATCTCATTTTTGCACCCATATTTTTGTTTCAGGTTTCCTTTATAGAGATGCCATTAACTCTTTGAAAATTTCTGTCGGTGTGAGATTTGTGCATCACTATCAGTTTTTGCTGTAATTGTTTACCTTATTTAAAGTCTTGGTTCTTTACACCACTCCGTTCTGAACTTTCAAGATCTCATTTCTGGTCATTCCTTCTGCTACAAGCACCAACAATTATTTTTTTGATGTGAATCTTCATGTTGAGGGTGCCAGATATTGTTTAGCGTCTTTTTAATGTAGTGAGTTGTATATGTGCTACTGTTGCAGGATGAACTAGAGATTACTTCTAGGCTCTTGGGACGGAAGGGAGGTTATTCTGGAACAATAGTTACCCTAAAAAATAAAGCAACTGGAGAATTAATAGCAGAAGGTCGCCATTCACTATTTGGAAGACATGCAAGCAAAATGTAGTTCTCTTATGGTGTATGTTTATGTGTATGAATCCATGCAAACATAAAGATGTTATTTAGGAGACAGGTCTGATAAATGTAGGTATGTGTTTGTTTGTTTGTTTTCACTTTTTTGTTCTGTATGAGGAATGTATGTATGTGTTTGTTTGTTTGTTTTCTCTTTTTTGTTCTGTATGAGGACATGGAGGCGGGCTTTTGTACCCTGAAGGAAAAAAATTAGATATTCTCTCCACTTGAATTATGGGTTTCTTCAGCCACTTTGAGCGCAAGCAAAAAAATTTGGCAGCAGAAGCAGCAACAACAAAGCCCCATCTTATTAGGGAGGTCAGCTACAATTTGGAAAAATTCACTGCAGTTTCTATTAGATGTGTGTGAACTCTGCAGTAAGGGATTGTTTCAAAGTTATGGAATTCATGAGATGATACAAAGACTTGAAGAATGAGACAATTCTAGACCCTAATTAACACGCCAGTTACTGACAAGGTTTTACAAAAATTCAAGAAGTAAAAAACAAGCTATAAATAGTCATGAAAGATCTGCTTGCTACATTCTCTTTTTACAATTACCTTTTCGAAAACACACACACACACAAATACCTTTTCAAATAGACACAACTATTTTCATGACTGCAGTGAATTTGATTTATAGATCTAGAGTATTCTAAACCATTGCAGGTCAAGTAGCTCATAAATTTACTTCAAAGGTCTTGATCAACATAATGCAAAGGCACGGGTTGAATCAATACACTATGAAAGTTTCAGTATGCACATAGTTGAAAACGCAGAATCTAGCATATATATGTCTAGGAAAATTCTGACCTACATATCTAGCAACCTAATATGTTTTTCCTTTAATCTCATACAGTTTGGTACTGGAAATAACACATAGCAGTACTAAGCTGTTTGACATGTCTGAAGCATATTTCACTCTGATGATTCACTGGACAATTCAGCAAGCATTGCATTGTATTCTTCTTTGAGGCTGTTATATTTGTTGCTCAAGGTATTGAAACTTTCCATTTTATCCTCTGGAATGCCTGCCTTCATCTCCTCCATACGCTGTTTTGTGGATTCAATCTTCCTCTTGAGTTCTTGTTTTTTCTGAACTTTCTCTTCATGCTCTCTGTGTAATGCCTCCAGCTCTGATTCCTTAATTTCTGGATCAAATCTCACATGAAATTTATATGTTTATCAACAGAAATGATGTCTTATTTTGACATGTCATGTACATAATTTAAATTTAATAATTTTGTTATCACTTAATTGATTATCCATTGATTGATCCATTGATTGTTTCCCTAAATTTAAGTAAAAATGTTAATGTCAGTATCACCTATAGTCAATTTATCCCTTTAAAATCAGAATCCCAATTTTAAATGTCAGCTCTGAAGTAACAAGATCAATATGAATTATTTCAAGTAGAAGGTGATAAATGACAATGAAATTTTTGAAACTTGAAAGGAAATAATCATTCTAATAGTTATGTGACTTTCTAATAAAACAGGGGAGTTATTAGCCAAATATTAGGGTTGTTTCTATGAAATATTTGAAATCAGGATCAAAAAATTGATTTTGGGACAAATTACACGCATTATACATTTTGAAACAAAATAAATAGAATTGATAGTATTGAAAAAAAATCCCTACCTGTAATTTGCAACAGTGAGCCACCACCTTCCATGGATATTGTTGCACCTCTGCACATAATAACAATAGAAACAGGACATGAATAAGATCCAAACAAAAAAAAATAAATAAATAAATCAAACCAATATTGTTTTCGCTACTATAAATTTGTGTTCCTTTTTACAAAGAGGTCATTCCCATTTCAGGACATAACTTTGTCAAGCTTTCACTTTGTGTACTAGTAAGAGAATAAAGAAGCGCATGAGAACTCTCCAAGCGAAATACATAATCTTTTTTTTTTTTTTTTAAATACATTGGCAGATATTATGAACTAGCACAATAATTTAAAATACGCAATATTCACTACAAAAAATAATTAGAAAAATTTTATTAAGCCAACTTCAAAGTTTTCTCCCATCTTAACAACAAAGAAATATGGACAAGACTCAAGTTTCTCTAATCCTAGGAGGCCAACCCCAACCAGTGCCAAACAACACAGACCTAAAAAAGAGGAAAGGGAAACAATCAAAGATAAATCTATTTAGAAAAAATAAAAAATATTAGTTAGAGGGTTTCATTTTTCTTGCAAACTGGGGAGTAGTTAAAAATGCTTAGAAAGGAAAACCTAATCCATACCCAAAAGGACTAACTCATTTGCATTCACTTGAGAAAAAGAGAATCAAAGGCAGTGATCATGAAATGTAAAAGCCTATAGAGGAGTAACAACGAAAAGAGGATTCGATTAAGATTAGGACTATCATTTTCGGTTCAACCACAAGGGGCAAAAAAAAAACAAAAAAAAATTGAAGAAACTAGATGCAAAACCTCTTTTCGGAAGCGAAGTTTATTATCTCTTTTGAGTTCAGTTGTTGTTCTTCTTCTTGAGGTCTCTGAAATGAATCTGAATGTAAGAAGAAGACTGGCCTTTGTTACGTCTTCAGGACGCAGAGACTTGTAAGTTGTGACTTCACTTGCGTGTGTATATAAATAGACAGGCATACGCACACTCTATATATGATCCCCAGACAGCCTAACTTTTTCCCAGCATGACAAAACGTGTGTGCCTTTGCTATTTGGTGGTACTATTCTCGCTTGCTATTTTTATTTTCTTGCCAGCTAATTAATTCTATTTATAAAGTAAAATGAGAAGTCTTTTTTAATAATACTTATTCTTCAAGTTATATAGAATTGAAAAGTTATTAAATTTCAGGGAAAAGTCAATACTCCCTTTAATTATTTTCACAAGTAGCCTTTTTTTTAATTTTATTTTAAAGGTTGGTTCTTTTTATAAACAACTTTCTCTTGATACTTTAAAATTTAAACTATTTATCTTTTTTTACCCCTATCAAAACGTGTGCCTATGCTATGTGGTGCTCTTTCTAATTTTTATTATAAGACATTAACTAATAAGTGTATTTGATTTTTTTAAGACATTTATTTATTTCTAAAGAACATTGATTATTTCTTTCCATATATAACCATGATTAATAAGAGTAATAGATAAGAATAACTATCAATATAATATTAGCATTTTAGTCCAATTAGTATAAGTAATATTGAAAATTATTTAAATTTTATGACAACTTTATTAACTTTAATTGTTTTTATTAGTTTGTCAGAATTGTTAGTTTATGTCTCATAATAAAAATTAAAGGAAGTAGTACTATTATCACTTACTATTTTTATTTTTTTGCCAGCTAATTAATTCTATTTATAAGGTAAAAATATAAGATGTTTTTTATAATACTCATAAGTTATATGGAGTATAATTTTATTATTTATTTATTAATATTGTGTTGGTTTTGTTCTTATTAGATTATGACATTTTTTTTATATACTTATTATTTTTAACTAATTTTAACTATTATTTCGTTTTATGCAATAAGAATAAAAGTTGTTTATAAAAAAGACTAAAGGGAGCAAGGTTTAATTTTTTTTTTCTTGGTTCTAGTTAAATATGTTGGAAGTGATTTAATAATAAAATTAGAGGAATATGTAAAGTACTTCTAACATGTTTTACTGTAATTAAGAAAAATCTTAAACCTTGTTTGTTTTTGTTAGAAAAATTTAATAGCTTTCCAACTTTACCTCTATCTACTCATAATAATACCCATGAGAATAAAATATACACATTACTCATCATAAATTATATTAATAATATGTACTTATAAATATATATAAAAAAATATCTTTATTTTTAAATAGAATTATATGAGTATTATTTTTGGAAAATGATTGGGAGTTTTCAAGAAAGAAATAAAGAGCAAAGAATTTTATTATAAGTGAGTAACATGAGATGATAAATTATAGGGTTAAGGAGTAATTTGACCAATAAACTATTACCTCATGAGCTCTCAGAATAAATAACTTTTAAGTTGACAAAAAATACCAACAAACTTTTAAAAACGTGCAGTCAGCACAACGCCATTAGAAAAAAAATAGCGTCCGTTAAAAAAAGATAACGCCGCTATCTAAAGTGCAGATTGGCCAACGAACTTTTACTCCATAAGCGCCTAGCACAATGTTTTTTTTTTTACTCCAGGAATGCTCAGCCCAAAAAAAAAGTTCATGTGCAATCTACTCAAAATCTAACTGCTGTAAATCCTTGCATGGACCCTAATTATGTTCATTGGGGTTAGAAAGAGTGAATGCAATAAAAAATCACAAATTAGATTGATTATCTTATATTAATTATTATTATCAGTTTTCTTATACAATTATTAATTATATATTTACTCTTTAAATTAAATTTTTGTTGTTGTAATTCTTTTCAATCTTTTAGAAATATCACATATTTATGTGCATATAATATGCATAAAAATTGATATTTACGTGCGTAAAAATATCACATAATTTATAGGTCACATTTATTTATTTGGGTATGTCCTTCTCTCTTGTCTTTGCTAATAAAGGGATCGAATTCATTTATATTTATGTGTATAAATATAATATTTTTGCCGATGAAAATTGATATACGGCTGATGAGATTAACATACTATGAATTCAAATCTTATTGTTGGTTAAATAGATATTCTATGAGCATTACTTTTAAAAATGAGACGAAGGCTTCTGAATTTTTTTTTGGACAATTGAAAGATCCCATCACATCAACTATTCTCAATTGATAATAAATAAAACTAAAACATTACTCATATTATATATACTTATATCAATAACTAAAAAATCTCATCAGCCATATATCAATTTTTTTACGTAAATATGTGATATGTTTAAAAGATTAAATAGAATTACAACAACAAAAATTAAATTTAAAAAGTAAATAGTACAATATTATACTCAATAATTGAATAAGATAACTGATAATAATAATTAATATAATTTTTGATTTTTTTGTTGTTGCATTCACTCTTTCTAACCCCAATGAACATGGTTGGGGGTTCGAGTAAGGATTTACCACAGTCAGATTTTAGGTGGATTGCACATAGACTTTTTTATGCTGAGTGCTCCTAGAGTAAAAAAATTTTGTGTTGGACGCTCTTGGAGTAGAAGTTCATTAGCCAATTTGCACCTTAGATAACGAACGTTATCTTTTTCTAACAGACGTTACCTGTTTCTAACTCGTTGTGCTCACTGCACGTTTTTAAAAGTTTGTTAGTATTTTTAGTCCACTTAAAAATTATTTGTATTGGGCGCTCATAAGGTAATAGTATATTAACCAAATTGCTCCTTAACCTTAAATTCTAAGACAAAAAATAACAGCAAGTATATGCTGCTAATTTTTTATTATAATTTATTTGTTGATTGTTTTACAGTTATTATCTGTATTATTTTCGCCAACTCTTTGTATATGTATTTTAGAGGTAATGACTAATTTTAGCTGGAATTAATCTAGTAGTAGGAAAAAGTAAAGGAAATTGACTTTTAAATTTGAATAGGACAATGATAAATTTTTTTTCCCCTAAAAATATGAATTATTTGTTAGAATTGGTTAAGGTTACTCCATTCGGACACAAACATTAAACCCAATAAAATTGGGTTTGATTTATATTCTTGTTTGATTAATAAATTAATATATAATTAAAAAACATATTATATATAATATAATTAAATAATTTATCTATTTTTTTAATTTTAAAAGAAATCAATATCATCATTGTGTAAAAGAGTGCATTACCTTGACCAGCAAATTACCAAAGCGAAGAGGCTTGTCAATACAGTACTCCTACAATGAAGAGCATCAGGAACACAATAGAAGCAGAGTAAGGTGCCGAAAGACAGAAACGGGGAAGTGCAGTGTGTGGGGAATCGGTCATTTCATTTCAGATGGATGCCTTGGGAAAGAGGTGACGATATGTATGGCTATGAGTCTATGAATTATAAAGTGACAGAGGCCACTAATGATGATTTGCAGAATCTTCCCTTCTCGGTAACTTCATGCCCTCCACTTCTTCTCTCTCTCTCTCTCTCTCTCTCTCTCTCTCTCTCTCCCCAAATTGGTTTCCCGATGAGAAGAAATCATTCCCTCCTCGGTTCTTACGGTCTTAGCTCATTCTGTCATCCTTACTTGGACTCATCATTTCCTATTTTATAAACTCCTCCTGTTAATGAACAAACAGAATACATTCTTGAGAAAAAGTCCTTGTTGATTAGGGCCAAGATGAAAATATTGATTCTAGAAAATTTATCAAGTATTTCTTACCAATAAAATTTTTAATAGGAGATTAATCCCTAACTTTTTTTTAAATAAAATCAGAGGAGCCATGGTTTGTTTGAAGCTACGCTTTAAGTGTAAATATTGCTCCAACTTATTCAATAAATAAGTGTATATTTGGAAAAATTGATTCCATTTATAAGATACTTCTAACATGTTTAGTTAAAACTAAGAAAATATTTAAGTTTCATTAACCTTGTTTAAAATTTATCACTCAGTTTTTATATATAAGTCACTTGTATTCAAAAAGTTTTGTTTAAATATAAGTCACTTATAGGATATTAAATAAGGTTAATCAATTTTATTCCTGTTGACTGTATTAATAATTAATAAATTAATAAGAAAGAGGGGGTGTAAATGTAGAGAAGTAAATGCACGTGATAGAAAATATGTACCCTTTTATAGATAAGGGTAAATATGAAAAAAATTATCTATTTAATACTTTTCTTGTTTGTAAGAATGTGATACAAATGACTTATAAATATTAAATGGGCACTACGTAGTAGTAACTTTTCAACTTTATTTCTATTAAATACTTTTTAAGAAAATATATACACACACAACAATAAATGAAAAGGTAAAGTTGTACATTCATGTGAAAGTTTTAAGAAAGTTAATGATGTAATGTATAAGTAGGATTAAATAAAGGGAAAATCACCCTCAAAGCACAAAGGATCAAGATATTCTCCAAAAAAAAAAAAAAACTCAAAGCAAAGTCACATATCAGAAAATGCCCTTTTCTTAGGCCTTTTCTAACATGCAATTCTGAGGTAAAAAGACAAAAGAAACTCATCACTAATGCTGAAAAAAGAGAGGAGGGAGAAATTCAAAATCTCTCTCTCTGCATGTCTGGTCTCTGTCTCTCATCTCATTTCTCGAAGTCGTCTTCACTTGTGTCAGGAAGGTGAAACCATCAACTACCATCGACCCTCCAAAGCTGATAATGTCGCCGATTTTCCTGTGGCAATCGTTCGTAAAGAAAAGTATGAAACATTTTAGGAATTATGTTTTTCCTGTACGTGTATGCCTCTGATTCACCAGCAGATGCGGCATGGAAGAGTTATCATTCTTAAGACTTGCATTTCTTTTTACTTCACTTATGCTTGTGAAAGCGGATCTAAATCACCAAGAGGCGGATGAATTGGGGATTTTAAAAATATTTTCGCAAGTTCTGTTTTAATAGCAATGAAATAGAGCTAAACAGAGAGAAGAGAGGAAGAGTAGAGACACAAAGGTTTATACTGGTTCGGTCCAACTCTACGACCTACGTCTAGTCCTTAAGCACCTTAAGTATTTCACTATATCACTTGATTATATCCTCTGTAACTCAAGAGCAATTCTCTCACTATAACTTGCTCCTCATTCCAAGTTGTAATCAATGAACCCTAATCTCTAAGTCCCCTGACTTGAGATTGTTTACAATAAATGAAATACAGACAATAAACTCTCTTAAAGAGTGGGTAAGATTAAACACTGAAGCTCTATAGTATCAAAAGATACTCTGTACAGAAAAACTTAAGAGTAAAAGAATAAATTGAATGCTTTTCATTTTCTGGCTCAATGGGTGTTGAGTAGAATTGAATGCTGCTCTGTTTATACTTAGAGTGTGTTTAATAATCGTTGCAAGCATCAATATGACCGTTGGTGAAGTTGTCCATTAGTTGGAGGCACTTTGGTCTCTTCTCTTTCTACTCTTTTGCTCAATCTTTATGTTGGGAGGATAAATGCTGACTTTCTTATGTTTCTATCCATTGGAATGTCAGTGCCTTGATTAGGTGAATGTCTTTTTATCCTTTTTACATCGTGCATAGCTTGGTAAATCAGAATATGACAAGTTAGGTGGCCTTGCATTTAATGCTCTATCATGTCTTTTTGCTATAGTGAAAACAGCTCTTATAATCTGCTTAATTATCTTTAAATCAGCTAAAATACACTAGCAAACACGTTAAACATATATAATGAAGTTGATAATTAATATTGGAAAGCATTTAGATCAATCAACAAACATTATACATATTTTGCAAATTTGAATTATCAGTAGTCGCGCCGCAAACTTGAGTTTGTCATTATGCACTTAAGTCTATACTCGAGTTTCCATATTGATACTCGAGTTTCCTCATTCCAGAGAGGAAAGTCGCGATTTAAGCTTTGGAGCTTCAGTTTAGCTTAGGACCAATACTCGAGTTTTCAAGTAAAACTCAAGTTTTGGACTTTTAATGAATATATGTCCAAAACTTCAAAACTGGAGTATTGAAATCTGAAAAAACTGTCGATGCTCTCTGTATGATCAAAAACTCGAGTTTGTAATCCTAAACTCGAGTTTCCAATTTTAACTTGAAACTCAAAGAGATCTTTAGATATTTCAAAACTAGAGTTTTTGAAACTAGAGTTTTCCAAATCGGAGTTTATAAATGCATTAAAATATTGATCATCTATGCTTGGTTCGAAACTCGAGTTTTCAATGTTATACTCGAGTTTCCATTTGAAATATGAAAACATTTGAACTTTAGAGCCAAGGGGGAAAATGGAGTTTTCATTTCATAAACTTAAGGTTTCAGATATCAATACTTTTTGACTGCCAATACTCGAGTTTTCAGACTGAAACTCGAGTTTTCCCAAGGTTTAGAAAACTTAGAAATCTCGTTTGAAAAATAATGAAGAGTCTCTTTGGCCTAAACTCGAGTTTTCAGACTGATACTCGAGTTTGTCCTGATGAAAAACTTGCACTGCTCTTTAAAAGGCCAAAGCTCGAGTTTTCAAATAGAAACTACAGTTTTGCCTTTGTCTATTGAAATTGAGCTTTTCTCTTTGAGGCCAAAACTTGAGTTTTCATCATAAAACTTGAGTTTTCATCCTAAAACTTGAGTTTGCCTCATATAGCAAGTTTTTTACTTTCTGGAGACAAAACTTCAATCTTAATTTTACAATTGTTTCTTATCATGAAAACCTATAGAGAACTAACTGCTTGAAATGCTTCAAACTTGCATTTTGTCCATTGATCTGGTTGCTGCTTTGTCCTTCTTTGTTATTTGTTAGTGTGCTTTTTAAAAGACATTTCTTACTCTTTTTGCTTTCTTGCTCAACATAGTTCCAATTTCAGTACTACTAATTTAAGAGTTGGAAAGTTCATATTTGTGTAAAAAGAGTTAAATGCCAAAGTACATAAAGAATATATGAATTATTTGATTGAATGTTGATGAAAATCATGGAGTCTGAACTTTAAGGTTGAAAATTTTAAAGATCACTTGCTAGTTTGATACTCTTAGGAATTGAATGAGTATTTAGATTGTTTAAATATGTTATAGGTTTCATTATAATGACCCAACTGACATGTTAAGTTGTTGGAAAATTTTTTGCAATTTAAAAAGACGTAATGTTCAATAATTTTGTGAGAGGAAGTATTTCTATGCTAGCTTTATAATATGATTTAAGTTGTGTTGAATGTGGGAAGATAGCTTGTATGGAAACTAAAACTATGAAACTCTAAATTGAAGGAAAATCTTGCTGTCTGTTTTACTTATATTTCTCCTACTCCTTTTTTTTTTTGGCAGTTGTCAACATTTAGGCTAGATATTAACTTTAAGTTTAAGGTTGTAACTAATTGATTATACTCAATTTTATAATTACTTATTATTGATTGCTTATAATTTGAAGTTGTGACTTCTTGGAATTAGGGTTTGTAGTACTTGTGATTGAGGAGTGTTCTCTTTATAGTTATGATCAAGGATAATTTTAATTGAACTTCATTTAAAACTGTTTTAGGTACATGAGCAAGAAGGATAACAATGTAACATAAGAAGAAGCAAAAAAAATTGAAATCTTCACCAAGGGACCCAAGGTTTTCCGAATACAACTTGTTTACTGAAGAATTTTTCAAGCAACATGAGGAAAGGCAGATAGAGAAGCAAAAACAAAAGGGGAAGGGGAAGGGGAAGAAAGATGATGGAGGTGAGGAAAAAAGCTTTGAAGATGTAAGTGTAAAATGAGAGAAGCATGGAAAAAGATGAGCGGGAATGAAAAAGGTGAATACACAAAGCGGGCTCAACAATTAAGAGCCTCAGGTAAAGCGAAGAAGTATTTTGTTTTGTTCCTAACGAGATGCGCGCCAAACACATTCATGCAAGTACGCAATAATTTCAAGGAAAGACCGAAGGTAACGGCAAGGCTGAAAGCAATGGGTTTTAATAGGTTGGTGCATATTAGTTGCAGAATATGAGACATAGATAGCTAGCTTGTTAGAACACATAGTAGTGGATCACTTATTCTATACACATGCATTTGTATTTATGACAAATTTGTATTCATGAAAATGACATTTAACATTTGTTCTTTTGTAAATTTTCTAATGATGCTAAGTTAACAATTTTAATTCAATGATAAGAGCAAATTTTTCCTTCTTTTATGATCTTTCTTAATGGTAAGAGAACAACAAAAGAATGGACAAGTCCTACAATATTTGAATACCTACAAACATCAGTGGGTATTATAATATCGTTGACTTATAACAACTACATCAGTGACTTATAACAATTACATAAGTCACTTGTAACAACAACATCAATGCCTTATAACGGCTACATCAGTCACTTGTATCAACAACATCAATGCCTTATAACGGCTACATCAGTCACTTGTATCAATAACATCATTCATTTGTAACACCTACATGAGTATAACGTAAACAACCATATAGTATAACATTAAGACATCTATCAGTAAACATTAACAACTACTTCAGTGGGCATTGACAACTACATCAGTATACATTAACAACTTTATCAGTGAACATTAACAACTATATCACTATGTGTTAACAAGTATATCAGTGGGTGTTAACAACTCTATCAGTATACGTTAACAACTATATCAATGTGTGTTAATAACTTTATCAGTGCATTGATAACAATAATATTAGTATGTGTTAACATCTATATCAGTGTGTGTTAACAATTACATCAATATAACATTAACAACTATATCAGTAATATATTAACAATTACATTAGTACAACATTAATAACTACATCAGTAAAATATTAACAACTATATCAGTGTAACATTAACAACTATATTTGTAACACCATATCAATATGTCTACATAAATAAAACTTGGATACAATTGTGTATTATATCCAACTTTCATCTACAACACTAAATGCATCTATAAATTGGTAATTAACAACTTTAATAGTCATATTAACAATTAAAAATGTAGGTATTACTAAATATGTCGTATCAGCGTTTTCACATTCAATCATTCCTATTAACAATCACACCTCCCTTTATTTCTATGCCTAAAAATTGAGCAACCTACCCTACAATGTTTTCACATTCAGTTTGTATTAATAACTTAAATAGTCATATTAACAACTACAACTGAAGGTATTAACAACCATCTTATTTCAACGTGTTTGCACCAAAAGTACATTTATCCCATTTACCCATTCCCACAAAAAAAAGACCTTTCCCTCAATTTTCATGTCCAAAATCAGAGTAAAACTTTACTTACCCTACCTTATAATGATTAAAGATCAATTATATATGGTAATGATGATATCTTGATCAAAATCTTAACATTTTTTACCTATCTCCTAGCTGATAATAACATAAATGAGGGCAAGCTCCAACTTTCAGCCACCCAACTTTCAAACTAGAAAAAAAAACGATCAAGAACAACACATAAAAACCAGGTGAGTTGATACTCTAACTTAGTGGATGAAAACAACATGCATTTAATCAAAAAAAACCCTTCAACATTGGACCTTCAACTTTAACCGCTCCCCCTTCGTGTGTGCCCCACGTTCTCCGTTTGTGTTCAGCGTTTTTTTCCTTTCTCAATGGCTTTTTTCCCAAAGTACCCCTTTTTAGGAAACTATTTATCAAAATGCCCCTCCTTTGAAACTATTTCCCATTGTGCCCTTCTCTGAAAACATATTCCCTCTCTGCCCCCATTTAGTCGACTAAATGTCGGGATTCAATTTTTTTTGAAAACCCACGACATTTAGTCAACTAAACCCTGTGGTTTAGTCGACTAAATGTCATGGAGTTCAAATTTTTTTAAATGCCCCCAACATTTAGTCGACTAAATCCCAGGATTTAGTCGACTAAATGTTGACAGTGGGCTTTTTTAAAAAGCCCATGACATTTAGTTGACTAAATCCTGGGATTTAGTCAACTAAATGTCAATAGTTAGGTTTTTTAAAAACCTAAACGCCACTAAACCCAACCTAATTGACTAATAGCTGTCCCCAAACCTCTCTCCCCCTCTCTTTTTCTCCAAAATCTTGCTGAAGCCATTGGTTGGTTGCGGAGAGAACTTCAATCTAGTTTCATTTGAGTCAATTTCGGTATGTTTTCGTCCTAATTTTGGATTTCCACTGTTGTCATTGCGTTATTGCAAACCCCATTATAAATTTACTGTTTTGTGCTTAGATTTGGTGGTTTTGTTGTGTATCTTTGATTGATTTGAGTATTTCATTGCTATTTATGGAGGAAAATGATGAATGTGCATGTTTATGTAATTTTTTTTTTGCGTTTATGAGAAATTTTTTATTTTTGGACGAATTTCACTTCGTTTTTCATCAATATTTGGTGGTTTGTTGTGTATCTTTGATTGATTTGAGTATTTCATTGCTATTTATGGAGGAAAACAATGAATGTACATGTTTATGAGAATTTTTGTGCGTTTATGAGAATTTTATTTTTATTTTTGGACGAATTTCACATCGTTTTTCATAAATGTCACTATGGTTGATTGTGTGTTTTTGTTAAAATGATGGTTGTCTGTTGTTTATAGTTATTAATATTTGTTTATGTTGCTTAGATGGTAATTTGTTCGAATAATTCGATGTTTGTTGTTTATGTTAAAATGACAAATATATATGTGAAATTGAGAATAATGAATGTTTATTGTTTCTTGAATGTGTTTTTTTCACTAAAATGATGATTGTTTGTTGTTTATGGTGATTAATTAATGTTTTTTTTATGTTACTTCGATGTTAATTATTTTGAATAACTCGATGTTTCTTGTTTCTTGATTGTTTGTAATGTCCCTTTTAGGTCTTTGTTGTCATCATACGTCGTAGACAAGCTCCTTCTGACATCGGAAATGAGCGTGGGAGACAGATCAAGTACCGAGCAATGCACGGGGCATCCTCCTCTAGGACACATCAAGCACCAGAGCCTGCGCTTGAGCCCACTGTTGACCTCTCGTTTGGATATTTGTTTAATAATAATGAAGCAGAGCATGAACGATTTGTGGAGAATTTTGCGACCAAACCCATCATTATGCCAAACTCATTAGACATGGCATTCTTCGCACATGAGGGCTTTGAGATTGTACCGTTGTTAGGGACTTCGCAATTGGGAGGGATGGTGGAGATGAGTTGTCCTTATTCTGAGGTTATGGTCAGAGCTTTCTACCATAACATGAGCTACTTCAATAGTGATCTGCAATCTCGTGTCTGCGAGGTTGACATACAGGTGACGGCTCCCATGTGGACAAAGTTACTGGGATTTGATTTTGATTCTGGGGATAGATACCAGTTTGATGGGGACAACAATTTTGTCATGGAGGGATATTCTTAAGATGAGGCTGTGGATGAGTCTAGGAGGCCAGGAAAGCATAGACCTATTGTTACTGTGGACCAACTGACTGTCAGTTCTCGGATCCTATTCTACGTCATCACCTACATATTGTTTCCTCGGGCCTACAATCATTCACGGGTGTTGGAGGGTGATATCCTTGTTATGTGGGCGATTCAACATGACATTAAGGTTAATTGGAGACATTATATTTGCTGGCATATGAATAAGGCAAAACATAAAGCTGCACTCCCGTACGCCTACCTGGTTCAGAAGATTTTGGAGAAATTTCATGTTCCTATGGACACAATGAGGTGATACACGTGATAGGCATATGGAGGCTACTAAGTACGGTGATCCTTAACTGCATTTATGATACTGGCATGACGATCAGATATCAAACAAATGCCCATCCTCTGAGTCACATGATCACGTAGGAGACGAAGAAACCACCACCAATCATCATACTTCTCACCAGGAGGAACAACAGCAAAGGCAATTGGCAAGACCTTCTCATCCCTATCCTGTGAAGTCGCAATCAAGAAAGTACCTTTGTATTTTCCGTACAAGTGGGTGCCATCAATTTGCAGTATGGGCTTACAGTATTTGAGGGCTTCAATGGTTTGGTTAAATGTCCAAAAAACTCTACGAAAGACGCATAAGTTGACATAAAAACGACGATGGTTGGAACATTCATTTGTATCAAGCCTGAAAGCAAAACCCACATTAACATGCATCATGTATGTTAACCAATTGGGCAAGAATGCATATGATTCTTCCCAATCACCAAATAACTTCACAATGGCCTTCATTTTCGCCTTCCAAGCCTTTTGCATGTTATATTATATCCATATAGACGCTGCATCCTTTCTTGTATCAGCACTGGTTTTAAAGATGGATCTTCTCTTAACATACCTAGTTAAACCAAACAAACTTCTAAATATTTTGTGAATAAACAAATCAAATTTGAGGGCAATAAAAAAACAAAACATACTGATAATGCATGCACATATGACATTTGAATCTAGTTGTCTATAATCCTGAGCAATACTCTGGTTCAGGCAGGTGTGATCTCTAACCCACTTACGAACCACCCAACAATTTCCATTCTTGCCTGCCATTGCCCTCATATACCAGGGACAACCGTCAACATGATTTCGACACTTTATCACAAACCTCCGTTCATCGCTTTTTTCAACTTTGGCTAAACGATGAGTCTTCATGCAATACAATTTCATGGCATGATGCATTTTAGACTTAGAAGGACACTGCTAATACACATATAACGGATCGCCTAACTACCATCCACCTTGCCTGTCATCATCACCATACAACATCTCTAAGTCATCGTCACAGTCCACCATACTAATTCGAGAATAGTGCAGGCTTTCGCTCCAAAATGGCTCTCAGGCCTGACATCTGTCAATATGATTTTTTTGTCAGAACCAGTAACTAAACATTACAAATACAACCATAAATACAAGTTTACTAAATTACCACTACTAATTGGGTCAACACAAAGCGGTGGCATTGTTGCAGTCCCTAGGTTTACTAGGTTCGGGCAAGCATCAACATCACCCTCCACATCAGTATCTGAGCTGTCACCTAGTGGAATAAACCTCTCAAATTCGTCCTCCTCATCGCTGTGCATATCCTCATCTTCCTCTTCATCCATCAATGTTACCTGACTTAACACTTGTGAAGGTGCAGACACACCAACATGTATGTCTTCTTCACCAAAATATTGTGGGGATCTTGTATGCATAGGTATAGATGATGATTCACCAGATTCAAGTTCAACATATATCTCAATAAAATTTTGTGCTCTCTGATTAGCAAATGCATCTATGACACAATCTACATCTTCATCATCACATACATCGGTACTAATGTAGTATACATTATCCTTACCCACTATAGTCTCCAATTTGGCAATTAACTGATGAATGCATTTGCTGCCATGTAGCCCCAATCTTTGGTAAATTCTTTCTTTCAGCTCGTTATACGTAGTACCCCGTTTGATTTTCATCATTTTCGTTTTTCCTTCAAATTGAATACCATCGGGACCTTCAAAATGCCTCCCACTATGGTAGATGACAGTCATGTAAGTGTTTGAACTTGAACTCATCCTTCACACCAGAATTTTAGCTGCAAAATGGAGGGTTTCAGCTGACCAAATAAAAAAATTGACGAAAAACGAAGTGATATTCTTCCAAAAATAAAAAAATTGTCAACCGATGTAAATCTTTTCACCTTCACATGTACATTCATCATTTTCCTCCATAAATAGGAATGAAATACTCAAATCAATCAAAGATACACAACAAACAACCCAATGAAAAGCAAAAAACGCAAATGGGGTTCGCATAAACACAAAACGACAACAGAAATATGAAATGGAGATGAAAACATACCACTATCGACGCAAATGCCACTAGATTGAAGTTCCCTACGCAACCCACCAACAGATACAACAAGGATTTGGGGAAAAAGAGAGGGGGGGAGAGGTTTATAGAGGTTTTTAGTTGATTAGGGTTCAAGTTGCTGCGGTTTGGGTGCTTTTGAAAAGCCCTCTGTCTGTGTTTAGTTGACTAAACCACAGGGTTTAATCGACTAAATGTCGTGGGGTTTCAAAAAAATTGAACCCCGACATTTAGTCGACTAAAGCCCTGTTTTATTCGACTAAATGGGGGCAAAGAGGGAATATGTTTCCAGAGAGGGGCACAATGGGAAATAGTTTCAAAAGAGGGGCATTTTGGTAAATAGTTTCCTAAAAAGGGGCACTTTGGGAAAAAAGCCCTTTCTCAGCAGTGATTAGAATGTGCCAAAACACATTGTCCAGGCCTTCTTTTTTCTTTTCTAATCCCAGGGGCATCAATGTAATTTCGTATTGTAACTTAATACCCATAAAGTCCCTTGGGCCTTTTCTAACATGTAACTTTTTTGTGGGCCTTTTTTTAGAATGTCTTGGTCCCATTGGGCCTTGGGGGGATTTTCCCTTAAATAAAACACTCTTGTTGCTTTATAAATATGATCAAAGAGGTACATTTGCTACTAGTAATTGATAAGTCCAATTCACCGAAATGTATGTTTACAATAAGGAAAGGTATTATTATTAGGTTTTGTTGGCAAAAAAACCACTTCATTAATCTTTAGATAGGGATATAGTGAAAAAGACCATCATAAGAAAAAATGTTATAAAACATATATATTTTGTTATTATTTCTTAAAATATTTCCTATTCTTTTCTCACTACTTTGTTTATATTTCAAAAATAGAAAATATGTTTTTATAATAAAAGAAAATAAATGAGAGATAAGTTTATTATATTTTCAATAGTAATACTCCTTCCGTTCCTATATATAAGAACTTTTTTTAATGGATTTGTCCCTAAATATAATCCTTTTTGAGTTTATCTTAATAATAAATGCACTTTTTACCATTTTGCTATCAACTAATCATCATACTACATACATTCTTTCATCATTTTCTTATTATTACTCTCTCACTCATTCATAAAAGGCGCCATTTTGGAAAAAAGTTAAATTACCTCCATAATTATTCCATTTAACTACATTTAACTTCTTTTTAGAATCTCGCAATTCAGTTCAAATGCTCTTATATATAGGTACAGAGGGAGTATCGGTTAAAAGAAAGAAGTCAATGAAAATTAAGCAATTAAATTGAGACACTGTTGGCAAAAAAAAAAGGGGGAAATTATGGAGAAGAACCAAGGAAAAATAATATTTACTGTGGATGACCATAAAACTTATAATTATTTAGAAAGACCAAATGATAAAATATAAATTTAAAAAGACAAAAATGCCTAGCACCTTACTCTCAATATTTGCAATGTCGAACCTCACACAGCTCTAATATCATTTCTAACATCGAGCTTGTACTCACTCAACTTTTTTTACTATTTGTAACATCTTAGTGCCTATCTTCGATATTTGTAACATGAGCCTCACTCAGCTCTGATATCATTTATAAAATCAAGTCTGGCCTTAATACTTAGCTCTAATACTATTTGTAACGTTAAGTCTGACTCTAATATTTGTAACATATTTAACATTGATCCTAGATCTGATAATTTTGTAACATCAAACCTAACTTTGATATCATGATAGTGAAAGCTACAAGGGACTGTGTTAATGGTTTAAACCAAGAAAGTGAATAAAAGCACCCAAATTTTTCCTCGTTTAAACTTTAGATCTAGCAAGAATCACAAAATAAGATGAAAGATTCATATAAAAATCAAAGGAATGAGTTACCTAAAACACTAGGAGAGCTTCAGCATAGGGTCAACAAGGTCACATTAGTGTCAAGAAACTTAAAAAAACCTAAATCATTTTGTTTGACCAAGAGAAGAGAAAAGTGCAGAGTGTTAGCACTGGCTGATACCCAAGAGGGGGTAACTTGGGTGTATGATAAAAATTAAGAACTTTGAAGATTTTTTTACATCTCAAGTAATGCAATATGTACGATAGTAATGAATTTTAAACCAACAGTCAGTGATTCAAATATATACACCGAAAATATAAGAGTTTAGAAAAGAGAATATGCAAACTATAATTTATCTTGATTCAGCCCAATCTATGATGACCTACGCCTAGTCCTTAGGTTCCTCCTGAGATTTCAAATCTATTATATTCCCATGTTTTAATCGAGTACTTGAGAACTAGTACAATCTCACAAGTTTAGTAGGGCACTTATGCATCCTTTCAAAAATCTCTCACGAGATACTTCCTCTTACACATTGTATGGGTAAAATCTTTATGATCAAGGATTACAAAAAATCTTCTCTCTTAGAAGTGTATAAGATGAACATTAAAGTACAATACAAATCATTTCTCTCTATATGGTAAACTATATAAACATTGAGAACAGAGAGCGTATAAGATAAACATTGGAGTTAGAGTATTAGCATTTCAATGATGAAGTTGTAAGTTATCATCATTGGCTTCATTGATGAATTCATTGGTTGTTCGCTCTGAATTGAATGCTCTCCTATTTATAGGTGAATTCCACTAATAACCATTAAAGCTTTCCGTTGGATGTGCTCAAATAATCTGTTAGACTAGAGAAGCTTCCCATTAAACACAATTCAGAGTTGTTGAAAGATATGGTGATATTTTGCTTTCATATCACTATTAAAAATATTCATACGATATCCCTTTGGTCTCTGTAATTGACTAAGGATGAGTCACTATCAATTTTGTTATAATTGGTATATGAAAGTATGATCATTTGACCTGCTCTAACTGAGTTTCCATGTGTGTGCTTTGTTTTTTGCTATGACATTTAATGGTCTAACACAAATATTTCTTTTTGAGGATTTGAACGTAATCCTTCAACTAATCATCTGAAACTCACTAATAAACATATTTAGAAGAATTGAGAACAATATTGAGTAATAATCAAAAGTTATAGAATGATAATTAGTGAATTTGAATTTACGAAGATGAAGGTTCCAATGCTAAGATTTTGAACCAATACTCGGGTATTTCTTAGTATACTCGAGTATCATTCTTATCTAGTGTGAGGCTGTGTGAGTATCTAGTTGTGATCTTGTATATATACGCGCATATTACTATGTATACTCGAGTATCCTTCAAAAACTCACATCAAAATTTGGCAATATCTTTTTGTGCTCGATAATGCTTGAGCACTGGACACCCATACTCGAGTATCTTACTTGAGTATTACCTATGATACTCGAGTATTCATTAGAGATTAAGGCCAAAGCAGTTGTGAACCTAGAAATTTTAATGACAAGGGGTGGAAATAAGTAACAACGGATAAGTAGCAACAACGATGATGGAGGACGAACGATGGACTACCGTTGACGAAGGAAAGCTCACCTAAACGGACAAGTTATAAAACAACAATGCATTATGAGTTACCTCAAATTTTCCCAGAATGGAACAAACATCACTTTCAAGATTATTAAGTATGCATGTATGCATACTGGATTTGCCAGTGTGCACATCACTTCACAACACTTTTGAATTTATGTTAAGCAAATGAAAGTAGAGCTAAATCACCAAGAAGGGGGTGAATTAAGGATTTTCAAAATTCTTTCGCTGTTTCTGTTTAAAGATAATAATGTAGAGCAAAACAGAGTGCAGAGAAGAAAAGATGGACACAACGGATTATATTGGTTTGGCCCAACTCTATGGCCTACGTCCAGTCCTTAGGCACCCTGAGTATTTCACTACGTCACTTGATTACACCCTCTGTAACTCTGAAGCAATTCTCTCACTAGAACTTGCTCCCCCTTACAAGTTGTAATCAATGACTTTTAAATCTCCAAGTCCCCTGATTGAGATTACTTACAATAATTGAAATACAGATAATAAACTCTCTTAAAAGAGCAGATAAGATGAACACTGAAGCTCATTAGTATCAACAGATACTCTGTACAGAAAGCACAAGAATAAATGAACAAATTTAATGCTTTTCGATTTTCAACTTAATAGTTATTGAAGAGAATTGAATGCTGCTCTGTTTATACTTAGAGTATGTTTAATAACCGTTGCAAGCATTCATATGATTATTGGTGATGATTCCTATCTGTTGGAAGCACTTTGGTCTCTTCTCTCTCTACTCTTCGTTCATTCTTTGTGTTAGAAGGATAAATGTTGACTTCTAGACGTTTATATCCGTTGGAATGTCAGTCCCTTGATAAGGTGAAAGTCCCTTTATCCTTTTTGCATCCTATAATGCCTGGTAGATCCAAATATAGCAAGTTAGGTGACCTTGCATTTAATGCACTGGCAGTTCTTTTGCTTTAGTGAAGTCAGCTCCTGAAATCTGCTTAAATCATCTCTGAAATGGCTAAAATCCACTAGCAAACACATTAAACATATCTAATGATGTTGATAATAAATATTAGAAAGCATTCAGATCAATCAACAAACATTATGCATATTTCAGAAATTTGAATTTTCAACTGGCGCAATGCATACTCGAGTTTGTGTATCAATACTCGAGTATTAATGTACTTAAGTCTATACTTGAGTTTCTGCGTCTATACTCGAGTATCCCCCTTCCAGAGACGAAACTCGTAATTTGAGCTTTGGAGCTTCAGTTTAACTTTAGCCAATACTCGAGTATTCAACCCATAGTCGAGTTTTGGGCTCTTGATGAAAACGTTTCCAAAACACCAAAACTAGAGTATTCAATTTATACTGAAGTATGGAAACCTTTGAAAATCATCGATGCTCTCTGTATAACTTGATACTCAAGTTTCTAAAACCATACTCAAGTATGTCCTTTAATTTTGAATTTCAGAGAGAACATCAACCAGTATGAGACCAGAGTTTTCGAAACTGAAGTTTTCCAAACTGGAGTTTGTAAGTGTAACAAATTTTTAATCATCTTTGCTTGGCCCAATACTTGAGTATACTAACTTTATACTCGAGTTTTCATTTGCAAATGAAAACATTGGAATTTTGGAGCCAAGTTGGAAAATTGGACTTTTCATATTCCAAAGCTTGAGTTTTCGAAACTGGAGTTTACATTTCTTCTGAAAAATACTGAAGAGTTTTTTTGGCCTATACTCGAGTATTCAAACCAATACTCGAGTATGTGCTGATGGAAAACTTGCGATGCTTTCTGTAAGGTCTAATACTCGAGTATCCACTCGGATATTGCAGTATTGCCTTTAGTCATTAGCATTGAGCTTTTCTTTGAAAGACCAATACTCGAGTATTGTTACTGATACTCGAGTATTGCCTCAACTAGCAAGCTTTTACTTTTTTGAGACAATACTTCAATCTTGGTTTTACAATTGATTGTTATCATCAAAACCCATAGAGAACTAATAGCAAAAGCGTCACAACCTTCCATTTTTGAACCACTCGCTCTAAAACAAGCGGTAAAAAATCCATGACGGCGTTTGCACGAATATTGGTTAACTCTCTCACTTGGCCAAAAACTAGGAGGGTTTTTGTCTGAATCAAATGTCATTTGACTGAGGGGCAATGAATCCATAGCAATACATAAGCAACCTTAGAAGCTTTGATGCAAGCAGTTGTCCTTATAGTGGTTCAGAAGAAAATATGACAAGACAAATATTATAAACAGGATGGAAAGAATATGAAAGAGAAAACTCACATATTTGAAGGGGAATAATAAAAAAAAAATATGTATATATTTTAGAATCACTGCCTATTATTTTGTGGAAATTTTTTTGGGGACATTGATAAATATTCCTATAAAGAGATATGTACAAGAATAAACAATATTTGCAAGAAACAATTTGGCTGAAGGCTAGAAGAAAGTGGATTACAAAAGAGGTGAAGAGGGAAGGTTTCAATATGTTAAGCCATCCAAAATATCCAAATCGTTGAGACTTGTGGACTTGACTTAATGTGCATTGTTTTATATATAAAAATTTTATAAAAAAATTGGGTGGGGGGGAGGGGGCACCCCTAGCTACTCTGTAGGTCTGCATATAGGCCAGAGTAAATAAGTATCGTGCTTTAGTTCCTATGAGTGTCTTTATGTTTTGTTTTGCTACTTACTGATACTCAAGTATTCATTTACATACTCGAGTGCTGTACTCGAGTATCAACATAAGTACTCAAATATCATTGTGATTTTATCCAGGAAGTTTGTGAGTGTCAGCTATAGTTAACTATGTGTACTCGGGTATTGGAGAGCCATACTCGAGTGTGATACTTCAAAGATCAAGCTAACTTTAGTGAGTACGATCCTTTCTTCACATTCCAGTGTCACCATGTATACTTTGAGTGTCATCCTGTCACTTTTAGTTTCTCAGTGAGTATCCTGATTTTTCCCATCAAGAATAAGCCTCACACTTGTTCTTTCTTCAAGAGAGCATCAAGTGACGAGCAAACTTCTACTGACAACAATGTCATGATCTAACTGTGAACTTCAAAAAAATCATATCTTTCCCAGTTGTTTTTTTTTGGGGTTGTGATCTTGTGTTTTTGGAAATTTATTTGAGTCTAGTTTCACATGCCACTAGTTTTAACTCATTTAAATGTGTATTTTGTGAGATACACCAAAATTACCGAGCCTATGTCTGATGTGTGGCGTGAATTCAAGTGTCAACTACAAAAATTCATAGCTATTTAATCTAAACTCTTTTGGACTTGATTTTGGTGTCTGTTGATGCATTGGGAGTCTAGTTTCATATGAAACTTGTTTTACTTCAATCAGATGTGTGGTTTAGGAGATATCATCAAATAATTGAAGCTCGCTCAAGTAGATTGTTGAACAAGGGCGAACATAGTACATAAAAACAGTCCAATACTAGAGTATCATTAGGCATACTCGAGTATTGACACTGTAGCATCGTGGAGCAGTTACTATAGCACGTTAAGTCACTGTAGCATGATCACTATTTATTGTGAAGCTTGAACGTGGTTATTTTAACTTTGAATTCTCCTTTCTTCAATCTCCTCTCTTGATCATTCTCTATAATTCAACTTAACAAATCATTCTCTCATAATATTTGACAAGGTCTTCTTTCTTCAATCTCCTCTGTTGATCATTCTTTATAATTCAACTTAGACTAATCTACATTAAACAAAGTAGTTAGTCAATATAGGAAATAAATAGATCATGTAAATTGTTTGCTCTTAATAATAGATGTTGGTTAGTTGTGGTTATTACACAAATTTCATGCAAAGTCTTATGAGGTGGAAAACAAAAATTTTTTTGTTAATATTTGTGGAAACCCGTAACTCCTTACTATCCTCATGAATTATTAACCTTAACTCCTTATGCTAAGTAGTTATTATTTATCGATCTCTAACTCCTTATGGTACTCATGAGAACTCGTAACACTTTATGATACTCATGAGTTTTAGGAGTACTCGTTAAAACAACTATTGGAGATTAGGATTACCTTAGATTATTCGAAGACTTTAATGTCTTTGATGTCCTTTAACATTAATCCACACAGCTATCCTCTGACCGCTATGAGAACTCTTTCTCTTGACAACTCCCACTCTTTGAATGCTTGCTAGGCGATGACAAAGTTGATGTTTCAATTTCTTGGGTTTTTGTCTCATTTCAAGAAGATGGTGGTTTCTTGCAATTAGTTTAAAGATAGGATGAACAAGATTGGATCTTTACCTTTCTTGGATGACACATATTTCTCTACACCTTGGTAGTTGGCTGAAATTCTCAAGAGCACAAGTATCCATGAATTTATGCCAACTCCCCCTTAAATAGCCTTAGTAAGCCGAAAATCCCAAGACCTAATTGTCTTATGTATTTCTAAAATCAAAGAATTAGTATATTTGTTCTGCCCAAAATGGGAATGGGCTATGTGCTTCTAATGCCAATAAAAAGTAACCCATTCAATGGTATTTAACATCCATAAAACTGTCAAATAAAATGTATCCCAAGTCGAAATATCTCAAGTACCACCTCATCCTGGACCATCGCAAGGAAAACTATAAATTATGAAATCCCTTCTAGAAAGAGAGGTGCTTTCACATCTTCTTAAGCTGAAATGGCTGGGGTGCACGATTATGTGATGGTGATTGTAACTTTCCATGAATTTCCCATTTATCATCATTGTCTTATGTATTTCAGCCACCAAACTAAAAATAGGGGTTTAAATGATAGACCCATTACTTGGTGTTATCCAAATCATTAATATAATAAATTAAACCTATATCTTGATTATTTTCCTGGATTAAAAATTTAAGATGATGGTTCACATCCATATCTTGATTACTTGATTGCATCAAAAATTTAAGATGATTAATCATATTCATATATTAATTGATTGAATTTAAGATGATGGATCACATCCGTATCTTGATTGATCGATTAAATCAAAAATTTTAAGATGATGGATTACATCCATATTTTGATTAATTGATTGAATAAAAATTTAAGATGATTGATTACATCCATATATTAATTGATTGAATTTAAGATGATGGATCACATCCATATCTTTAATTAAAATGTAAGATCATTTTTAATTCAATTTTTATTTATTATTTCTTCTATCTTCATCAAATCTTTATTGGATATATATATATATATATATATATATATATATATATATATATATATTAGATAATTTAGCATTATCTTTTATAACCTAACCTCTTAAATTTAAAATTCAAATTCAAATTTTAAATTTAAATTCAAAATTTGAATTTCAAATTCAACTTGGCTTAAGACCCCGTTTGGTCTTCTAACACATTTGGGCCTTTTAGTGCAGAATTTGATTTCCCGCTAAGGCCTCAAATGTGGCGTCATTTTACTATTAGGCTTGGAGTCCCATTCTAATTGAATTACACATTTACTCTTGATAAAACCCAATAACAATTATTGGCCTAAACATACAAATTTTAAGTAATTGGAAATAGCCTTTGTGTGTGACCCATTAGGCCTAATTAGTTACTGATATAAATAAATTTGGATCAATTAAAACTCCTTTAAAGGGCCTAAATTATCTAATGATCATATAAGACACTAGTAATGCTCTGCGGCCCCAAAACTAATTGAGTTGATTAAGTGACATGCCTTTTGAATTTAGATATAGTGTAGGCATCATCCCTCACAATATCATTCTCATTTAGTTTAGAGGAAATATAGAGTATCATCTCTCTTTATTGACTAAATGTAGCTAATTCGCAGAACTAGGAATCTTCTTATATTAACCCTATAATGGATCATGACTCTTCATGATCACTTGTTGTGCATATAGACTCCTAAGTCAATTAGAAAATATCCAAGCTCTACCAGTCTTGTGAATGAATAATCCCCTGTAGGGGATTGTGAGTCCTCTCAACATGTCCAACTATACTCATGTATTCTAGTTACATCAAAGAGTAAATTGTTCTCCCCATTTTCAGGTTATAGTCAAAGTATATAACCCTAGCATATATAGTGTTCAATGACATCCTCAAGTCTAGGACAATCTACACTACCAAATGATAAGAGATTTTTCATATCCAATAATACTCTCTATAATGAATCTTTGGGAGCGTCTTGGTAGGTTAATTCGGTGCTATCTGTTCTCCAACAAATCGACCATGACATCATCTAAGACATTACCATACCTATATTCCATGAGGTCCCTATTTTGTATCTATATACAAGTAGATGATATTGTACTAGTCTTATTGAGATCATCAAAGTCCTTTCTTGGTGATTCAAGACTAGGAATAATTTTTAGGCAATAGATATATAGCATTCTTGATTCCTCATAATCATAATCTCTATCACTGATCCTCGAGATTAACACATATTCTATTCATAGGTTTTTTTTAAAATTTATCTTTGAACACATTTACTTTAAAATAAAGGCGAGACAAAAATATGATAAAGATAAAATGTGCTCATTTATTAATAATAAAATACTACAATGTAGAAAAGGTGTTCATCTGTCATCACAGATTGTCTCTAGGACACCTACATACTAATAATGACATCTATATAGGACATCATCAAAACTAATTATATCCAACACAGAGGAAAAACAAGAAAAAAGAAAATTAGACGAGGGAGAGGGATTCATAGCATAAGTCTAGAAAATGGAAATGAAAAAGACAACTAACATAGGCACCATGCAATAACAGACAAAATCAATCCCCAAATTTTTTTGGTCTTGGTGTTATCTTGGAAGTCTAAAAACGAAATAATGTCACGTTGATTTTAACTATCGTTTATGTACCATTAACTTTGACTATACTTGCTTATTGCAAAGCCACTTGTTTATTATTTCTCCGCCTCATTATTACACCTCATCTCCCCTTTGTCCTCATGATCTCTTCCTCCCTCCAGGAAAAAAAATGATTCATTCCCTACCTTTTTCTTCTTCTTCTTTAATCATTACAACCATAGAGATTAAGCCTACCCTTACCATCGTTGTCGCCAGCAAAAGCTAGTTCTAGCCTCACCAGAAGATTCTGTAAGGGTTCGGCATCATTTTGATTTTCCCAACCCAAGCAGCGGAGGAAGAAAGTCCATATCGAATGACCCATACAATATTTGTAATGTTGAGGCTTAGTCATCTGTAATACAATTTCTAACATCAAACCTAACTCTATACTCACTTAGCTCTTATACTACTTATAACATCTTAGCACCTTTCTTCGATATTTGTAACACCAAGCTTCACTCATTTCTGATACCATTTATAATATTGAGTCTAGCCTGATACTCACTCAACTCTGATACTATTTGTAATATCGAGCCTAACTCTAATATTATTTGCAATATATTTGATATCAATCCTAGATTTTGATACTTTCGTAACATTTGACTCTAATATCATTTAACATGTGAGTGAAAGCTCTAGTGACTATTTTCATGGTTTAGACCAAGAAAGTGAATGAAAGTACTCAAATTGTTTCTCGTTTAAACTTTAGATCTAGCAAGAAGCATATAATAAGATAAAAGATTCCTAAATCAAAACTTAAAAATTAAAGGGGTGAGCTACCTAAGGCATTAGGAGAGCTTCAGCGTAGGTTCAACGATGTCACACTAGGGTCAAGAAACTTTTTTTAAAAAAAAAACCTATGACTAATGACCCATTTGGAATGGCACTGGCATAATTGACTTTTTTCCTACATGGCTTTTGGAAATAGAAGATAGGATAAAAATCATATTGTAGACATGATTCATATTTGGGATAATGGTGGCAAAAGTGACTTTTTTAATATAGGCTTTGGTTTGAAATAGCGTTTAAAAAGTTCGTTGAGATACAAAATGACTGAAAATAATATGAATTTTATTGAATAATATATATATTGTGATAATTACAAATAAAAATTAAAATTTGATAAAAAAGTTAAATTATTATTTAAAAATTTAAAAACACTAAATTCCTTAATTAAATATATTTAATGTATAAAATTGTATATAAATTAACATACATTCAAATGTATATAAACATATTCATCCTAAATGTATATAAACATATTGATCCCGAAAAATAGTACATTGCTAATTTTACTAATATGCGTGCACATGTTTGCCACATAATTTTTTGTTTAAAAGAAAAAAACTCCTGATCGATCGAGACACTACACCTACCATTTGCAACCACTCATCCAAGAGTCACTTCTCTCGGTATTGTCTTCCTTCGACTTCGTTGTCTATCTTCCTTTCTCCTTTTCGAGCTTCAGGCCGTTTCCGATGACCAATATGTCGGAGCATGTCCCTCTTCTTGACTTTGTAGAATGGCTCTTGGAATCTATTTACAGCAAGCAGAAGTAAGCCCCTCTGAGCTCCCAAATACGGCACAAGCTTGCTAACATCAGAGAAGAGTTGGCCGTTGATATTTTGAAACTAATATCAAGAGGCAAGGTTTATCATGATATATTACGTAATAGTAAAATAATTTTATCACGAGATATTACGTAATATTAAAATAATTTTATTTTCCAAAAAATTTAATATTACGATATATTTAATTCTAGATTTCTTCCTGATATTTTTTTCATATTAATATCATAATTTGAATTCTTCGTAACCACTTTGCTATCATCCCTCTTTATTTTTTATATACTTATTTTTAAAATATTTTATTTTATATATTTGTTTTATTTTTCAAAATTTTAATTTAATATTTCAACTTCTTGATAGCTAGACGTACTAATAGCATAATTTGAAATTATTTGTAACCCACTTTGCTATCATCCATCTTTACTTTTCATATACTTATTTTAAAAATATTTTATTTTATATTTTTTTTATTTTTCAAAATTTTAATTTAATATTTCAACTTCTTGATAACTGGCTGTTTTAATAGAATAATTTAAATTTTTTTGTAACCCACTTTGCTATCATTCCTCTTTACTTTTCATATACTTATTTTGAAAATATTTCATATACTCAGACCGCCATTGTTATCCTCAAAATAAATTTTTATTTTATTTTTTATAGAAAATATTATGTGTGTGTTATTTTTCAAAGAATTTAATATTACGAGATATTTAATTCTAAATTTCTTCTTGATATCTTGTCGTACTAATAGCATAGTTTGAAATTCTTCATAACTACTTTGCTATCATCCCTCCTTATTTTTTATATACTTATTTTGAAAATATTTTATTTTTTTTTATTTTTCAAAATTTGAATTTAACATTTAAACTTTTGGGAATTAAAAAATTGATCTAGCATATTGTAATTGGTTAAATATTATAGCTTAGTCGATTACATAATGGGAAAACTAAAAAAAAGAAGAAGAAGCAAATCCGCCCCAATTTAGTCGATTACATGCCATATGGCATGTAATCGACTAAAAATAGACAGATTGGTTAAAAGTTTTCAGACAAGGACATTTTGGTAAATAGTTTTTAATTAGAGGCATTTTGGTAAAAAAAAAACCTATTTTTTCATGTATAATTTATGTTTCCCTATATCTGTAGTTATATGTTTCCTTATATCTTTGTCTTTAGGCAGGGCAAAACGGTTGAAGTTTGGCTTTGGTTATTTTCGGTCATAATAAAAGTTTTTTGATTATTTTTTTATAATGAGTATTGTCTTTTAAATTAGAGTAAAATACTCCAACATTCCTTGCACATTGTCTTAATTATACCGACTTCCTCTCTATTTTAAAAACATATACCTAAATGCAAACTCTTCATGATACTAAATCTACATTTTTTGTTAGAATTGTCATGAATGATTTAAGAGTTTTCTTTTTCTTTTTTTTTCATTTTCCATAATTTTATTTTTTAAATTTTTTTAAGTATATTCATTTAATATTTTTAATTATATTGAGACATAAGTTCTGTCAATTTAGTTATGCAGATATAAAAAATTAATTGAAAATTTTGTTAATACTTTTAATAATTATATACAAAATGAATGTGTTTATAAATGTTCTAGGAAAAAAAGTTTGTTAAGAAATTATTAATTATAAATTAAAATTATTTACATAATCTGTTTGATAGACAAACTTATTCCATTTATAAGTTACCACGTATTTAAAATGTATTTTTAATCATTTGAAATAAATCCAAATAAATAAGTTTTCATAAAAATGATGAAAAGTAAAATTATTAATTATTAAAATAATACAAATTAAAAATTATATGATATACTGAAAAAAATTGAATTTATATCTATTATAAATTTTTTGTTCGCATACTTTTTTTTGATAAATATATATATTAACCACTCAAATGCTAGTGGTGGGTTTGATTCGATTTCTTCTTTGGTAAACATCTGATTTGAAATTAACCATTGGCTGCAAGAGTCCAACACAACTATATCGTTCAAACAAATAATTGATGTCCAAACAACCAAAAATTTAAATAAATTCCTACAAGGGATGTAGAACAACCAGAAATAAAACTTCTAATAGAGATGTGAAACCTTTTATGCTCAGGTAAATTCAAAGCTATGCTACTTGTTATCTATTGCTGCAGCTAGAGAAGCTGAGTGACTTGCAGTGTAAGTCTGAATCACAGCCAAAATTCGTCACAGACCTGGTTACAGTATATTTATAACTATTCAAGAGATGAAAATGTAAATGTTTTCTTAGTAAATAAATTGTGTATGTGACCGTTGAATGCAGACGTGTTTTGAAACGGACATATGCCTATGGCTACTAATTACTATAAACCTGAGAAGGAGAAGGCAAAGAGGGGGTTTTTTGAATACTTGCAAGGTATGCTCTTGCCGGAAATTACTCGGAAACCTCTTTTCTGAGTTGATGGAATCTCTCATTTTTGTGAGCTAATCATGCATCTCCCATAAAGAACACAGATTATAAAGGAAGTTTCCTGTTCAGTAACTGTTAGTAGTAGCTGGGGGAAATCACTACCAGAATTTTTTAGGGTTTCAGCATGGCAATGATACAAAGTGACTATTCTCGTTTCTAAAAATAGTATGGCTGTTATAGACTACAGTAGTTTTGAATTAATACTAAAAATAGAAAACAACCAGAGGATGGTAATCGCATTGAAAATGTGAGTGAGCCGCTTTCATGTCTTTCGGCTTTAAAATTCTGTATTGTGCAGGTGAAGCTGAGGATGGTGATCTCATTGAAAAGGATCCAGGAAGAGATTTGAAGGGTTTCCACACTAAACTTTCTGGACTAACCAGGCCTTTTTCTCAAAGTGTCCATTTTTTAGGAAACTATTTACCAAAATGCCCCTCCTTTAAAACTATTTCTCATTATGTCCCTTTCTGGAAATATATTCCCTCCCTGCTCCCATTTAGTCGACTGAATCAGGGTTTTAGTCAACTAAATGTCGGGGTTCAATTTTTTTTTGAAACCCCACGACATTTACTAAATGTAGTGGGGTTCAAATTTTTTTAAATGCCCCCGACATTTAGTCGACTAAATCCCTGGATTTAGTCGGGATTTAGTCAACTAAATGTCGACAGTGGGTTTTTTTAATCTATCACAACCAATTTACTAACAATTAATAACCCTTACAAATTCCACATATTCCAAATTATAACTGATAATTTCATAATATTAAAAATATACCAATAATAATACCTTCATTATTTATTTCCTTTGTTATTTAATTCCTGATTCCTAATGATAATGACACATTATTATCATATTAAAAATATACCAATAATAATACCTTCATTATTTATTTCCTTTGTTATTTAATTCCTGATTCCTAATGATAATGACACATTATTATCATTATCATTATTCTTTTATTTTATTAACTCGAATTATATAATATATGAATATATTATTATTTATCCCATTTATTATTCATTAATAGTATTTAATATTTTCCTTTATTCTTTAATCCTTTTCTTAATATTATCTTTTTATTTATCTTCTTTATTTTGTATTATGAGTTAGATAATATAGGAATTAGTTAGTTAGTTTAGATCCTATTATTTAGGAACAATTTAATTCAAATCCTATCTTTATGATTTTCCTGATATTATATTAGAAGAATAACTTCTTATATATTTATTTAGTTATACCGAGATATAGGTAATTTATCCCTACAATCTCTCAATATCTTTTCTGTTCATATATTTGAATTTAAATGCACTAATTTGTTAAACTGATTTAGATAATAAGTTAACATTAATGTATGAATATCAATACATAAACATACATTAAGAAAAAATGTACCTATATATTTATATCCTATGTCGGTGAGTAAAAGATTTAAAGCATATGGCCCACCTCTCTAATATAAATTTATAATGAATTATGCATACTACACTTACAGCCATAACATTCAAAGAAAAGAAAACGTGACAACATTAACATTTTTCATACAGCAAAACGAACAAGCAACATGCCAGCAAGACGAAACTACGATGACAGTTAAAAAGGAAGAGAAAAACATGGTGTTAGAGGTCTTACAAGGGTGCTAACTCTCCTCTGTTTTTCGGTGGATAAAACAGGGCAAGAGGATGATCTTTTCTCTCTCTCTACAACGTTTTCTTAGTTTCTCGCTCTCCTTCTCTCAAGTTCACTCTCTCAAACTCCCCTGCGTCTTTTGTTTCTTTCTTTTCTGGTTTTAGTTTTGCGGTGAAGACGAAGGAGGATGAAGAAGAATGGAGCAACATATATATTGGCAGGGAAGGAGTTGTTCAGCGGGCATTTAAAAAAGCCCATTGTCGACATTTAGTCAACTAAATCCTGGGATTTAGTCGACTAAATGTCGGGGGCATTTAAAAAAATTTGAACCCCACGACATTTAGTTGACTAAAGCCCTGTTTTAGTCGACTAAATGGGGGCAGAGAGAGAATATGTTTCCAGAGATAGGTACAATGGGAAATAGTTTCAAAGGAAAGACATTTTGGTAAATGGTTTCTTAAAAAGGGCACTTTGAGAAAAAAGCCATAAACTTTCTGGACTAACTAGGTAAGGCTTTAGTGCAGTAATGGAATTGCGTTGTTTGATTCAACTTTAAAGCCTGAAGTTGTATACTAAAGGATTGGACTATATTCTACAATAGTTAGTGCAAGGAGCATAGTTACAGGAGCCTTATTATTGTTGCTATTCCGGGTATTATCCATCCACTGGAGAATTTATAAACAAATACACATATTTGGTATCATCCTCTATACTGAGATATACCATTAGGCCAATAAGGTGATTCGATATCGCAATATCAATCCTTCAACATAAAAAAGCAGTCTTTCTCGATGAAGTCAGTTGATTATTATAAGATTTTATCCTTTAGGAGCTGTACATGCACCTTTTGATGCATACGGTTCGCTAAAAAAAAATTAAGAAAAAAGAAAGCGTAGATTTCAACCTTCTTTTTATTTAAGTTTTCAATAGAAGGATCTAATTTATTGTATCCTAATATTTCACTGTGATTTACTAGGTATAATGCAACAAATGCAGTGTGACACGGACTTTGCTTGAGAATTTAGTAAAAGCTTTGGAGGATGGTTTATCAGATGAGAACTCTCATGTTCCGGCCGACAGAAATGCAAGCTCAAAGAGCTTAGGAAGAAGCTATAGTGGTAAAAAGGGGAGGGAGGAGCCTATAACACCCACATCAAATGATTCTGGCATTAATGTGCAGGGCGTGTGTATTGTCAGCATCTTGAGTGAGAAACTTGAGCTGATGAGAGAGGTTTATGACTTGCTTCTCGTGCCGAGTTCTCACGTATTAACCTCGAAAGGTTTAGAGCCGAGACGAGCTGAGCCTATCCTTAGAGTTAGAAGGTGAAACACAAGAAGGCGTTCAATCTGAGTTGTTACTTTTAGAGGTGCACATTATTACTTACAGGAATCTGAGTTAGTGAACGTTGAAGTTCTATCTTCTTTAATTTCTTTTCCTACTTTTTTATCATGTCAGACTCAGGGTCGATGTTGTATGCCTCAACATCAGGAAATTTACCAATATAAAAACATTTTTAAAAAAAAAATTATCAAAATGAGGCATGGTAGAAAGTATATACCAAACTAATGCAGTCAGTGACGTCACCTGACACGACGCCACTAGTGGCATCATGTCATCCGATGCCACTACGTCAGTGGCGTCACCAAATGTGCACAGACACCACTCTAGTGGCATCAATATCATTGACGCCACTAATGTGGCATCTATAATTTAAAAATAATAATAATAATAATAATAATAATAATAAATGAGAGCAGGGTCGTGAGAGACACGCCCCGGCTCTAGGGGTGGAAATAGGCTAAGGGCCTGTCAAGGGTCTGTGGCCTGACCTGTTAAAAGGCTGATCAGGCCTGGCTTGTCAGGCTAAAAGACTAGGCCTAGGCCTCTTATAAGGCATGTTTTATATAACAGGCCAGACACAGGCCTATTAAGAGGCCTTTTAGACCTGACAAGCTGGCCTGTTATAAGGGCAATATTGTAATTTCTCTCTCAATCATCTAATTAGAGTGTGACACATATACCTTGCTCCAATTTTGAAAACCCTTAAATTATCTAAAACTTCAAAATGTCACAAATTCCACCGCTCACTCAACACTAAGTGCCTTAGTCGTGCTCACTTCTCATTCTTCCATCTTCATCTTCAATCTCCAGTCTTTTGGCCATCGTCGTCGATCCTCTATCTTCGACGCCGCTCAGCTCAAGTCGTCTCTCGATTTAGACGCTTCAACGCCGCTCATTCTCTCGATTTGCTTCCCAACCTCCGTCGCTCCTCTGTCACCGACACTCATGCTTCTTAATTCTTCAATCTCAGGCTCAGATCTGCGTGCCTACGCTCAAATCTCAGCTCGCCAGGTAAATTTTGATTCATGGCTGAAAGATTATCCTGGATTTACAATGTGTGTGTCGATGTGTGTCCTAGATTTACAATGTGTTGTTCTCTGAATCTTTGTGTGTGTCAATGCATGAGGCCTTTTTCATGGCAGAGGAATCTCTTGCTTTCTCTTTGACTGATTCGAATTCCAAATTGTCATATTCATTCTTATTCTTCTCCCTTCCTTCTTTCGTTTCCAATCTCATTTTTCTGCAATACCGCCCACTCACACTCTCCGTATTTCCAATTTTCGGTTGAGTATGATGTAATTGAATTGATGAGAAAATTAAAAAGTTGGGGGAGAAGGATGGGAAAAGGTGATTGGATAAGAACATGATGCAGGCAAATGGAAGGCATGCGGTTGTTTGGATGCCACTTCCCATCATCTCCCCAACTTTTAAAATCTTGTTTGTTTGTGCGCAATCTCTGTATCTGTCACATGCCTATCCCATTTCTTTTTTATTAATCCAATTTCCTTTCTATTCAAGAAGAAAAATAAAATAAAGGAAGGGAGCATTAACTTCTATCAGTTGTGTACATTAAAAACCAGACATTCCTATTTAAATCACTTGTTGAAATAACTCCAACATTTCTCCGTTTAAATCCCTTGTTGAAACTGTGAGTTGAAAAATCTCCTTCCGTATCACTCCTTTGTTTCTCTACAGAATTGAAGTGTTTGTCTAAATCCTATGGCTTTTAATTGTTTATATGAAATTCTTACAAATTGATTGCCACAAAGTGAAGTTTTGTTGACACTATTTCAGGTAGAATTCATAATCTGCTTGCTGTTGACTCTACTTGGATACATTCCAGGAATATTATATGCACTTTATGCTATAGTTTTTGTGAATCGTGACCAGTACTTAGATGAAGAAAGGTGTCCTCTTTACGCCCAGTACTAGTAACAGGCTAGAGTAGCATCTCTTTTCTTACTTTTCATAGTCACATTACAAACAATTGAGTCATTTTTCAGACACTCACAATAATTGAATGGATTCCACTTGACTTGTTACTATTAATATTGCTCTGATCTTATCATCCTGTGGTTTTTGTTATTCTATCAATCATGAACTAGAAAATAGTGCTTCCACTTTGATGCAACACACACACTCGTTCTAATGCAAACAAAAATTATTTAGGGGGAAAACAGAATAGAATTTGAGAAGGAAATGAGAAAGAAACCAAGGGAGGAGGAAGAAACATTATAAGGCTTCATAATATTCATTCATCAAATTTTGATTACATGCCTATCGCATTTGTTATTTAGTTGCTTTCATGTTTAGGATATTACCTCTTGTTTAGTTGCTTCATTGATTGATTTTCCACGGTCACATTGTTATATTCTGAATATGTATAATAATATCATGTTTTTTTGTTGGTTGTATTTCAGTTTTAGTTGATGTCATCTCCATTCGAGAGTGAAACAATGTCATCTAATGTAGTTCCTCCTAATGCTAATGCTATTGAGGTCTGTCAACAAGCACCAACAGATTTAGTTCCTCCTAATGATAGTGATGATGATAACATCATTAAGAAGAAGAGGCGAAAAACTTCAGCTATGTGGGAGGATTTTGATCAAATTGACTCTAATGAAGGGGTAAAAGCAAAATACAAGTATTGTAAGAGTTTATTTTCATACTCAGGGAAGGAAGCTAGCACTTCCCATCTATAGAGACATGTGAACTCTTGTGATTCAAGGAAGTTGCACATTGCTTCAAAAAACAAACAATCCACCATTCCCTTTCAACCAGCTAGGAATAATCCATTTTTGGGATTGAGTGCCAGATATTCTAATGAGAAGATGAGGGAAATAATTGCTACTGCAATCATGGTGCATGAGCATCCTTTTAGCATTGTTGAGGATGAAGATTGGATGTAGGGCTTCCAATATGCTAATTCTAAATTTCAGAAATTTTCTCTCAAGGCAGCAAGAAGTGATTGTTTGGCCATATATGAGGGAGAAAAGAAACAATTGAAGGCCTTATTACAAGGTGTGAGCAAGATTAGTTTGACTACTGATATGTGGAAATCAAGTCATCAAGTGACTGAATACATGGTTATCACTGGGCATTTCATTGATGCGGGGTGGACTCTTCAAAAGAGGGTTTTGAGTTTTATGAAAGTTCCTGCTCCTAGATGAGGAATTGATGTGGCTGATGCTATTTTCAAGTGTTCGAAGGCTTGGGGAGTTGAAAACAAAGTCTTTTCTGTGTTTGTTGACAATGCTTCTTATAATGACTCTTGTTTAAGGACTCTTCGAGACACCTTATTCTTTAATAATTCTTTACCTTTGGGTGGTAACTTGTTTCACGTTAGATGTTGCGCACACATATTAAACCTATTGGTGCAAGATGGCCTTGGTAGAATCAAGAACATTATTAATAATGTCCGTGAAAATGTGAAATATATCAACTACAATGATTCAAGGCTAAAAGCATTTTGTGATATTGTTGAACAAAAACGATTGAAGGAAAAGAAGCTAATTCTTGATTGTCCAATAAGGTGGAATTCTACATATAGGATGCTATCTACTGCTTTGAAGTTCAAGGTTGTCTTTCCTGGTTATAAGGAAAGACAACCACATTACAATTATGCACCATCATAAGAGGATTAAAAGAAGGTTGAGAAGATTAGCAAACTTCTGGAAGTGTTCAATCTGGCCACTCATATAATATCAAGCAGTGAGTATCCTACTGCAAATTTGTACCTTCCTGAAGTTTGGAGATTAAAACAAGTAATTGACAATGCCGTAGACGATGATGATTTCTTTATAGTAGAAATGGCAATCTCAATGAAAGAAAAGTTTGACAAATATTGGGGGGAATGCAATATGGTAATGGCTCTTGCAAGTATTCTTGATCCTAGGTGCAAATTATATGTTATTAATTATTGCTTTCCTTTGATTTACAAGCCTGATCATGTTGCTTTTGAGAATATAGATCAAGTGATGAAAGCTTTACACTCAATATATGAAGACTATGTTGTTGTGTATAAGGGAGAGACAAGTAGTGAAAATCATAATGTTGGCAACAACTCTTCTTCCAATATACCTAATTCTTCTATACTTAGTAGATTTGATCAAATCATGAACATTGTTCGTGAAAAGCAAAGAATTCCCCCTACAATTCAGTGCACATTCAAAGAATTCCCCCTACAATTCATTGTTCGTGAAAAGCAAAGAATTCCCCCTACAATACTACCCTGGAATGGTGGAAAAATAATAGTATGAAATATAAGATTTTATCTAAGATGGCTGCTGACATACTAGCTATTCCAATCTCAACTGTGGCCTCATAGTCCACATTCAGTGCTGGAGGTAGAGTTATTGATGAATATTGTTCTAAATTGAATGAAACATCAATTGAAGCACTTATTTGTGGTGGGGATTAGCTTTACAACAAGTATGGATTAAAGAAGAAACAAAAGGTATAAATTTTTCATTGTTAAAATAATACCTTTGAATAATTTCTTTATGTGCACTAATAAATTTTGTTATTGTTAGTTGCTAAATGCTTATATAAAGAGTGTGAAAATTATTGGAATTTGTTAATTCTCTGTTTTGTATTTATTATGTTACATTTTTTTATTTCCCAGTGAGAGTCAGATATGATTACTGTTTTAAGTGTTTCCTTTTTTTGAAATACTCCAAGCTTTGAAATGCTGGTGACATATTATCAATGTTGTATTCTGATTGCTATTGAATAAAACCTGGGCTGTTTTGTATTTTGTTGTAGAAAATCATTCCAATTGGAATTTTCATAAGGGAAAGAATCTGTGTAATCAATATGCATAATCTGTAAACATACAATACTTCTATACAAGAAGGAAAAATAGTAAAAACTCACAAGACTGCCAAAATATAATAATGAACTTTGAAGAAATCTGGGCCCAACTTTCGTTGTGTCCTTAAGACAATTTTGCTCCCTCAATACGGATGTCGAAGGTTTCTAAGCAATTGTCTCCCAGGATAAAGCGGATTTTTCGTCTCCAAAAAGATGGTTCTGTCTATCTGAAGCCCAAGCGAATCCAACGAGTCTGCTTTCAGAATGCACCGAATGTATATGTAGTATATAGAAAGAGTATATGCAGAAAACATTATTTATTCTGTGACTAGGGCGCCCTATTTATAGACTTTAAAAAAGCACGATCAGATGGACTTGTCTCTTGTTGATGAACCGACACGACTGTGACAAACTGACGCGACCGATGGTGGCGAACCAGTGAGACTTCTTATTCATAACCCATAAGATTTTGTCATAAATTCCAACAATCCCCCACATGGATAAGAAGTTAGTCCATCATGACCAAATGCAAATGATCATGTATGCAAAGTGCGATTGCTCTACGAGAAACAACTGCATCAAGAAAGGTAGGGGTTGCCTTTGAATCTTCTCTAGTAAAAACCTATCGGATATACTGATCAATCAGTGAACGTACTGTCTTGAACTGTTGACCTTTTAGTGTATACCAAGACAATAGGAGTTACACAATTGTTCCTCTAGCATCGTTGGTTCTCATGTTGTGTTCTTTTTTGCCCTGGACACCACCTAGTTCTGCGAGTGTTCTAGAGAATCAGCCGTTTTAAATTCTCATAGAAGCGGCCCACACTTCACACTCACATAGGTGATTCCTTGTGATGTAAGTCAACATACATCATCTAAACACATCAGATTAAGAAATCATTAAAAGCTTACCCTTATATATATGCATTGTCTTGTCTGGGAATGAGTATGAGTTTAAAACTCCACAGTGTTAACAGTCGATCATCACTTAGTTGTCTCTTTGAACCTAGTTCGTGGGATCTCCACTCTTCTAGGTAGAGTTACCGCAATAATCAACAATGGATCGACCTTAAACCCATTCCTTTGGAAAAATTTCTAACTAACTCTCTAGGAATTCTTTAGTCAATGGATCCGCTATATTCTCTTTTGATTTCACATAATCAATTGAGATGATTCCATTCTAGAGTAGTTGTCCAACGGTATCATGTCTATGATGTATATGTCTAGACTTGCCATTGTACATGACATTCTTGGCCCTACCAATAGCTGCTTAACTATCACAGTGTATACACACTGCAGTAACGGTTTTGGCCAACTAGGAATGTCTACAAGAAAATTATGAAGCTACTCGGCTTCCTCACCAGCTTTATCTAATGCAATGAATTCTGCTTCCATATTTGATCTTGCAATGCAAGTCTGTTTAGATGACTTCCAAGACACAGCACCCCCACTTAGGGTGAATACATATCCACTTATGGATCTTGTGTTGAAACATCTACCTTTTAATTAACTAGATAATCACATATAGTGAACATAGTTACCACAAAATAATCAGAGTTAACCAAATGATGGAATTTACGCGGAATTTAAATTTTTAAAATATGCTTAAGTATGCATCATGAGCCCTAATGTGTGGCAATATACATTCATCCAAAACATACTAAAGTACAAAATTCCTTCTCTTAGTAGCAAGTAGCTAAACCTCTGCTTGCTTCCCAGAAGGACCCGGACCTGACTGGTCACCTGGGAAAAATTGTGTAACCATCAGTCTAGCTCATTACGAATATCGATAAGTGCCAGTGAGGTGCCAAGAGGATTAAAACAGTTCAACTCAAATAAACAATTCATCAACATCTTCGTTATATAATATCACATGATTCTTTAATATCATGATCGGAAGTAATATATGCAATACCCAATACCTCCATATACGCCAGCCGAACCGCCTTATTTCATCCGACTAGACCCATGGGCTAAGTTACATCCATGTTACTGGTTACTCCGAAAGCTCACTGGTCAAGTGGTGAGGATTGGCCAAAATCCTCAGGGCACCTACCCCAGACCATGGGTCTTTCTCCACTTTAATCCAGTGAGATGTCGTAAGCCCAATAAACTATAGGCTGGTCCCAAACAACTGGTGGGACAATAATAAAACCAACCATTATGCATTCATGGAGGTCTCACCACGTGGTGGAAAATAAATATCACATTTTCTCCCAATCCTTCCCTTTCCCATGATTGTCATGATATTTCAATGCATATAATTTCAGTTCATAAAATAATCCACATGGCAAAATTCATTTAAAACATTCATAATCAGTCAGAAAAATACTCAAAAGCAGTATATCGATATCATAATAAGTGGAAAGTGGTTACTTCTCGCCAAAGCTAATTATTATATATGACCTCTAATCCGAGAGCTCAACAAACGCCATAAATCAATCTATCACCATCAATTTTCTATTAGTTAATAACTCTTAAAAACTCTACAAAACACGATCATACTAACTTTAATAATAATTCCTTTATTAGTTACTCTATTTTCCAAATAACTAAATTATTCATTATTATTTTATCAATCATTATTAACTCTCTATAATCAATATTAACTCCTATTAACTACTGATCAATAATTTATTTACTTATTTTTCTCCATTTATTTATTATTAATCAATTAAGATTATTAAAGACCAACCATTGAATGTAATTATTTAATGATTCTCATGATTTCTTACAATTTCCCTTAATATAGTGCTAAATACTAATATGCATTTTAATGTTTCTCATGGTTTCTAAAATGTATTATACTTGTATATATATATTGAGGAATAATTATTTTAGATAATAACTACATAATTAATTTAATTCATAATTCCAAGACACCTTCACACTTGACAGCGAAAACATGTGCAGTAACTTCTAATATACTTGTATACTTAACTACAAATATGAAATACCCCTCCAGGCATGCATCATATATTTTAGGTTTGATAACAAAATACACACACACATACATCCATCAAAATAGTAGACACGTACCCAAAAATATATATGACAGCTAGCTTTTCTTTCAGTAGCATTAATATACTCAGCATATATTCACACACACACAAGCAGATTTCCTTCTCCCTTTCCAGTGACATCACACACACACACACACACATATACCTATATATATACTTTACACACAGAGACCCACTGATTCAGACTCAGCTCTTCACTCTTTCCTTTTTATTCTGAATATACGTACACACATATACCATTTTTCATTCAGATTCAGCTTTTCATTCTTCAGTTTTCAGTTCATCCTTTCGGCAAACCTATGACAGCAACTAAAGTCTACTCATATATATATATATATATATATATATATATATATATATATATATATATATATATATATATCCAGCAGCCACACACATACAGGAACTTATCCATGCAAGTATACATGTTTTTCGGAAACTTCCTTTAAGTAATATAGACTTAGTAAGGTTTTTTTTTTATTATTATTCATTCCTCTTCACATGACAGCAAGATAAAACCACACGCGCACATATTTTTAGGTATATAAGAACACCAAAATAACTTAGCTTGTTCCTTCTTATCTTTCACAGACCAGCAACGTTTTGACAGCAAACAAGAGGTATGACAGCAAATAAATAGACCATTTCATGCTGAAAACACACTCTTATGTATATATAATCACGCATACAACAACATATAACCGAAGGAAACCTAACAGCAAACTCACGTGGTCTCTCATGCAGATATATACATATATACATATATATATATATATACATATATACATATATATATATATATATACATATATATATATATATATATTCATAGTCTTTTTCTTTCCTACATATGACAGCAAGCACGACAGCTTTTATATATTCCTAAGTCCAAGTTTTGGTTTCATTTTTAAAGCTTACACTTGACGGAAGACTTATAGAACTAGAGGGAAAGAAAGTTTACAAACTTACCCTCGCTGAACCAGGTTGAATGGCGGAGCTAGCTCGCTGATTTCTTCTCTGTTTCTTTGACGCCAAAACAGAGAGTAAATCAGTTTCAGTTTTTTTTCTCTCACTCTCTAGCTATCGGTCTCCACTCTCAACTCACCTTTACTCTCACTCTCTTCCCTCTTTCTCGGTCTCTCTCTTCCTCGTGAGCCTCTCTTTTCTTCTCTAGGTGAATGCTGAAACAACTCGATGAAGCTGGGATGGTGGAGCATTTAAATAGAGACTCAAGGTTCGGACAAGGCTCAACGATTCAAGAGCTTGACCAGCGGTTTTCAGTCACGGAGTTCAAGAGGTAAGGGAGTCTAGTCTGCTGCACTGTTTTCGTGTTTGAGAGAGAAGGTCAACGACCTTGCGTGAACAGTGGGAGAGCCGAAAGCAACAATCTGGACGTGTTGCAGGCTTTAGTTTCTGGTCTGTTTCTGCGTCTTTACGTATCTACTGAGAGAAGGAAAAGAAAAGAAATCTTTTTGCTAATGATCCATATTCCTCACGTTTTGGGCCAAGGTTGAATGAATATTAGGCCATGGCTTTATGGTTTTCTGCTTCTTCATGTTTTTTTTTTCCTATTATTTAAGATAACTCAAGCCAAGTTTTCTTTTTATTTATTTATTTTATTATATTTGGATTTATAATTATTTTCTTTAATTCCCAAAAATCTAAATTTTTGGGATGTTACATGTGTCATTAGAGCTGGTGATCCAATTTGCATCACAATACCCTTCTAGCATTGCAGGGTACTTCTCATAATGCAAAGGAAAGTTTTGAGTTTGCTTTAAGTAACCCAAAACTCTTATCATAGCTCTCTAATGAAGCTCGTTTAGATTACTTGCAAAGCAACTCAACATGCTTACTGAGTAGGCAATATCAGGTCTAGTGTAGTTCATAATATACATAAGACTGCCTAGCACTCGAGCATACTCATTTTGTTTTTCAGCTTTGCCAGTATTTCTCAACAGTCGAAGACTAGAATCTATAGGTTTCGACACATGAGCTATATTTAAACTCTTGAATTTCTCAAGAATTTTAGCAATATAACGTGCTAGTGATAATACCAACCCATTTAATGCTACTAATGCGATTAACATTCAAATGAATGTAATTCTTGTAACAGGTGAATAGGTATCAAAGTAGTCTAGGCCTTCACGCTGTCTGTAGCCTTTTTACTACTAGCTTAGCTTTGTACTTATCGATAGCGTCTTCTTCTTTTTGAAGACCTACTTAGTTCCTAGAGGTTTATTGCCAAGAGGAAGGTCAACCAATTCTAGGTGTGGTTTGACATAATGGAGTTAACTTCACTATTGATAGCCTCTTCATAGAAAGCTGCTTCAAGAGAACCCATAGCCTCTCCAAGTGTTCGAGACTCATTTTCTAACAAAAAGGTTAGAAAATCAAGACCAAAGGATGTTGCAGCCCTTTGTCTTGTACTACGTCCAAGTTCCTCCTCTATAGGATTATCATTAGTCATAGTATCTTGAGATATCACAGTATTATTATCATCATTACCCATATTGTACGGAAATATGATTTTCAAAGAATGTAGCGTTTCTTAACTCAATAACCGTATTCATATGGATATCTGATACATCAAACTTATAAACCAGAAAACGATATGCACTACTATTAAGTGCATAGCCAATAAACATAGAGTCTACTGTCTTAGATCCGATTCTCAACCTTTTAAGTTTAGGAATTGCAACATTTGTCAATCACCCCCACACTTTCAAATATTTTAAAGAAAGTTTCTTTCATTTATATATTTCGCATGGTATGCTTTGTGTCATTTTGTGGGGTACTTTTTAATAAAATTATCCATTAAAATGGCTTTCCCCCACAAATTCTATGGTAACTCGGATATAATCAACATTGCATTTAACATTTCTTTCAAGGTCTTATTTTTCACTAATATGCAACATTCAACCATAATGATGCTATAAAGATTTCACATAATTTGGGGATGATGCATACTCTAAATTGAAATATTTGTCATCTTTGGGTGTCTAAATAAAACTACCAACATTTATGTTTAATAATTATAAAAACAAATAATCAACCTTTGAGTTGATCTATAACAAACTTCAATTCACCCATAAAACAAACATAACTTCATAGTATCAAGGTAATAGGTAATCACCGTAATATTTGGAATTAAATAATTCATAAAGAATTGACCACTTTGGTGATTAATAAATCCACCATATTAATTCCAAAACTTAAATATTTAGCATTCATACAACTGCTATTTTCAATATTTAAAAAGCATAAAATCATAGCCACAAAATCATCCATAATTATAAATGTAAGGCTATAATCACATTTCTACCAATACATGAAATCAACTCTGTTTATCATATCAATTGGCCAGGTAAGTGCAAAACTAGTGGGAGTCTCTCTGTACTATTGCAACGGTCACTAATTAAATAACCACTAAATCAAGGCTTAGCTTTTGAACCACTTTCCTAGACACCAACCATATGAATTAATTTTATCGGATTCTACCATCAATAATCCACATTAAATTAAATATTTCATGATATCATGCATGCTTATACTACAAGAGAAATAATAATGCATGAAAAATTAGAGCACATTTATCTCTATACTAGATAAATGATTAAATTTTCATATTACTGTCATATGCTTGTCAAATAAAATATTTGATAATTCACAAAATTTGCCTTCAATAGCAAATAACAAATTAATTAAGTTTTCATTTAATTAATCATAGCATATGACAATTTCATAATTTTTATTTATTGATCATGTAACAAACCCTTCTTGATAAATTAAATAGTGGCTAAGATATTCACAAATATCATCAGATTTATTAAAACAAGATATTGTTTCAATTTCAAACTATTGAAACAAATCCACACTATTATTTAGCCATATTAATTTAAAAAGATTCACAAGATTTTAGGAGAGATTATATGAGATTATAAATTATCAAACAAATTAATATGGCCATTGATAATAAATAATTAAACGGGAATAAATTTCTCTTCCATCCTAAAATTTAGGACTTTACAAAAGCTCATCATTTAACTGTTAATTATATTTGGTTTTTGCAACTAGAAAACAAATAATAAAATAACAGGCATAAACCCAATGATCTCATTATCATATCAAAATCTCATATTTGATAACTAATGTAACTTAAAATATTAATTAATAAAACCAATAAAATCTCCTGATGAAACCAAGTCATAAGATATATATTATCTTTACTTTATTAAATTAATCCTCTTAAAATAAGGAGAGATAATAGGAGATTTATTAACTACCCTATCAATCAAAATTAATATATTTATTAATAGAGATATATGGATAAAGCATATTCTTTTTTGAACAATAGATCTAGCATGTGCGTGCTTAGCCTAACATATGAGCCCCACACTAAATATTTGTTTTATTAAATTTGGCCCTTCCTCTATCAGTTAGGCACCAACAGCTCAGCGGATAAGGCGTCTACTCCCAAAGCAACGTGATGCCAGTTCGATCCCCAAGAGGCGTCTCTTCATTTTTATCTCAAAAACGTTTAACAAAATGCTCCAAGGGGATTCGAACTCGGAACATATGGAAGCAACACATCCTGAAGCCTAGCGCTACACCAATTGAGCAATGCGTTCACTTGGTGTTATATTAATTAAATAATAATTAAATAGATTATTTCACTTAACAATGAGGCAACCGTTTGCTAAGACGAAACGGTGCGTTTGCTCTTCCTTCAACCTCCAGCTGGGTTGCACCAGAGCTTCCGGATCTGTGGGTCGGGTCCTTCAGACTCGACTCTTCTTTCCTTCATAGCTGGCGTTCCAGATATCGGTTTTTCGCGCTCTTGGTGTCTATCTCTTAGTTTTTCCGAGATCTATGCGATGAGACCTATTTTGTGGCCTTAAAATTCTGTTTTCTCATTACCCAATTTCAAAAACATAGACGGCCAAACACGATTCTGTTCTTATGGTTTTTCTTTCTATCTCTATATAACTCTTGGGTATGAAACCTTATTTTTCTTGTCCTATAAATAATTTTATTATTTTCATAGGCTAAGAATCTTATTTTTCCAACTAACCCAAACTTAATAATTAACTACGTCAGTTTCGGTTTTTTCATAAAGGAGAGCACCCAACAGTTTTTTCGTTAATTATGTATCTGAAGATTTGCATTTCAAATCCTTTAGTCACTTAAACAATATACGTTATGTAAAAACAGGAAAGCATAGGCATTAAAAAATCTCCAGATTTATATAAAAAATCGGAAAGGCATGCACCCAAAACATATAAATTTGCATTCACGGGTCCGCATGCAATCTGTTATAGAAAGTAAAGATCTATTCCATGGTAGTGGCCGAATATAATAAAGGAGTTCAAGGTGTTTTTTTTCCATTATTATCAGTAAAAGACAAGGCCGAATATATATATATATATATATATATATATATATATATATATATATATATCATATCATATCAATCACAGAGTAGAAGACGGTGGACAGTTAATATCCTCTTTGAATCCAAATTCAAAAACCAAAATCTATCATAATATCTCAAAATTTTAATATATCCATATCAGAAATAAAATTGACAAAATCCATAAAAAATCATGATTTTAGAAACTCTAATCTTTTAAAATCAAGAATCCATCAAAATACTAAATATAGATTCAATAAAATCTACCAACAGATAAAATTAGTTTTTATAACTTATATCATTGGAAAATAATCTTATCTGATTTAAATTCCAAAAGCACAAACTAAAATATATCAAAATTGTCTTAAGATTGTTGTAGAAAATCATTCAAATTGAAATTTTCATAAGGAAAATAATCTGTGTAATCAATATGCATAATCTATAAACATACAATACTTCTATACAAGAAGGAAAAACAGTAAAAACTCACAAGACTGCCGAAATATGATAATGAACTTTGAAGAAATCCAGGTCCAACTTTCGTTGTGTCCTTAAGACAATTTTGCTCCCTCCATACGAATGCCGAAGGTTTCTAAGCAATTGTCTCCCAGGATAGAGCAGATTTTTCGTCTCCAGAAAGATGGCTCTGTCTATCTGAAGCCCAAGCAAATCCAACGAGTCTACTTTCAGGATGCACCGAATGTATATGTAGTATATAGAAAGAGTGTATGCAGAAAAAGTTATTTATTCTGTGACTAGGGCGCCCTATTTATGAACTTTGAAAAAACACGATCAGATGGACTTGTCTCTTGTTGGTGAACCGACACAACCGTGACAAACTGATGCGACCGGTGGTGGCGAACCAGTGAGACTTCTTATTCATAACTCATAGAATTTAGTCATAAATTCCAACATATTTATCGTGCATGCCATTGCTTGATTCCTCTCTGTAGATTACCCTTGAGTTTCAGAAGAACTGACTTTACCTTGAGCTTGTACGAAGCTCAAATTGATTATATGTTAGGCTTTACTTATTGTTCACACAATCACACTAACATGTATAGTAATATTATTTATGAAGAGAACTCAAATTTGTCATATTTTTTTATTTATACTATTAGCATAAAACATATAAAGTTAATATAAAGTTAAATTACATTACTTGTTTAGAATCTTAGGCTTGCTCAGTTTATATATTACATTACTTGTTCAACTATGTTATGCTCTAATACCATATATTTGATTATTTTTTTTGAAGGTCTTCGAAGCAGAAGAAGAAATTATATTGAAGATTTGATGTGAATGTCTTTAAATTGATTCGGTTTAAATTATTGAACTTGTAATGAAACTATTATGATGTTGTATTTGGTTTCATATTATATGATGCATTTTATATCATTAGTATTATGTAATTTGGCCTGTTTCTGTCTCTTTGCACGGAGGCCTGTTTTCCGCCTGTTTAACGTAGGCTTGTGTTTGAGGCCTGTGGCCTATTAGTTCAGGAAAAAAAGACAGACCTCTTTAATAGGCCACAAGTCAGGCTCAGGCATAAAAAAAAAAAGCCTGTAATAGGCCAAAGGCCAGACTCAGACCACTATATTGTAATACATACCTAGCCTGTTAAGGCAAAGTCTAGCCTGACTCGTTTCCACCCCTACCCAGCTCTCTTTAAAAAAAACCTTTAAGTTGCAATTGCAGCAACGTAAGAGCAAGGGTGCACACCTTTGCTCTGAGTTATTAATATAATAATAATAATAAATAATGAGAGCCCTACTCTCTTTAAAAATAAAAAATAAATAAATAAATAAACTTTAAGCTGCAAGCAGCTTTAACTTTTAAAAAAAAAATATAAATTGAAAGTAGGGCGTGAGACATACCCATGCTCTTTTAAAAAATTTTAAAAAAATAATAATGAAAGCTGCAATTGCAGCAGGCTCTGTAGTATGTTGGAATTGCAGTGAGGCAGTGGCGTGGAGCACACCCCTGCTTTAACTTTTAAAAAAAATTAATAATTGTTGTTGCCCCATTTATAAAACACAAACACATACACACATTCACACACATACATATCGGCAAAAGCGGGGGGAGAGATGAGAGAAAATCAATCCTCCTCAATATTCCTCCTCACTCATTTCTTGCAGTTTCATTTGTTCTTTTAATCACATTATGTTTCTTCATTTCTTTTTTTAATTCCTTATATACATTGTGTTTCTTCTTCTGCATAATTGCAATTTGTGTTGTTGTTATTTGTTTTATCTTTAATTTGTTCTTCTTTTTCATAATATAATATAAGCAAAAAAATGAATCAAATTCATTCATTTGTATATTATAATGGTTCTAAAAATATAGGTGCAAATGGATTGAAAGTCTAAACCGCTTAAAATTTACTAATAATCATTCATTATATAAATACAATCTTCTATTGTCAAAAACTCAAAACTTTCCTAAAATTCTAACTCCAAAATTTTTACTAACCAACTAGATACTACCATCATTAGAAAGACAAATATGTACAACAACTTTTATGAAGAAAATTTGTTGAAAAGAAACTAATTTAGCTACCTAAATATCTTATAAAATAAATAATATACCTTAAAATAGCTTCCAGCTCTTCTATTCTCCTCTCCTTTCCTCACACTACTCTCTTGTCTCTCCCTCTGCTTTTGCCGATATGTGCGTGAGTGTGTGTTTGTTTAATAAAGGAGGTAGAAGTGCATGCAGCTCTAGCAATAATTCATTTTTTTTTATATATAAAAGTTAAAGCAAGGGCATGCTCTGACATGCCCCTGTGCTACTGCAATTGCAGCATGTCTTACGCTACAATTACAGCAGCTTTAAGTTTATTTTTTTTACAAAAAAAAAAGAGCAAGGGCGTATCTCACGCCCCTACTCAATTTATTATTATTATTATTATTATTATTTTACTTTACAATGCTGCTTTGACACCACATTAGTAGCGTTACACCAACCGACACCACTAGTGTCATCAGTGGTACTGACGCCACTCCACTGATGCCACTAGTGGTGTTGCCACATGTGACGCCACTGGTGGCATCCTACGTGGCGACACCAGTGACACAGTGGCGTCAGGTGACACGACGCCACCAACTGCATTACTTCAGTACATAGTTTCTACAGTGCATTAATCCAGTAATTTTTTAAAAAACTGTTCTTATATTGGTAAATTTCCCCCTCAACATCATATTCCTGCGCTACTTTTAAGTAGTTTTTTACGGCAAAATTGAATCTCGGAGAGTTCATTTTGTATACAATTGATGGTTGTCACATTAATCTGTATTCTGTTGTGAAAAGTGAAATACAAGATGTGAAGCTTATCGCAAGTTTCATCTCTTTTTTACTCTCCAGCTCTCCTGACTTTATTCTTTTACAAATTTATTGTGTATTCACCTTTTTTTTTTTTTTTGGGGGGGGGGGGGGTGAATTGGATTAGTTTTATTACATACTGTCAAAGTCGACATCACAGTTCATCTTTTGTTTGGATTTACGGATAGCTTGACCAGGCTATTACACTTGGACAGCAAAATAGGCAGTTAAGACATTTAACGAAGGATACAAGACAATGCATAGTTGGTTGCAGAAGTCCACAAGCCAAATATGCTCAATTCTAGGAAGCTAGACCGTAGGATCAACTGAAAATAGCCAGAATCTAAAATATAACACTAATTTAATTGAAATAACTGAAGGGCCTATAGGGACATTCATTCAGTTTGGTTTATATTCGAGTAACAAGTTTTTCCAAGAATTGCTCGAGATTAAGGAGGGTTGAATAGTACCAATTGGCATGACAACACATGGAGGATCAATTGCAAATATCTACTCTCTAACCTTATAAATTAAGTTGGAATTACAAATAGAGGTTTGGTGAAAAACCCATTTACTCAGTTTCTATTGGTTTCTTGTACCTATTTTTAGCGCAAGAGATGTACCTATGAGATGTTTCAGATTCAATCTTCACAATGTAGGCTTGTAAGGTATCAATTTGTGCAGATCCAAAATAACTGAGGCATCAAACGGATAGTTGATATTGCTGTAGTTGTACTAAGCACACTGTCCAGCCCTCAACCCTACGGATCACTTCAAATTAATCTTTAACAAGAGGGTTTATCCTTTGAAATTATAAGCCACAGTTCAAAATATGCACAGTTAGGTCCAGTTGGGTAACTGTGAACCTTTTGAATAAGTCTCAATGGACACCTCTGGTTCCATAGATAGCAAACGCCAACAAGGTGGGAATTGAGAAAGCATAACCCAGGAAATGGAGAATTGGATTCATCTCATAGGCTTTCATCAGACTTCTGCAATTCTGCAGGGAAAAAGAAGAAATTTATCAAACAAAATAAACTGGAAAAGGCCAATGAGCTAGAAGCTCAGATGACACTAATTAAATTAACACGTGTTTCATGCCAAGGGATCAAATTGCTGCTACTACTTAGTAGGAATAAAAAAATGGAAAAAGCTTCAAGTAAGATTGTTTGAAATACTGGTAGCTATCCTCACCCTAATTCCCAAAGATAGTAGATGTTAGCTCTTTTTTTTATACTGAAAATGCAAGAATCCAAAACATGCGGGATCTTTTCTATACTCTTGACAAATTACAAATATAAACAAGATCATTCATGAAACTAATTAAATAGGGAAGCAACTGTCATCTCAGTTTAAAGGATGTTCATTTCTCTATTTAATGCAAAATGTTCTTTTCTAGTTTATCTTTCTGCTCCAGGGTAATATTCTACGCCCAGTGATGTACGCCTTTACTCATCACACTGCGAAGTATTTGTTAAAAAAGCCTTACCATAAAATGCTTCCAACATATTGCCAAGCACATCAAACAAAGAATCGTCCGCATCCATCGCCTGCCTAAACAGAAATTTGAAATTCTGCTTCTCTGTTCATCATTTGATATGGCCCTTTGAATCTTTGGATCATGATCATCCACTTTCTTCCCTGAACGTGATAACATACGTTCCCGATAAATCCCTCTCTCTAAAGTCAGAGCAGCAGTGACCAAAATTGCTGGAAATAGCACGAAGAATATATGAGGAAGAACAATCACCATAATATCTGGCGATCCAATATAATCATGATTCCATGTTTCATTGGGATTCTTCACAACCCAACCTAAATAGGTCATGTATCCCCTGTTGTTACCTTCTGTAAAGACTTGACCAGTAAACCAGGGGAATAATATAAGATAAAACAAGTACCCTATAAAACCAAACCATAATGAGCGAACCCTCCTGAACTCCTGAAGCCATAATACACCATTACCGAGACCTTTGGTAGCAATGAAGTTCTTGTAAGCGTAAAGTTTCTTTTGAAAAATAATTAGAATGGTTGGAAGAAGAAGAAGAAGAAAGAACAGAACAATGTAGGAAGACCAGAAGATTGGGTAATACAAGGCAGCCCATTGGCAGCCCATAACATAAAACTCCTTCCAGCTCCAAGAGAGCTTGGCACTATCACCGGTAATAGAAAATGGCCTTAATTCAGTCAAAGTCGATCTGTTCATTATGTCAGTTGCTTCAATTTGGAGCCAATATCTATCAGCAGATGAATCCTCAAAGGTTTGGTAAGTCCATGGAGCAATGTAGAGGTCTCCCCTGGAGGTCTCATCAGCATGCCTGTTCATACGTGCTTCCAAAACTAAATCAAGATTTCCATACCTAGAGTCATAGACCCTAGCCACAACTGAGACGATAGGAGAAATGGAAAAGACCAGAGCTCTTATTGATTCAAAAGATGAAGGAGTGACAGATTGACATTCATACTTGTGATGGGACAAAGATGTCAACATGATGCGTGAATCTAGAGGAAAAGTGGGCAATATAATTGTCTTTCTGGTCCCTGCCTCAAAATCAACGTCAACAAATGATACATGGCCACTATCAATGGACAAAATTCGCATGACTCTCCTCTTTCTCCAATCACCCATCTCCCACTCCCAAAATTCTTGGAATTGTGGGGCCTCAATTGAACAGTTCACATTACTTTCAAATGACATTTGATGCATGTTGAACTGAAAAAACTTCTGGAGGGATGAAAAATGATGGCTCAACTGATGGTGTCGCTTTAAATTCTTACCAAACCTACTATGGAGATGCCCGCACAGGTAAGCCGAAATTGAATGCTTAAGGAAAACATCTTTCAAGGTCCTTCCAGATCGTGAGGGTACAGAGAATGAAAGTGGAAAATGCCCAAAGGATATCTTGGAAACTGGTTTTTCTGACTGACTCTGAGAATTCCAATGTGAGAGCAGCAAATCTAGATCATGCAGCAATTCATCAGTGGGATGCCCAAAAAGATTAGTTGGACCTCGTAAGCCAACTGACATAGTGCTGTCAAACCCAACAAAAAGATGTCTCCGCCCCTGAGTCTGTAAGATGGCACAACATACACGAGTAAGAAAAAGCTTCATATTATCAAGCAATATAACATATCAGCTTTTAGAACTAAAACTTTGAAATCCCAATTGTTCTCGTCCAAACAAAAAGAAATTCAAGCTGAGTTTATCCAGCATTCATAGGATTCAGATTGTTTCTTTTCTTTACTCCAGTTTTACTATCCAGAATGATTCAATGCTCTGTCAGAAACATGAGCATTGGACTAACATAAACTTTTTGAAAATGAACGACAGTCTCTCAATTGTATCCGTATATAATTCTACATAATCCACCTATGGTTAGATTTGATGTTGTCATACAATTGTGCGCTTTATTAGGAACTAGCAAATTTCATAGAATGAAGACTCGACTGAATCGCTAACCTCAACAGTGATACTAGTGACTCCTTCACTTCGGCCTAACTGCCCATTGATGCTGTATTTGGAAAAGAAATCAAATGAGCCACCAACAACGGGAACACCAAAATTATCGTGATTGCCTCTAAGGTCAAAGAAAACTTCCTTATTGAGTCCACTCCTTTTAATAACATCTTCCATAACATTCTGGTATTCTTTCCATTCATCCTCATTTTGCTTCATTGTTAGCAAATCCTTGCTTTTGCCATCTGAGAAGCCAAAAAGAAACAAACAACTGTAAACACACAAATGCATAAACTCTTTCAAATCGTAATTCTAACCCCGAGCATAAAAAAAAAAAAAACTTGACACAAATCTCATTGTATAACCAAATAAACATCTCAAACTTCAAATTCAAATTAAGAAAAGGAACCTGTGAGATCGCCGGTGACGAGGACGAGTGAAGGATTGATCATGGAAAGAGCAGGACCGATGAAATTGCGAAAGTCGAGAGCTCTATCGGGATGGTGGACGCTGAAATGAAGATCGGAGAGCTGAACGACCCAAACCACAGAATCAGGGCTTCCTTTGGCCCAAATGACTCTCTTTGTTTGTTCTTCTTCATTGCCAGTGATAGTAGCAGCAAAAGACGAAGCTACCGAGAAGAAGATGAGAAGAATGAGATTAGCAAGAACAATGACGCTCATTCCTGCCATACACGCTCTAGCCAATTGCCAATCTGAGTTTTCGACAGCTCCAATGAAACTAATTATGACGGGAAAACGGGGAAAAAAACCTTTGACAAAAAAGAGGAGGAAAACCCCAGTTTAAGGTAGAGTTCGGGTCAACTCTGGTCAAAGCGCCTGAAATTTGATTTTTAAGGAATTTTATTTTGAGTTTTTTCAAAAAACATATTTATGTTATACCATTGTACCAGTGGATATCTTAGTCTGTTTGGATTTATAATGTATATAACCTCCTACGATTTTATATAGTTTTATCTTATAGATTAATTCTTATGTTTATGATATTATAACCATGGTTATCAAACCCGGACTGGACCGGCCGGTTCAGACCGGAAACCGGCGAACCGGCCATGGAACCAGTCCGGAGAAGCATAGAAACCCGGGTCAGGACTCTCTTTTTTTTTTTTTTTTAACGTTCCAACACAGAGAGAGATGACCAAAGAGAGGGATGGACAGAGCATATAGGCGAAAAATAGAGGAGAAATGAAGTACAAAAGTCATCGGAGTTGGAGCTATAGCTACTTCTTTCCCTTCAGAAACCGTCGGATATAGGGAGGCTACCGGATATCGACGATGGCAGATGTGCCGAGGTGCAGATCGATGACAAACAACCCCTGAAACTAGAGAACAGATCGGCAGAGAGAAGGGGGGAGGGAGACTATCGAAGAAGCCATGGTTGATGGCTTTGCAGAAGAGATAGAGAGAAAATAGAGAAAGAGAAAGAGAGAAGGCGTGATGGGCTTGGGGGAGTGAAACTGAAATTTGAAAAAAGGGAAGGAGCTGTTGAGGGAAATTTAATCAAAAAGAAATATTGTTATTCAATGGAAATGACGTGACGTGAGGGGCTTGGGGGGAGTAAAATTGACAAGACAGCTCATTGATGTTGTTCAATGGTCACTTCTATGTAACCTCATATTTTTTTATCCGGTGGGTAATACACTAATACTTATTAAAAAAATTATTTTGGTTACAATTTTATATTAATAATATTAAAATCTTTACTTTCTCACCAGTTTGGTCCCGGTTTGACTCCGGTCTAACCCACTAACCCTTGACCCAGTCTCTCGACCGCTTTAATAACCGGTCCGGTTTTAATAACCTTGATTATAACTTCATCATAATATGGTTAATTATTATATTTATGACATTGTAACTTTTGAGAGGATTGGAAGGGACTTGACTTTCCTCATATACTTCTCTTACCATCATATGACTAAAATATTATTATAAGGGAGAATAATGGAAAATGATGGTCCAGGTTTATCATATGATTAAAATATTATTATAAAGGAAAAGAATGAAAAATGATGGTAAAATAAGATGACAAATCTGGACCGTTGAGATCTTAATTTAACAATACAAAAAGGAAAATGAGGGAAAATGATGGTAAAAGGTATAGGAAGAAAAAAAAAAGTTCAATTGAAAGCCTAGATATAAAGGTTTAATATAAATGATTGAATGTACAAGAAAATACTATATATATTTTTATAGTAATATTAAAATACCAGCAAAGTTACACAGGGGAATTTAATCCCATACAATCATATTGTACCAAAGTCCTTAAATAATCAGGACACGTATCTAAAAAGGTTGAGATAGATAAGCCTTTTTTAGCAAGAGCATCAACCACTCTATTGTTTTTCCATGGAACAAATTTAAACCCTAAATCCCATTTCTTCTTCATTAGTTCGTTTATATTCCAAAAGAGAAGATTTCCTCAAGTCACCATAGTGTCATGTGCCAACATATCAATCAATTCCAAATGCATTTAGACCCTTTCCACTTCCAAATGCATCTAAAAAGAGGATCGGACTCCTACATCGAAATACCTTCTAGTAATTGATAAGCACTCTTAACTGAAAAAGAGTCCATTGTTTGTCCCTTGCCATGACAATACATCATCACCAGTGTCCCAGAGAGGTGGCAAGATAGAGATTAATTTCTGTATCACTCGACATGGCAGAATTGAAGACAGACTAGAAAAATTCCAACCACCATTTGATACCCATTCCGCAACATTACTAGCCTCCTCCGCCCCAAAAAGAGGCCAAAGACATACCTCTTTTAAAGACTGATCCTGTAATAGCCAGCAGTCATTATAGAATTTCATACTTTGTCCATTTCTAATATTCCATCTAGAGCCCTGTTCCACAACTTCCTTCTGCTGAACTATGAATTTCCAAAGTATAGAATCATCCTTCCTTATACCCAGTAAATCATCCTCCTCTCCTGGCATATACTTACGAAACAAGAGATCCGCCCATAGAATCTTTAATCCATTGATGAGTTCCCATGCTAATTTCGCTCCACATGCATTGTTTAAGGAAGATAGTCTTCGGAAGCCGAGACCCCCTTGCTACTTTGGTAACACAATTTGGTTCCATCCAACGAGAAGAAATCCATAGGCTGAATCACTGTGGTCCCATATAAAATTTCTTCGGATTCTTTGCACTTCATTATAAGCTGATAATGGAATTTTTGAGACTTACATTGGATATAGGGGAACAATACTAATCACAGATTTCACCAGAGTTATCCGTCCTACAGTGGACAGACACTTTTCCTTCTAGGAGGATAACTTCATGCGAACTCGATCAACGATGTACTAAAAAGTCTCCCTTAGTTTCCTCTTCCTTGATAAGGGAAACCCCAATGTCTAATGAAATTCTCATTGCCGTTAAATTGCAAATCCTCCTCCACGAAGCAGAGGATGAAAATGCTATATGAATGTGAATTCTCCTCCACTCTTCATTATGGCAAAGCAATGGGCGAGTTGGGCAATCCGAGGCCTAACCCATAGCCTGCTCATTTAACTTTAAATAAGTATTAATTAGTCCATACCCATAGCTCAACTCATTTAAACCCGTACAAATAGGTTAGCACATAATGGGCGGGCTAACTAGGTTTTGGGTAACCCTGTTTATTTTTTATTTTTTTTGAAAAAAACATACATAAGCATGAAGCATCCATCCAAATTCATCATTCCGATTTCTGAAATTTGAATCTTCAGAGTTTAATAATCACAATTAATACAACATAACATAATTTTAGACAAGTACTACCATAACATAATTTTAATGTTCAAACTCTAACTTTTAAATTGAAACATTACAACTACAACTTTACAAGTTCATATATTAACAAAATGACATGCTTCCATTGAAATTTCATGCTTCAATCTTCATATCATCTTCAGATTCACTTGAGAAAAGGACTATAGCTCTATATGCTAAATCTTCCTCTACAAAATAAATGATAAGAAAACATATCATAAATAATCTAATATGAAATAAAAAATGAAACAATACAAATTGAGAATGTTATTGAAAATACCAATAACAACACTTGCACTCTCATTAAGATTATCAATATCAAGGTCCTTAAATTTAGGGGATATTTTGAATAGCCAATTTTGAGCTCATACGAGTACCTTAACCATATTTGAAGACAAAGAGTTCCTGAAAGAATTTGGTCCAACCCTCACTACTAAAAGCTAATTGTGAAGATATTGTAAATACTAGTATAGTCAACAAATCACGTGCCAATAGATTTAGAATTTGATACTTGGAAGCATTCACTCTCCACCACGCCAAAATATCAAATTTTGGATCATGAAAGTTAATTAATTTAGTTGAAGATATTCATTCACTTCTAAAATCTTCTCTACATTACATGTAAAACTAGTAGCGACTCGCAAGTTCCAATAAATAGAGTTAGAGAGAGAGAGAGAGAGAGAGAGATTGAAAGTCGATGGCCATTATGGTTATAGGGATTAGAGGCGAGTGAATACTTGAAATCTTGAATAGGGAGGGAGTTAGGGAGTGCTTTTACCTTAAGGCAAAATGCGAAATGAGATGAGTAGTTAATAAAAAAAAACACTAAATAGGCGGGAATGGGCAGCCCTTAGATGTGCCCATAGCCTGGTCATTTAAATATTAAATGGGTGGGTTTTAACCTGTCTCATTATGGGTCTTTTTGGGCGGGCTTAAAATGACCCAATTACATTGGGTTATGGGGCGAGCTCATGGGTTATGTATTCCATGCTCAGCCTTACTCTTCATCTTTCCAATTCTCTCTTGTTTTTCTATTCATTCATCTCAATCTTATATTTTCTTCATTTCATAACAATTTCTATTTTTTTTTACAAAACACTTAATTTAATAACCAATAATTTTTTTTTTATTTTTTGCTTTAAAAAATAACAAATGGTTTCCAAAAAAAGAAAATAAATAAGGCCTAATTTTTTCTTTAAAAAATATTTCTGAACAACTCATTTATCAAAGATTTATATAACCTATAGATCTCAATTAAAATTACAATCTTTATAGCATTCTTATTTTACTGTACAAAAGATCCTGATACTATTATCGAACAAATATAATGTAGACAAATAGTAATTTTTTTAGGGGAAATGACAAGAAAATACCTCCAAAATTTTAAAATCTGGTTGAAAATAAGAAGAATTGAATCAACGAGAACAGTAAAGCAATTAATAACTCGTTTTGTTGGGAAATCACATATTTAGCATTTTGAAATTCAAGTCATTTTTAAGGATTTTTCCAATATTTTATGTTGCAATAATATTGTATAATTAGGAAATATTTTAATATTATTGAAGGTGAAAAAATTATTGTAATACCTTTACTTTATTACATTGAACAAAAAAATACACATGAAATGATGAAACTGTAGGGTGGAGTAGAAGAGAACAAAAATATTTTTAACGTTCGTTTATTACTTTTTATTTACCTAATTTGATGAGATTAAAGAAATTATTTAAGCTAGTTAATATGACATATAATTTTTAGAATAATCTAGTTATATTCATTGATTTTCTCATTAAAGGTCTGTTTGAGTTAGCGTTAAAGAAGCATTTTAACACAAGTCGGGACACAAGTTATCTCATATGTTTATCTCATATATCGTAAATTACGTTAGAAAAGCAGCTTATACCGCCAATCCAAACCGGCACTAACTCTTCTCCTTAATTATTGTTGATGGACCAACATGGGTAAATTAGGAAAAGAATAAACAAATATAAAAACTATATATCTCTTTTATAGTTATACTTAACGTAAAATACTTTGACCTTCCTTGCGTTGTTCTTTAAATACAGGGACATCCCCTCTATTTTAAAAATATATTCTAAAATCTAAACCGTTAATTACATTAAGTATTATTATTTCTTAATAATAATTTTATTTTAAAATAAATTTTATTTATGAATTTAACCTTCATCATTACCAATTCCGTAATTTTGGCAACAATTGTTTAAGTAATTTAAGAGGGTTTTTTTTTCTTTTTCTTAATTTAGTTTTTACTTTTGCAAATAGTTGTCAGTAAATTTTTTTCTATGTTAAGAAAAAAATTAATTAATGCAGATAGAAAAAAATTAACTAAAAATATGATTAATTCTCATAATATTTGTATACTTAAATAAACATGTTTATAAATGTTTAAAATTAATATAAATTATATAGTATCTTAAATTTGCATTATTAATAACATATGACGACTAAAAACATGCCTGTCAAATATGTTATCGGTAAAAAATAAATAAGTAAATATATATATATATATATATATATATATATATATTACTTATTTAAAAGAATATTAAATAAATAAGTTTCAATAAATATGATAATAGAATTTAAAAAGTAATAAATTTTATAATATAGTATTTGAATTATTATTTTTTTGTATAAAATATTATTTTTAGACAAATATAAATGTTTATTCATTTATTGAAATTGATGAAGATTGGCTAGAATTTGATCTAGAGGGTGAAGTTTATGCGTGACAGGTATAAATGCGGGGATAATATGATTCATGAGAATTTGGGTTGGAAGGCTGGCGATGAGTATTGTTTTGGAAGGACTTTACACGGGTCGTTTGATCAAGAATGCTACCTAGAGGAAGACCTGAATTAGAAGGTCGTGGATTGTATATCTCCTTCTAGGACTTTTTGATCAAACTGCCCCTAATTAAATAATTATTTATCCAAATGCCCCTATCTGAAAACATTTCACCAATCTGCCCATGTTTAGTCGATTACATAAGATATATAATCGACTAAACAGTGACAGATTCATTTTTTTTAGGTTTCATGTTATGTAATCGACTAAGAACTGTAATTTAGTCGATTATACATCACAGTACCAATTTTTTTTCCTGATTTCCACAATATGTAATCGACTAAGCTACAGTGCTTAGTCAATTACATAGTGACAGCTCTTTCTTTTAAGTTATAATGTTATGTAATCAACTAAGCTACAATGTTTAGGCAATTACATATTGACAGATCCGTTTTTTAAAAGGCCACTTGAGCTCATTCAGAACCCTTATCACATTTTTGCCCCAATGCTCTCTCTTTGGTCATTTTTAGTGTAACCCATCAAAGCGTAATACCATCCCACCTTGTTGAAAGTAGTATTGTTGTGTAATCATTGTAGTTTCACTTTGTTAAGCTTTGTTTTTGTATATAATCTGAAACCCACCCCTTTGCAGCTCCCAATTTCTGGTGTGAAGGATGAATTCAAGTTCAAACACTTCTATTGATGTAATCTACCATAGTAGGAGGCATTTTGAAGGTCCCGATGGTGTTCAATTTGAAGGAAAAACGAAAATGATGAAAATCAAATGGGCCACTACGTACGAGTTCAAAGAAAGAATTTACCGAAAATTAGGGCTTCATGGCAGTCATTGCATTCATCAGTCGATTGCCAAAGTGGTGACTATTGTCGGTAAGGATAATATATACTACATTAGTAACAATGTATGTGATGATGAAGACGTAGAGTGCGTTGTAGATGCATTTGGTAATCGGAAATCACAAAATTTTATTGAGATATATGTTAAGCTTAAATCTGGTGAATCATCATCTGTTCTCATGCATACAAGTTCTCCGCAATATTATGGTCAAGAAGACAAAGCTGTCGGTTTATCTGCACCTTTACAAGTCTTAAGTTAGATAAGATTGATAGAGGAATAGGAGGATGAGGATATGCACAGTGAGGAGGGCAAACCTGAGAGTGTTATTCCACCAGATGACCCTTTAGATACTGATGTAGATGGTGATTTTGGTGTTGACGCGAATCCTATAAACCTGAGTACTTTAGGAACGCCATCGCTTCGTGTTGACCCAATTAGCAGTGGTAAGTTGGTAAATTTGTATTTGTAATTTTTATTTAGTGGTTCAGACAAAAAAAAAAACATTTTGACAGATGTAGGGCTTGAGATTGAGTCATTTTAGAACGAAAGCCCGCACTATTCCTTCATTAACTGAGTGCACTGTAATGATAAGACGGAGATGTTGTATGGTGATGATGACTTGTAAGGTGGTTGGCTTTTAGGTCATCCATTATATTTGTATCAGCAATTTCCTTCTAAATCTAAAATTATAATCGACTAACTAGTTTAGTCGATTACACCATTATGGTGTAACTGACTAAACGAATTCCAGTAGCTATATGACTTGCTAATTTCGAATGGGTGCATGGTGAAAATGATGGCCAACTGCATTTTACCTATATATATGACTTGGGGGAAAATATTTTTAGCATCAATTAATGGTCTTGCATATGTTTAGTCCCTTAATGTCTCGAAATTAGTATTTTAGGTCTATAAACCGAAAGCACAAACATTGATTACAAAAAAAAAAATGCCATTGTCAATACAAATTGACTAAGTCTAACCAACAAAAAAAAAAAAGAATACATGAAGCCAATAGAAACATCAAGTCAAACAAAAAAAGACATGAATCTAATCTTTCTCCTCCTCCTCAGAGACATCAACCACCTGGTCCTCCTCCTCAGTCGCCTCCTGCTCCTATCCAAGCTGTAAATGACGAAGCTCATCATTTAGCCCCTTCATCTGGCTCTCCATCCACCTCCACCGTTCATTCTCCTTCTCAATATGGCTCTTCCACCTCTTCTTCTGTCTTAGTTCCATCTTCCCTATCTTCTTCATCGTAGCATTAAAAGCCTCTCATCACATCACGGAAGGAGAATCCACCCTTCGGCTCAACTATGTCCTCGTCATGGACCTTAGGAGCAACCATGGGTGCGACCGATGCCTCCTCCTCCTCAGTAGCAGTGAATTGATAGACACCATTTAGCCCCTTTGAGATCTTGCATTGCTCCAATAGATGCCTCCCAAAGCTAGCATTCCACATCGTTTGGGTCACCATCTGCTTAGTACACATGGGAACACCAAAATGCTCCAATATCCTCAAGACCAGATAGGCGTATGGGAGTGCAACGTTGTCCTTCTGTTTGGCCTTGTACATCATCCAACAAATATAGTGCGTTCAGTTCACCTGAAGGCCGTGATGGATAGCCCACATGATAGGTATGTCACCCTCCAACACCCTAAAATGATTGTAAGGATGAGGGAACCAAATGTGTGTGATGACGTAGAAGAGGATACGGGGATCAACAGTTAGCTGTCCTACAGTAAAAATAGCTCTCTGACATAGTAGCCTCCTCAATTCATGCATAGTCGTAGCTCGGTCAAATCCAGGCTTGAACATATTGCTAGCCCCATCATACTCCAATGTGCTCGCCCCATCAAAATCAAATCCCAGTATGTGCGTCCAGATAAGAGTCGTCATCACTATCTCAATGCCACAAATGCAAGACCTCAAATCGCCATATATGTAACTGAGGTTATAGTAGAAATGATGGGGATAGTAATGTGCCCAAGCCTGAATTTGATCGAGCTATGGCTATGCATGAGTTAAGGAGGCCACTAGGTCATAAAGCTATTTTTACTGTGAGGCAACTGACTGTTGGTGCTCGTATCCTCTTCTACATCATCACACGCATTTTGTTCCCTCAACCTTGCAATCATTCGAGGGTGTTGGAGGGTGACATACCTATCATGTGTGCTATCCATCACGGCCTTCAGGTGAACTAGACGCACTATATCTGTTGAATGATGTATAAGGCCAAGTAGAAGGACAACACTGCACTCCCATACGCCTACCTGGTCCTGACGATATTATAGCATTTTGGTGTTCCTATGTGCACTGAGCAAATGGTGACCCAAACGATGTGGAATGCTAGCTTTGAGAGGTGTCTATTGGAGCAGTGAAAGATCTCCAAGGGGCCAAATTATGTCTGCCAATTCACTACTGCTAAGGAGGAGGAGGCACCGGTCACACCCATAGTTGCTCCTGAGGTCCATGATGATGACGATGACAGTGACGATGCTGATGACGAGGACATAGTTGAGCCAAAGGGTGGATTCTCCTTCCGTGATGTGATGAGAGGCTTTTAATGCTACGATGAAGAAGATAGGGAAGATGGAACTAAGACAGAAGAAGAGGTGGAAGAGCCATATTGAGAAGGAGAATGAACGGTGGAGGTGGATGAAGAGCCGGATGAAGGGGCTAAATGATGAGCTTCGTCATTTACAGCTTAGATAGGAGTAGGAGACAGCCGAGGAGGAGGACCAAGTGGCTGATGTCTCTGAGGAGAAGGATACATCCGAGGAGGAGGAAGATTAGATTCATGTCTTTTTTTTTTTTACTTGATGTTTTTATTGGCTTCATGTATTCTTTTTTTTTTTACTTGGTCAATTTGTAGTGACAATGACATTTTTTTTGTAATGAATGTTTTCACTTTCGGTTGATATGGTTTTAGATCATCAATTTTGGTAATGACATGTTATAGACCTAAAATACTAATTTCGAGACACTAAGGCACTAAACATATGCAAGATCATTAATTGGCCATTATTTTCACCATGCACCCATTCAAAATCAGCAAGTCATATAGCTTCTGGAACTAGTTTAATCGGTTACACCATAATGGTGTAATTGACTAAACCAGCTAGTCGATTATAATTTCAGACTTAGAAGAAAATTGTTTATACAAATATAATGAATCACCTAAATGTTAATCACCTTGCAAGTCATCATCACCATACAACATCTTGGTCTCATCATCATAGTACACCCAATTAATGAAGGAATATTGCGGGCTTTCGTTCCAAAATGGCTCAATCTTAGACCCTACATTTGTCAAAATGTTTTATTTTTTGTCAGTACCACCAAATAAATATTACAAATACAAATACAAATTTACCAACTTACCACTGTTAACTGGGTTAACATGAAGCGATGACGTTCCTAAGGTACTCAGGTTTACAGGATTAGTGTCAGCATCAAAATCACCATCTACATCAGTATCTAAAGGGTCATCTAGTAGAATAACACTCTTAGGTTCGCCCACCTCACTATGCATATCATCATCTTCCTCATCCCCCTCTTCCTCCGTCAATCTTATTTGAGTATGACTTGTAAAGGTGCAGATAAACTGACAGTTCTGCCTTCTTGACCATAATATTGTGGAGAACTTGTATGCATGGAAATAGATGATGATTCACCAAATTCAAGCTCAACATATATCTCAATAAAATTTTATGATTTCCGATTACCAAATGCATCTATAACGCACTCTACGTCTTCATCATCACATACATCATTACTAATGTAGTATACACTATCCTTACCGACAATAATCTCCACTTTGACAATCGACCGATGAATGCAATAGCTGTCATGTAGCCCTAATTTTCAGTAAATCCTTTCTTTAAGCTCGTTATACATAGTGCCCCGTTTCATTTTCATTATTTTCTTTTTTCCTTCAAATTGAACACCATCGGGACCTTCAAAATGCCTCTCATTATGGTAGATTACAGCAACAGAAGTGTTTGAACTTGAACTCATCCTTCACACCAGAAATTGGGAGCCGCAAGGGGGTGGGTTTCAGATTCTATAAAAAAACAAAGCTTAACAAAGTAAAACTACAATGATCACACAACAATACTACTTTTAACAATGTAGGATGGTATTACACTTTGATGGGTCACACTAAAAATGGCCAAAAAGAGAGCATTGGGGCAAAAATGTGATAAGGGTACCGAATGAGCTCAAATGGCCTTTTAAAAAATAGATCTGTCGATATGTAATCGACTAAACACTGTAGCTTAGTCAATTACATAACGTTATAACTTTTTTTTTTTAAAAAAAAAGATCTATTGCTATGTAATCGATTAAGCACCGTAGCTTAGTCAATTACATATCGTAGAAACTGGGAAAAAACAAAAACTGGTACTGTGTTATGTAATCAACTAAGCTAACGTGAAACCTGAAAAAAAAAAAATAGAATCTGCCACTGTTTAGTCGATTACATATCCTATGTAATCAACTAAATAGGGATAGATTGGTGAAATGTTTTCAGATAGGACATTTGGGTAAATAATTATTTAATTAGGGGCATTTTGGTCAAAGAGCCCTAAATATTGCTCCTAAGAGACAAAAGTAATTACGAATTTTGAAAACGGGAGCAAAAACCACATGACCATTAAATCTAGTTACTTTTTGTTATGGGGCCCACATTATTAGTCTGAAAATATCAAAATGCCCCCAATTAAAAAGCACCATTCCTAACCTCTGATAGTTCGATCATCACATAGTGATTATGGGTCTCCAACTTTCAACATTTCAAAAGAGTACACCTTGGGAAGGTTAGGAGGAAACCATCATTGCAGGCATCCAATAAATAAATGATCCATGAGTTTTTAGAAATAAAAATTGTCACTTTTTCATCTTCAGAAGAACTGGTGAAGAAGAGGAAGGAAATACCAATCTAACCAACCTAAAACTCTATTGAAACGTGAAAATCAGACTAGAACATGGATTCAAGATGAAAAATTCAAATAAAAGTTCAACTATTTGATGAAACCAAAAAAACCATGCAATATTCTAAAGATCCATATCCACACAAGAGGAGACTGAGGCCTGTCGTTAGTAGTCGAGACGAAGAGCGAGAGAGGAGTTTGGGTTACCTAAGCTTTATCCCAAAAACTAAACTCACAAAGTGAAAATGCAAGAGAAAGACATAAACTTAAAGGTTGTTCCCATATCTTATCCTTGCCTCAACAGAATCTTGAAAGCTGATCGAGCGTGCAAGAGAGGGGGAGAGAGGAAAGGATGAGGGAAAACCGTGTTTGATGATTAGGCATTGCACGCTAGAGAGGTAGAGGTTAGAGAGGTCATTGCTTATCGTCGCAGCCGTCAAAGCAATCACAACCTCCACCTTTATGAATACTCGTCAAGCCTTCTTTATGCTCGATTCACCGTCATTGTTGGTGGGGATTACATTGTCGCTACAGGAGGATTCCACCGTCGCGTCGAGAGGATTACATCACCGCAGCTAGATGATTCCGCCACCATTACTACTCTTTGATCCTTCTTCACTCATAACAAATGAGGAATGAGAGGTTGAGAGGGGAGGGGTTTTTTTTTAGTTGGGGGCAATTTGGTATTTTCCTAATAATGGTGTGGGTCCTACCACAAGAATTAGGTTAGACGCCCTACATCAAAATTCATATAGCTCGTTTGCATTAGCAATAAAAACTGCTTTTTCAATGTGATTTACGGTTTACGAGATGAATGTGTATGAGGAGTTCTATCTTGATTCACGTGAACAAACTTTTCAAACACCAAATCAAACCGGCACAATTACTGTTGATTCTTAAAAGAACATTTGGTGTTGAGTACACGTTAGGAAAAATCTCGTGTACTTCTACACCTTACCCTGATGTAATTTATTCAAAACTTATCAAAGTAAAATATCAATGACATGTTATGTTGTAGAAATAAGTTGCTGCTTCTTCTCATACCATTCTTCACAAGGAATATACAAAGCACAACACTAGGCTGTCCTCAGAGAGTTCTATAGGAAGGCACAAGATATTAATAAATTTGATAACTTATTTGTTATTACTTCCTTAAAGTTAAAGCAAACTCGATCCTAAAGATCATGTAAAGGCATTGAGTTTCATTAGTGATCGTAATTGTATAACTCAACCTTCTCACCATAACTTTATTTTAGGATCTGACAGAAGACATCCACGTTATCCACAGCAGATTCACAGATGTATGTATTATAACATTAGTATAGTAACATAATTCCCCTTTTCACCCAATAAAAAATATATTTATTGTCAGAAAGAGGCCCTTAAATCACAAAGCCGCAGTAGGGACTAACCTAAAATTCCAAAACTAATCCAAAGAAGATAACGCAGACGCGACGTTTCGAGATATACGATTATGTATTGGTTCCTGCAAGGAGAAGCATAACAAAGCGTAAGTTACACACCCTGATTGATTTCACGCCATGATATGCTTAAAATAATTGTTTGAGGATTACCTCTGATGAAGATACATCAAATTTTGAATGTGTTATTGCCTCATACAAGAATATGTATCTGTCACAAAAAGAATGTGCACAATTATATCAAAAACATTTATCAAACTAGTGTAAAATAAAGCTATAGGAAAAGGAATAAGCACTACCCATACCTCCAAGCCAGTTCACAAACAAGATCTTCAGGTGCATCAGGAAGGATCTAAAGAAAAAATCCTCCAATGGTAAGATTTCAATGAATGTTTAAAGTCTATATTCTGATTGAATAGTACTAGACAGAATAAATTACCTCGTCTTGATAGGGGTTGCAGTGACTTGTGAACCACAATCTTAAAAACTCCTACACATAAATTATATGCACATCAAAAAATTGCTTCCTACATGTAATTCATCCATATAGAACAAAGGTTTCAGGAATAGACAATAGCTGATACATTCACAAAAGCTTGAAATCAGTTATAAAAGGATGAGGCAGAGGACCAGAGAAATCAAGCAACAATAATGTGACATGAATCACCTTATCAACATTCTCAGGTTCAAGACCATTTTGAAAGCGTTCCATGTAAGAATTGGCAATCCAATATCTGCTCGAGTCAGGAGTATGGACCTAGATATGCAAATGAAACTAATTTATCAAGCATTGATGAGCTAATGTGTTAACACATGATAACATTCAATGTGTTCAGGATAAAATTAAACCTCATCAATCAAAAGAATCGAACCATCATTTGCCTTCCCAAATTCATACTTTGTGTCCACCAATATGAGACCATGTTCCAAAGCCACATGCTGCAAAATAAAGCAAATGAAGGAAACAAGAATGAAAATATGGTCAGAAAGAAATTAACACACACACAGCAAAAACGTCTAAGTTTCAATTGATTGATGAACTCACATGCTTAAGAAAGAAGATGTCAATGGAAATAAATGGAGATGTAAGGTTACCTGACCATACTCAAACAAACTTAATGCTTTCCTGCTTACTTCTTCGTAATCAGCTTGGGTCATGAGTCCACTTCTAATAATCTACCAGGAAATGCATCATAAAATAAGTATGAGAATATTGAAAGATATTACTCAATCATTGGAAATACGTAAAAAAAAATTGATGCGTATGATAGCAAGTGTTTAATGTTTATCATATTTATAACCATTGCATCATCAAATAGCTTCTTTTAGAATCAATTCAGCGATGGAATCACAAGGTATTACTATGTTGACCATCCAACCCAAAAATGAAATTTGTAGAGTTAGATGATCTATGGACGCCAGTTAGATAGTTGTGTATCATACAATAAATTTTTCAAGATAAACTTCTCGTGGCATGATGTCAAAAGACCCCATGCTCCAAAGCCTAAACCAAAATCTTATCTGAATTTGTAGCATCATATGGCAACTTCAGTCAAGCATTTGAACACCAGGAAGAAAATGAATTGAACGGTTAATCTCATAGCAATTGTGGGGTCATCTTTGACTTTCAATCAAGCTACCTAGTATCTCCTTCCAAGGTCAGTTTACATCTAGCAAGACCTTATCCCTAGAGTCATAGTATAGGCTTATAGGCAAAGAAATCTATCCATTCAGTTAAGTAGATCTTAGCTTAATTATAATAAGTCTTGGTTGATATTTTTGAAGGCATACATCACAAATGTAATATAAACTCATCCTAAAGGGAAAACAGATTAATGATTGAGCCAAGGATAATCCCAATCCAAGACAATACCAGAAAAATAGGCCCCTATCCGTATCATTCATTCATTTTAAGTTAAGAGTTTACTATCCAAATGGAAAGAAACTTCATAAATTCCTGAATATTGTCTCCCTTTCCTTCCTAACTCAGCTCCTGCTCTTTCTACCACTCTCTTTCTCTAGTGCAGCTCATTTCTTATCAACAAGATTGCCGGGACTATATTATAGCCATCATACCTCATCAGGCGTGATAGGCACATCGTGATCTTCAGCCTTGGTTGTTGGTGTGATTATATTTACAGACAGTTTTTGATTTTTTACTAATCCTGTAATGTGTTAATAGCCAATAAATTAAATAGTAAAACTTCAAAAAGAAACCCAAAAGGCAAAGATTGAAAGAAAATCCACCATCTGGAAGAACATTGCCACAATATTCCCGGTTGCCTTTATTGTAGACCGTCCATAGAGATGTATCAGTACTTCCAGTCACATATCCTCTAACTGCAAAACAGCATAATTGTTCTAAATCAGTGGCTACTTGAAGCACCATCTCATTTCTCAGAAGATTTAAATAATGAAAACATGTAAAACAAGAAGAATAACAACAAAACATAAAGGATCACAACATGCATATTTCTTGCTAAAATACATTTTATCCATCACAAAACCGTGATAGCAGATATTTTTGTCCTGATCCTTTTCTACTACATGCGCATTACTCTTCAAGAATAACAAAACTAAACAACTATGTCAAAGCTTTTTAAAAGGTCATGATTTGTCTTATGTGATATAAGTAACAAAGAAAATACTCATCATCGTTTCATTGCATAAAAAGTAAAAACAGGAACTCCAAACCAAAGTTGGGGTAAAAATCAAACAAATGAAATGGAACAGCATCAAGCAAGACATTGAACAGACAAAACGGAAAATCACTCACCAACAAATTCAACCGGGAACACCAAACATTTTCTTGCAATTGTGACATTTTTATCAGGGGCTGATACAACAGCATTGGAAGTTATGTGCTTAGTTTTCTCAAACCACCACAGGCTTGTCTCATTAAGAACCTGACAAGTGTAAGACCAACCACTCAAATTCTTAAGTAACACCAAAGACTAGCTGGCTTTGATAATTATCTATCTACAAGGTAGAAATGTATTTAACGTTCTTTTTAGTCACTAGCATTTCCATTCACGATCAAATTAAGTAGAACTTCTCATACTCTGGTAGGTATGAAAATAAATGTCACGCATATCAAACCTGGCCTTTGAAAGGTATGGAAGCAAGAATCCTGTCAAATGCACTTTGCCGATCAGTCGTCACTAGAACAAGATAGTCTCCACTGTCATAAATATCTCTAACCTACCAACATGAACCGAGCTGTTTTAGAATTGCCAGTATAAGAAAAAAGAACGAACTTTTTAGTATTGCATCCCCTTTTCAAACTTTACAGAACTTCTTCCGCCCCAAAATAAATTTGGTTGAAAAAAGCATTAACTTTCCTTGCGAGATGCATTTTCAGGCATTAGTTTACCTTGCCTCTAGTCTTGGACTTGAGACCGGGAATTGTCAAATGAAGGTTGGTTTCAGAAAGGCAGTTTGAGAGGGAGCTTTTGATGTCTCCAAGAACTTCTTCCTTGCGATTACTATTGAGAAGAGCTTCAGTCAAAGACAAATGTCGTTGAGGTTCTTGTTGATGCTGGCTTCGCGTCACCGCCGAGACAGATAGAGTTTGAAACTTATGTGTCTTCAAAGTGATTCGGGAGGAAGAAAATGAAGAGACTGAGTAAAGAGAAGGATTGATGGGAAGAATTTTAGGGTTCTGGGTTTTTGGAGGGTTTAACATCTGGGTAATATGACCCATTGTTTATTGACACACCGGGATACCAATGCTTCTCAGGTGTCACCCGCTCCCCCTCCTCTATAACGTCTAGACTGCCCAAGCGTATCTCTGTTCATCAACCTCATCTCAGTCGTTCAAATCATCCAAGACACCACAGAACGCCACGTCATACAGGGCCTGAAAATCATGAACGGAAACTATTCGAGACTATATCAGAACCGTCCAAAACTTACAGCACTGATAGAGTAAGCTCGTTCGATATATGCTAAGTGCAAAGCTTCCATAGATCGATTAGTCAAGATTCGTTGAAACTTTAGCAACAGAGAATCTCGTGCCATTGACGCAACATGCAAAGCTTCCCGCAGATCTTCAAAATGTAAAATCAGCAATTAATCCAAAAAATACACGACATAAACTGATTAATCTTGCTCGTAAGAGGAAACATAGCAATGGAGAAATTGAAGGAAAATCGTGGAGGAAGAAGATATGGAGAAGTTAAGAAGTCTACTGTACCTGAACCCCAGAGGAGAGAGGCAAGAAGCCCACACTTAACTCTAAAGCTGCTCAACGTTCGGCAGAGGTAACAAAACTCTTCTCTCAACTGCTATGCTAGACGCCTTCCAATCCTGCGAGATCGAACTTTTGCAAACGGCTTGACGGAGGAGAATGGTTCAGTGCTTCGGCGACGGCGGGATGATTCGAACATGGAAGAACTCTTCACCGCCGTCTAGTTGCGATTAATGGACACAGGAGCAGAACGGGGCGTTTTGACTAATGGGTCCCATTGGTTTTATTATTTTTATTTTTATAAAAAGCCCAGTCAGCCATTTTGCATTGGTATCTAACCACGTCAGCGATATATAATGGGGTTAGATATTTAAGGAGAAATTGTTATGTCTCGAAATTCGTATACATGGCCAATAAAAATATTCCACATTGGCACATTGCATTTTTTTTTTTAAATTTGGTAAAGGGTTATAAAATTGGTTTCCAATAAATATAATCACGTTAATACCACTCCAATCCTTATCATCAGTCTATTACAGAATATAGAATAAATTTTTTTCTCTTAAATAAAAGCGTATTTAAAAGGTTATTAGTGATTTTTTTTATTTTTTCCCTTAATCAATTATTGTTGAAAAAAGACGAATGGGAGAGATGTGAGAATTACTTGTAAATGTATAAAGTGAGAATTCTAATAAAGGTAAACTTAAAAATTTTATTAATTTAAAACCTTATTTACAATTCAACTCTCATTTCTTATTATTATGTGAGACTTAGTTAAAGTATATTTACAAAGATTTTTTTTTTTTTTTTACGCACTCTTCCATCTCTCAACTCGATTTTCCGTGCACAATCCAGCGATTTGGTTATTGATATGACACAAATTCTGGTGGCGCCAATAATCTAAGGCTTCAATATAAATAAGGATAATAAATCCTACGGGGAAAATACTCACTAAATGCACAAAATTTGGGATTGAGTTTGCCCAAAATGATTTATCTCTTTTTTTCTCATAATCCACTTTCCACCCTTAATTTTTTTATATAAAAAAACATAAATGATTCATATTTTATATTTAATAAAATTTTTAATTTAAAATATATAAATATATTTAAACTATTAAAATATGATTTACACAATTTATAATTGTAATACAAGCAAAATTTACAACAACAAAAAAAAAGTTATAAAATACTATAACAATGTTTTAGAAAATATTAAATCTAAACCATTCATTTTTTTTTTAAACTTGAGGGTAGAGAGACAATTTTGAGAAGAAAAGGGAAAAAAAAATTAAAAGTCTCCTCTTCCCAAAAATTCACTTTAGGATGTTGAGTGCTATTGAAAAAATTATTTTAAGGTGTTAGATAAAAAAAAAATTAATTTAAGATATTAAATGCTATTAGGAAAACATTTTATAGTGTTTTGAAGACAAAGAAAGCAAGGGAAGCAAAAGACCCTAAAAAATATTTTATAGTTTTGAAAGTGTTATACACTTCTCCAATTTTCTTAAATGCAATGTATAAAAATTTTATCTCCCCTCTCTTCCCTCAATATCCCTCATACTAGTTTCGTAGGAGGGGAGGGGATGGACTTTGCCCCCCCCCCAAAAAAAAAAATCCTCTTATTTTAAATTGGGGGATTTGGTAGGGAAGGGTAATATTTTGACACGGTATGACTATTATGCCCATGAAAGTTTTTGATATTCCCATATACTCTTGGTTTTCTTTCTCATCCCCATCCTCACTTTTCGACCCTCATCTCATATGCTCTTATGGCCTATTTCTTACACAGATTTGACAAGGATGGAATGGGAACTTGACAAGGTTTCCACACAAAAAACCAGTATGGCCCGCACCTCTCCTGTCAACCTAAATTTTTGCCTGGTGCCATCTTCCCTTAAAGGTGGGAAAATTGAATCCCTCAAAAAGCAACAAGATTGTGGAAATGTTCCTAGGAGAGTAAAATTATGGGATGAAAAAAGCCCTTGTAAAAAGTAGACCTGTTTAAAAGGAGCTGCGAGCTAGGAGTTGGACAAAGAAGGAGCTGGACAAGATAGCAACGACAGTGGCAGGTCAAGGCGCAACACAAGTTCAACATAAGGGCAACTAAAGTTGGAATAGAGGTAAAGTTGCAATGGATGTTCATTGTTTAGTGTTTTAGCCGTTTGTTAATAATGTTGCCTGATGCCCTGTAGCTTCTAAGGTGTGATAATCCGTATGTTTGTGGGTTATGGCGAGTGAGGAAATGTTTAAATGAGAGAGGCAGCTGGAATAGGCAATGAAATAGCTCTTCTTTTCTATACATGCGACTTTGCTTCTGTGAAGAATATATATGCTCATAATGTTTACCGTGTTATAAATTAAAGTCAATGTTGGGTGCTGGTATGTGCAATTAATATGACAATTGGGTTTAAATTCTGTATAGCTAACATGAAAACCATATTGGTGAACCCTTGAAATATAAAGTTGACACAGTTGAAGTATAAAATTAGTGTGACGTTATTTTAGTTAGAGTGTGATCTGTTTTGTTGAGTCATAAGTGCTACTATAAATTAAGTAGGTCGGCTAAAAATGAGATATGTCTAAATGCAAATAGCGGTAGTTGGTAAAGAAGAGTAGTAGATTATAATGAAAAGGAAATTGATGTCGAAAAAGGTGAGTAGGAATAGAGCCACAATCATAGAAAATGGTTGCAATGTTGGCGAGGTGTTTCTATAAGTAAGGAGGTTGATTGTGATAATGATAGTAGCAATGGGAGTAGGTAAGATAGAGTCACTTACAGATAAGTCATTTAGATTATATTTTCATACCAAGAGAGCGAATTTGAGGGCTATGATATATAATAGTGATAACACTTACTTCGACCAAATTAGGATGTATCGAGCGACGTTTGATAAATTATGTTACACATTAGACACAATTGGTGGATTGAGAGCAACTAAATATATGCTAGTTGATGAGCACGTAGCAATGTTCCTTCACATCTTAGGGCACTATGTGAAGAACAGAGTCATTCAATTTCAGTTTGGAAGGTCAGGTAAAACCATTAGTAGATACTTCAAATTGGTGCTCAATGCTACAATTAGACTACGATCATTACTTCTGAAGAAACCAAAACCCATTCTAGAGGACTAAAATTATCATCGTTAGAAGTGGTTCAAGGTAGGTACAATGTGTTATTTCGTCACTAGTTTACTTAACTATAATTAAACAAATTGTGGTTTAACATTACGATGGACAATGTTTTTGTGTTTTCAAGGGTGCCTTGGTACATTAGATGCTACACTCATATGTGTACAAGTCCCTGCAAAACACAAAGAGAGGTACCGAAATAAGAAAGGAGAGGAAACAACCAATGTCCTTGGTGTATGCTCACCGGATGACGATACATTTATGTCTTGCCCGGGTGAGAAGGGTCAGCTACGGATGGGAGGGTGTTGAGGGATGCTATAAAGAGACCACATGGCTTAAGTAGGGGTTATCATTGGTTAAAAAATAGTCAATTTGTGTTCTTTCACTATAATTTGTAGGAGAAAAGGATTAACACATTTGTTGTTAGTTTTCGAAGTTTTGATAATAACAAGATTAGAAACTATTTAAGACTTTAAAAATGATCAAGGCTTTAAATTAGTGAAAGTTGTCTTAGTTAAGGTGTTACTCGAGTAAAGGAATTCAGCTTACTCGAGTATGTTCCATCTGACAATTTGTTTGAATGTTCATAGAGCACTACTTGAGTATGGACTTGTTGCTACTCAAGTAGTATATCAGAAAGACTATTCAGAAGCAAAGTTTAGAGAGTGTTACTTGAGTAACAATATCTTGTACTCGATTACAAGTCAATGAAAGAGTGAAATGAACTTTAATGTAATGTACTCGAGCAATAGGTAAGTGTTACTCGAGTATAGTACTCGAGTACTAGTAAGTGATATTCGAGTATAATTATTTTTTGTAACATAAAACTGATCTATGTTGAGAATACCCAAGTATATGTCTTAAGTACTTGAGTATGTTATTCGAGTATGAACAAAGCCGTCAATACCATCACAAGGAACTTCACCAACAAGACCAAGACCTTGGAAGCCATCTAATAGACTTAACTTTATCTTATGGCTAAGTCTTCGATTCAAGTAACTACCTCAGTTTTGCCACTAATTAACCATCACCAATGCCAATATACAATATAAAAATCTTTTAAACCTGATGCAACGATGTAACACTCTTCTAGATGGGAAAAAACTACAAATAATAAGCCCAACTATATTTAAGTACTAGACATTGAAGGAAATATAGATACATATACTTTCAAAAGCCAACATTTTTATATCAACACACATTATTTTATATACAAATGTTGACAGCGGTTGGGGATAACCTCTTTTTAATGGAAAGCAATTCCACCAGAACATCTTTTATGCCCATCTATTCACAAGGCAAATCAACTAAACATGCCACAACAATCTTAGGAAACCTGATGAAAAACTCATGCATTTTGATGTGGTCTCTTTTGCCACACCTGCCCAAGTACCGACATTCCTAATCATAATTATATGTAGCACATATGCACTTGTGTGGCAAAATTAGAAATAATTCAAAATACTAATACAAAATTAAACTTTTGATTACATAACAGGGACATTCTCGTGGTTTATACCCACTTACATTCATTTACAGATAGTGCAAATTAATACAAATTAAACAATATTGTCTCTTGGTTCTTCAACCATCCACTACAAAAAAAAGTCCCTTCTAGAGCCTTGTGCAACACATCTCTCTAGCTGGTCACCTGTCTATTGATTGGTAGTGGAGGGTGTAATTATGAAGAATCCAAGTAGCAAACAATACCAATACTATGCATGCAAAATAAATGTTAGTGTATGAAACACTTGTCTTGAAACGATCTCCATTTTACTTAATAAAATAACCATATATTAGTTAGATCAATAACTTAATAGTGCTTCAACGTTTAATAAAATATCCAAAATATGTCAACGTATGCATAATGAGCTCTAACGTGACAATATACAATCATCCAACATAAACCCAAAAAGACAGAAGCACTACTTTTAGCAGAGTAATCTAAGCTTCTAAAGCCTTCCCTGATGGATCCGGACGAGAGCTATCACCTGAAAAATATGGTAACAATCAATCCAATTTATTACGAATACTAATATGTGCTAATGAGGTGCTAAGTGCAACAATTTATATATATATATATATATATATATATATATATATATATATATATATATATCCAAATAATAAAAACACAATTCACTAGTATCCATATCATAAAATTTCATATAATAAATTAGGTATTACAATTTTTCACAATTCCCAAGATGTCTCTCATCAATCCAACCGAACCGCCTTATTTCCTCCAATTAAACCCATGGGCTAAGTTATATACATGTTACTGGTTACTCAAAAGCTCATTGGTCATATGATGAGGACCAACCAAAATCCTCAAAATACATATCCTAGACCATGGGTCTTTTCCCTTTATTAAACTAGTGGGGTGTCTTAAGCCCTCTTTGAACTAGTGGGCCAGTCCCTCATGGAACAAATGAGACAATAGAAAATCAACCATTATGCACAATGGAGGCCTCACCACGTGGTGGAATAACTACATTTTTTCCCAATTCAACCATTTCCATAATTATCATAATAATTAACTCAATAAGAGCTTTTCCAAGATTTTCACATTCATATCATGCTATTTAAATACTTTTCAGAACCATGTCATAATATATCAATTTCCAATTCTTATGCATAAATAAATATAGGCATATACTTCATAATTCCAATCATAAGGTTCTACAAAGAAATTTCTATTAAAATATTCATAATTATTTCATAAAATACTCACAAACAACATATGAATACACATAACAAGTGGAAAGTGATTACCTCTTGCCAAAACTAACTATTATCACACCACTCCTAATCTCAAAGTTCAAACACAAGCCAAAAATCAATTTACCACAACCAATTTACTAACCATTAATAAATCTTTAAAAATCGACATATTCAAAATTGTAACTTATAATTTCATAAAATTAAAAATATACAAATTTTAATAATAAATTTAGAATGCTTGAAGTGGGCAAATTACTGAAAAATTAGGGAGACCATTGTAACTCTAAATTTTTTTCCTTTCAATTTATTATTAATTAATAACTCCCTTCTTTATTTATTATTGATTATTATTATTCTAGAATTAATTTAAACTCCATGAAATTATCTCAATAACAAACACGATACTAATACTTTAAATAAGGGGGGTTATATAAATACAAACACCAAGCAAAAAAATAAGTTATATATAGATAGCAAATTTGAGCTTAGTGAATAATGACTCCATAATCAATTTAATAAATACTACCCCAAAATAACTTAACTCTAACATATATATATATATATATATATATATATATATATATATACATATATATATATATGATAATAAAAAAATTGCAACGCACACACAGAGCATATTATACACACATGGAATAAAGCAATTGTAATTGAACAAACAAACAAAATGACGCAAAGTATGTCATCTTCTTATTTATATATATATATATATATATATATATATATATAAGCACCCCATGAGTATGCATTCGTTTTATGTGTGTGTATTGCTAAACACTCCACCAGTAGGCATGTTTCCTCTCTCATATATATATATATATATATATATATATATAAGAAGATGACATGCTCTACGTCATTTTGTTTGTTTGTTCAATTACAATTGCTTTATTCCATGTGTGTATAATATGCTGTGTGCGTTGCAATTTTTTTATTATCATATATATATATATATATATATATGAATAGGTAACTAATTATTAACTGGCTGTGTTTATAATTATATATTGCATAACTGGCTACACCTACATAATTATTCACACAAGAAATATTTATTCATTCACACAGTAAGCATGTATATACATATAGATGCAAGACCCCCGTAGCATTTATTTCTTCTTCCTTCCTTATATTTTCAAATACAATAATATATGTATATACATGCTTACTGTGTGAAATATTTCTTGTGTTATGTAGGTGTACCCAGTTATGCAATATATAACTATAAACACAGTTATTAGTTATTGCACAGTTAATAATTAGTTACCTATTCATACACACACCCACAAACACATAGCTACTAATGGATGCGTTCAGCATTAACGTGGCTTTAATATCCACACACACACACATATCAGTATATGCTTAGTTTCATAACCCCCCTGAAGTTTCGAGCAAAAAAATAACCCCCCCTGAAGCATGCACTTGATACATATATATTTTTTATATTCAATGACCCCTTTCCTTCCATGACAGCAAAACAATTCAGCAGCATAAGGTCTGTGTGTGTATTAATATTAGTTAAACAAATGCAAAACAAGTGCAGGGCAGATGCAACATATATGCAGATACTTAAACACGTACACAAAGACACCGACGTCAACAGCCCCTGTTTTTTCTGGATTTAAAATTTTAGCAACTCTAGTTTAACTCCCATTCTTTATACTCTATGGAAAAATGACGGGAACTGAAGGAAAAGCAAGTACCATAGTTTTTAATGAATCTCTAGTCGAAAAGATGAGGAAGGGCACCGAATGGTTCCCCTGATTTTAGCAACTTAGAGCAGAGCCTCTCTCTCTCTCTCTCTCTCTCTCACTCTTTCTGCAACTCTCTTTCTCACCGACGCTCTAAACTCCCTCTCGATCTCTTGCTCCGTTTCTGCACTCTCTTACTCATGGTTTCACTCCCTCTTAGTCTAACTCTCTCAGTCTCTCTGCGTCTCTCTCTTTCCTTCCTAGGTGCTAGTTGCAAGAATGCAAATGAAGGAGTAATATATATGGACTTAAGAGCCCTGACTAAAAGAGAGGAGCGAACAGAGGGAGAGTATGGTGCTCCCATCACTGGGCTCGAGAATCACTATTGCGTGTCCCCCTTTTCTGTGTTTTCGGCGCTGACCTCTGCAAGTGATAACTCTAAGATTTGTAACGTGTTTAGCTGTTGCGTGTTTTGGGATAAAATGGAGTGGGTTGGTTTGTGGGCAATTGATTATACACGCATGACTGATGGAAATATGAATCAGCGAGCTAATATCCGTTTTCCTTCTCTGTTTCTCATCAAGTGGTGGTTATAATTATGGGGAAAATAATCATAATGGGTTGTATTTATTTTATTTATTTAATTGGATAAAATAAATCCTTAATTTAATATAAGGATTTTCCTAATATCTAACATTTATTTCTGTAAATTTTTAGGCCTACAAGTATTCCATATTTGAATTTATTATTTTCCTAAATTGATTTAAGGAAAATATGCCTTAATTCCAAATAATTAATTTTATAATTATTTTAGGGGATTAAAGTTTCTCATGTTGTAGGAAAAAAATTATCTCATGTCACACACATGAAATGGTGGGACCCACATATACATATAACATATACATATAATATATGTATATGTGGGTCCCACCATTTCATGTGTGTAGGAAGTTTAGTTTTCTCATGCAACATGAGAAAACCAAGATTCTGAAAACCGGACCGGTCAAGCCAATGGAATAAAGGTCAGTGGGTAAAATTAGAATCAGATCGGAGTCAAATCCGCTATTAATTAAAAAAATATAATTTAATTAAAATAGGTAAAAATATAAAAATATTTTATGTCAATATTGGAGGATGTGTAACATGGGAAAATGTGTAGTAGACTAATACTCTAATAGTACATTGATTTGTTTTAAAAAAAAAAGAGATGACAGCTTTGGGGGTGCAAAATGTCAGAGATATTTCTCAGTGGGTCACGGGTTGATGCTTTTGTAGCCAATATAGCTTGCTGATGCAATGAACAGAGGAAAGATATCAATTACGAGTTGCGTGGTTTACAAGCTCAAAGACGAGCACTACAACCTTGAGTTAACCCCTCCAATATCCAGCATACTCTATCTCTGTCATGATATTATCTTGCTGCCACTTTCATCCATGTCACAGAGAAGAAGATTCATCTATGGCGGCGAGTAGAGGAAGAAAGCTGAATAATCGCAGATCCATCCTTATACTTCATTCCCTCTTTCATCGGCGAATATGAGGCACCATCCTCACCTTCGTCACCTTTTTCGGCGAATATAAGCCACTGATGTCGACGAAACTCGCCGCCAAGGATGGATCTACACCTCCTTCTATTCTCCATCTCCCTCTTCCTCTGTAAACATCAACACCCGCCTTCTCTCTTCAGTCTGACTTTTTTTAAAAAATTTATGTGACTCGGCCAACTCGGTCGGTTTAGGCCAGGTTGACCCCAAGTCAACTCGGGACCCCGGTTTAAACCATAACTCGAACCGGTTTTCTGGCCGGTTGGCCGGTTCCCGATTTTAAAACCATAGAGAAAACTAAAACCCTTATTTTAGGCCAAACTTGACTATTGGATTTTCCATCTAATATTACGATTTTAGATTCCCTGATTTGGGATGTTACAGCATAGTCTCATGCTAACATAATGACTATTTAGCATGATCAATGCTTAATACTCATACTCATGGACATAAAATAACTAGAAATAGAGTTTCAGTCATTCAAATATGTTACACATAGATAAACAAGTAGGGTAATTATACACATCAAAACAAGTATCAAGTAATACGTGCAAGTAAGGTAAACTCACTGTCTTTAAGGACTATTGTCCTTATTCAGGTTCCTCTTTCATCGGAGTCACTTGAAGTTCCTTCCTTCTCCTTCTGGCCCTAAGGACATATCCATAACTTTAGAACCAAGGAAAATGAATGTTTAATCAAGTTGTCTTAACCTTATAACTTTTACAAAAACAATTATCCCTTTGTGGTTATTCTCAGACTTATCAAAAATTAACATTTAATTTCTCCATAAACTTGAAAAAATTATAACTTGGTCTATAAACTCAAAATGGAATGATTCCAATTCATATTTAAATCTTGATAAGTCTATTTTCATATATTAATAACTACTGAGATAATTTATGACTGAAACATTCCCAATTTTCAAAGTTCTCTTTACTGTCTAGTTGAAACTTCCAAAACTTTAACTTAACTTCAAAAATCAATATCTCATTGCATAGAGCTTCAAAAATTTCAATCCACCTATCAAATTAAAGTTCTATGTGTACTCTTTGTTTCTTGAAAGTTTTATAATTTTATAACTTCATTTACTTAGTTAAATGCTTCGCACAACACGACTGCCCAAATTTCACTTTCCAGATCATCAGTTGGTTTGTAAAAATCATAACTTCTTATACAAAACACCAAAATTTACAAAGTATCTATCAAATTAAAGCTTAGTATGTTAACTACATGATCAAAAAATATTAAGGTTAGAAGAGGTTGTTTACTTAGGTTTTTCCTTACATGAAACCTAACGAGTCAGAAGCAAAGTCCAGATTTTTTCTAATTCATTACTTGACTTCCAAAAGTCATATCTCGAGTTCTAGACCTTTGTTTAAGGTGATCTTCCACTCATTTTAAATCTTAAGGAGTGGACTTTCAACTGACCAAATTTCATAGAGAAACTCAACCTCTAACACACGAAAACGACATGCAAAACATACTCTATTTTCATACCAAGATGCAGAGGTGAAAAACAACACATGCAAATCTTAGCTCAAGACTTCCAGAAGTCATACACCAAGCGCTTATATCTAAAATGCATGGTTTAAAAACTTGTTTCCAGAGTCAAAGGATCCACAAAACCATCCCAAAACCAACATGCAAAGGATCCTCTTATGACAAAAAGTTTTCTCACCTAACACTCACAACTTTCAGCAACTTTACTCCTCAAAAACACCAAGAATCTGTCAAAATGAGGTTGGAAATGGGTTTAGAAGGCTTGCATAGACTCCAAGAATAGTTTTCATGTGAGTTTGGAGGCTTCCTTCTTCTTCCTCAGGTGCTTCTCTCTTGGACTCTTGGCTGGAATAGTGGGAAGAATGAGAGAAAATGAGAATGAAATGGAATATGAGAGGTAGAGGGGTGTGTTTGCATGTCTAGTGTTTGTGTTTTCTAGAGGAGAGGGAGTGTTAGTTGAAATGAGAAACTGAGGAATAAGAGGATGAAAAGGAGAAGGAAGTGTGAATGGGGGACGGAAGAGAGAAATAGGAGAAATGGAAGTGTGTATATGTGTGTGTAGAGCCGAATGCAAGAGAATGAGAAATGGATTGAATGAGGAAATATAATGTGTTGAAGTTTGTTTGCATAGGCTGTATTGAGGTGTCGGTTAATACAAGAAACATGTGTGTTTTTTTTAATGAAAAAAAGTTTAGGTAGGGGTAGACACCGGTAATCCATCAGGGTCAGGACACGCCTCTAAGCTCAAAGAGCGCTTACAGATGTATTTATAGATCGCCCCCAATGAAGCCCTCACATCGATTAGCAAGTACCAAATCTCCTTCCTTTTAAGGTGAAGGCCGACGCCTTAGCCAACGATACCACTCCTCGTTGTAGAAACATGTGTTGCAATGTCTGAAAGAAATAACAATTGAGGGATTGTGGGTTGTTTTTGTATATGGGCCAAAATGGAATTTAAAAGAATTGAAATGTTGTGCTGCGTTTTGGCTTGTCTAATTAGCAATTAATATTGAATAGGATGGTTGTGTATGACAGGGCACATGACTATATTAAATTAAGAGGAAAGGTGATGTGACGTCATCACATGGAAAAAGGTGTGTATTGTGGGACCCACTCCAAAATTATCCCACTTAATTTCCTATAAGGCTTTTGCTTGCAATCTAGTACCTTACTAATTTAATTGCAAACATAGGTAATCATAATTAATCCTTAAGTCCATTTGAGGTTTTTATTTTTCAAATAATTTCTTTAAGCCATAAAATATTATCTCTAAAATATTTAGGCCAAGATTATTCCCTAACGATTTGTCTTTAATTTTTGAGAAAATATGCCTTTAATTCCAAATATTAATTTTAACATAATCAAGGCTAAATTTTCTATAAATAATTTTATTTAATATTTTTTTATTTCCTAAATCCAAAATTTAAGATGTTATATCTTTCCAATTGTAAGAACAAACTTGAGTCTACTATCTCAATTATTGATCTTTCTGACAACGCTAGCTTACAAAACTCTTGCATTTTGATATGTAGGCTTAAATGTTCTCCAAACATGCCAAAAGTAGGCTTTTTCCAATGTGGCAGAAAAGGTTTGTGAAGCCATGAAGAGCAGTAGCAGAAAATTGATCATGGTGGCAAAGTAAGAGATCATTATTTTGGTTATTGAGAAGAAATTTTGACGATGAAACCACAGCGTACGCGTACTAATCACAACTTGATTTGCAACGATAATAATTATGCTCGATAGTTGTGTGGCAAGCACTGCCTATAAAGTTTAAATGTAGTTCTGTATACTTGACTAAATTTTAGAGTATGAGTTATGGCGTAGCAATAAGGTTGTTGTCATATGATCTAGAGGTCACGAGTTCAAATCCAGGAAATATCCTCTCTTATTATCGGATAAGTTTGTCTATATATATATCCCTCTTCATGCCTCACTTAGTATGAGCCTTATATACTATGCCTCCTTTTAGACTTGACTAAGATTTAGAAACCAAAGTGAAAAAGGGTGTTGGATGAATTTATTGAATCAAATACCAGTTACCAGAAACAGTTTGACAAGCTTTTTTTCTTTGTTGGTACAAAGACAGATTTTAATTTGAAGGAAGAACAACTCAAAGGGTAAATGGATGCACCAAAAAGCTCAGGTGTTAATAAGGCCCAACTTAGAGTAGTGCTTTAATTGAGTGTAATAGGTAAATGGATGCACCAAAAAGTTCATGTGTTAATGAGGCCCAACTTAGGGCAGTGCTTTAATTGAGTGTAATAGGATGATCCTAGACTTTTATGGCCATCTTTAAATGATGGACATTCAAGGGAAAACAAAATAGAAGGAGCATAGCTCTCGGGGCTTTGTTAGATATGGTTTTTTTCTAACCATGGTTACACTACCCCTGGTTTTCTAACTTCAACTACTCAATGCACAAAATTTAGTTGGTAAATCAATGTTCTCTGATCAAGGGAAAAAGAATGTTCCGTCCTCAAAGGAGGAAGAAGATTTATTTTCAAGGAGCTCTAAGAAGATTAAAAATGTGATAGCTAGGAGTGATAATGCGGTATTAAATACTTGGGCAAAGGTCGGAGAAAACCAAGCTGCATTTATGATAGGAGGACCTTCTTTTGCTGATAAATTGAAAGGAACGGACAGAATGGATACAGAGAAGGATAGTGAAGGGTTTGATGACCTATCAAATGATCCTTTATCGGATCATTCCCCTGAAGAAGGCAAACAAGCAGGGAGTAACTGGATGTGCAAGATAACGGAGAACGAGTCGAGAAATTTTCCTTCTTTTCATTTTTCCAGAAAGATGAAGAAGAAATTATATAAAGCCTGGGGTTCATCTGTCATTGTAAAGCTCTTAGGCAGAAGCATTGGCTACAGGGCCCTGGAAAATAGACTTCAAGTTATGTGGGCTAAAAAAGGTGTTTTTACACTGATCAACGTTGGACACGGGTATTTCATCGTGAAGTTTACTAATAAAGAGGACTGTGATAAGGCTCTAACGGGAGGTCCCTGGATGATATATGATCACTATTTAATAGTGAAACCATGGGAACCAAATTTTAAGCTGGAGAAGGATGAGATTGAGAAGGCAACGGTGTGGGTTAGAATTCCCAAAGTGTCGCTGGAGTATTATGACGAAGAAGCTTTAACAGTGATTGGAAATAGGATTGGGAAAACCTTGAGAGTGGATATGCATACTTCAGGGCATTTGAGGGGGCATTTTGCCAGAATTTGTGTTTTAATTGAACTAGGCAAACAAATGATGTAGGGCCTCTATTTGGATGGGGAGGAGTTCTTTCTTGAATATGAAGGTTTACACTTGTTGTGTACATGTTGTGGAGTTTATGGCCACCGGAAAGAAACATGTCTTCTAAGTAAAAAGACCAACGAAATGCCACCAGAGACACCAACGGACATCGGCAATGAAGGAGTGCCGCAAACTAGTGTTCAGACAAGTGATGATAATTGGAGGATTGTTCAGAGAGCTTGGCGCCCGAGGAAGCAAAAGGAGAAGATGAGTGACGTCGCCCAAAAACAAAGTGGAGGCTCAAGATTTGAAATCTTGGTAGAAGCACAAGGACGGAGGGGGAGACCGAGGAGCTTAGGAATGAGGGATCTAATGTAGAAGCTAATCAGGGGACAATGGCGGCAGGGGAAAAAATACAGAGGTTATACGGAGGGGGAAAAGGGGGTTCAAAAAGGAGGCAAAATGGAGAGACACAGGGAAAGAAGCAGACTGAGGTTACAGAAGTGGATATTCAACAAACAGGGATTGTAGTACAACAGACTTGAAGCAAAAGGGTGGAGAAACGAGCAAGACACTTATCAGAGGCTACGACAAACGAGGTTTTGATGTTGACAATAGGGGAAGGAAAGGACGTATACGATGATTCGATTCTTCACACAAACCAAGTCAAACCTAGGGAGGAAGCCACAAATATAATGGCTCTCTCGCATGAGCCAGGTGGATGTATGGAAGATGAATGTGGGCCTCTTGATACTGGTGAACTGGAAGACGAGAATATGGGAGTATGTGGGGGAGAAGGGAATGAAGCCGTGGAGGAGGCTGGAGACTTGGACCTATCAATGGTCCCAGAAACATTAGATTAATGGGCCTAGACCTGCTCAGCTCCCGTGTGTTTTGGGCCTGTTCCTTACTTATTTGGTTTTTAATGATTAAAGTTTTCTATTGGAATAACAGAGGGTCATGTAGCCTGGGCCTCTATCGTAATTTAAAAGATATGATTTCTGGGCCCAAGCACAATTTATTGATCTCGGACGATACTCGCATTTCGGAGGAAGCTCGCCTGAGGCATCTTCTGCGTCTGGGATTTGATCAGATTAGGATGATTCCCAGCGAAGGGAACTTAGGAGGTCTAGTGGCTTTGTTGGATAGTGTGGCGATCTCGGTTTCAGTCCTAGAGGAGGACCAACAATTCTTTCACATGAGGATTTCTGGCCCAGGTACACCTATCTTCTTCTGCACATTTGTCTATGCGTTGCCTCATTCAAACCACCGTGCTATTCTTTGGCACAAATTAAAGGATTTATCTGCTGGTATTTCATCTCCTTGGGTGGTCTGTGGAGACTTTAATGATATATTGTTGGAATCTGAAAGAGTTAGGGGCGCCCTGTAATATGCGAAGATTAAATTGGTTTCAAAACAAAATTGATGACTGTGGATTAATGGATGTTGGAGTGAATGGACCTAAATTTACGTGGAAGGGGCCTTGGAATAGAGGGTTTCGGCAGTTATATGAGAGACTGGATAGGGCTTTAGCGAACCAACCCTTGATCAATTCAGAGACCAGATGCACCTTGAAAGTCTTACCTCGCACAATGTTCTCTGACCACAATCTACTTCTTGAAGAATTGGGATCTCCAATGAGTTGTGATGGGCATAAGCCGTTCAGGTTTGAAGCAATATGGATCGCCCACGAAAATTTCAATGATTTCCTGAAATATCAATGGCAAAAGAATGTTTGTTTTGAAGCAAATATTGAAAGAGTCAAAACAGAAATCCAGAGATGGAATCGAGAAACGTTTGGTTTTGTGGAAAATAGGAAGAAACAGATTCTGGCAAGGCTGAATGGTGTGCAGAAATCGCCTTCTTATCCTTATTCTAAGTTCCTTAATGATTTAGAGGTCAACTTGCAGACTCAATTGGAGGAGGTCAATAGACAAGAGGAAATAAAATGGTTTCAGGAAGCTAGGGTGGAGTGGATTGCCAAAGGCAATAGGAATACTAGATATTATCATTTCCAAACTAAGATGCGAAGGAGAAGAAGCAGGATTATCACTCTTCAGGACGAGGAAGGCAATTGGTTGGAAGATGCTGAGGAAATCAAAACCTTGGTTATAAACTACTTTAAAAACCTATTTTGTGAAGATTCTATGGATTATTCGGATCGAAGCACAATAAGCTCTATCCCTACAATTGATTCGGATAGGATGGAAAGGTTGGGAGATAACCCTGGGATTCAAGAGGTGCATGAGGCAGTTAAATCTATGGGGTCTTATAAAGCCCCTGGGGTGGATGGTTTCCCACCAATCTTTTTTTAGAGGAATTGGGATCTGGTGAGTTCTGATCTTGTTAATTTTGTTCAAAGGGCTTTTGAAGGAACAATTGATATAACGGAGGCTAATCAAACTTTAATCTCCCTTATCCCAAAGATAGACCAGCCGCAGCGTGTGGAACATTTCCGTCCAATTTCGCTATGTACAGTGCAATATAAATGCATAACTAAGATCCTTGCATGTAGACTAAGAAGTGTTATGGGGGATATTATCTCTCCTTTTCAATTAAGTTTTGTTCCTGGACGGCATATTCAAGATAACATTATCGTTGGTCAGGAGATCCTTCACAAAATGAAGAAGACCAAAGGAAGGAAAGGGTTAATGGTCATGAAGATAGATTTAGCTAAAGCCTATGATAGAATTAAATGGAGTTTTGTCTCCAAAGTTCTGAAGGAAGCTGGTTTTAATCAAAAGGTTATAAATATTATTATGAGATGTGTTTCTAGCTCTACCCTCAATGTCTTGTGGAATGGAGCTACATCTGAATTTTTTCGGCCAAGTAGAGGAATCAGGCAGGGAGATCCTCTGTTCCCTTTCCTGTTCGTGATGTGTGTGGATAAACTAACCCATATTATTAGTGATGAGGTGAGAGAAATAAGATGGAAACCGATTCTGATGACCAAGGATGGGCCTGCTATTTCGCATTTGATGTTTACCAATGATCTTCTATTATTTGGAGAAGCTTCCGAAGCCCACGCAGAGGTGATGATGGAATCATTGAATAACTTTTGTAGTATGTCGGGAGAAAGAGTGAGCTATGCCAAGTCGTCTATCTTCTTCTCTCTAAAAGTCTCAGGCCAGCTGAAAGGCAGAATCAAAAGTACAACGGGAATGAAAATCACCACTGAGATTGGGAGGTATCTTGGTGTTCCGCTAACTAGACAGAGGAGCAGCAGAGAGACCTTTAGATATGTAATTGAAAGAGTCAAAGGTAGACTTTCAAGGTGGAAAGCGACGTGTCTTACAATGGCTGGAAGAGTAACTCTTGCCAGATCGGTGATAGGAGCGATTCCTATATACCCAATGCAGGTGTATCAACTTCCAATTTCTGTGTGTGAGGAGATAGAGAGTATCCAAAGGAAGTTTATATGGGGGGACATGGACCATAGTAGGGGATATCATCATATGAGATGGGATAGAATAACTGAACCTAAGCGTTATGGAGGTCTAGGGCTGAAGAAACTAGCATCGACAAATCGTGCATTTGGTGAAAAAATAGCATGGAATTTGGTTCAGGGGGCTAAAGGTCTATGGGCAAATGTACTTCAAAAGAAATATATGTATAGAAGTGACAATTCCTTACTGGAGGCAAGAAATTCAGACTCAAAATTTTGGAAATGTATATGCAACCAGCAACATATTATTAAAGAAGGAACACAGTGGCGAATTCGAAATGGTCACTCAACCCTATTCTTTATGGATTGTTGGCTTGGGAATGGAAAGAGAATAAAGGACCAATGCATCAGGCCTTTGAGTGCTGAGGAAGAGATGAGTAAAGTTGCTGACTGGATCTGTGCTGGAGCATGGGATTATCCTCGGTTGGCTAGAGTAGTGAGGAATGAGGTAATTCAGAATCTAATTGCTATATTGCCTCCTAGTGAAGAAGCAGGGGACGATGTCATAGTGTGGGGGGAACTTCAAATGGAATATTCTCGGTAAAGAGTGCTTATTTTATGATTGAAAAACCAAATCAGCACCTATTTAGTAGGGTCTATAAGTATATATGGGCTTGGAAAGGAGTGGAGAAGATTAGGCTTTATCTATGGCTTGCTTATAATAATAAACTACCAACAAATGCTCTGAGGAGTAAATGGTCGGCAACCTCACCGGTGTGTGCTCATTGTCAAAATGCGGTGGAGGACTTGTTGCATATTATCCAAGACTGTGTTTATGCAAGGAAGATCTGGCTAAGCTTGATTAAACGAAGGTACGTAACTAATTTTTTCTCAATTTCCTTACATGACTGGATGGAATTAAATTTGACGGAGGAGGTAGGAGCGGCTGGGGTGGGGGACTGGAGTCAGTTATGAGGAGTTTCGATATGGTTACTTTGGATCTGGAGGAACAAATTAATTTTTCAGGAGAATTTCCAAAAACCCTCCCTTCCTGTTTCGGTAATTACGAGTTTATTACCCTCGTTTTGTTCTTATCTTAGAATCGAGGAACTAAGAATGAATGATGAGGTGAACCATGCTGAGATACGATCATGGAGTCCACCTCCTATTGGGTGGATCAAGGTAGATGTTGACGGGGCGGTGGCCAGAGGGGATAGGAAGGCTGGATGCGGAGGAGTCCTTAGAAATAATAGGAAGGAATGGATATTGGGCTTTAGCCAAACTTTGGGAATGACGGGTGTGGAAGAAGCAGAGGAGTGGGCTATTCTTTTGGGTTTGAGACTTGCCTGGGATGAAGGGTACAGGAAGATAATTCTCAATTCTGATTCCAAATCAACCGTGGAAAAGCTTTTGAGTGGAAGGAATGACAATACAAGCAGTCTAGTATTTATGCAGATCAGAGATTTACTTAAGAGGCAATGGGAGGTGAAATTGCGTTTTGTTGGTAGATCACAGAACCAGTTAGCTGATGCTATGGCCAAGCAAGGCATCTCTTTGTCTTCCATTTCTGGTGTTTGTCCTCATAACTTGAGGCAATTGTTGTTGCAAGATTGTATGGGATCTGATTCCCCTTCTCTTTATAATTTAATATAGGGTTAATGTGCAAAAATACACATATGCTTTGGTCAGAGGAGCGTCCAGTGACAAGTGTTTTTTTGAGGTGCAAAAGTATACACGTGGTTACAAATTAGGTGCAAAAATACCGTTTGACCGTTAAGTTTGACTCTGACCGTTTAGTTTGACTTTTTTTACTTTCAATGGTGCAAAAATACACATGTACTTTAGTAAAAAGAGCATCTAACACCAAGTATTTTTTAAAATTTAATAATTTTATTTTAATTAAAGAAAAATTATTATTTCTCTAAGTATAATTCCTAGAAAGTTAAATTTTTTATTTCCATAATTTAATTTCTTTTTTTTTAAATCCTTATTAAATTTTCTTATTAAATTTCCTTTGCAATGTCAATTTTCAAGAATTGCCCTTCGGTGGTCAATTTTCATTTTAAAAAAAATCTTTTTTTTTAATCATTTGAGCGAGTTTCTCCTGCATGTATTAATATTTTATCCTTCTCCAAAATAATTTCAAATATAAAATTATTCAAAAAAATAAATAAGAATAATTATTCAATGAAGAATATAACTAATTCTTAAGTAAGTTATTAAGCTTCTTTTAAATTTAAGTTTAAATAACACATAAGAAGTTAAGATAGTGGTAAAAAAATAATAAAATTAAATGAGAATTCTGTATCTAAAATGCAAACTAAATTTAAATAGTTAAACCAATATAAAAAAGTGAAAAGTGCACAGGTCCTATAACGAGTATATCGTATGGGAGCAAGTATTTGCTTGAAATTAATAGCATACGCGCCAATATATAAATGATAAAATTTATTACAAAATATTGAAAACCACATGATTATCACTTCGCATTAAGTAAAGACAATTTCCAAGCTTTTGAAACACAAAAAATAAAATTTCTAACAAAAGGGTAGGACCGTTATAATTTAATGAATGCTTTACGTTACTCAGTAATATCAAATTGTGCGCCCTAACTACATAATTAATTGATTATGTTTTTGAGCTTCAACTAAAGGAAACAATTTGTAGAATTTCCATACTAGGTTAACAATTTAACGATTTTAATTTGTCTATACAGCATTTTGACAATTTATTTTCTAACCGATAATTTTAAAATCCAAAAAATATAGAACTTTTATTTAATTTTTTCCCCAACTACATAAATTTAATAAGAAAATTTAATAAGGATTTAAAAAAAAGAAATTAAATTATGGAAATAAAAAATTTAATTTTCTAGGAATTATACTTAGAGAAATAATAATTTTCCTTTAATTAAAATAAAATTATTAAATAAAAAAAATACTTGGTGTTAGGTGCTCTTTTTACTAAAGCACATGTGTATTTTTGCACCTTTGAAAGTAAAAAAAGTCAAACTTAACGGTCAGAGTCAAACTTAACGGTCAAACGGTATTTTTGCACCTAATTTATAACCACGTGTGTACTTTTGCACCTCAAAAAAGCACTTGTCACTGGACGCTCCTCTGACCAAAACATATGTGTATTTTTGCACCTTAACCCTTTAATATAAGGCGTTTTAGCCTCTTTCTTACCAAAAAAAATAAAATAAAATAGAAGGAGCATGTGACTTGAGATGGCCATCCTAAATTAATGCTGCAGTCCGTCGTGTGGTTGGCTTTAACTTGGCTTTATATGATTTTTGGTTTTTTTTTTAACTGTCATATTTACCCCTATAGTATTATGTCCTTGTGTGTTGGAACAGTGTTAATAACCGCGTATATAATTTCAACTTGACTTTATTGCTTTGTTAAATGTAACAGTTACATGATGAATCATATGGTGAATGATCCAAATCGAAAATTATTTATGTTGAAGGACGATGAGTTTCTGAAATTACTCTTAAGGATCAAGGTGATTTTCTTTGCAAAATATATTAAATTTGCAATCTCTGAATATTAAAGTCTTGTATTGGCATGTATAAATTTGCGTTCTCTAAATTTTTAATACTATCACTTACTTGAATTAGTAAATTCAAGTTGTCGTGTTTAACAAAAACCATACTTAATACTCATAAAATCTAACACTCAGGAAATGTATGTGTGGCGAACCAAAAAAAAAAAAGGATAATGCAAATATGTGTAGTCTAAATACAATTGTATAGTATTCCCTCAAATCTTTAATATAAGACATATTTACCTAATTAAATTAGATTAGGAAATTTAGTTAAGTTAATATGATATATATTTTTTAAAATACCCTAGTCATATTCCTTAGTTCTCTCATTCCCTTTCCTCCTTGTTTATTGTTGAAGAAACATCAATCAATAATGTTGACCAATATGAAAAATATATATAATATGTATGATCAAGATCAACTTCAAATATATCTTATATATTAAAAACTGAGGAGTATTTAACACTAACGTTGGTTCCCAAGTCCTGGTATAAAAATTTACTAATAAGTAATAAGAGAGATTGCAGATTTAACAGTAACAATAAGGGCAATTTGGTAATATCAATTATTTTTAAAAGTAATTTAAAAGATTCGCAGTCTCTTTGCATACACAAATAACTTCTAATTTTAGTCTTTCAGAATAATTTTGGCCGTCAAGTTTTTTATTTTTGTTAGTTTATCAATTATTAATTCACTTACTTTTCTCTAGGCAGCAACAAAACAAATCGATCACTTAATATGGGGCTAAGCCGTTATTTTTCTTGTGATTTGATTAAAGTTTAAAATTTGATACTTTTATTTTAATTACTACACTATTACAAGAAATTGATTTTACTTCCCAAAAGACACCTATTTTTCAAAAAGGGAAGTAAGAAATAAAAGTGATGACATTGTTGTAATTATGTTTTGAAATTTTGATATATTAGATATCCCTTTAATAAAAAAAACACTAAAAGTTGATTTTTGTTGTCTCTTTTAAAATTGGGACGCCAAAAACCATACTTTTAAAATTTCAATTTGAAAAGGGAATCCAAAAGCCCTGCTTTTGACGCTAAGAGCACCAATTTTGGCGTCCCTTCTTTTGAAATTAGGAAGCAAAAGTAAACTTTAGCCTACTCCCACATGCAAACCCCTTTCCCTCTCACCCACGTAATTCTTTTCTCATTTCTCTCGTTTTTATTTTTTCTCTGCTCTCTCTTCGATTTGGCTCAAATCTCTCTTTGACCCCTCCTGCTTTCCGATGCGTTGACGATCTCATGGTGTGGGCCAATGGTGAACGAGTTGCCAAATTCTACACCTGGAAACCCTACACAAGCAAAGACGCCACTGTCAAGTTCATCCAAAACAACTCTAATAAATGTTCATTATTCTGAGCAATTTGTGTCTGCGATCATGCGATTGGGTCTATCTCTGTTCAATTAATCCTACACAGGGAACAACTAAGCGAGAACAAAATCTACAGAGCTTAGGTATGTGTTAACATTAGGGTTCAAGCATTGAGGGGAAAGGGATCACGAGGAAGGTGGTGAAGATAGTGGAGGAAATGGTATTATCTGATTTTCGATATTTGGAGAGGCTTGAAGCTTCTTATTGATGTTGGAAAATTGCATGAACAACTGTGACTAACAGAGAAGCAAAACATGGAATCCCTCTCCCTCTATTGCAGAAATCAAATCTTTGGAAGCAAATCAAACACCTCTTCACACAGGTTGGTGAAAGAACTCTTCCTCCTACTATTGAAGTTCACTCCGAAGATTTTCGGTTTCAACTACGTCAAATTTGCATCCCTTTTAAGAAAGAGACATCTCACATAGGTGTTGCCTTTAAAAGGGATGTTGAAAATAGCTTAAATATGGACATCAAAAATATTTTTTGTAATAGTGTTATACTAATTTCTTAAAATTTATTTTGATCAACAAATTTAATTTCTAACATAATGCGTCTCTTTCAAAAATATAATTATAAATTTTTTTAATTGTTGCATTGAGACCCGAATTATTGATGTACTATTTCACGCTAAAGGTTAATATTAGTTATATAGTTATCTTTTATAACAGGGAAAATATCAGTGAGTGAGGACCCAAAGAAGAGAAAAACTATAAAAAAAAAATCTTAACCCCAAATCCCCTCTAAAAAAATTCTCTAGGGGCTTTTTTTTATATTAATTATGGAATTCCTCTCATAAAAAAGTTTTGTTATCAAAATGACTTTTTTGTTGTTAAAATGACTTTTCTTGTTGTTAAAATATTTATGAAAATCTTTTTGTCAAAATAGCTTTTCATGTTGTCAAAATAACTTTTCATATTGTCAAAAAATTCTCTGAGTTTTTCCTTTAGCGTGTAGAATTTTAGAAACCTATAGAATTTTTGACAATATAAAAAGTCATTTTGACAACAAGACAAGTCATTTTGACAATAAAAATTTTTTGCGAGAGAAACTCCGTAATTAATATTAAAAAAAGCCCCTAGGGACTTTTTTGAGAGGGAATTTAGGGTTGAGACTTTTTCGATATTTTTAGTTATTATCAATGAGGGTAATTGAATATATTTTCTAATAATCCAGTGGGCTACTAATAAAAGACTTCTTATTGGTTGAGCATTTTGAGTGTTTTCCCAGGCTTCCGCTATTTCCATACGCTCTACTTCCTCTTTTTTCATATAAGTATAATAAGAATAAGATTACATTGTGGTTAAAAAGTCAATCTTCATAATGGTTGGCGAATGATTTGAAGGAAGGCTTGTGCTAAAAAGGTCCTTGTATTCTTTTTTTTAGTAGCAAATCCATTTCGGAAGTATAAACACAGGAGTAATATTACCCAAAAAGTTTCAAAACATAATAATGCTACTCTATTTGGTTAAAAAATTAAGGTCGACCATCAAAAAATTGATTTTGACCGTTAATTTTTTTAATAAAAATGACTAACATTTCTATGTTTTGAAACTTCCACAGCAATATTGAGACAATAAAAACTTCAAGGGTGATATTACTCTTCAACGAAAAAATCCAAGATAGATTTACTACTTAACTTCTTTTTTTTTAAATAATAGTGACAAGTGGTACATAGCTCGAATAACTTCCCTAGGAATTCCCCCTAGAACTCAAGTTTATCCAAAAACAACACAACAAATAAGGGAAAATCACTAAGAATGATAAAAAAAAGTCTCGTACCAAATTCATCTATAAAAAATGTCATGTCTCTATGGACTACATTCTAATCAATTCAGAATGAGAAGTTATTGAATTGCCCTTACCAACTTTCACAAGTACTTATGCATATTCTTACAATGACATGAGCCAACTTTGACAACTAGATTTTCCTATATAGAGAAGTTATGAAATTTCACAAGTTAATGTCCTAACTTTCACAAGTGTATAACCAAATTTTGACAATTTTTTATACCTATTTTCACAACTGTATGAGCCTACTTTGACAAATGAATATCATATCCAATCCAAATGTCATATTACATCCAAATTGATATAATATTTGGATTTGTTATGATATTCAATTGTCAAAATATAGGCTCATGTAGTTGTGAAAAAAGACATAAGAAGTTGTCAAAATTCGCATATGCATTTGTGAAAGCTATAACATTACCTTGTAAAATTTAATAACTTCTCTAAGTGGGAAAATCTAGTTGTCAAAATAAATTCATGCAATTGTAAGCATAAGCACTTGTGAAAGTTGGTAAGGTCGGTAACTTTGTATTCTGAATTAATCACAATGTAGTCCTAAAGGCCTTTATGATAGAAAAATTTAGTACAAAACGTTTTTACAATTTGTTATGGTCCTTTGGGCTTGACACTGATTTTCCAACAAACAATTCTTATATTGAACTTTACCTTCACCTGACCTTAAAGTTGGTTAACTCATGATAGGCCTAAATTCTGAACTCATGCCAAGTGGTGACCCTTTTTTTTTTTAATGATTTGATGTGAAAGATGAAATTGCAATCGAGTTCATTGGGAGGTCATGGGCCTCCACTTAACTGGTAGTCTCTACCAAAACCATTCAACTATGAGAAGACCCATTTTGGTTGAGGTTTGGGAGTAACTATGAACAATATGATTTATACTCTTCCCCTCGTATTTATAACTTCAATATTTTTTATATAAATGTTAAGGAGCAAAATGATCAACAAACTATTGTCCCAGGAGCGTCCTAACTAATAAACTTTTTAGTGGACCAAAACGACCAACAAACTTTTAAAAATGTAAAATTTGCACAATGCCGTTATATTAGAACTGACGTCCGTTTTCTGCACTCTCACAAAAATTACAGAATATAACCCAGATGTTTATGAAACTATATTTAAGCCCCAAAAAAATTCAAAATTTTTATTTTAGTCCCTCCACGTACTTTATAAGGAGGGACTAAATTGAAAATTATAAAAAAAATTTGGGGCTGAAAGATAATTTTTTAAAACTTTAGGTTCTTTTCTGTAATTTTGCGGGGCCATCCCTATCCCCAAAATCCACCCTTGGTTGTAGGCCTTTTTTTGAACCTTTTTTTTTTAACTTAGCTTGACCTAGCCTATGGCCTATTAAGGAAGCCTGCAATTTTAAAAATTTTGTAAACAGCCTAACAAACCACAGGCCTCACTTCAAAACAAGCTTATTTCAAACAGGGCGAAAATATAATTACTTTAAACAAGCCAAAAATAGGCCTACTTTAAACAGGCTGTTAGATGTATGTCTGTTTTCGGCCTGTTTAGAGTAGGTCTGTTTTCACTCTGTTTGAGGTAAGCTTGTTTTGAGGTGAAGCCTGTGGTTTGTTAGGCTGCTTACAAAATTTTTAAAATCACAGGTCTCCTTAATAGGCCACAAGTCAGGCTAAAGCCCAAAAAAAAGGTCTGTAACCAACGGCGGATTTTGGAGGGTAGGGATGGCCTTGAAAAAATTACAGAAAAGAACCCAAAATTTTAGAAAATTATCTTTGAGCCCCAATTTTTTTTATAATTTTCACTTCAGTCCCTCCATATAAAGTACATAGAGGGACTAAAATAAAAATTTTAAAATTTTTTGGGGCTTAAATATAGTTTCATAAACATCTGGGTCCTATTGTATAATTTTTGCGAGAGTGCAGAAAACAGACATTAGCTCTAATGTAACAGCATTGTGTAAATTTTACATTTTTAAAAGTTTATTGGTCATTTTAGTCTACTAGAAAATTTATTGGTCAGAACGCTCCTGGGCCAATAGTTTATTAGTCATTTTGCTCCTTAACCCTTTATATAAACTCAAACAAAAAAACCTACAAAACCTTATCTCCACCTTAAAATTTAACAGCTTTCCAACTTTTACTTCTACTTAATAGAGATAATACCACATAAGAACAAAATCTATATAATAATAAATTAAGGGTAAAATTACACATTCATATAAAAAATTTAATCAAGCAACTTCCAGACAACACCAAAATAAACTTTTTTCTCTCCGCCTTATAAATAGGGTGAGAGGAGTATGTCAAAATTTACACAATACATGGAACATTATTATTATTAATGATATGTACAGAAATTAAGCATCAAGACCACACTGATCGATTCTCAAAAAACATAACTCATTTAAGCCAACAAACGAATAGACTTATCCTTACCTTATGGCCAAGTCTTTGATTCAAGTAACGACCTCACTATTTCCACTGATTGACCATCACCAGCAATGTTGATCTATAATTCAAGTGAAAAAAAAAAAAAAAAAAAGCTCCACTCTTCCTGAGTACTAGACACAGAAGGAAATATATATATGCATTTATTTACTTGCAAAAAAGACAGAATTTGCATATGAAGGCAGATTATTATGCATAGAAATGTTGAACACCAAGTTGGGATAACCTCTTTTTAATGGCAAGCAGCTCCACCAGAACATCTTTTATCCCCATTCTTTCATTGGGCAAATCCACTGAACACGCCAATCCAATCTTTGCAAAGCTGATCAAAGATTCTTGCATTTCAAGTTTACCCTGTGGATTCTCTATCAATTTCATGTGGCCTCTCTCAAAAGGTATGAGCAAACTTGAGTCCACTATCTCAATCACCAATCCTTCTGACAACACCATCTCACAAAACTTGCGCAGGTTCCAATCATCTCCAAACATGCTATCGGTAGGCTTTTTTCCAGTGAGCAGTTCTAACAATAGAACTCCATAGCTATAGATATCCCCTTGTGTTGTCACAACTCCATCTACTCCATACTCTGTGTAAGAATCAATTATTTAAACCATGCTCAAAATTATTGTTCGGGCAAGATTGAATTGTCTTATGATATAGCTTTTTGACAGAGCTTCAACTTTGATTACAACATACTATTTTTTTTAAAAAAAATGGTTATTTAAAAACATGAGCTTAATAAGGCAAACAGTAATGCTATCGGTAGGCTTTTTTCCAGTGAGCAATTCTAACAATAGAACTCCATAGCTATAGATATCCCCTTGTGTTGTCACAACTCCATCTACTCCATACTCTGTGTAAGAATCAATTATTTAAACCATGCTCAAAATTATTGTTCGGGCAAGATTGAATTGTCTTATGATATAGCTTTTTGACAGAGCTTCAACTTTGATTACGACATACTATTTTTAAAAAAAAAATGGTTATTTAAAAACATGAGCTTAATAAGGCAAACAGTAATGTACCTGGAGGTATATAACCAATGGTTCCTTTAATTGCAGAGGAAGCAGATCGATTTATGCTAGAAGAGCTTGTAACTTCATAAAGGAGCTTAGCTAACCCAAAGTCTCCTAAGTGAGCAACCATTTCATCATCAAGGAGAACATTACTTGGCTTGATGTCACAATGAACAACAGCTACCTCACAATTATGGTGAAGATAATCCAAGGCATTAGCTATATCAATAGCTATATCTAATCTCTGATGAAAATTTAAATGTTGATTTCTTGATTCATCATTTCCCTTTGTCAACAACCAGCTCTCCAAACTCCCATTTGGCATGAGCTCATAAACCAGGGCCAGAAAAGTGTCACCTTTGTAGTCCACACTGGAGCAACAAGTTAAAATCTTTAGAAGGTTTCGGTGACGGACTTTACTTAGAGCTCTGCATTCGTTGGTGAAAGTTTTTAATGCACCATGTGTTTGAAGATTTAGCACCTTTACAACAATAGGTTTGTCATAATAGTGAAGTGTTCCTCTGTATACAGAACCAAAGCTTCCTGAGCCCACCAACTTAGATGAAGAAAACCCATTGGTGGCATCATGCAGCTCTTTGTAAGAAACATTGAAGAGCATGTTTTGCGTATAAGATGAGGGAGAAGATAACCCATTTGGCTTTCTTCTCCAATAATACATACTGATGAAAACTGCAAAACTAATGAAAGCACTGCCTATCACAATGAGAAGGAGAATGACGGTTTTAAAATGCTTTTTGGGCTTACTTGGACAATCAAGAAGCTCCAATTCAAGTATGCCACCACAAAGATCATCATTTCCTGTGAGTGAGATAGCAGTGATGTTATTAAACACTCCTCCTTTTGGAACCTCACCATGCAGATGGTTGAACGAGAGATTTAAGAACTCTAAAAATGGAAGATCTTTTAATTCAATGGGGATTGTGCCTGACAAGTTATTTATGGAAAGATCCAAGATTTTAAGAGATTTTAGCAAACCAAATGATGAGGGAATACTTCCTTGAAAAAGGTTTCCATTCATGTAAAGCTGAGATAGCTCTGAACATCCTCCTAGTGCAATTGGAATATCACCAGACAATTTGTTATCATCAACATATAGGTCCACTAAATGCTTCAGGTTACCAAACTCTGGTGGAAGGATGCCAATCAAAGAATTATATGACATGTAAAGAACTATTAAATCTTTTAGCTGACCAAATGTATCATTGGGTATATTACCGCCCAAGTTGTTTGCGAAAAGATACAAATTCTGCATATTTTTGCAATGTTTGAGGGCATCCGGAATACTTCCCTCAAAATTGTTTGTCTCTAAACGCAGATCGAACAACTTTGTAAGATTGCCAAGAACAGTAGGAATATTTCCAGATAATTGATTTTCTCCCAAGAACATTATTCCAAGATTTTTCAATTTTCCAATTGAAACTGGAATTTCGCCTTGAAGAAAATTTTGTCCCATATCTAGCAATGTTAAGCCAACTAGGTTTCCAAGCTCTTCACGTATGCCTCCAGAGATCTTATTGTATCCCATAAGAAGTACATTCAATGTTGAAGTGAAGTTTCCAATTGACTTTGGCAATACACCACCAAATCCATTACCTTGTAGTCCCAAGTAAAGCAATTGGCTACAGTTGGTTAATGATGAAATGAAATCCAAATCACCATTACTTCCAGTCCCCAAAAAATTAAAGTCAATGAACAATCTACTAAGATTTTGCAGTCTTCCTAAAGTGGTGGGAACTGGCCCCCTTAAATGATTTAAAATTAGATTTAATCTTTGCAATTGAGAGATGTTGGAAAATGAGGGGGGAATAGTTCCTGTTAAAGAGTTGTTTCCGACCCAAAAATCTTGAAGATTGGGGAAATAAAGGTCCATATTTGAAGGAATAGTTCCAGACAAGAGGTTAGATGCCAAATCAAAAATCTCGATATTGGAAAGATTATAGAGTGATGAAGGGATTATTCCAGACAAGTTATTTCGAGATAAAGAAAGACTGGTCAAACTTGTCAAGCCGCCAAGAGTTTTAGGTATACTTCCTTGCAGATTATTTCCAGTGAGAAACAATTCCCTTAATGATGAAAGATTCCCCAAAGAGTCTGGAATACTGCCGAAGAGCTTATTGTTATCAAGGTACAAGCCTTTAAGTGATCGCATTGATCCTAACGAGGGGGGAACTTTGCCGGTTAAGTTATTATCGTTCAAATGTATAGATTGCAGATTTGAACAGTTAACAAGCTCTATGGGAATCTCTCCCAGGAAATTATTACCTAGTAGTAAGAGAATCCGCAACAATTTGAGACGGCCAATTTCTTTGGGGATCTCACCATGTACTCCAGTGTAAGAAAGATTGAATAGTTTAAGGAAGGTTAGATTACCTATTTCTGGTGCAAGCCTTCCATCCAAACTTGAACCTCCTAATTGCAGAGTGGAGACTCTGGTGGGACGTGCACTGCAAGAAACACCTTCCCATTTACAAAAGTGGAGAGAACGATTCCATGAAGGCAGAAGTCGAGGATTGCCATTTGTGAGCTTGTCCTTCAAAGCGAGCAGAGAGAGTCTATCAGTTTCTGGTCCAGTAGGCTGGGCAGATGCAAGTGCCAGACAGGTTTGCGATGCCATGAAGAGCAATAGAAGAAAATTAATGGTGGTGGCCAAGTAAGGGATCATTTTGGTTATTGAGAAGGTGAAGCCACCACGTACTGATAACCTTAACAATATATAATAACTTGATTTGGAGAAACAATCATTTTAGTATTGCAACGATATAATAATTATATGTCCGATTGTTGTTGTCTGGGCATGCAATGCATTTAAAAACCAAAGTCAAGAAGCATGCATGCACGCGAGTCACTTTCATATTGTACACTTCAGGGGATAGAGCAGGGCACCTCCAGCCAGCAGCCCAGCACCAATAATAATAGTGCATAGAAAAAGTCAGTCGTGTGGTTGGCTATAACCTGGCTAGCTAGATATAAGTTGTACTTTAAAAAAGAAAAAAAAGAAGGAGTTGCTATTAGTCTCAGTACAATTATTCAGTATTAAGACTTAGATAATGTTGATTCATAAGTCCTAGTACAAAAATCTACTAATAAGAGATTCCAAATTTAATACTTACCACCCTTCTTCAATATAACATCTACTTAACTTATCGGGCTATATTAAAAAATTAGATAAATTAGTTATTTATTAAAAAGAAAAAAGTGTATTGGATCCTCTAAAAAAATATCCTCTCTTAAATCATTTGTATTGAAACTATTTTTTTTTTTATATACCCTTGACACATACAGCCAATAACGATAATTTAAGAAAACAATGATCAATAAGGGGAAAAAACCGATTGAGATATTATGTTTAGGACTAAATTTAATTCCTTGCTAACTCTTATATTAAAAACTAGATGTAGTAGTAATTAACAATAAGGACAATTTGGTTTTCTAAATTTTGTAGTTCTTATTTGGACAATAGCTGTAAGTCACATGAGCTTTGAGGATGTATTTTGTAGCAACCACGCCGTGAATATTTACCTCTATAATTCAAACAGTGTTTTGCTTCGTATGTTTCAAAATTTCCAACAATATGAGCAAATAAAGAGAACCAAGGTACCTTTTTAATTGCTTAAGGTTAATATTAACATGATTATCTTTTATTATAGCTATAATAAGGATAAGATTATATGTGGTTGAAAAGTCAAAGACCTAGCTTTAGGTCTAGTGGCATATATATAGGATGTGCATTGGTGGTACTGGGTTTGGAGTTCAATATCCACTACTCCTCACATGTTACGCTTGCCGTCCAAATTCAAAATAAAAAATTCAATTTTTTTATTAAAAAAATCTCATAATGGTTGGTGAATGTTTTGAACACTATTCCTTACATAAAACCTTACATTTATTTTGACCTTGAAGTCGGCTAACTAATGATAGGCCGGCCTAAAACTCTGACAGACTCATGCCACGTGGTGATTTGTTGTGAAAGATTAAATCATGAAATGGCAAGCTAGTTCATTTGGAAGGTTTTGGAGCCGATTATTTATTTGGCAATTCCGCAGACTCATGCCAAGTGGTGATTTCATGTGAAAGATTAAATCATGAAATTGCAAGTTAGTTCATTTGAAAGGTTTTGAATCCGTTTGGGATAGCGGTGATATAAATGACTTTCTTTTTTGTTGGACATTTTCTGATGGTTTTTTTTTTCCACTGGGCTTTTCCTAGTATAATTTATATTTGGGATAGCAATGGCAAAAGTTACTCTTTTTTTTCCTAATAAGCACTTGTTTGACATAGTATTTACAAAATCAGTTGAAATGAAAAATGACTAAAACGACATAAATATTATTAAATACTATATATATTTTTGTTTGTGTGTGTTGTGTATAATGTGATAATTTGGGATAAAAAATTAAAAATAAATGTAAATTTGCTAAAAAAAATACTAAAAATGCCATTAAAAACATTACAACACAAAAAAGTACTTAAATAAACCTATCCCCTACAAGTTAGTCTCTGATTTCATTACAAACACGATTCATTTGTGTAGAAGATAATGATGAGAATGCTTCATCAAGTAGATCATCATTATCTTCATCACACATATTTCCTTATTTAGCTTGACCAAATTTCACATCATTTTAGGAATATCTCAGGGTAAAGTTATGTATCGTCATTGTTGTGCAAACTATGCGGACTTGTGTTTCAAGCTATATGAGTGCATATTTTGCAAAATGTGAAACCTATTCTTCCAGATTCCAAATATCCTTTCTATTGTGTACTTCAAACTTGAATGACAAAATTGAAGTACTCATTGGGATTTCAAAATCCCCATTGTCACCTAAATTTTGGAAGGTGATATGTCTATATGGATCAATATATCCAATTAGTGTTGGATAGCTAACATTGACCAAGTAATATTTCCTTGATAAATGATTACTTTTATTTGACATTGTTAAATTATAGGAATTTGAAATAAAGACTGAAATTAATGTAATTGAAGTGAGGACGTTGGAAATATACCTTTAGGTGAATGGAGAAAGGTCATAGTTAGAGTGGAGATCGTAGTTCGGAAGACATGATCATAATGTACAGTACCCTCACATCCTACCAACACAAAAATAAAGCACATATCTCAATCATAGGCGACCATACACCACAAAAAAAATGTCAATTCGTAGTGGTTAATTTGTAGTAGTTAAAAAAAACCGCTACAAATATGAGAATTTGTAGCAGTTTACATTGAAACCGCTACAAATTTGCATCAGTATGACTCACGCCAAATGACATAGTGGTTCGTGAACAATATTTGTAGCAGTTATTATAAAATAACCACTACAAAATATGGCGCCAAATTTGTGGCAATTGTTTTATAGTGGTTTATTTACACAAACCACCACAAATGTGGCGCCTTCTTGACGCCTTATGGTGTGCTATTAGTGGTGGTTTATTTGTAGTGGTTTATTTGAAAAAAAAAAATGCTATGGGATACAAAACGTCCGCACAACTGCAACGATTATACAAAAAAAAAACACTACAAAATTAAAAGAATTTGAACTCTTGTAGCGATTATAAAAAACCACTACAAAATTTCACAATCCACGAGATAGAATTTCTTTATTTGTAGCGGTTGATGTATCGATTTTTATTAAACGTCTACAAATATGAAGTCCAGAAGTTATAAAAAAAATAAATGACAATATTTTGTAGCATTTATAAGGAGAAATTGCTACAAAATGTAATTAATTTTTAAAAGAATCCCCAAATTTTTAAATCATACTCTCCTCTTTTAAATACAGATATAACCAGACATATACTATTAGCGAATGTGGGGCTGGAATGAATGCTCCTTTACATGATGACGTAATTTGAAATGGTACTTTTATCCATAGGAAAATTACATTCTAGTCCCAATGACCAAAATTAATTACAAAAAGGTCTCGGGCCAGAATGTCATTACAAAAAAGTCTCAAAAAAGTCATTGGGATTTTTTTGTAATTAATTGAATCCGTATTTACAACTGGAAATGCTATATTAACAATTCAAAATTCATTTTCAGTTGTTAATGTAACATTTCCAGTTGTAAATGCGAATTAAGAATTTTTGTTGTTAATATAGCATTTTCAGTTGTAAATACGGATTGATAATTTTTCAATAAATTACAAAAAGTCCCAAGGGACTTTTTTGTAATGGGATTCTGGGGTGGAACTTTTTTGTAATTAATTCTGGTCCTTGGGACCATAATGTAATTTTCCCTTTATCCATCGTTTCATTTTATTTGTTTGCTTATATATTAAGCCTGCTTTGACTAATTCTATCCTAGCCCTATATGACACATACTAAATTACTACTCATAGTTTTATATATTTTACTCATATTACCCTAACCGCCATCATAACCGATCTGACGTATCGACTTTTATTTAATTTATTTTTAAAAAATAAGTTTGTAGTGGATTTAGCAAATAAACCACTACTGTTATTTTGAATATTTTGTATCTCATCAATGTCCATTAATTTGTAGCAATTTTTAGTATAATTGTTACAAAATGTAAAAAAATAAAATTTTATTTTTTTAAAAAAAATACCAATGAATTTTTGCATCGGTCTTAACTACTACAAACATCAAACTGCTGCAAAAAATGACACATAAACCGCTACAAATTTCATCACTTCAACCGTTACAAAAGTTATACAGATCCTTATAAATACTCCCATCACACCTCATTTCACACACTCTTTCATTTCTTCCTACCCCTTTTCTCTCATTTTATCTCATCTATAAAGGTTCTTTGAAAGGTTAAGTACTGAACAAACTCATAAAATATGATAAATTTTTTTAAAAATATTTCATTTCAATGTTTTATTTTTTTCTTCTTATAAAACTAATACTAATTTTTTGTCCTAATCCAGAACTTTAAGGACATTTCCTCAACATTCATTCTATCATCATCAACATTCTTTCCATAATCTAATATCATCTAGTAGATAACATAATAAGTCCTTTTAATCTACATATTTTCAGTATTATACCTACATAAGAAGTCCTGAAGATAATCATTTTTTTTCAAATATTGACTATTATCATTTAGTTTTTCATTTAAATAATAAAATGTTCAACATAAATTATAACAATGGGCTCAAATTATCAAGATACTAGCATGCAACAAATTGCTTAATGTCTTTGCTAAGATTCCTCCAATGTTTAAGACCTCATTGAAGGTGGAATATCACCTAGAAGAGGGGTGAATAGGTGATCTCAAAATCTTTTCGCACAGCTCACTTGAACACAAATAAAACAGAGATTGAAAGAGAAAGTGAACACAAGGCAATTTATACTGGTTCGGTCTAATACTCTGACCTACGTCCAGTCCCCTAGAACACTTGGGATTTCTACTAACTCTTCAAAATAAAATTACAACTCAGGATGATCCTTTCACTCTCGGACTCACTCCCCCTTACACGTTGTAATCATACACCCACATATAAGGTTCCACAACCTTAAGTTTCAAATAGAAAAAAAAATGATTTAAGTGTTTAACAACTCCTCACAAGTAGATAATGAATGAACATTGAAGAACAAAGAATATTCGAAGATATTAAGTGAAGTAGGCGAGACTGTTAATCGCAAATAACTCAAAATGAGTGCACAAAGTTTTTCTTCGGTTTTTTTTTTTTTGTGTCTTGCAATTTGAACGTGTCTAACTTTTATAGCGTTTTCAATTGATGCCGTTGTGAGATATCTAAATATAGCTGTTGTGTCTCCTTGAGATTCCGTTGGACATAGATTCACCAGTGGTCGACATTCTTCTGGTCTGAAGGCTCCATGTCCATTTATCAGCATGGGCAACATTTGGATGGTTCTTTTTGTTTAATGTTAGTTGCAGACATTCTTGACATACATGACAGCACACCATACTGCAATTGTGATTTTCCAGTTGTCCAAACAAATCTTGATGCTATTTAAATAATATTTTGGTTATCAACATTATACTTGATCATACTTTTAAAATTATAATCTGGAAACATAAGAATATATATAAAGTTCAGCTGTTAATAATACTTGAGAATTCATGTCTCATTCTCTAGAACCGTTCTTGAGAATAGGTTTTTTTATTCTCTAGAATCATTTCAAAAGAATGTAATAAGATCATGTTTCTTTCGATAGTTCTCAAGAATTGTTTTGTCATTCTTGAGAACCATTCTCAAGAATTGATTTATAGTTCTCGAGAATCACGTGATTACTGGACTTCTTGAGAATCATTCGCTAATTCTCGAGAACCATTCACGAGAATTGATTTCTGATTCTCGAGAACGACTTCAGTAAAATATTCTGCTAATTTCTTTCAGAGCTATTATCTAGAATGAATGTTAATTCTCAAGAATCATTCTCAAGAATTAATTCTTGATTCTCGAGAATTGCTTTAGATATGATTTCTTGACTCATTCTCGAGAGCCCATTGATAATTCTTGAGAGTCATTCTCTAGAACTTACTTCTGGTTCTCGAGAACTACTTCAGTCTTGTTACTTCAAAAATCAGACTCAAGAGTAGATGGCTAATTCTTGAGAATGGATTTCTAATTCTCCAAAATCACATCAAATGATTATTTCATTGAATTACTGCAGAGGGATTATTTTCGAGAATCATGCTTATTCTTGAGAATTTATTTTTAACTAAAAATAATCAATCAAGTATAAAGGAACAAACTTGTTAATTCTTATTCAAAATATTTTCAATCTTTAAAGGCTTTGTTATCATCAAAACATTGGAGCTAACACTCACGGATCCGAAGCCTTCTATAGTAGAAAATAATGTAGTTAACTTATAATTGGCCCCACTATGCTCTTGTGTATGGCCATGTATTATACAACTATGTTATCATTTTTTGGACACAAGTTTGACTTTTGTTAATTAAGGACTACAAAATGAAGACCATGTTCACTTACTAGAAATTTAGAGTTGGACATGGGGTACAATTTGGGTCTTTAGACCATGTTCTCTGTAGAGTTGCAAGTGTGCATCAATGTAATTTTTGAGTGCTTTTATGGTCTTTGATATGTGGATGTAAATTCAGGAACAATTCTGTTATGTTAAATGAGGAACAACCTTGATACGTATCCATTTTATGTTTCAAACAATTTAGAATTACTTTATGTGTTATAGTAGTTTGGTTTTCTGTGTATAAGGTTATGTATAATGTTATGTGTGTTAGATATGTTTAGTTTTGATGATATTAAATATACATATCAATATCAAGAGCAAAAAATTTGTATCATATACATTGACTACCTACTATATTTAATGTAGATTAGTCCATATTTAATTGTGGAGAATGATTAAGAGAAGAGAAAAAAGAAAGAGAAGATCTTGCCAAATATAATGAGAATATCAATATTCAAGTTCTTAAATTGATATTAGAAGTCTCTACGTTCAAAATGAGGTTGGAATGGCTTAATTTGAAGTTAAAACAAGCAAAACCAAGCTTCAGGATGAGCAAACTCGAGTGAAGAAGTCAAAACTCGAGTATACTACTTCTCTGGTACGAGCAAACTCAAGTTACTACTTCAAAACTCAAGTTGGATTGAGTTATCAGCTCTCTGTTCACCTATGTTTCATGTTCAACATACGCAAGGTCTGGTTGTTCAATGATATCTCCCAAACCAGAGATTTGATTGAGATAAAACTAATTTTGTATGAAAGTAGGTTCCCAATGCATCATTTGAAAAAAAAATCAAACCCAAAAGAGCTTAGATGATAGAGCTATGAATTTTAGAAGTTGGCACATCAATTAATGTTACACATGAGACCCAGCTTTAGTATTTTTGGTGTATCTCACAAATTACACATCCAATTGAGCTCAAATCGATGGCATATGAAACTAGACTCACATATCTCTCTAAAATAAAATCAAGATCATGGAAAACAAAGCTGAAATAATAGAGATATGAATCTTTGAAGGTAACAATCAATTCAGGTTGTTGTAAAAACATTGGTAAAAAATAGCCTTCATTTATTGGATGATAATCGTCTAGAATACAATGAGTTTGGAGCTGATTCTTTTTACATTAGCAAGAAGACTTAAAGAACTTTGTGGAGATATGTGGTTTGCCAAAGTTAGAGGTTAATGAAGGCATTATGCTTACTGGATTTTAAACTCAATGCTGCCAATATTCTAGCGTCACTAGATTTTGGAGTTTATAACTTGAGTTAATTAAATGGAACTCAAATATAGATAACTTACCTCTAGTCAAGGAATGATTAACTTGAGTGAAGATTAGATAGTGAGCAAATCCATTTTCGAGTGAGAATTGACTCGAGCTTATATCTTTTAACTCGAGTAATGTTAAAACTTATCTACAAACTTATTGAGTTGACTCGAGTCAATCACTTAATGACTCCAACTGGCATGATCTTAAAGCATTTCAAGATGTTATTTCAAAGTTCATTTATGAAAGAAGAACTTGATTCGAGCATACTATGATTGACTCAAGTCATGCATTTGAGCTAAATGTTTTAAACTCGAGCTAAGTTCATACAAAGACATCTTTTCTATTGCTTTCTGATGAGCTGTAAATTTACCATGTTTTAAAGCACAAGTTTAGCATGAAATTGATCTAAAATGATTAAAAAGATTAAGAATAATAAGTTAAAAACATGGATTTGATGTCAGACATACCTTCACAAGTATTCTTGTGTGTTTTGCAGGTAAGGAGAAGCTATTTGGGAGACTCAGGAGAAGACAATGAGAGAAGCTGACAAAGAAGGCCAAAGGTGGCACCTAGGGCGCCAACTCTCTGTCCAATTAGGAGAAAGTGGCGCCCAGGGCGCCAGAAGTGCGAAAACTCTTATTTTTAATATTTAGAAAGTTTTTAGGGCCCGAAAAAGGAAGGAAAATTAAGGATTTTTGAGATTTGGAAAGCCAATTGGACCTGAAAGAGCAAGAAAAGGGGAGAACTTTTCGCACAAGAAAGAACTCTACGGCATTGGAGATAGAAGATCAAAACAATTGTGGAGATCAACCTTCCCCAATCTCTGAAGAACCATTCATCTATCTTCATCTTTTCTTCTTTATTTTGTTAATCTAGCCATGCTTGGCTAATTTCCCTTTTGTAGTTAGGGCTATGATGAACCCTATACGAGTTTAAGTATTTGGATGAATTCTTGATTGAATCTTGATTTTCTTGATTGAATGAATTTCCTTTGCTTAAAGCTTTCTTGAAGACTGATCACCTTTTAGATTGTTCATAGGTTGATGTATGACAATAGAGATGTTGATGCATTTAACCTGAACCGTTAATTCATCATAAAATTGCATGACCTAGATATAGGCTTACAAGTTTATGCGATCTTATAATTCTGGTTTATAAATCTATCTTTCTAAACGATACTAAAACATTAGGTTGTTTTCAAAGATAACGGACTAAGGTAGCGTCAAGACATTGGAACTTAGTCTAACTTTAGAGAATTGATCGTCAATCATGGGATTAATAATTAATTAGGGATTCAATTCAAATTCTTGAAGGAGCATTAGGGGATTTTAAGTCTTAGTTACGTTTTTCTTGACTGATTATCTTTTCTAAACTTTCTCTTGAGAATTTTGATCTTGAATTCTTTTCTTTCTTTAATTCTTGAAATTATTGTTTGATTACAACTCATCTCTTTTTACTTGATTCATCCAACTAAAGCTTAAATAGCAAACTAGTGATTGGAATACTATTCCTCGTGGGACGATACTTTCTCATTACTTTATTACTTGTAACGACCGGTGCACTTGCCGAAGTCGCCTATCACTTTCAAACATATTTTCAGAGAAGATGAAACTGTAACTTAAGTGATACTTATCCAACTCGAGTGAGTTTTTAATTAACTCAAGTCAAGATTTTCTGCATCAGCAATTCACTATGTTCATAAATCTTAAATCATTAATTGTGATTTGTTATCCTCTTATTATTACTCATTATTATTCTCAATGCTTCTAAACATGTTTATTACTAAGTTTCAGATGATTAAATGAAGCATTAGATGCAAATCCTCAAAATGTCAAATTTGTGTCAAAAACATTAAATGCACTGCAAAGAAAACAAAGCAGGCAAACTGGAGGAAATCACATAAAATTGAACTGATATTTCCAATAGTCATACCCTAAGACACTCAATGGAAGATTGTGCTCAACGGTTAAATGATCTTTATCGACTATAAAAGGCAAAGCATTTATCGATGAACCGAGGGACATGAGCTTGCACTGTCAAAATGCCAACACTCTGAATCCAACGTTTGTCTGATGCACTCTCTATTCTCAATGTTCATATAGCTTATCATAGAAAGTAAAATGATTTGTATTGTACTTCAGTGTTTATTTATTCACTTTTGAGAGAGAAGATTTATTGTAATCATTTTATTTGTTTACTAAGAGTTACTCAAGATTGGGTGATCTTAAGTGGGAAACAAATTGTAACCTTACAATGTGCGAGGGGGGTATCTTAATGAGAGATTTGGCTTCACAAGTGATTGAGTGAACTTGTGGGATTGTAGGGGCTTCTCTTATGCTCGAATTAAACAAGAAGATAGTGGATTGAAAATCTCAAGTGGAGTTTGGGGACTGGATGTAGGTTAAGGATTAGGTAGAACCAGGATAAATCATAGTTTGTATATTCTCTTCCTTAAACTCTTATATTCCCAGCGCATATGTTTGAATGACTGACTATCGCTTTATAAATCATTATTGTCATACAAACTGCCTTTAGTAAGTTGTGAAAAGATTTTCAAAGTTATCCAAATTTTTATTAGACACCCAATTCACCTCCCTCTTAGGTGACAACTAAGTCTAACAATGTGATGTGGAACAACCAGGTTAGGGCCATGAACATGGAGACTTTATCACTACATAGCTTAAGCCACTATCAGATTTTACATTCAAACGTAGGCGCTTAGGTTCATATTACATTCAAACATAAATAATTCATTGGAACAAAGGCGAGGAAAGTGGGCTTCTTTTTCCAACCACATTTGCCAGTTGACGTTTTAACGTAAAATTAAAGTTCAAACATTGTAGCAACAACAATTATTCCTCTGATATAGACATTTTGTTATGTATATAAAATGACATGAATAGCCTCTTCCCTATATTTAACAAGAAGTTGAATGACAACCTAAAAAAAACACCTTGCCCGCCTCTAACTCTGTTCTTTACTCTGAAACAAAACCAATTTCACACTCTTTTGTTCTGCAATCTCCCCCCCCCCCCCCAAAACCTTCTTAGTTTATGCTATGAACACCATATTCATCTCCATCTCTAATCTTCCCCAATAATTCCATCCTTATTATTCTTTTCAAATTTATGGCATTGCCCCAAAACCCATTTTGTATTTCTATCAGATAGCCTTAGTTTCCCAAAACCCATTCTCCCTTAACCCTTGTCATGAAGATTACCAAAAACAAATAACTAGGGTTAAAATGATGGAGGATCGATTAAAGGATATGGGAATCACAATGGACGACATGAACAACTTTATAAAGCACAAGGTAAGCCTTCAATGGTGTGGACGAAATGGTCATTCAAAGTACAAAACGAAAGACCCTGATCAGTATAACGACTATGAGGAAACCGCGAAGTGGAAGCGAGAAGTAGAGGTAAAGGTAGTGAAGAAGTAGAAATAGGAAGCAAACGGCTGGCAATTCCACAAAGGCAATTGAACCTTTTGACAATGACACTGAAATCAAAGCGAACAACTCCCCCCCTCCCCAAAAAAAAGGGCATGAGATTAAGGGGAAGAGAAAGGTTGTGGTGAGTGAAAGCTCTAGTTAGGAGGTGGAGGGAAATAGAGAACATGACTCAAAACAAGGAATCGGCATCCAAACAGGAAGAAGAGGACTACCATGCAAGTAATGGGGTAAGAGCTAAGTTGTACAAGCAACTTTGGATAAAAGAGAAGACAAATGTGATCATGTAGGTGAAGGTTGACTTTAACCAGGGGAAACTTGAGGATTATGACATACGGTTAGTTGGGAAAATCTTGTGCAAAATGAGGAGGATAAATGTTAAGTCTTTTGAAAATGATTGAATTTGGGCTAGTTGACATTCTTAGGCCATTTAAAGGCCTATTAGAGTTGTTACTTCCATATTGTGAGTCCATGGTAAAGGTGTTTTACTCCAATCTCAAAATGTCGAGAAGTGGAGTTGTGTCTACATGTGTCCAAGGCTGGAGCATTGAGATAAATGAGAAAAAGATTCTATAATGGTTAAATATAAAGACAACACAATTGAAAGACACAAGTTACACCAGGGAAGAAATGGATGCCGTACTGCTTGAGGGCCACATAAAAGAGGATAACTCTACTTTGTACAAACCCAAACAACTCCCTAACAGAGACTGGGTTTTGCATTATCTTTATAGTCAAAACTTTGACATTAAGGGCAGACACTTTGTAGCGATAAGCAATGACGACAAAAACATTATAACTTGTTTAATAAAGGACAAGCCGTTTCAATTAGGAAAGAGGATAGTTGATACCATGCTAAGGGCTGCCACTTTGGGTAAAAAAACTTAGAATTGCCTTACTTGTCCCTTGTGTCTCTAATATTAGGGAAGAACAAAGTCTAGTATCTACAAGAAGGTGAAGCTCCAATATGAACTCAACAATTTAATGGAGAGATGTTGAACCGAATGCAAATTTGTGTTGCTGTAAAAGAAGTTTCCACATCATCCGATAAGGGCCAACAAGCTACTCAGTCCACCCTTGAAGCAAAAGGAGCTCTTAGTGGCCCAATTAATCCTAAACCAACTTTTGTGGAATGAAATGGTACAAATATGTGCTCAAATTGTAGAGGATAAAGTTTAGTCATTTAAATCAAGGCTTGATGAGGTTGAAGAACAAGTTGGGAGGATGGCCAATGAGGTAAAAGACAGGTGTGAGTTGATGGTTGCTCAAATGGGAAAGATGGAGTCACGAATGACCACCATTGCTCGTAACTTCATTGACCTCAAAGAGTTCATTCATTTGTATGTGACTGAATTCAAGCAATTTACAGCATTCAAGGTGTCACAGAAAGAATGTGCAAGGCCTTTTACACAAGGTGCAAATCAAAACCCATCCCCTCGCCATGACACCCCAAAAAGTTCCAAAATGAGGGATGTTATGCACCATTTTTTGGGGTGCCTTATGATGCTTGAATCCAACTTTTCCTTATGTGTTATACAACATTTGAGAAGGGCAAATTGCAGTATTGTAATTGCTTTCACCCACCTTGCATTAAATGAAAATAAAGGTCATATTGCTTCAATATATGTCATTTAGGCATTTGTGTGCATGAGATTGGTTCACTTATACTAACCTTTTTTCAAACAATGATACGATATGTCACTCTCGTTATTCTAATGTAGAAGCATAATTGTTCTGATGAATTAATTACATGAAGCAATGAGTTCTTTTCTGAATTTTAGTAGTCACCTTCGTTTTTCCTTACCAACAAACTCCTTTTAATTCAACGAATTCACACTTTTAAGGGGTCTAGTAGTCATTATTTTCAATTATTTTTGGTTTGTCTATCAATGCAGCAGTAGCTGGGTTCAAGTGTAGTCATTCTATTCCCTGTTCCTCTTGTAATATTCCTTTATGCTGTTGGTTTCATAATTTCATGTTGTCCTCCTCTAATTCCTTCCATATCCATCGTCCTTCTCACATTCGGCTTCTTGTTTACTCGTCACACTTTCATATCCCATCGATGTCTCCTTCAATTTTCCATTTGAACCTTCATGCGGTTTGGTTAGGGTCCGTTTATGACCCATTGTGAAAACCAAAAAAAAAAAATTCAGTCTAGCATTTTATTTTTTTTTAGGGGAATTGTAGAGATTTCACCTCACATTCTCATTTAACTGACTATTAATTATTCATATAAAACATTTTATGTTCCCTCAACTTAAATTTAATTTCCAAGTATGTCAAACATCTTATATTTTTTAAGTTCTTTTTCAATCTTCCTTTCCTTTCCTTTCCTTTCACTTCCCTTATTTTCCTTTCATTTTTCTAATGTTTCCTGAACCAAACTGGCCCTTAATTCCCGATAGGCGCCGTCGTCCTTCCCGATCAGTATCCATATCTGCGGCCATCATCCCTCCCTAAGAAATCTGCCTACCCAATTCACTCCTCTCACTTCATCACTCCTCGCCTCCCTCCCTCCATTGGTCTCGCTTCAGTAGCTTTTTTGTCTCCTCCAGACCCCAACCAATTATCCTAACTTACAATTTATCTTTCATTAGCGTGTTAGGATCCTGATCAAGAATTGACGAAAAGGTGTTCGTACTTCATAACAATCTTTTTTTTTTTTTACTATTTATTATTGTTGTGTTATATATACTATAATATTTATAAATATTTTCTATTAGAATAATATTTATAATTATTATTGTTTATATTATAAGTATAATTATAAGATATCATTTTGGAAAGGTATATACTTATAATTATTCAATTTAATAATTTTAAAATTATAATTTTATATAATTATTAAAACTTTCTACAAAATTCAAAATATGACTTAAATAAAATAAAGGTAACGTTGTTCATATAAATATATTTTACCTCCTTTCTCCTCATCAACTAAATAAGATAAAATTAAAACCCCCTCCTCCCTTTGTTTTTGTTTTTTTTTTTCCTATCTATCCAAATAAGATATTATTAAAATCTCCCCCTTCTCCCCCCATTGTACCAAACAAACTCTTAAGTCTAGTGTATGGCGAAAAAGTGGGCCAACTCATCAGTTGTAAGCTGGCCCATGGAATGGCCCATGGAAGGAAGTTGGTTGGTGGGTCAGTATCTTACCAACCCAAGCCTACTTGAGGTGGGTACCCATCGACCTCACCTGTTTTTTACATTTTTAAACATTTTTTTAGTTTTAGAATTATATTACAAACTTCATCCATATTGTTTTTATATGTTCATGGAGCTATAATTAAACTATCATAAATAATTACAAATATGGGCATATGATATATTTTATATAGTTAATTTTTTCTATCACTATTTTAAATAATTATTATATTAATAGAAAAATGATAAATCGTTAAAGAAAATAAGAAATCAAAATTACAATGAAGTTTTTTTTTTTGGACCAAAAATTTACGATGAAGTTGCTAAAATAAAATAAGGCTATATACTTAAATTAAGTGCGCAAAATTAAATTCATTTTTTATTAAATTTTTAATTAATAAAACTTCTTTCTGGTAAAAAAAAAATTAATTTTTTTTTTTTTTAACAAAACAAGCAATAGTTATGGCGCGGATGGGGGTTGCAGGTTGCGAAGGCTCGAACCAAAACAAGCTCCTAGTCCCGCCATTTTTTTATGGATTGGTCTCTGAAGCCCAGTCCATATTGCCACGTCTTGTAAACATTTTTATATGAAGTTTTTCTTTCTAATATTTTCATCTCTTATTTTCTTTTTAAATTTTTATTTTATTTTATTTGGTTTATATTATAAAGCATCAACTAATAATTTTCACAAACAATCAATAAAGTTTCCATACAATTTAAGTAACTTCCAATATTCCCCTTAATAATTGCACTAAATTCTAATATTATATTAATTATTACTCACACACACTATCCTTATTAATTATTTGCATACATAAAAATAATAATTAATACTTTTTCAAAACAAGTAAGTGCCCTATAAAAATGATTAAATACACTTTTTAATTGATATTTTATAATAAGAATAAAATTAGTACTCCATCTGGTTCTTATTATAAGACACTAACTACCAATTTTTACAAACCTATAAAGTTAGTTAAAAGTATTAAAGTTGTCATAAACTTCAAGTGATTTCCAATATTATCCCTATTAACTACCCTAAGCTCAAATCTAGTACGAGTTAAGTAATAATTCCGCCCTGAAAGTACACGCTTGAGAGCAATGTTACCCTAAAAGTTTTTTCATACTTAATTTCGCCCCTGAAGTTTAAAAGTGGAGCAATGTTGCCCTTTTCTGTTAAAAAACTAACGTTGACCGTTAAAAAATTAACATTGACCATTAACTTTTTAACAGAAAATGGCAACATTGCTTCACTTTTAGACTTCCGGAGCAAAATTGAGTCTGAAAAAACTTCCAGGGCAACATTGCTCCTTAGTGTATACTTCCACGGCGGATTTGTTACTTAACCCAATTTAGTAATCTCTCATACTAGCCTTATTAAATATAGGCAAATATAGATAAATAAATTAATCGCACATTTAAAAACTTGTAAGTGTCTTATAAAAAAAATAAAAAAAAATTTATTAACTAATACTTTATAATAAAAACTAGAAGGAGGGAGTATATTCAAAGCGGAAACTAAACTCAGTTCACTTAAATTAACTAACTGTTGCACCTGACGTTTAGAATGAGAGCGGGACGACGTCTAGAATGAGAGCGGGACAGAGAGAGATCCCGTCAAAAGATTTGAATTTGAATTTTTTTTTTTATATATAAAAAATTTTTAGAAACGTTGAATACCAGTCTCCTATTAAGGTCAGGGCACGGCCCTAGACTCTATGAGTACTTATTGGGGACTTACAAGATCGCCTATCAAAAGAGTCTCAATGACGGCAGAGGGAATCAAACCCACAATCCAAGGACCTAGTCATGAATCATTTACCATCCGTATCTACTCTCCTTAACATTTAAATTTGAATTTTGAAATCCCATTAAACAAGAAAAGGATCGATGGGACTCTGTTACTTCTGAGATCGACTCCATCTGCAATGTTAGCATCTGTTGCACTTTAACTGTGCCACCTTTAGAATATCATGAAAAGGGAGCAAAAACTGAGGTTTTGAATGTTAATAAATGACTGACGATGTAGGTGCGTAGGATGATGTGCCAGCTCAACAATACCACTGATCTCCTGAGGTCAGCTACATGGGAACTTACAAACAGACAAAAAAAAACAAAAAAGTAGGCCTTTCATTCCTAAAACAGGCGCTTTTTTTTAAAAAAAAAATATATATATATATATATATATATATATTTTGAGGAATAAAAATTCTATTTCACTTTTTGAAATGATGATAAATTAATTTGAACAGGTAATTGGTGACGTAATGTTTTGATTTGAAAAAAATAATAATAACTAACTACTTGCTTTTGTACTTATTATAAGTCACGGAATAATAAATATATTTAGTTTTTTTTATAAAGAACTTATTTATTTTTAAGAAGTATTAATTATTTTTTTCATGCATGTCCTAATTAATATGGGTAGTAGGTAAGAGTAACAACAATAATATTATAGTTTAATACAATTAGCAGGGATAATATTAAAAAGTTATTTAAATTTTAAGACAACTTTATTAATTTTAACTGATTTTATTAATTTATATGAATTGTTAGTCGGTGTCATATAAATAAAGACAAGAAGGAATAGTTAGACTAAACTAATTTGAAGAGAAAAATAAAAATAAAAATATTTTAAAATAATTTAACTAATTTTTTTAATCATTTAAAAATTTCTTTTTGAATTTGGAGAGCAGATTGGTGGGAGAAGTAATGCAAGATAGAGAAAAGAATCGATCTGATTGTCATTTACGCGAATAAAGCTGCAAGAATCATAAAGGCAAATTCCAGAGAATCACCAAAACCAAAACAAAACCTCTCAGAATCATAAAAGCGCAATCTCACATGGTTAGAAATAATAGTACACGTTCAAAGCTCTCATCCTCTCTTAGCTTTTTCTAGCCGTTCGTTTTTAATTATCCGTGAATGTCTCATTGAGTGGTACCACTTGAATGTTACTTAAAAGTTTTGTGCTCCCTTCACGCAATGTTCTGAATTGTGAGGACTGTTTCATATTGAAACAAGGAGCCATTTTCCTGCCTTTCCTTTGGGAAGGATCGTCTGCACGGATGAGTTCTAAATCGTTCAAATTTGATCTGGACGGTTAAGATCAAAAAAAAAAATTTCTATTTTTTTTTAAAAAAAATTTAATAGATAGAGAACTTAAAATAAAGTCAATCTTTAAACTAATATTTTTCTTAAATATGATTTTTTCATGTAGAAAAAAATAAAAACTAAAAAAAAAAAATTGATCTCGGCCGTCCAGATCTAGATCTAGACGGCCTGAAACTCATCTGTACGGACGAACTCCCCCTGCCTTTCTTTTGGAAAGGCAGGGAAACTGATTCAAACAAGTTAGAAATCTTCCTGCAAAGAGAAATAAAAAAGGAAACAAGTTAGAATATGTAACAATAGCTTCTTTGCTATATATGGAAAAATTGTTTGGCCATTTAAATTAGGGTTGAGGACTGAGGGGAAGGTTAAGGACATTTAATAATTAAAATATTGTTTTTATATGTTTCCATATGCTGGCCCAAAATAATTATGTTTTCCATACCTACAATAATTATCATGCATGGGTCAGCATCTTGCCAATCCGAGCCTACTTGAGGTGGGTAACCCATCAACCTCACCTATTTTTTACAATTTTAAACATTTTTTTTGTTTTTAGAATTATATTATAAACTTCATCCAAGTTGTTTTTATATTTCCATGGAGCTATATAATTAAACTAGCATAAATAATTAAAAATATGGGCATATGATATATTTTATATAGTTAATTTTTGCTATCACTATTTTACATAATTATTATATTAATATAAACATGATAAATCATTAAAGAAAATAAAAAATCAAATTTACAATGATTTTTTTCCCCAAAAATTTACAATGAAGTTGCTAAAATAAAATAAGGCTATATACTTTTTTTTTGTTTTTTTATAGGGAACAAGATAAATGCAATTAAGCTAAAATGAAAATAAAGTAGCTACAAAGCTATATACTTAAATTAAGTGCACAAAATTAAATTCATTTTTTATTAAATTTTTAAACAATAAAACTTCTTTCTGGTAAAATTCTTTTTTTTTTTTAACAAAACAAGCAATAGTTATGGCGGATGGGGTTGTAGGTTGCGAAGGCTCGCACCAAAACAAGCTCCTAGTCCCGCCATTTTTTTTGTGGATTGTTCTCTGAAGCCCAGTCTATATTACCACGTCTTGTAAACATTTTTATATGAAGTTTTTCTTTCTAATATTTTCATCTCTTATTTTCTTTTTACTCTTTTTTTTACCCTACTTTATCCATATTATAAGATATTAACTAATAATTCTCACAAACCAATTAAAAAATTTAAAATCAATAAAGTTGTCATACAATTTAAATAATTTCCCATATTACCCCTAATAATTGCACTAAATTCTAATATTATATTAATTATTACTCTCACACACTATCCTTATTAATTATCTGAGTATATAAAAATAATAATTAATACTTCTTCAAAACAAGTAAGTGTCCTATAAAAAGGATTAAATACACTTTCTAATTGATATTTTATAATAAGAATACCAATAAAGTTAGTTAAAAGCATTAAAGTTGTCATAAAATTTAAGTGATTTCCAATATTATCTCTATTAACTACCCTAAACTCAAATCTAGTATGAGTTAAGTAGCAATTACGCCCCAGAAGTACACGTTTGAGAGCAATGTTACCCTGAAAGTTTTTTCAAACTCAATTTCGCCCCAGAAGCCTAAAAGTGGAGCAATATTGCCCTTTTTTTGTTAAGAAACTAACGTTGACCATTAAAAAATTGACGTTGATCGTTAATTTTTTTAACAAAAAATAGCAACATTACTCCACTTTTAGACTTCTGGGGCAAAATTGAGTCTGAAAAAACTTTCAGGGCAATATTGCTCCTCAATGTATACTTCTGGAGCGGATTTGCTACTTATCCCAATCCAGTAAAATCTCATGCTACCCTTATAAAATATAGGCAGATACAAAAAAATAAATTAATTGTACCTTAAAAATTTGTAAATATCCTATAAAAAAATAAAAAATAATTATTAATTAATATCTTATAATAAAAACTAGAAGGAGTCAAAACGTAACCAAAAATGAGTTCACCTCAATTAGGAGCTGTTGCACCTGACGTTCAGAATGAGAGCGGGATAGAGAGAGATCTTGTCAAAAGATTTGAATTTGAATTTTGAAATCCCATTAAACATTTTGAAATCTCATGCTTTTTCTAGCCTTTCGTTTTTATTAATGAGTGGTACCACTTGAATGTTACTATCTTTAGTCTTAATTATAAGACATACTCCCTTTGATTTTTATTATAAGGCATCAATTATCATTTTTCACAAACGAAGAAATGGAAGTTAAGTCATTAGATTGGTTCAGAAATAATAAATATTTCCAACTTTACCTCTACTTTAATGATGTAAATTTAAAAAGTTAGTTAAAAATGAGGGTATAATTGCAAAATGGTAATAAATGAGTTAGTTAAAGGTAGTTGGTGCCTTATAATAAGGACCAAAATATTTTGGTAGTTGATGCCTTATAATAAAGACTAGAGGGAGTAGTTGATTTTTTTTTAGAGAAATTAAATAAGTTAAATAAATTATTTAATCATTTCATATGTTGTGTATTTTTAGATTATATATTATTTTATTAATCAAACTAATTAGTTTGAAAAAAAAAATAAAAATATTCTAAAATAATTTAATTAGCTCCCTTAATCTCTCCAAAAAAGTCAATTATATCTTATAATTATAAATAGAGGGAGTAAAAGTTTTGTCTTCCCTTCACGCAATGTTCTGAATTGTGACGACTGTTTCATATTGAAGCAAGTCAGAAATCTTCCTGCAAAGAGAAATAAAAAAGGAAACAAGTTAGAATATGTAACAGTAGCTTCTATGCTATACATGGAAAAATTGTTTGCACGCCATTTAAATTAGGGTTGAGGACTGGGGAGGGGAAGGTGAAGGACGTTTAATAATCAAAATATTGTGTTTATATGTTTCCATATGCTGTCCCAAAAAAATTGTGTTTTCCATATCTACAATAATTTTCATGCATGCATGGTCATACTTATAAGTTATTTCCTTATTGCTTTACGGGAAAAAAAAAATATCTTTAAATATCATTGAGTTTGATATGTGATTTATAAATAGAACAAAAAAACCAAAAAAAAAAAAAATTCTCTCACCTCCTTATAAATAAAACCATGGCAGTAATTTATATTTATTTTAATAATTTCAGTATTACATGGTGATTATTTAAATTCATATCACCGTTCTAGTTTTGCTCGTATTTTTGGGATTGTATTCTAACTTATTTACCTAAATAAATTAAAGGATTTAGGTACAATTTTATTTCGAGAGTAATCACTTAAGAGTGTCAGGTATTTGTAAGTTTTTTATGAGTAATTTTATCGAAAAAATATCAAAAAGAGTAATTTTCTCTAACAGTTAAAAAATTAACGCTGCTTGTTAACATTTTTAATAACAAGAGTAAAATTGCTTCTTAAAAAACTTTCAGATACTCGATACTTCTCAGTGATTACTTTCAAGACAAAATTGTAAATTAACCCTAAATTAAATAGTATAGATAAACTAATGGTAATTAAATATTTAGTTTTCTTATATTAAGTTGAATGACTTTATCTTTATTGGATATATTTAGGTTAGTGGTGAAAGCGGTGATTTAAAAGCAATCTGACTTTTGTAATAGCCGGTAGGAAAAAAGTAAAATTGTAAATGTGATTTGTATTTAAATTACCCTTTTGTTTTTGTAGAAGTGATTTTTTTTTTTCTAAACTGATGAATATTTGGATTATTATTTGAAAAATTAGTTGAGATAAAAAATGACTGAAGAGGATATGGGTCTTATTAGATACTACATATATTAATATTAGTTATATGTATTGCAATAAATAAAGATAAAAATTTATATTTATATTTAAATTTGAAAAAAGAAAAAATAAATGTATCTATTATTTTAAAATATATTTAAATTATATGTGTTCAGATGATTATCTGAATTATAAAAATATTATTGTGATAATTTTAAGAAAAGATTATAATTATAATTATAAAAAAAAATAAAAATAGTTATAAGTTGGGTAGAAATAAAAATATTATAGTTCTAATTGACATGCCCAATTTCCACTTTAAATGTATTGTGGGATCCATGATTTTCTGTTTCAACGCCACTGGTGCAGCGGAAGAAAAGCTTGGGTGTGTAGCTTTTGAAAAATGTCACTTTTTAGGGATAAGTGGGGTAGGAAAAAAGCCGATACAAATAGGAAAAAATTAATTTCACTGGGTTTCTTCACATTTCGGCTTGAAACGCTGTGCTACTGCTCTCTACTGGGCTTTCCAAACAGGCGACTGTCTACTGCCCCACTGAGATATGCTATGCATAGGAAAGCGATTATCATCTTTGTGTGTGTGTGTATATAAATAACACCAACTAGTAAGTGTCTTTGATCTTTTTTCTCTATTTGATCTTTATTATAAGACACTAACTACCATTTCTTTTGGACCAAAGAATGAAATTTGAGTCATTAAATTGATTCAAAATTGATAAATATTTTCAACTGTATCCCTACTTTAATGATGTTAATTTAAAGAGTTAGTTAAAAATGAGAGTAAAATGAGAAGATAATAATAAATGAGTTAGTTAAAGACAGTTAATACCTTATAATAAAAACTAAAAACTAATGGTAGTTGGTGCCTTATATTAAGGATCAAAGAAAGTATAAGGCACTTGCTTATTTCTAAGGAGCATTATTATTTCTTCCAATGTATACCCATAATAAATAAGGGTAGTGGGTGAAAGTAATAATAATATAATGTTAAAGATTAGTGAAATTAATAAGGTTAATATTGAAAATTACTTAAATTTTAGAACAATTTTATTAATTTTAACTGTTTTTATTTATTTGTAAAAATTATTAGTTGATATCTTATAATAAAAACTAGAGAGAGTATAATGATACTTGCCATTTTTTTTTGTTCAAATGATACTAGGCCTGTTTGGGTTGGTAGTAGAAACGGTAGCTTAAAAGCTATCTGACTTTTATAAAAGTTAGTTAGGAGAAAAGTCAGGTTAAGTTAACTGATATGTGTTTGGATTACCTATTTGGCTATTTGCAGAAGTATCTTTTTTTCTAATTAAGTTGTATTTGAATTATTATTTGAAAAGTCAGTTGAGATGGAAAATGACTGAAAAGGACATGAATCATATTGAAACTACATATACATATTAGTTGTATATATTGAATTAATAAATTTTAATTTTAATTTAAAAAAAATAAATATTATATAAAATATTGCTTGAACACGAGCCAAAATATTATAGCATCACTTATGAATAATTATCATCGCCAACCTTATCCTAAATTACCTTATTAAACTTATCCTAAATTAATAAAAAATTAAATTTACCACTATTAAAAAATCTGAATCAAAAAATTGGATTTGAATTAGATTATCTTTTAGTATTTTGTAATAGAAGTAAAATCAAAAAATGAACGTTAATTAATCCCCAAGTGATTTATACTATGGATGAAAGAATTTTTTTAGAAGACGTACACCCTATATTTTATAATTCTTTCAATTTTTCTCCATAGTTCATTGCATCTTTTCTTTTCTTTTTTTCTTTAAAATAAAAATTCCAAAATTATGAGCATTTATTCTTGAAGCACACTTATGTTTGAAAAAAAAAAAAAGAACAAGAAGCCATGAAGCAAAACGCAGGGGTCCCACACATTTGCCCATGATGGGATTTGTCCAAAACGCATAAAAAGCAAGGATATATTGCTTTTAAAAAAGCCCACATTTTGTTATTTTTTTTGTTGCGGTCCAGTGAACGTATTGCTATTACCAAATGAGCTATGTTTTTTCCCCCCACAAAAAGTGACGTTTTTAGTTTTTTTTTTTAAGAAAAATCTGAGTTAACAGCCTCACCAAACAGGCCCACTTAACATTAAGATAGCTTAACATCAATCTGTTATCACTTGAAAGTACTATAATACCGTCATCCCATAAAAACCCACCTTTCCACTCCCTACCTCTCCATTTTGTCATTGTCTTCTTTCTTTATTTTTTCTCATAATCTCATTTTCATCCTTAAATGATGATTTAAATTTAATATTTTATGAAGTATGAATTTTTCTTAAATTTGCACCCAGCACCAAAATTTTTCCTGTGTGCAAAAATGGCCATAAGGATTTAAATGGGTAAAAATGCCAGCTCTTAACTTGGATATAATATGAAACTGATGAAAATAGAGAACAATAACAAGAGAATATAGAAATAGAGAGAGAGAGAGTAAGGAGAGATTCTATTTCAGTGTAATCAAAATGTTTACAGAAGGCCTCTATTTATAGAAGGAAAATGGGCCTTTAGTGTAATTTCCACTTTGGGTCATTTGATGCAATATTCCCATAATTATATAACTGTGCACTCACGGGAATGCATTCCCGTGAGTTGTATAATTTTGTGCGTGGGTCCCACCAAATAGTAAACTACTATACAATGGTACTATGCGTAGGTCCCATGTCACCTTGTAATATTTGGAGCCCGGGAGTCAATGGACATCCACATAATCAGTATATTCAAAACACTCCCCCTTGGATGTCCATTTATGAATGTGTCTCGTGAAAAACTTTAACTAAGAAAAACCCAGTGGGATAAAAACCTAGCCAAAGAAAAAGAAAAAAAAAAGATACATCATTCATTGATACACTATCCAGTGCTGCCTCATTAAAAACCTTTCTAGGAAAACCCAGTGGGACAAAACCTAGATAAGGGAAAAAGAGTACAGCATGTATCGACTCCCCCTATTGACAACATCAGTATTACTCCCCCTGATAACATCAGTTGAGATCTTTGAGTCTTCGAAGACCAATACCATAGACAAGCTTCTCAAAGATTGCTTCTGGAAGTGACTTCGTAAATAAATCTGCCAGATTTTCTCTTGAACTGATTTGCTGGATATTTATTTCACCATTCTGTTGAAGATCACGAGTGAAGAAAAATTTTGGTGAAATATGCTTCGTTCTATCACCCTTGATGTATCCTTCTTTAAGTTGGGCAATACATGCAGTATTATCCTCATATAGAACTGTTGGAACCATTTTACCAGAAGATAAATGACAAGTAGTTCGTATATGATGAATTACTGACCTCAACCACACACATTCTCGACTTGTTTCATGCATTGCTAGGATTTCTGCATTATTAGATGAAGTGGCTGATATAGTTTGTTTCATAGATCGCCATGAAATTGCTGTACCTCCACATGTAAATACATAGCTTGTTTGTGATTTTCCATCATGTGGATCAGACATAAATCCAGCATCTGAATAACCAATCAGTTCATGTTTAGATACATTTGAATAATATAACCCCATATCCATAGTACCTTTGAGATAACGAAAAATACGCTTTACACCATTCCAATGCCTCTGTGTTGGTGCAGAACTATATCTTGCTAATAAATTAACAGCAAATGTTATATCAGGTCTTGTGTGATTAGCAAGATACATTAGTGCTCCAATAGCACTAAGATATGGTACTTCTGGACCAAGTAATTGTTCAACACCTTTTTTTTTAATTACTTGGGGTTGGAATGGATCTTTTTCTTTTATCAAAGATCTTACAACCATTGGAGTACAAAATGGATGTGACTTATCCATATAAAATCGTTTCAAGACCTTCTTTGTATAAGTTTCTTGATGTACAAAGATTCCGTCCTTCAGGTACTCAATTTGTAATCCAAGACAAAATTTTGTCCTACCTAAATCTTTCATTTCAAATTCTTTCTTCAAACAATGAATTGCTTTTGTAATCTCTTCAGGAGTTCCAATAATGTTGATATCATCAACATAAACAACAATTATAGCAAATTCATTTCTCGATCTTTTTATAAAACTGCATGGGCATATCGGGTCATTTTTATACCCTTCTTTCAACAAATATTCTTTAAGGCAATTATACCACATGCGCCCTGATTGTTTCAAGCCATACAGGGACTTATTTAATTTGATCGAGTATTGTTCTCGTGAATTTGAATTAAATGCTTCAGGCATCTTGAGTCCTTCAGGAACTTTCATATAAATATCACTATCAAGTGAGCCATATAAATAGGCAGTCACAACATCCATTAGATGCAAATCAAGCCCTTCATTTGCTGCTAGGCTAATTAAATAACGAAAAGTAGTTGCATCCACTACTGGTGAATATGTTTCTTCAAAATCTATGCCAGGTCTTTGTGTAAAGCCTTGGGCTACAAGGCGTGCTTTATACCTTGTAATTTCACCCTTTTCATTTCTTTTCCGTACAAAAACCCATTTATATCCAACTGGCTTTACATCTTTAGGTGTATGGACTATAGGTCCAAATACTTTTCGTTTTGCCAATGATTTTAATTCTGCATTAATGGCATCTTTTCATAGGAGCCAATCTTTTCGTTGTTGGCACTCTCTAATGGATTTTGGCTCATGATCCTCTTCTTCATTCATCACATCATATGCCATATGATTAGCAAAAATGTCGTCAATGTTGACTTCATTACGGTTCCATTTGATATTATTTGTGACATAATTTATTGAGATCTCATTATTTTCATACATTTCAGGTACCTGGATCTCTTCTGGGGCCTCAATATTCTCCTCTGGAGATAATTTCTCTTCATGAAGTGGCTCATCTAGAGCTACACTTTTTTCTTGATTATCCTCGACTTGGCCATCTATAATCTTAGCTCCTTTTCTTTTTCGAGGATTTTTATCTTTAGAACCGATAGGCCTACCACGCTTAAGATGTGCTTTTGATTCATTTGTAATCGGTTGTCCTATAGGGACATCAATTCGAATAGGAGCATTAGCAGCTGGAATATGTGACTTTGTCACTTTCTTTGGGTCAGTGAATGCTTCTGGCATTCGATTAGCTGAATTCTGTAAATGAATTATCTTTTGAACTTCTAGTTCACATTGTTTTGTACGAGGATCAAAATGAACCAATAATAATTCATTCCAGCTAATTTCTTTATTCAACTGCTTATTTTCTCCCCCTAATGTTGGGTAGACTGTTTCATCAAAATGACAATCATCAAATCGTGCAGTAAATAAATCTCCTGTAGATGGTTCTAAATATTTTATAATTGAAGGAGATTTATACCCAACATAAATTCCCATTCTTCTTTGAGGACCCATTTTAGTACGTTGTGGAGGTGCTATAGGCACATATACTGCACATCCAAAGGTCCGAATATGAGAAATATTAGGTTCATCACCAAAAACCATTTGTAGGGGGGAAACTTTTAAATAACTAGTTGGCCTGATGCGAATTAACATTGCTGCATGCAAAATGGCATGGCCCCAAGCAGAAATTGGTAAATTAGATTTTAAAAGTAAAGGTCTTGCAATAAGTTGCAATCGTTTTACCAATGATTCTGCAAGTCCATTTTGCGTATGAACATGTGCTACAGGATGTTCAACATCAATTCCAAGGGACATACAATATTCATTAAAAGTTTGTGAAGTAAATTCACCAGCATTATCAAGACGTATTTTCTTGATAGGATAATCTGGGTAATGTGCTCTTAATCTTGTTAATTGAGCGAGTAATCTCGCAAACGCCAGGTTTCGAGAAGATAATAAGCACACATGCGACCATTTAGTTGATGCATCAATTAAAACCATATAATACCTAAATGGTCCGCATGGTGGGTGTATTGGCCCACAAATATCTCCTTGTATCCGCTCTAGAAATGTGAGAGACTCACTTTCTACTTTGCTTGGTGATGGCCGAATAATTAATTTTCCCTTGGAACATGCATCACATGAGAAATCATGGGATTTTGGTATTTGTTTCTGTTTCAAGTTATGTCCACATGAATTCTCTATTATACGTCGCATCATAATTGACCCGGGATGGCCTAACCGGTCATGCCAAACAATAAATATGTCTTTATCAACATGCTTCTAGTTTTCCATAACATTTATTTCAATTGTACTAATACTTGAATAGTACAAACCAGAAGATAACATAGGTAATTTCTCCAGAACATATTTTTCACCATATCTATCATTAACAATTTGTAGATATTCTTTATTCTCCTCATTTATAGTCTCAATATGATATCCATTTCGACGGATATCTTTAAAACTCAACAAATTTCTATGAGACTTAGAGGAATACAAAGCATCATTAATAACAAATTTTGTACCATTGGATAATATTATTATTGCTCTTCCAGAGTCTTCAATCAATTTTGTATTACCCACTATGGTATTGATGCTTGTATTACAATTTGTTAGATGTGAAAAATATTTCTTATCTTTAAGAATTGTATGTGTCGTTGCACTATCAATGAGACATATATCTTCATTCTTGTGTGCAATATTTGAAATGTCCATGAGCTTCATTAAAAGAAAAGAAATGCATTAAAACATATTTAATATAGAAGATGCATTAAAAACATTTATTATACATAATTGGCAACAAGTCAGAACAAAACAAAATAATTATTACAATTTCTGCAAAACTTATTTAATCATAAAAATCTTCCACCTCCAAGTGAGACATAACATCATCATTTGGCTCATTGACATCATTATCTTTATGAGCCTTATCATTACATTCCACATTATTAACACTCCTTTTTATAGAGGCTTGGTAAAGTTTCGCTAAATGTTCTGGTGTACGACAATTACGTACCCAGTGTCCCTTCATACCACACCGATAACATTTATGTTCAACAACTTTTGAAGGACCTTCTTTATCATTCTTTTGTTCTTCATTATTCATCTTTTTCTGGTGGGTATAAGGACTATAATAACCTCTTCCACCATGATAAGGACCATGATTATTTCTGCCTCCACGATTTCCACGTCCTCGTCCACGACCATGGCCACGACCACGACCGCGACCACGGCCATGACCATGATCATTCCGTACACTCACATTTGCTTCAGGAAATGGAGAAGATCCAGTGGGACGATTTTCATGATTTTTCAATAATAACTCGTTATTTTGCTCGGCTACTAGTAAACATGAGATTAACTCAGAATATTTTTTAAAACCTTTTTCTCGATATTGCTGTTGTAAAAGCAAATTCGAAGCATGAAAGGTAGAAAAAGTTTTTTCTAATAAGTCCTCATCAGTTATTTTTTCACCACATAATTTTAACTGAGAACTTATTTTGAAAACAGCTGAGTTATACTCACTTACAGTTTTAAAATCTTGTAGCCTGAGATGAATCCATTCATAACGAGCTCTAGGCAAAATCACCGTTTTCTGATGATCATACCTATCTTTCAAACTAGTCCATAATTCAAATGGATCTTTCACCGTTAAATATTCAGTTTTCAAACTTTCATGAATGTGGTGTCGGAGAAAAATCATAGCTTTAGCCTTTACTTGAGGGGACGCATCATTTCCTGGCAATATAGCCTTTCCAAAGTCCTTTGCTTGAAGATGGATTTCAGCATCTAAAACCCATGATAGATAATTCTTCCCGGTGATGTCAAGAGCATTAAATTCAAGATTTGAAAGGTTGGAAGACATGATTCAAACTAAAAATAATAAAAATAATTAGAATCATATTATAAAACCTTATTATAAATTAAAACATAATTTAAAGAACGGTAAATAAACATACTAAGAAAATAAAAATAAGATGAGATAGGAATGGGAGTAAACTCTCAGCGAGACCTATCTCATCTGAAGGTAAGAAAGATGATGCATATATTATATAATATATAGACAACAGTAAAGAATTAAAGTAAACAAATGGAGCCCTATTAGTGCCGCCACCATAAAAGGTAAATAAATGCATAATTAAATGGAGCCCACTAATATTAGTGTTGCTACCATAAAAGGTAAATAAATGTTAGTAACATAAATTTAAATGTTAGTGACATAATGTAAATATTAATAAAATCAGTATGGAGCTTAATATCGCCACCATGAAATAAATAAAGCGGTAAGTAAAGAATTTAAATTAAACAAATGGAGCTTAGTATCGCCACCATGAATTAAATAAATAAAGCAGTAAAATTAAATTACAAATGGAGCTTAATGTTGCCACCATGAAATTAATAAATAGGGAGTGGGAAGAATATATAAACATAAATAAATTACTGTAAATAGTAAAATATAAATTTACCGTGAATAGTAAAGTTACTATTCACAGTAAATAGTGAATAAAATAAAATTACTGAAATATTAAATCTAGACTTCCATAAAGGAGTCAAAATGAATAGAAATATAAAATTACTGAAAAAGATAAAATTAACATGAATAGTAAAAATTACCATTTACTGTGAATAGTAAATAGTAAATAATCTCAAATCTTAACCATGGAACCCGATGTTCAAAATAATCGGTAAAAGTAGAACTTTAATTCCATATCATGGTTAAGATTATCCCAGATAGATAAAATAAACAAATAGTAAAGGAGATAGTAATAAAATCTTACCTTGGTAGAGTTTTCGTGCTGATAACGTAATATGAAACTGATGAAAATAGAGAACAATAATAAGAGAATATAGAAATAGAGAGAGAGAGAGTAAGGAGAGATTCTATTTCAGTGTAATCAAAATGTTTACAGAAGGCCTCTATTTATAGAAGGAAAATGGGCCTTTAGTGTAATTTCCACTTTGGGTCATTTGATGCAATATTCCCATAATTATATAACTGTGCACTCACGGGAATGCATTCCCGTGAGTTGTATAATTTTGTGCGTGGGTCCCACCAAATAGTAAACTACTATGCAATGGTACTATGCGTAGGTCCCATGTCACCTTGTAATATTTGGAGCCCGGGAGTCAATGGACATCCACATAATCAGTATATTCATAACAGGATAAACGATAGTTGTTAACCAAAAAATTACTTTTGAGTTTGGTGCCCCACACAACTCTCCACATGTCCTCTTCTATCATCCCATCCCTATATTGTCCAATCAGAATGCGCCAGCTCATTTTGCTCCCCCTTTTTTTAAAATAGCTTTTTTAAAAAAAAAAAAGAAAAAGAAAAAGCACTCGCTTCTTTGTCCTCCCATTACCGCCGTCTCGCCTTCACTTTTTCACTGCCGCTAGCTTTTCCAGATTTCTCCGGTGAGTTTTCCTGTCTCTCTTTACATCTCCTAAATTCTATGATTTCCCCACCTTTTCCCATCACTTTCCCTTCTTCCTCCTTCTATTGCATTCACCGTCTCTATGTTGTCGATTCCTTTGCCTTTTACCATCGTTGTGTTGGATAAGGGAATGTTTTGTTTCTCAGGCGATTTCTTCTATGTGGTTCATCGCTTGCATCACCACCTCTCAGCGCTGACTGTTTCACCGTCTCTCTCTCTCGTCGCTTTGATCGCAGTTTCTTCTTTTTGGTACTTCCATCGCTGTTCATTCCATGATCTATATCATAACACTTCAAATGATGTTGCATGCTGCTTGCCGGATCTGTAATTTTGATGGAAGCTTTAAAATTTTCTCCTTTAGTATGTAATTTTGGCAACTTTTGCATATGAGAAGAGTCCCCACTTTTGCTTGTGCTTCATGACTGGATCTGGATTTCTTTAAAGATTTTTTCCTCTTTTAAATCTTTTATTCCTTGTGCTTTTCGATTTTTATGTAGTGCTTCTGGTTTGCGGTTTCTCGTTGGCCACATGCACCTTCGTATATATGTATAATAAAATTTATAATAACCCATAACCGTTTAAATTAGTTTTTACAAAATAACTTTTTGACTTTTATAATTTATAAGGTAAGTATGTGAAAGAAGTTTTATTTTGACTTACATAAAATAACTTCTAAAATCTAGATTTTGATGGTTTCCAAATATAAACATCAACATCAATTAGATAGATGTATTGTTGTTAGCAATTGATTTAGTCCCTAGCAAGGTTATTTTTAAAAGTGATTGCCAACTTTTGCAGAATCGTGTGATACCACTAGTAACCAGATCTCTATGATTGGCAATGTGAAGGTATCATGCAAGACATTATCAGTTTTTTTTAATCCAAAGTTGAGTTTTCCTTGGCATTCATCCCTCGTTTGGGTAATGACCATTTAATGCATATTTGTCTTAATTTTTTAAGGATAATAACTTTTACCATTTATGAAATAAGTATATGAGATGAGTTTTATCTCTCTTTACAAAAAAAAAGGCTACTAAAACCATGATTTTGTTGTTTCTCAAACACGCTGCTGTAGTTGAAGCATATAAGGTATTGTGGTCAGAAGTTTTTACGTCTTTATTGGAGTGATACATGTTAAGATGCAAGTGAAAACTATCTTTAGTAAAAATAGATAAAAATGCCACTAAAAACATAAAAACAAAAGTTTTTACCGTTTTTACTTAAAACAAAAAATTAAAAAAAGAAAGAAAGAAAAGCCCTATTTTCATTTGCCCGAAATCAAATGACTATGAATGATGTTGTTTTTTAGATGACCAATTCAAGATTAGATAGGGAAAAGAAAGTCCAAAACTCTTATGCATATAATTTTGATGATCTTCCATCTAATGATGATTGGATAGTGGAAAGTGGAGAAAATTGAAAAGATATAGACAAATCAGATGTTGAGCTCATGATGATTAAAACTTGATTGAAGTTGAAGTGAGGGAACTTATGGATAGTCATGATTTGGATATTATAAGTTTTGCAAATGAACTTGTTATAAAAGCAAGAGAATAAGACATTAAGGATATGTAAGTTTATGTTTGTTTGATTTAAATCAATTGATATAATTTAGAAATCGTTAAATTTTATTCTTTTGATGTTATGGATCTTGATCATATGAATTGTTAAACTCTTTTTGTGTTTATAAACTTTTGTTTTGTATAGTTATATGACTTCTAACTTTTAAATATGAAGTTGTTCATCAAATTTTGAGTAGTGATATTTTTTACATGCATATATGTATGATTTTGTATCTTGACCTTAAGTAGTATAAACTTTATGCTTCATGTCATTTCTACTCTGTCCCTTTGTTGTTTCTATGTAGAAACTTGATCTTGACAACATTGATAAGGGCCCATTTGGGATAGTGGTGGTAAAAATGACTTTTTATCTATTGGATTTTTCCTAATGAGCTTTTTTTTTTTGCTGGACTTTTCTTGATGAGCTTTTTTTTTCTGCTGAACTTTTCCTTATGCAATTTGTGTTTAGGATAACAGTGGCATGAGTGACTTTTTCTTGATGGGCACTTATTTAGCATAGCGTTTGAAAAGTTAATTAAAATGGAAAATGATTGAAAATTGCATAAATCTTACTAACTATTATGTGTGTGTGTGTTGTTTATAATGTTATAATTGGGATAAAAAAATAAAAAAATTTGTAAATTTGCTAAAAAAAATAATACTAAAATTACCATTACAAAAATGACAACACAATGAAGTGCTTGAATAAACCTATCCCCTACAAGTTGATCTTTGATTTCATCACGAAACACGATTCATTTGTGTTAACAATAATGATGAGAATGCTTCATCAAGTACATCATTATTATCTTCATCATCCATATTTCCTTATTTAGGTTGACCAAATTCCACATCATCTTGGGAATATCTCTGGATACAATTATGTATCGTCATTGTTGTGCAAACTATGCGGACTTATGTTTCAAAGCTATATGAGTGCATATTTTGCTAGATGTGAAACCTATTCTTCTAGACTTCAAACGTCCTTTCTATCATGCACCTTAAACTTGAATAATAAAAATTGAAGTACTTGTTGGGATTTTGAAATCCCGACTATCACTTGAACTTTGGAAGGTGATAACGCTCATGTCTATACAAACCAATATATCCAACTGGTGTTAGATAGCCATCGTCGACCAAGTAATATTTCCCTAATACATGATGACATTTATTTGACATTGTTAAATTATAGGAAATGTGAAATAAAAATTGAAATTAATGTAATTGAAGTGGAGATGTCGAAGATGTACCTTCGGTGGATGAGAGAAGTTCATAGTTGGAGTTGAGACTGCTGTCCGAAAGACTCGAGCATCATGAACAATATTCTCTCATCCTGCCAACATAAAAGTAAAGAACATATCTCAATCACAGATGATCATGATATTCTATGTTGGATATCCCTTTCTTCTAATGTATTTATCTGGCTTCGATTAGTTGACCACACACTTGATGTGAGTTCCATCAATTGCTCCTATACAATCCTTGAATTATGGGTGATATTTTAGATCATTAGCTATTTTTAACTGACATTGATGAAACTTTAGATCAAGTGGTTTGATATTTTTCTGTTGAAAGACTAAAAGAAGCTCTAAGAAGGCTGTGAAAAATCCTACTAACAATTTCACCCTAATGTGGAAATCGTTTCTAGATGATTTGATTTCCTTATATATGTCCAACTGTGTATAAAAAAACATGACAACCATTTCTTCAACGACGATGTTTTGAGTGTGCCATAATCCATGTTCACTCAATTTAGAATATAATTGAATGAATACATGTTTTTCCACTTGGAAATTCTCCTAACATACTACATCATGGCCTTGCAAAACCTCCTACACCCACATTGCCCCTACTTGCTTACTAGTTATACGTGGTTGTTTGCAAACATAAGGCGTGATATACTTAGCGATCAAGTTACCAATCTGTGCATACTTTATCATCTATTTGTTTATAATAGGAATTTGTAAGGACCTTACCTTCTTTGTTCATGAGACAATCCTACTTCATCTGTTCTGTCCGAAATAGCCTTATGACTTGAACTTGCCATAGATAATGAAACCTGTGTGAAGGCCAAGACTTAACCAAATCAAGACCCAATTGCAAGTATATTCACATTATATAGTGAAACATGCTATAAGTAATGAGTACTAATGTGATATAAAATGCCTCTTTTCAGGTGTCTTTTGAAACAATGTGATATCAATCATACGTACCATTAAATAAATTAATTTAACTAATAAACAAAAGTACTAATGTAAATTCATAGTTTATATAATAAAAAATTTATAGTTTAATGCTTTGGGACAGCCTACCAGTGTGTTCTATTAAAGGCATTCTCACACAACCATTCCAAAAGGGTAGAATTATCTCTTTTTAGGTCAACAAACATGTTTTGAGGCGTTCGATACATCACCATATTACAACATCACCTTCGAAAATCATTGTCACCGGCAATTTATTGAATGGTAAGTAATTCAGCTACAATGACCCTCGTTCAATCATCATTACTAGAGATCTTTTTAAGGACATCTGCGCTATCCTTAGATGCGACAGCTATCATACTAACATCATCAGCTAGTTGTTTCTGGGACGACATTTTTTTTCTTTTTTGATCCATTTGCCTCTTTCACCCCTCCTTCTCTTTCAAATTTGAATTTTGAAGATAGATATCATATCTTAGATTTAGTTTTGAAGATAGATATCATATCTCATATTTGATTTATGAAGATAAATTAAATCAGTTGGCTTTTATTTTGTATTAAATAAATAGATTGGATTGAATCTGTTAGACAGGTTTAATTTCCAATTCAATTTCAAAATTAATTAAGATTGATTTTGACTATTTAACAAGGCTCATTAGGGTTATAAATACCCTTAGGTTGTGAGTAATCAGATTACACAAAAGAATCGAAGAGCTACAAAGAAACCCTATAAGAGAGACATAAGACAATAAGTTTGAAGGCGCTAGCATGCTTCCATTCATGTTGGAGTGTTGTTCGGTGTGGATACCGGTAGAGAGAGTGGATTTATAGAGTCAATTCCTAGAGACTGATCGAGCAAGAAGGTGTTAGCCTACGAGTTCACAAAGCACGCACGCGAGTTCGCGTAGGTACAGTTCCTAATGACTAATCCGATTTAAATGTTGTTGATAGATCTTCTTCTTGGGATTCGTAAGTTATTGGATAAATTTTATTCCGCTATTTATACAAATCCCAACAGTCCCCTGTGGTGTAGGTTGAAGAACCATCACTCCCTTTGCTGTCTATTCTGACTTCAGATGTGGAATAGGCCTGAAATTCCTCTAAGATCCTTAGGGCCCGGTTGGATGGGCTTTAAAAAAATGACTTTTTTGTATTACTTTTTTAAAAAGTACTTTAATTAGAAGTTAAAACTATTTTATGTTTGGATATATTGTTTAAAAAGTAATTTTAAATAAAAAAGTTGTTTGGATATTAAAATAGAGAAGCACTTTTTTATTAGTAAAATTACTAAAATAGACATATAAAAACACTATTTTTTTTTTACATTTGTTTAGATTAAAAGAAAGAACTCATGTAAAAAATTTTAAGGGTATTGTTTGGTATTAAAAAGATAGTTCATGATATTGATTGGTATTGGAAAAATTCTTTATGATCTTAAAAAATATTTTAAGGTACTAACGGATACTAAAAAAATACTTTAGGATAGTAAATACTATTTTTGCAAAAAAAAAAATAGTGAGGGCATGTGTATTTTTCACACACGTTTCTCTTTCTAATAGAAGACGTTATCTGGATCTTAAGATTGAGTTCAACAATGCTTATGATGCACTTCCAACTGGCCTTTTTACTCACCCGACAAAAATGTCTATCAATAGGTTCGCCGGCGGCCGACAAGTTTAGAAATCCAGTGTCAAGTGAAGTCTTGGACTTGTTCTTTGAACCCTTTGGTCTTCCTCGGGCCCTTTTTGTGGTTGGAGAATAGAATTGTTGGTAGTAAGTTTGTGGCAGCCATGGAGTTTAAAAATTTGTTGCCCAACAGTAGTGGTATTGTCTCACATCTTTGTAATCTGGCATGGGGATGAGGTTGTCATTTCATTAAAAATCAAGGATAGTTGGTGTCAAAATAAATTCCCATTAATGAGGTGGTCATATTTTTTTTTTTCATTCTCTCTTATTTTTGGCGTATGCTTTTTTCTGAAGCTACAAATTGTAGCTTAAAGGAAAAGGAAACTTTTTCCTTTTTTTGTTACTTCTGTTTTTTTTAAAGTTCTTATCCAAACAGATAGATCATATTTTGAAGCCATTAACACACGAAAATCATGTTTTCATTGTCATTGGGTTTTTTTTTACTGTCACTGGGTTTTTTTCCCACTTTGCAGCCATCCTAAATAGGCCCTTAGTAGAATAATCTTTTGACAAAAAAAGAGATGTATTACTAATGGTGTTTTTTTCTTACCTGAGATTACTTTTTTTTTTTGAGAAATAAAGGCAAGCTGAAGGTTGAAAGCGTGAGATAGGGACTAGACCATGAAAATCTAGCCCTTAATACATCAAAATATAAATCAAACTGGGAGTGGCAAGCCAATTGGTCCTTCAAAACCATATCAAGGCATTTTCTAGGAATTGTTGGAATTAGAACTACGTCAACACTGATGGGAGAGTCATGGCCTTATTTGGCTATATAGTCAGCACATGAGATGTTGTCTCTCAGAATATAATGAAGCTCCACATTCTAGTCTCGGAAAAGAAGGTCTCTAGTCTCCCCAATGATGTCTCAAAGCATGATCAGTATAACAGTCTCTCATAAGGATATTAATGGTGTCTAGAGAATCAAAATAAAGGGATATTCTCTGTAATCCCATTTGATGACCCATTTTTAATTCTATAATGATAGCGTATATCTCTACTTCAACAGTAGTGTAAAGTCCAAGTGACTTGCAAAAGCCCATCAACCACTGGCCTTGAGAATTCCTTTTCACGCCTCCGCAAGCTGCTTGGTGTTGATGGCATACTGATCCATCCACATCAATGTCAACCGCATTTGCTGGAGGGGGTGGTCCAAGACTTCTCCTCATTCCTGCCAAGTTGAAAAAATTTGTGAGTTAGGGTTTGATTAGTTATACTTTCCATGAGAAGATAGTTACATAAGTGAAGCATCTCCCTGGTATTTGTGCTTTCGCCTTGAAAGAGATTGCATCTGGTTGTCCAAAGGATTCAGCACCCCAAACTAAAAACTCTTGGCCAAGAGAAATTCTAAAATCTTCCTTTTCCAGGTTATGATTGGTGATCCAATTAAGTCAAACCTACAAATTACTTGCACAAAACTGGGAAAAATAAAAAGGCTTTAAAATTTGCTTGCATAAGTTTTTCCCTCTCTCATAATCCCTGATTATGTGGATCACACTTTCCTCCCTATTACACTGAAAAGGGCAGAGGCTCTCATTCGTGAGACCTCTTTTGGCTCTAAGGGAGTTAGTGACAAGTCTATCATGGCCTACTTGCCACATGAAAAATTTTATTTTTTCAGGAAGTTGCCATTTCCACATTAGGGCCTAGAAGTTATTACTACTTGCTCCTCCTCGATCGGAGAGGTAAAGATAAGCTGATTTAACAGAAAAGTACCCATCTTTTGCAGCTCTTCAACTGAAGCAGTTAGGAAAACTATTAGAAGGGGGTGCATTTTGGAGATAGTATTCATGACTTTAGGAGGTAAGATTCCAAGCCATCTATTACTGTCCCATCTTCCATTCATCAATAAATGGTCCCTTATTGTCTCATCTTCATTTACCAAGGATGGATTTGGAACAAAGGCTATAAGGGGGTTATTAAGAGGAAGCCAAAGGTCATGCCAAAATTTGGTTCTTACCCCATTGTTAACCTTTTTCCCAACTCCGGTAAGGAAATTATCCCAAACCTTGAAAATTGCTTTCCTAGCTGAGGATGAGTTTTGTTTCTTTGTGACCTTAAGCATAGGTAGATCGCAACAATTACACTTAGACCAAAGGCATTGGACCCACAAAGCTTGTTTCTTCGTTAAGAGACTCCAACAAAGCTTCATAATAAAGGCTTTATTCTGACGTCGAAGATTTTTTAGGCTAAGACCCCCTTGCTTCTTAGCATGAATAACTTTATCCTATGCAATAACATGCTTTTTTTTCACATTTTCTTCTTGGGACTAAAGGAACTCCCTGGAGATCTTATCAAGCTCATTAATAGTGCAAATAGGGAGGAGAGTTGACTGCATACAATAGCTGGGCAATGAGGATAACACCGATTTAATCAACACCGAATGACCAGTAATAGTGAGAAATTTGCTTTTCCACATGGACAACTTTTTCCGAGCTCTTTGCACAATGGGGTGATACGTGGCTTTCGTTACTCTCTTATGAATAATTGGAACCCCCAAGTATTTCCCAAGGTTTGAGGTGATTTCGATCACAAGCAAATGGCTCAGCTCAAGCGCTCTATTAAAATTAACATTTCTAGAGTAGAACATTCGGGATTTTTCAAGATTGATTCTATGACCTGAAACTTCACAAAAGCTTTGAATCACTTTACGAACCTCTCATTTGGTTATTAGAAGCTTCTATAAAGAGAAAGAGATCATCAGCAAGGAACAGATGGGATATTTGGGGGCTCCCTCTTTTGAAAGTGAATGGCTTCTTGCGCTGAGCCTCGCATTCAGCTTTAATGAGGTGCCCCAAGCGTTCCATACAAAGAATAAAAATATAAGGGCTCAAAGGATCTCCTTGTCTAACACTTCTAGAATCAAGTCTATTAAAAGTTTTTCCATATCAATCTTGATTGCAACAAATCCTTTCTTTCTACCCTTCATTCTCATAGAATGGATGATTTCCTAGGCAATTAGCACATTGTCACAACTAGATTTGTCTGTAATGAAGCTACATTGCTCAGGATTTATAAGATGGGCCATTAAATTTCTAAACCTATTCGTCAAGACCTTTGTAATGATTTTGAAGCTTACGTTGCATAAGGATATAGGATGAAAATCCTTTAGCATGGAAGGATTGTCAACCTTAGGAATGAGAACTACCTTGCATTTATCAATGCTTGTCATATTAGAGGGGTTACTAAAGCATTATTTAATAAGCTCGCAAATTTTATCACCCACGACATTCCATTGAGTTTGGAAGAAGTGGGCTTGAAGGCCATCAGGTCCCAGAGCTTTAAAGGTCCCCATAGCAAAGGTTGCATTTTTTATCTCAAGTCTGGTAACTTTCCTTGATAACATTCGCAACTTATGAGCATCTATAGTGGGAAATTTTGAGCACCAATTGTCAGGGTTGTTAGCAAATGCATCTAGAGTATAAAGATTTAGAAAGAAATTATGAGGCATCATTTTCACAATATTATGCTCTTTAATCTACTCCCCATCATCATTTTGGATGGATCCAATTCTTTGCTTCTTCCTTTTAATCATGGTAGAGGCATGGAAAAATCTTTTATTTGTATCACCCCCCTGAAGCCATTTACTTATGAACTTTTGGAACCAGGTGATTTCTTCTTGAGAAACCACTTTATGATATTCATCTCATAATTCTTTCTCCCACTTAAACAAACCTGTCTACAAATTTATCTTTCTACTTCTATCAATTCCTTTCAGGCGACGAATAAGCTATTTTTTCTTTTTAGTGAAATTCCATACCTGATTATCATTCCATTCAAGAGCAGAATTTTGAAAGCTTTTCAAACCTTGGAGCCAATTTTCCCCCCTTTATGCTTCTTTGGTGACATCCTTGAAATCATTTTTTAGAGTCCATGCAATTTGATAGGAAAATGATCTCGAAAAGCTTTTTCTTTGGTATTAAGGGTTAGAATTCACCACCACAATCGTATGATCAGATTTAAATTTAAGCTCATGATAAACTGTGGAGTTAGCGAAGTAGTTAAGCCAGTTGAAATTGGTAAAAACCCAATCCAGTCTCTCTTTCAACCCTGTCTTTCCCGAGTGATTTGTCTCCCTGAGCCCTGGCTTCAACGAGCTCAGTGTCGTCGATGCAATCCCTGAATTGTTGCATTGTGGCCCAAGGGGGGTCAACCCCTCCAAATTTGTCAGTTGGTGATAGATAAGCATTAAAATGACCCAAAACTAACCAAGGAAGGTTAGGAGTAGTAGCAAGCGAACGAAGAGAGTTCCAAAGGGTGGCTATACAAATTGGAGTAGTTTCACCATAAACAACAGTCATAAGGTTTGTAGAGTTGCTATTTTCCTCTTTGACTTGACAATGAAGTAATTGGATAGTGGAGGTAAGGTATGTAATATCAAAAGCATCATTATTTCACAAAAGCCAAATACCTCTAGAAAAACCACTAGATTCCACACGAATCCAATGACTAAAACCAAGCTTACGACAAACTTTATCAACTCTATCACCACTAATACGAGACTCCATAAGACAAAGAATGTTAATACAATATTTATTGACAATATCTTTAATAATTAAAGGGATGTCCGGCTACTGACTCCCCTACATTTCCAAGAGGCTATAATCATTAAAATATATATATATATATATATATATATATATATATATATATATATATATATATATAATGTACAAGGTAGGGATGGGCATACTTACCTGGGACATTCAGCCTCTCCTTCATGTTACTGTTCAAATTGAGTCTCGGCCACAAAGGTTCCATTGTCCACCATGAAATCAGGTGCAACATCTTCATTTGGATCCCAATGATTCGAGGGTCGTGGGATATTGAATTGAGATATATCTTGGCTTTGCTCCATGAGAGAATCAAATAGAACTAGTGGGATTCATAATTAGAGCATCACTTTCCTGTTGAACCATGCTATTTAGATTCCCATGGACTAAAGTGTGAGTGTGTTGCCCTTTACTTTTCTTAACAGGGGATTTCTTATGGCCCATGTGCAAGACCACCTCATTGTTAATAATAGGACTTCCTTCAGGTATTTGACTCAACGCCTTATCTGGTCCAATGCTTGCCTTATCTGATCCAATGTGACCCATACGCTTTAAAGGGGTAGAGGCCCGAAATCGCCATTAAGCTTGCTTGGCCTAATTGAAGGGGATACATTTTTTATGTCTTTCAGCCTATAGTGACTTGTGGGTTTGTGACTATATTCCTACTTTTGACTTAAGAGTTTGCCAGCTAGCTTTCTTCTCTTCACGTGTCTTGTCCCTTTCAGTAGAGAGTTTTTGTCTTTTCTGAGTTCGGGTTGCCTTGTCTCCATTCGATTTTTGGCTCGCCTGGCAGCGTGGTTCGCCAAATCGTCGGGTGTTAGGTGGTTTTCATCCTCCAAGCATTCTATCGCTGTAAATCGAAAATTCTAGCCAAAAGCTTTCTTCATCTTCATCCCAAACCCTGAGGATTGACGTTGACCGTTGCTGAAATCATACCGTTGTGGAATTCTGGTTCGGTCTGCCCGTCGGTTAACCAGCATCCAAGGGCCGAAGGTCTCCTCCGTGGTCGGCGTTGGTGTGTTCACCGACGAGTGATTTATGGGCTGATGTGGAGGTTGATGTGACGAGTTTGCCTTGTTTTGGGCTTCCGATGCAGGGCACCTAAAGGGGCATTTATCACGTTTGTGCCCAAATCGTGCATAGGAGAAGCAAATAAGTGTAAGTCCCTCGTGCTCAACATTATTGATCTTGCGGCAATCACTTTTGGAACTAGCTTTTTTGTTTTTTTTGGAGATTCAGTTCTACATAAATCCTCACAAATTTTCCTTTTCAGATTTTTTTGGGTTACAGCTTAGCAGTCATGGAGGGTGTTCATGTCCACTTTGAGTGTGCACTCTATTCGACCCCCTAGTTGTGAGATACAACGTTTATTATAGTAGAGCATTGGTACATTTGGGATGCAGACCCAAGTCGCCACTCTGCCTAGAGGATTCTGGTAGGGATTAAAGTATGGTGTCTAATGTTGAACTAGAACACAACGTTGCTTAATCACCCAAGGACCATCGTATAACACTTTGCGGTAATGAGATCTCCATAACTCTTGATCTTGAAATCTAACAACAAAATAGTTATTTGGGATGTTAATAAGTTCGAAGTTAGAGAACCCCCATAGATTTGTCAAAAGATCTTTTAAGACATAGAGATTGAATTTTTTTCCAAGCACTGTGAGGATCAAGGCGTAGTTCCATGGTTTACACCACTCGTTGTATTCTTCCTCTGTGCATGGTGTCACTGGGTACATTTCCATAAGTTTTTTCATTTTTTCCGATTCTTCAGGAGGTATCTTCTAGCATATTTCTTTATCATTAGTAAATAGATCTTTTTCCTCCATTATATAGTTGTTGTGGGCTACTCCATTAAATCCCATTAGAGAATCACGATAAGACGAGAATTTTGGGATGCTATCTTTTGCCTTGTCTTTCGTTTCTTTGCTGTCAGATTGTTTGATTTCCTCAGTAGATTATTCAGTTTCCTTGTCTGGCATAGTGTCATCCATAATGGCCTGTGGAATTTCTTCTATTTTCTTCTTCTTTTTCCGGTTGTCTTGCCTTTCAGCAAAGAATTAAATTACCATTAAAAAAATTAGCTTTAGTCAAGAAGAGGAGTTTTAAAAAAAGACACCAAAGAAGCACAAGATTAACTTCAGCCAACGGTCAGATGTCACTTTGATGAGATCAGAAGCTCCATCCATTAGCTTGAGTCAAGAAGCAACTTCACAACCAAAAGCCCATTATAAGTTGAAGCCATACCAAACATACAAAAATCAGGTTTTTATTTTCTCTAGGCTTTTTTAATCATCTGATGGATTTTTTTCAGCATTTGATGCCATCCCAAACAAGCTCATTTTTTTTTTTATGCAAGTGTTAGATACTCCCTTTGAACCATATTATAGGCCAATTTTAGAAGAAAGGCATGATCCAGAATATAAATCACCTCTATTTTAATTAATCTTATTTTTTCAATTTCGTTCTTGTGATTAATACTCACTTTCCATCTTTCTCCCCTCATTATATCCCATTTTTCTCTAAAATAATATTCCCAATGTCATTTCTAAAGAAGGGTAAAAGTGGAAAAAAATTAAAATATATTAAATAACACAATTATAATTTCTTGTTTCCCATTATCTAGTTAAAGTGCCAGACACGAGAGAGTACACATTTTAACAAAAACTCATAGCAAAATAATAAACGTTTATATAAGAATTTACTACCGAAAAAAAAAGGAGAATTTACTATTAGCAAAATAATTTTTCTTTTTCTCTACAACCATCTAAAATAATATTATATTTAGTGGAACCATCTAATATGACGCGCTTTCCGTTTCCACCTTGAATTTTTAATTTTTTTAATTAAAGCTAAAAATAAAAATGGTTCTCTTTTACCGACAGGTGTACAGTTTGGTCATTTGAGTAAAATTTAGGGAAAATTGATCTTAGGGCCCAAGGTAACAAAATAATTACAAAAAAGGCCCAAGAAACATTCACATGTCAGGGTCTTTTCTGGCATTATTTCAAAAAAAAGTGTACGGATATAGTTGCTAATTGCTACTGATGTAGTTGTTAATTGCTATAGATATAGTTGTTAAAATGTAGTTATTAATTAGATTGATTTAGTTATTAACGGGGACTGATATAGTTGTTAATATCTACTAATATAGTTACTAACATTTTTTAAAATAATACCAGAAAAAACCTTGACATGTGAATGTTTCTTGAATTTTTTTTATAATTATTTTACTACCTTGGCCCTGACTTCAATGTTCCCTAAATAAAAATTTATTGTCATTAAATACTCTTGATTCGTCACCAATGCCCGTGATCTGGTGGGGTCAGCCGCATGGTAACTTACCTCAAGATGACCGTCCCTTCCTAAAATAGGCTTTTCTTGATAAGTACGATTCCTTCCTAATATCTTTACTTCCTAAAAATATGAAAAAAAAAACATATGATTTTTTTTTTATTTGTATTGCATACTGTACGTGTTTTAATATTATTTAATGTAATTAATTAAATTAAATTAAAATAAATTATAATTTCAATTTTGAAATGTAATAATGTAATTTTGAATGCATAAAAGTTAATGTGATATCTTATTACAAATAAAAAACATTAACAGTACAATTTTTTAAGAAAAAAAAATCATATTCATACAAATGAAATAAAATTATTAATAAATCATACTATTCACAGAATGATGATTGTTGTTATTTGTTAATAATAATGGAAGATACTCCTTGTCTTTCTCTCAAAATATATTCACAACTGATAACTACATAATTTTGATAAAAAAAAATTCACATAATTATAATGCAACACATTTTTAGATTCAAGTAAGTCACATGGCAACATTATATAAAAGCTTTTTTAAATAATTATTATCATCTGATATTTTAAGAAATAACTTTTATAATTGTTTCTTTAAAATAAGAATTTAGTTTCCAAACTGGTATCTACCGATTCAAATTAGGCAACATGAGCAGCCCAGCTTTCACTTCCCTACTCGTCTCAGTCTGAAAATCGTTTGATTTTTTTTTTTGAATAAATTCAAAAGAATGACCAGAGGAAGATGGCGAGCGTCAGAAAACGAGAGGCTATTATGTAAACGACGATGCATCGAGTGCCGTTTCATTCACTTCGGTCCAGAATTCCAGACATCAACTTTTTTCGACTTGTGGGGTCTCCTTAATTTGAAAGTTAACTTCCTCTGAAAGGAGGAGTCACTCGCCTACGACTACTACTACTAGCTAGCTGGTATTTATAGTATAGTTACAGACCAACTTTTCTTGTGCCTTTTCTCGTTGCGGCTCAAACTCGGTTCTTCTTTAAATTTCTTCATTACCTGCATTCTTTGTGCGTTTTTCTATTTGTAATTTGAGAGGAAGAGAAGCCATGGAAATCGATAGCCTCACTCCAGCTGATCCTCTTCCATTTGCCAGAAGGTAAGCTAGCCTACACTTTTCTTCAATTGATTCGATTAATGTTGTTATGGTTTTTTTTTTCTTTTCCTTTGATTGTTTTTGGTCTGTTTTCTGTAGTTATCAGTTGGAAGCTTTGGAAAAGTCTATCCGGCAAAATACCATCTTGTACTTAGAGACAGGTTCTGGGAAAACTTTGGTCGCCATCATGCTTTTACGGAGCTATGCTTATCTTCTTCGCAAGCCTTCCACTTCCATTGCCGTATTTTTGGTTCCGACTGTTGTCTTGGTTAAACAAGTACGCAAGTCTTTCCTTTTCCTATATTCTCTCCTGCATGCACCTTCTCTGATTGATTTACATTATCGTGGAACCACTAAAACTTACAGTTTGGAAGAAAATTCTGCTGTTGTACCCATTTTAAATACAAATAGCATTAAGAATATGTAGTCATGGTTGGAAAGTACGCTCACATATCCAGTAATGCTGCTTGTGAAATTATACAATGGATCAACACATTTTTGATTAAGTGTTTCTTCTTCTTCACTTCCCAAAATAACAGCAAGCTGAAGCTGTGAAAGCGCATACGGATTTGAATGTCGGAATGTATTGGGGAGATATGAAAGTCGACTACTGGGATGCTGCTACATGGAAATTAGAAATGCAGGAGCATGAGGTGATTATTTTGTACGTTTGTTTAGAAATATCAGGTTAGAACTAACATGTGAAATGTCAAGCATGTATTTGTTATTTACCTATTTGAAGTAATGGGCTATGTGTAGCCTGCTTTTGTCCCTCAAAATAGTCCTGCCCTCTATTTGTCGTTTCCTATTTCCTATCCGCGTATGAAGTAATAATTTAAATTTATTGTAGGCAAGTGGCAACTAATCTGGTGCTTACGAAAGCCTAAAGTGGCCAGAAACATGTATTATTTGTGAACCAATACTTTGATGTAGGGTGGTAATTCTAAATAATTCTCCCTTTAAGAGAGCTGCAAGATAGGAAGAGGTTGTTATATGTTATATATATTTTTTTGGATTTGAAAATTTTCACATGTGAACTTGGTTTTCATGGATAAGAAGTCACATGGCCCTTGATAGTACTCTTCTAGGAAGAGCTCTTATTTTAGCTGTCATCAGTGGAAGCTCCCTTCTCAACGGCTTATTGGTGATATTGCCCATAAAGTTACTGATTACTAATATTATCTATCTATATTTGAAGGGATCATAATCGTCCTATCCCTAGTTTTCCTATTTGTGGAATCAGCTCTTTCGTCTGGCATGAATCGGGTCATCCCACTGTGCAGCTGAACAGCTGGATATGAGATATAATTAGATGTTAGAGAATGTCCAGTTCATATGTTGCCGCATGAGCAAAGACAACAAGAAAATAAGTAGATACTTTATCTATAATAAAATCTTAATAGCTAACTGAGAATGAAAGCAGATGAAGTTACATATGTTCCGTCCAAATTTTCATGAAGGTGTTTATGAACTTTTTGATTTCTTTTTGTATGCCAAGTATTCTAGTTGGCACAGGGGTATATTGTTGTTTGCAAAAGTCAAATTCAGACGGTCAGAATTTGTGATTTTCTTCATTTGGAGGACTAGTTGCTCTCTGTGTCACCTGTAGTGTTATTATTTTTAGCACCATGTTTCTGATTTGTCGTTGCATTTGCATATCACATATATCAGATATTCTTATTGTTTTTTATTTGCCTATGTGTATTACATAGATTAGATATAGTTATTGTTAGTAGTGGTTTTGATTATGCAGGTACTTGTTATGACTTCAGCAATATTGTTGTCTGGCTTGCGTTGTGGCTTTTTTAAGCTGAATATGATAAAGGTCTTAATAATTGATGAATGCCATCATGCTAGGGGCAGACACCCATATGCATGCATCATGACTGTAAGTGCTTCCTCTTATGGTTTTTATTTTGCGGGCCCGTGTCTCTTTCTTTCAATGATCACAATTCTGCTGTGATAATCTACTTGTATATCGGTTATTCTTTGATCACATAGTCTGTGACTTGTAATCGTAATTGCTAAAGTGTATTGTATGCGTATGCTGTTGAGTGAAGGCTCATGAATAGCTGTACATATCTCAGTTAATTTTACTCAAGAACAGTTGTCAGTGATGTTTAGTATTAAATACGTTTTGTTGTCGTATTGTATGAAAAGTATTTTTTTATATGGCCATTACAGTTAGTTATTGTCAAGTTTCTATCTTATTATGCATTTCTGCAATTTGAGATTGTCAAATGTGCAAAATTTATATTTCATACAATTGGAAATTTTGTTTTCATGCAGGAGTTTTATCATCATCAATTGAAATCTAATAGTTCTGAGCTCCCTAGAATATTTGGAATGACAGGATCTCTTATTAAATCGAAAGGTTCATTAGTCCAGAGGAAGATCTATTTATTTCATTGCATTGGCATTATTTTCCTACTCAGTACTTTCTAGTATTTTCTAATGTTAAATTTACTTTTTCTTTGCCTCTAATATTTTAACTAGGTGGGAATTCTGAATTGACTGTCTGGAAAAACATTGCCGAACTTGAGAGCGTAATGCATTCTAAGGTTTTTACTTTATCTTTCTCCATTTTTTAATTTTTATTTGTTCTCTAAATTTCTAGTTTCAAGGCATGTCATTTTGTTGTGGGAAATATGCTGTCATGATTTTTTAACCTCAACTAGGAAAATTCGAACCTTCAATATTTTCCAACATAAGGATTAAAGACCTTGGGCGATAATTTATCCATGCTTCCTCTATATTCCATTTTTTTCTTTATTTTTTACATGATAACTGAATCTGATTGACTTCCATCTTGGAACTTCTTTCTTCTACGTTTGTTCCCTTGTGACTAACTTCCTGTGTCCTCTTTTTCTCAGCTTCCCCAGTTACACCTGGCTATTTCTGCCATGTCTCTTCCCATCAATATAAAATTCTTTTCTCAACCCATCCATCTCTTTGCCGTGTATGCACAAAAAAATTATGCTGTTATATTTTACATATCTACTGTTGCAGGAACCTTCACATTGCTAGAAAGGTGTTGACCCTTGCCAATGTATTTAGAAGAGTTTATTTTTTTCAGAAATTGGCGCCCAATTGTTTCAACTTTACAAGAAAGTGATTTTTAGATAGTTTAGAGATGATATGAAACGTGATTTATTCTGTAGAGATTTTATTAAAAGAGATATTGCGTCTGGTTACAACAATACAAGTGATTATTATCTAGTTATCTTCAAATTTTATGATATCTTTGTGGATCCTTGTTCATAAAAAATGATTTATTATTTGTTTCTTTTCAAATTTTATGATATCTCCTTGTATGTCCATATTTTTATAACATTCTTGGTCATCTATTATTTGCCAAATTTATTCAAAGTAGCTTTTAAAATAATCAAACATATGTTTTCTTTTTTAGATTATGATTAGTTTTAAAAGTTAAAAAACAATATATAATTTCACAAAATTGAGTTTTTAAAAAAATAGGTGAATTTTTCAGTAAAAAAAGCTTAAGAAAAGAGGTCCTCGTACTCTGTTGTTGTCCAGTTTTTTGTTATTTTTAACATATATTTTTATATTAAGGTATATACATGTGCAAGCGAATCTGTCCTGGCGGAATTCATACCAATATCTACTCCAAAGTTCAAATTTTTCAAGGACACTGGAATTCCCTTTGAGTTATTCAACTACTTGGCAAAAGAACTGGATCTACTAAGAAAACAGGTGAGAACTTCTAAGGCCGCCAGCTTTCAATTACCCTCACTTGATATTTACAAGGAATTAGATTATTCCCTTGGATTGAAATTATGGGGAAGGAATTGGCTATAAAAAGCAAAAATTGGTAGATTGATCAGCATGTTTTATTTGAAATGTCAATTCTGTTGTGTTTTTAGATCTTATACCAGATCAAAATTCAGTCATACATATTTTGATTATTTGATTGTTGGTTTACTTCCTGGATGGTGTTGACTGTTGATATTCTCTTCATTAGTATGAATGCCATGTGAAAAAGTCAGAGTTGACAAGTTCTGCCGTGGAGTCTATTTGCAAAAGAATGAAAAGGGTCTTCTCAGCTTTAATTTTTTGCTTGGATGAGTTGGGACTTTTGTTGGCTTTGAAGGTACTTATTCATACTTATTCTCCGACTTCATTCTTCTCTTCATGATTGCATGAAAGATTTCACTATGTGTTTGTTTATGTGACAGGCTGCAGAATTCTTATCATCAAATGAAACTGAATTATTTTCATACGGAAATGTGGATGTTTCTGGACAGACAAGTGTTAGAAAATTTACATTAAATGCTTTGGAAATGATTTCAACTTGCATATCATCCGGTAGTGACTTTAGCCTTGGAGACTATACATTTATGATTTATGATAGATCATCAGCTCACATTCTTTTCTTGCACAGGTCCTCAACATACTATTGGTGATGATATTAGGTCGCTTGTGCTTGTGGGCCTATTAACCTCGAAAGTTCAATGTCTCATTGACTCTCTACTTGAGTACAGGTTCCCTTATATTTATTATTTATGAAATATTCTAAATTGAAATCATACATTCAGGTATGGAATAAGGATTTTCGTTTGGTCAATGTCCTGCTGAAATGTGAAATTTTTGTGGGATTTTTGGACATCTATATGGCTGGCTCTTTCATTTAAAAATTCGAAATAAAGCCAGTTCTTTAGTTCTTTGCTGTTGTATGTTTATTATATTGTTCCTTGTGTTGGGTTGATTTGTACTTGATCTCAATGTTCTCACATTGTGACAGGACCTAGGAAAGTCCGATGATGATTAATAGAATTCAAATAGTCTTATATCTCTAGTTATACATAGTAGTCTTGTAATTACATTGATGTTGATTTTGACTGGTCTGCTATGAATATTACTTTTATAGGAGCATGAATGATATGAGATGCATAATATTCGTAGATAGGATAATTACCGCAATTGCTCTTGAGGCTCTTTTGAGAGAATTCCTCCCAAAACATAATGGATGGAAGACTAAGTACATAGCAGGGAACAATTCAAGGTTGCAAAATCAAACAAGGAAAAAACAAAATGAAATCGTAGAAGAGTTTCGTTTGGGCTTGGTATGATTTTTACCTATGTCATCATTTGTGTAATCATAAAATGGTACAATATTTAATGTCAAACAAAATATTTAATTTCCAGGTTAATATCATTGTGGCAACCTCAATTCTTGAAGAGGGGTTAGATGTTCAAAGTTGTAATTTGGTCATCAGATTTGACCCCTGTGCTACAGTGTGCAGTTTCATTCAGTCCCGAGGACGAGCGAGAGTTCAAAATTCTGTGTACATATTAATGGTTGAAAGGTAATTCTTTTTTGTTTTTTTTTTTGTTTCTGTTTTGAGTATTCTCGAGTATTTGAACAAACAGGTTTCAAAAATTTATTTGATGGCTGCAACATCTTGACAATTCGAAATAAACATTTTATATCTTACTGATCCTTTTAAAACATCCATTTTGGTTTGATCTTCTGGTTGAGAGAACTTGTCTGAATAGCCTTCAGGTCGTTTTTTTTTTCAAATACAGTAGGGATTTGGCAACATGTTCTAGATTGGAGAAGTATGTAAGTAGTGGACATGTCATGAGAAAGGAGTGCTTGCTTCATTCTTCCCTTCCTTGTGAGCCTTTAAGTAGTGATATGTGTGACGAGGAAACTTATTGTGTTGAAAGAACTGGAGCGGTTGTGAATCTCAGGTCTAGTATTGGTTTGATATACCTTTACTGTTCACGGCTCCCTGCAGATGGGTTAGTTAATTGCTGATCTTCCTATACTCTAATTTAAGTGTTCCCGTAATTTTTATGGACAACTTTTTAGAGCTGATCCTAGGATTGAATTTTCATATATTTCTAGGTACTTCAAACCAATGCCTAGATGGGACAAAGAGACTGGAACTCTACTTCTTCCTAAGAGTTGCCCTATATTATATGTCAGCGTTCAAGGTTCCAAGAAAACCTTAAAAAATTTTGCTTGTCTTGAAGCTTGCAAGCAACTTCATAAAAATGGAGCTTTGACAGATAATCTTGTTCCTGATATTGTCGTGGAAAAAAATTTGATTGAAGAATTTGGTAATTCATTGCCTTTTTATCATTATTATTCTAGTAAAGTTAGAATTATAATTGAAAGTGGATTTTTTTTCCCCTTACATATGTGTGTCCTAAATGTTTGAGAATTTATCTGATTCTTACAGAGAATGAACCTTACAATGAGGAGCAACCTCATTATATCCCATCTGAATTGGTTAACTTGTTTCCACACAATGGGAATATGTTATACCATTGTTATTTGATGGAATTGAATCAAGAATTCAATTATGACGTTGCTGTTCGTGATGTTGTTCTTGCAACAAGAAGTGAACTTGACCCTGAAATTGGGTGCTTGGAATTCAAAATGTATACTCATAGGGGTGGATTGAGAGTAAAATTCAGGTACATTGGTACTATAAATCTTGCCCCAAATGAGGTATGATGTTCTGCCCTCTTACTGTTTTGTCCAGCATAATAAGTGTTACAAAAGTTTATGTAATTATCTTTTTTTTTTTTTAGGTTCTTTTATGTAGAAGATTCCAAATCGCTGTATTTGGAATTCTTTTGGACCGTAATATCACTAAGGTGGAAGCCATTTTAAATGAACTCCATTTGGGAGATAATCTTGAGATTGATTATCTTCTGCTTCCGGCCATTACCATACCTCAAAGACCTTCGATCATTGATTGGCCTTCTGTGGCTTCCATATATTCATATGTAGAAGTTTGCAACAACCATGTTGCCAATGTAAGGACCAAAGATGGATGGGTTTGCTCCTGCAAACTCGAAAATTCATTGGTCTATACTCCACATAGTGGTAATTTTTATATCATAACTGGTAGGATGGAATTAGATGGAAACTCTCATCTAAAACTCAGCGATGGCAGAACTACTATGTACAAGAAGTACTATAAAGAAAAGTATGCTAATATTCGTTGGAGATGTCTACTTTAAGTTACTATTTACCATCAGGTGTATTACTTTCACATAATCTTATCACTTATCCTAAATTTCAGGCATGGGATCGATTTATGTTTTGAACACCAACAACTATATAATGCAAGGCACATGTTTCATGTGCAAAATTACCTTCACTGGAGTAGACAAGCAAAGGAAAGAGGTTTGAAATTTGAATGTTGATTCTTGCACCTGGACTTGCCCATGAAAGTTGGTTGTTCAGGAAGATTTCCAAAAACAAAAACTTTTGGCAGATATGACAAGCAAAAAAACTATTCATAGCTTTCTCTTGAAGTTTCTTTATTTTAACTTTTCCATGAAAGGTTTCTTTTAAATAAATGTACTTTTGCAGAAAAAGAAATGAAGCTAGTCCTTGAGACTGACTAAAATTTACCCAAAATTGAAGAATGTCATTTGTCTTTTGAAGCCAGTGTTAATATCATTTGTCATGTGATGCTGATTTACATTTTAACTTCTTTGCACATATATGACTTTGCAGAATCAACCAAATGTACAGTGGAGTTGCCCCCAGAACTATGCAATATTATAATGTCACCAATTTCTGTCAATACAATATATTCATTCTCTTTCGTTCCTTCAATAATACATCGGCTTGAGTCATTGCTTGTGGCTTTCAACTTGAAAAAAATGTGCATGCAAAATGATATTCCAACAGTCAAGGTAAGCTGCTCTTCTTTTGCTATGAAAATTTATCATGATATAATTCCAACAGTTATATTTCTATTGTTTTTCTGAGTAAAGATAGTTTCATGTCATTCTGTTGAGACTCATTAACTACCTAAATGTTTGTCTACGTTATTTTTTTAAAATTTAAGTTGTTTGAATGGCAAACACAATGTATAATTATGGCATTAGATATAACCAAAGTAAAAGAATTGATCTGGCCTCCTTTTTTTAGAATGAGATTATTTAGATTGCTAAAAGATGTTTTAATACTAATGCATAGATTTGATATCATGTGAACTTTCTTTCTTTTTTCTTTGCGGGTTTATTTGTTTTGGGTATTCTCCATATGGGTGCATTTTTTTTCAGCTTGAAGATGCTTCATGGATAATTTTGTTTGCCACGGTCATTTTAGAAGTTTTGAATTCAACATAATGTATCTCCAAGGCGACCTTAACCTTTTTGTCACGCTTTCGTTATAGTATAATTATGGAATACTACCTCTGGTAATAGGTCCTTCATTTAGGACTGGAGGAGTATTATTTTCTTTCTATATCTATTTTGTTGTCTTTGTTCGAGCTTTTTGATGATATACTTGTCCTAATGGCATCTGCTTCGTGCATTGTAGATCTTGGAAGCAATCACAACGAAAAAATGCCAAGAGTCATTTCATTACGAATCCTTAGAGACTCTTGGAGATTCTTTCCTTAAATATGCTGCTGGCCAGTATCTTTATCAAATCCATCCAACTTATCATGAGGGTCTCCTCAGTGTGAAGAAGGACAAGATAATATCTAATGCTGCCCTCAGGAAGCTTGGGTGCACCAGTGGACTTTCGGTATTCTCTTCCAACTTTTGGCTTTTCTTTTTTGATTACGATACTGTTTATCAGCATTTTGCGTATGCCTTTTGATCCTTATCATTCATGCACTTATACATTATGACAATGCCATTACTCTCCGTCAGATGAAATTAAAAAAAAAATGTACATGTACTATAAAATTTGTTCCCATTTTTACTTTTTTCAATTCAGAATTTTCATTCCTTTTTGTTGTAGGGCTTCATACGGAACTCCCCTTTTGATCCACACAAATGGATTATACCTGGAAATAGATCTGGATATGTTTCTTTAAAAGAGGAGTTTGCTTCTGACGATATGACCAAAATTTATGTTAACGGGAGCAGAAAAATAAAACCTAAAGTCATTTCAGATGTTGTTGAAGCCTTGATTGGGGCCTTCCTTAGCACAGGTGGAGAGAAAGCTGCTTTGAAATTTATGGATTGGGTTGGGATAAAGGTGAATTTTGATATAATACCCAATAAGAGGCTTTTAAGCATAGAGCCAGAGAAGCTTGTGAATGTCAGATATTTTGAATCTCTGTTGAACTACTCATTCAATGACAGCTCTCTCTTGGTGGAAGCTTTGACCCATGGTTCTTACATGCTGCCAGAAATTCCAACATGTTATCAGGTGCCTTATAAATACTGCATATCTTGTTTGATTTTAATGTCTATCTTTTTAGCCAAACTGAAAACTGTACTTTATTTTCTGGCGTGGTTCAGACACATACAGTTCATAGAACGGTTGGGTTTAACTTTTCTTTTGACCTGAAGTCACTTGAGACTGAAGGTAACCAAAGTCCTTAGCTTTTAGACTTTGACAAATGAGATAGCTATTACTCCCTCCGGTTCAGAATATAAGAAGTGTTTTAGAAGGAAAATTTGGTCTAAAATACAAGAGGTTGAAAGGGTAATTAATTATTGTTTTCCACTTTTACCCCCTGTAGGAAAGAGAAAGAAGTGACATATATTACATGCATATTTGAAAATCACATTCTTTGATTAATTAGTCAACAATGTCTTATATTTTGGAGTTTAGCGAGTACTATTAGTTTATCATACCAAAAGAAAAAATTTGCATGTGGTTATGTTCTCTTTGAAAGGCAAAATTTCAGGGTCTTTCCTTCAGTACCAGCCTATCTTATGGAAGGTTTGATGTATCCGGGAATTAGTAGTCACTGTCTTTGCTTTTGTTTTGTTTTTTTTTTTTGTTTCATTGCTATTCAAAATTATTGAATAATAAAGATACGTATTTTCCCTGCAGCGACTAGAATTTCTTGGGGATTCTGTGTTGGATTTTCTCGTCACTGAGCATATGTACAACAAATATCCTGGCTTATCTCCAGGGTTGTTGACTGACTTGAGGTCGGCATCTGTAAATAATGACTGTTATGCTAGGTCTGCCATTAAGGCTAACCTACACAAACACATACTCCATGCTTCTCCAGAATTGCATAGGGATATTGTTGCCACAATAAAGGATTTTGAAAAATTATCTTCCAAACCTACTTTTGGGTGGGAGACAATGACTTCTTTCCCCAAGGTTAGCTATTACTATTTCAGTTCATTAATCTTTAAGCAATGTCCTTGTTTTGAATAACGCTTATTCATATTACTGTCTGCGGTGTATTTTGTGCATGTGTTAGAATGTTATTTTGGTAAATTTGCTATGTAGGGCTTAATCGTTATAGTTTCCCAAGACAATTCTACAATTCTGCATATTGTAATGCTAGTTTTTAATTGTATACTCAGAGGGCAGACACTAATAACCTGAGGTTGGTTACAAGTAGGATTGAACTCGCAACTTCCCACTTACAAGAGAGTAATTATGCCTCTTGGCTATAAGGTCATTGGCTGATAAAAGTGATTTTAAAGAATAGATTTTGGAGAATAGCTTTTGAAAAGGTAGAAAAAATTGTCTTTTGGAAAACCATGGTTTACCACTCCGAATTCGTGGTTTTCTTGTAGGAGGATTATATCTTGGAATGTTTGAATCATGAGGAACTTGAGTTTCCTGCCTAATCTTTTTAACCTAATGAAAAAAAAAACCCTTTACGATCCAGAACTCTGTTATATTGGTAGCTAAGGACCAGAAGATTAGATTACTATTAATGCTTCTTTTAAGACAATCTGACTTTTTAAGTAATTACAAAGGTCTTTGGATTGGATACTACTTGTAAATACTAATATTCTTACTATTGATAGGTACTTGGAGACATCATGGAGTCTCTGGCAGGAGCAATTATGGTTGATTCTGGATTTAACAAAGAAACTGTGTTCAGAAGCATCATGCCTCTCTTGGAACCTTTGATCACACCAGACACCGTTCAGATTCATCCTGTTCGCGAATTGCAAGAATATTGCAGCAAACAACATTTTATAATGGAGAAGCCTTTGTTTTCCAAAAGCAATGGCTTAGCTTGTGCCACCGTTAGGGTTCTAGTTAATGGGAATGTTTATGAGAAAACCTGTACAGCTGACCATAAGAAAACAGCAAAAAAGTTAGCTTGTAAGGAAGTTTTGACTTCCTTGAAGAGCAACATTTCTGTATGAAAAAACTAGCAAGTATATAATATAATTATATAATGGAATTATAATTGGGAAAGTCCCTAAAGAATACCTTATGAATTCCCTAAACACCAAAAGGTGACTTGAATATGCAAAAAAAACAGATAAGGGAGAGGGCAGGAATGTATTATTTTTAAGTGTTATTGTTTTTACAAAATTGCTGTCACCGATTACGCAATAAAAATAGTAGCAAATGGCATTATTGAAATGATAAATATGTTTACAAATATTGTTATTTGTGTGGTCAGTGATTAAATGCTCATTTTTCAGAAGAATGTAATGCAATGTTTTTAATAAACTGGCAACATTTGTAATGCAAATGACAATATTAATTATGGTATCTATTATTTTAATAACACTATTAATTAAGGTATTTACTATTTTAAAAACACTACCAGTTATGACTACTGATAACAAACGTGGTCGGTAAGGGATGATTTTGTAAAAACACTAATACTTCAAAATCCCTTATTCTTGGGTAGTTTCTGTTATGAATATACTTATTATGTGGATGTCCATTGACTCCCGGTTTCCAAATATTAAAAGATGATATGGGACCCACGCATAGTGATTTACTATTTGCATAGTACCACGCATAGTAGTTTACTATTTGGTGGGACCCGCACACAATTATACAATCACTCACGGGAAGGAAATCCGTGAGTGAACAGTTTAGGTTTTTGGGGAAAACTACACCAAATGACCCAGAGGTGGAAATTACACTAAAGTCCCATTTTTCTTCTATAAATAGAGGTTTTCTGTAACTGTTCATTAATTGAATGAAATGAGAATCTATCTCTCTACTTTATCTCTCTAGAATCTCTGCTCTTCTTCTTATTATTTTTATCAGTTTTATAACACGTTATCAGCACGAAGACTCTACCAAGGTAAGATTTTCTCACCATCTATTTCATATTTCCATTTTATTTATCTGGGATGATCTTAACCATTATATGGAATTAAATATCTATTCTTACCGATTATTTTAACATCGGGTTCCATGGTTAAGATTTGAGATTATTTACTATTTTACTACGGTAAATAGTAATTTACTATTCACAGTAAATTTACTCCTTTTTCAGTAATTTTTACATTTTATTTATTTGACTCCTACATGGAAGTCTAGATTAATCTTTCTGTAATTTTACTTTATTCACTATTTATAGTGAATAGTAATTTTACTATTCACGGTAAATTTATATTTTATTATTTACAGTAATTTATTTATGTTTATATATTCTTCCCACTTCCTATTCATTTATTTCATGGTGGCGTCATTAAGCTCCATTTGTAATTCTTTACTTACTGCTTTATTTATTTATCTCATGGTGGCTATACTAAGCTCCATACTGACTTTACTAATATTTAGTTTTATGTCACTAACATTTATTTTATTGTTACTAACATTTATTTATCTTTTATGATAGCACATTAGTATATTTACTAGTGGGTTCTATTTATTTATTTTAACATTTATTTATTTTTTTATGGCGGCAACATTATTTATTAGTGGGCTCCATTTATTTATTTTATTTTACATTTATTTATTCTTCATGGAGGCACACTAGTCTCTATTAGTGGGCTCTATTTATTTATTTTATTTAAAGTTTATTTATCTTTTATGGTGGTGACATTTTGTGGGCCCCATTTATTTTAATTCTTTACTGCTTTATTTATCTTTCATGGTAGCAACACTAGTATAGTGGGCACCATTTATTATTTACTGCTTTATTTTTCATGGTGGTAACACTTGTATAGTGGACTCCATTTATTTATTATTTATTTACTGCTTTAAATCCCCTTCCCTTTTTATTTTACCGTTTTCTATATATTATATATATATATATATATTTACATTTGCATATGCATCTTCTTTCTTATCTTTGGATGAGATAGGTCTCGCTGTGAGTTTACTACCATTCCTATCTCATCTTCTTTTTATTAATCTAGCATGTTTATTTCCAGTCATTTATTTTATTTTATTTATTTATTGCTATATATATATATCCCTCTCCCTTCTTATTATTTATGGCAACCACACTATTAGTGGGTTCCATCTATTTATTTTATTATGCTTATATTTTATTTATCTTGAAGATAAACTGTTAAAAGATCATATATATTATTATGAGATCAAAATGCCATAGAGATATGAGGCATAAATTGGCTTGAGCCTAAGAGGCAAGATAGCCTTAATTTCAGAGGCAAGATTGCCTGAAGCCAAGAGGCAAGTTAGCCTGATAACAAGAGACAAATTATGAAACAATATTTGATCCATAAATTTTGTATGTTATCAGTTGTATAAAGGCCTCAAAATTATATATTTGGCATTAAATATTCCCTTAAATTATGAGACAAGGGATTGTATGATCATGATTGATATTATAAATATATTCAATTTGCTATTGTAGTAGCAATATTGTGGATTAATTTCTTGCTATGATCAAACAAATCAGTGAGTTATGGATCATGAATTTTTATCCAACTTCATTCCCAGAAGTGAATGAAGCAAATATATTATTATTGTTATGTGATTTCTATGATTATAACAATTTTTATAAATACGAGAAAAGAATATTCATAAACAAAATAATTAAGCAAAAGGAAATATTATTTCAACAAAGTTTAATTGCGAGTGGCTCAACATCATTACAAACTTTAATCATCTCATTCTGAAGATATTTAATGTCTTCTTCTTTTGCTTCTCTTGAGATGGGATCCAGATGAGGCAAAGCTCTTCGTAATATCGAGATTTGCGTCATAAGTTTCTTGAGCTTCTTGTGTGGCCACTCCGTTAACCCTCCTTTTTGATAGATTTTTTGTATGGTGTGAGTAGACATATTTAATTGTTTACTCGCTTCATCAAGGGTTAAGTGAAAATAATTTCTTAAATCATGGAGCGTTGTTTTCTTTATTCTTTCTCTTTGCTCCATAGATAACCTATATAATTCACCCTGGTTAAGGGATGAAGTATCATAGGGTATACTTACTGCAGGTTGTTTTCCTTTGCCTAATGAGTGTTCAATATTGGTTTGAAATGAACTTCCATGGAGGTCATTTGGATTTATAGCCCATTCTGAACCAACACAAAGAACCTCATGATAAGCTAATACAGGATCACGCATCAAGATATATCCTGATGCTTGTAAATCTATACAATACTGTGTCAGAAATTGTTTGATTTCTTCAAAATTTTTCTTTGTGAAATCAAACATTGGAAGCCTGTCAGTATTATAAGATTTATCCTGTACTTTTTCAAATAAAACAGCATGGGTAATCATACCTGTTCTTCTTCCGTGAACTTCAAGTTTATGGTACTGAAGTCCGTTGGTATGAATAATTTCCCGTAAAACATGACAGCAACTACATTCCAATAAGCTAGTAGTTGCTAATTGGCTTGTAGCTGTTGGCTGGCTAATTGTTGCTGGCTGGCTAGTGGTTGTTGGTTGGCTGATTGTTGTTGTCTGGCTGGTTGTTGCTGGCAAACTGATGATAGTTTGCTGGCTAGTGAATGCTAGTTGATTAACTGCCGACACTATTGGCTGAACTGGATTGGTAGACTCCATTAGTTCTGCCATAGTTCTACACCTCTTAATAGGCCTCCTTGATGAACCTGCTTCAGTTGTACCTTCAATCCTTGTAGATTGAGGAAGAACACTTGTTCTAGGGGGAGAAGTAGGTACATTTGAAGCAGAAGGAGGAATAGTAGAAGGAGGAATAAACATTTCAAAGGGATTAGGAGATAACAAAGAAGTAAATGACATGTTATGCTGATCATCATACAACAAAGCATCAAGTAATGCTGTTTCGGATGTATCAGAAACTGGGATAAAACTGCTTGGTCCTGCCATGGCAATAGAATTTAGAGAAATATGTGTGAGTATCTGGTAGTTGATATTATCAGATGCTTGAGTGTTTGTGAGGCATGTTCGTTTGCCTTCCTCTATTTATAGTTGAATTAAATCCTATTGAATCTCTGCAGATTTGCGTAGTCCTGTTAAATCTCTACAGATTTGCTCCCTATAAAGCACGAGCCTGGAATCTTTTTGACTTTATATGTATACGACAATCTGAGTTGTCGCGCCTGTGATTCCACAGTGATGCGCCTGTGATTACACAGTATTGCGCTCGTGAATCTGCAATTATACACCTGATGATTTTGTATTTAATATATATTTGTTTGTTGATTCTGGAAAATGGAAATTTTATCATGGAATATTGTATGGAAATTTCATGAATTAATTTTTAAGGTCTCACACTTGAGGGGGAGAATGATAATGATATATATCAAGTGTGAATATTTATGTGATAATTCTTTGTGAATGTTTCTATGTTGATTCCCCCAAAATGAATATTAGATTTGATGATAAATCATATGGCATGACTTGTTTGATCATCCGAGTCATATATTATGTGCTGCTTGTTCTCAGATAGACATAATTATTGGAAATGGATCTCTGGAAATATATCAAATTGAAAGTTTACATATGAGATTATAAATCTGCAAAGTTTGCAGTGATGATTGCAACCAGATGTTTGCAATATATTATGCGCGCAATTTCCAGATTGAATGATCCAGAAATAATGTATTAAAGTATCCATGAATGGATAGATCAATGATTATGAGAACAAAATTTATATGTTGTGTATATTTGCAGCAATTATATAAGCCAACAGAATTCTCCCCGTATAATTGGTTTTTGGTCAGGAGCCAGATTAATTCCATCTTGAAATGTTTTAAATGTGTAATGATTATTAATCTATTACAATGCACATAGATGGATATACAAAGAAAATTGATGATTTGATGAGGGGGAGAAAAATAAGCAGATTGGGTAAAGATAAAGTGAAATGAATTATCATTGGCTCTTATTGATCCTCGTACAAAGAAATGTGCACTAAAAATTCAAAATGATAATTCAGTTGCTGAGTTTAGTTAATCGAATGCCAGAAGCATTTACTGACCTAAAGAAAGTGACAAAGTCACATGTGCCAACTGCAAATGCTCCTATATGAATTGTTATAAAGCACACCAGAAGTGTTGCAAGTCCATTGATTTTAAAGATAAAAATCCTCAAAAGAGAAAAGGAGCTATAAGAATATAGATGATCATGTTGAGGATAATTAAGAAAAGCTCTAGAAGAGCCATCTCCAGAAGAGATGTTATCTCCAGAAGAGATATTACAAGAAAAGTGTATTGTGGTCCAAGAAGAGACCCAGGTATTTACATTATGAGATCTCAATAAATTATAAATGAAATCCGATGGGATTGAAAATGAAGTCGACGTTAATAATATCTATGATAGCATATGCTACAATGAATGATAATGAGGATCATGAGCCACAATATATTTGTATGTGCTAGAAGCACATAAGGCGCCAAAAACACATATGTCCCAAAAGGACTCAAGATGATAGTGCATATAGCATCATTATCTGAATAAACATTTATTGAATTTCTATATGCACATATATATTTATGAAAAGATTATTATGACTTTACTTGACAGATTTAGATCTTGCAGGTATATAATGAACAATCAGATTGGGTGTTTCTAACAGAATATTTGATGACAGAAAGTATAATATGCTCAGAAAGACATTGAAGCAATATAGTCATCAGGGGGAGCAACACTGATGTAATCAAGAGGGGGAGACGATACATGCTGTACTCTTTTTCCCTTATCTGGGTTTTATCCCACTGGGTTTTTCCTAGAAAGGTTTTTAATGAGGCAGCACTAGAAAGTGTATCAATGGATGATGTACTCTTTTCTTTGGCTAGGTTTTTATCCCACTGGGTTTTTCCTAGTTAAAGTTTTTAACGAGGCACATTCATAAATGGACATCCAAGGGGGAGTGTTATGAATATACTTATTATGTGGATGTCCATTGACTCCCGGTTTCCAAATATTAAAAGATGATATGGGACCCACGCATAGTGATTTACTATTTGCATAGTACCACGCATAGTAGTTTACTATTTGGTGGGACCCGCACACAATTATACAATCACTCACGGGAAGGAAATCCGTGAGTGAACAGTTTAGGTTTTTGGGGAAAACTACACCAAATGACCCAGAGGTGGAAATTACACTAAAGTCCCATTTTTCTTCTATAAATAGAGGTTTTCTGTAACTGTTCATTAATTGAATGAAATGAGAATCTATCTCTCTACTTTATCTCTCTAGAATCTCTGCTCTTCTTCTTATTATTTTTATCAGTTTTATAACAGTTTCCTACTTATTAACATGTTCTTTTGGGAATTTTAAAGTTCGTGAGATTTTTTTTTTTTTTTGGATTTTCCCATTTTGATAAGTTTCATAATTTATGGAATTCTGTTCTTTTTCTAGATCTTTATGTATTGCTTTTTACAACATGTAAATGAATTTCGGTACGTAAAATGAGAAAGTGATAATAAAATATACTACTTTGTTCCCTAAATGTATTATATAATATTTTTACAAGTTTGTGTCCTTTTTTTATAATAATTAGTTCAGAATTGTATGTTTTAAATAATTTTCCTAATAATACTCCTATTTAATAAGTTTTATCCAAACCCTTAATAAATGATCTTTTAGAAAATATTCTATTTTTTCCAGACTTATTAAATTAGGAGGAAATTTGAAAAGAATAAAATAGTTTTTAGACTAAAACAATTTCCTCATCCGTATGTTTTTACTTTTTAGTAATCGCGTTATATATATATTTTTTTGATTACATAAAGCAGGGATCGAAGCCCTGAGTGAGGGGGAGGGGGGAGGCCAGCTTCTAAAGAGGGCACGGGTGCCACTGCGCCATGAGGTGCTGGGCAATCGCCTCATATATTTAGAATTGAAGATGTGTGATAAAGGTTTTTTTTTTTTTTTTTGGGCACTTACCAAATCAATTACGAAGTAGAAAAGCCTAATGCAGATTTGCGCACGGGCTTTCAAAAGTGTTAAATAGGCCATTGTTTCATGTTAATTTAATGAAAGGACATGGAGAGACTTCCAAAAAACTTTGGGAACTCAGCAAGCGAGGAAGAGATCATTCACAATTATTGTACTCTTATTTTTCTCAATCTTTCATAAATGCTGAATCATAAAGTCATTTTTTTCAATTTAATATAAGTTGTCTTTTTGTAAAAAAAAAATCTAAAAATTGCTAAAACCCAAATACGTGAACGTGTAATATACATTCAATATTTGCATGGATATGGAAAACTGCAGATATGCATGAAGCTCTGCTTCAGAGAGCTTTTCCTTGAGAGTGAGACTGCATCCCTGATGCATCTCTCTCTCTCTCTCCTCTCTTCTTTCTGAATGCGACTACTAATAATAATGACTCTTTTCATTCTCTCTTACTTGTGGGGACTCCTTAACTTGAAAGTTAACTTGCTCATGAAGTAGAATCGCTGGCCTTCATCCTATTTATACTCTCGTTTCAGACACCTTTGCTTTGTGCTTGCTTGCTTGCCTCCTAGTCTCTCTCTGCCTCCTTCGTTTCTTCAACCTTTTCACCCATTTGAAATTGCAAAGAACTTCAAAAGCTTGGAGCTTTGGTAGGCAATCTTGTCCCTGAGCCAGCCATGGAAAAGAATTTGGAGCAACCGGAAGGTGACTTTTCATGTCTACTTTATATTTTTACTAATGTGATGATGATGATTCAAAATGAGATTATTTTTGCTTTCTTCATGTGTTTACTTTTTTTTTTTTCCTTTTTTGACCATTTATCTGATTCTCACAGTGAATGAATCTTCTTATGATGAGGAGCAACCTCAATATATCCCATTTGAATTGGTCAACATATTTTCACACATTAATGGCAGCAAAGTGTATCATTGCTACTTAATAGATTTGAAACAAGACTTTACCTATGACGTTTCACCTCGTGATCTTGTTCTTGCCATAAGATGTGAGCTTGACCCAGAAGTTATCAGCTCAATGGAATTTAAAATGTGCATTAACAGAGGAGGCCTCACAGTGAAATTTAAATACACTGGAACAATAAAGCTTGGCCTAAACGAGGTATGCTACCTTGTCCTACAAAGTTTAATGCAGCTACTGTGTGTGTGTTCTTTTTTTTTTTTTTTTTTTAAGAAAAAAATTTAGTTTTAATCCCAATAGTTTTAAATTGTTGGTTTTAGTCCGTGCAATTTCATAAGGACTTATTTTAAGTATAGAGATCAGATTCAAATCACAACTAGTTGTTAAACTCATACCATAATTTTATAAAACTATAGAGACTAAAACCAATAATTTAAAACTAAATTTGACCAACTATAAGAACTAATAATAGTGTTAACCTTTTTTGTCTTGTTCAGGTTCTTCTGTGCAGAAAATTTCAGCTGACTACATTTGGGATTCTTCTTTATCACAATTTGGATAAGTTGATCGGCATTTTAAATGAACTGTGTTTGGAGGATAGTCCTGAGATGGATTATCTTCTGCTTCCGGCCACTCCCATACATATGAGACCTTTGACCATAGATTGGCCTTCAATTACTTCTGTGTTCTCATCTGAAGAAGGTTGCAACAATCATTTTGCAAAAGTTTGGACTAAAGATGATGAAGTTTGCTCATGCAAACTTGAGAATTCATTGGTCTATACTCCTCATAATGGTCATTTTTATGTCATTACTGGTAGAATGGAATTGGATGGAAACTCTCTGCTCAGTATCAAGAATGGCAAAGCAATGACATACAAGAACTACTTTAAAGAAAAGTAAGATAGTTTTTGTAGCTGAGGTCTAGTTTTCAAGTTAATATTCCATTTGGTGTTTTTAGGCTTTGTTCGGTATGAGGGAGATGAAGGTTTTTTTTTTTTTTGGGGGGGGGGGATTTTAATTAATTTTTCTTACTATTTAGTCGTACATCTTTTCTTCATTAAAATTTTATAACCCTACTGTTGCATTTTTTTAAAATTGAGCTCATTAAAATTTCCCCTCCCCTCCATTTTCCTCGCACCATACAGACCATTGCTTGGACATACTCTCATCCTTAATCCTACATTTCAGGTATGGAATTCATTTGCGTTATGAAAACCAACAGCTATATAATGGCAGACATATATTTCATGTAAGAAATTACAACCTCAAAAGCAGACGAGCCAAGGAAAGAGGTTTGTATTTTGATTCATGTATCTGGACTTATACTTGTAAAGTTTCTTGTGCAGGAAGACTTCTTAAAAGAACACAAAATTAATTTTTTGCCAATGAAACAAGTGCTAAAGCTATTTTTGGTTTCTTCTTCTTTTTTGGTAACAGTCCCCCCTCCCCTTTCTTCAGAAGTTTCAACTGTTTCCTTATAGTATGAGCATTTTTACAAAAATTGAGGTTCAACCCCAATTTTTAACAGCGATTTTTAGTATCATTTGTCTCTTTGTGTGCTGCTGAATATGTATTAATTTTTTTCCCCATTCAGAATCAACCAAGGCTTCAGCTGAATTGCCTCCTGAACTGTGTTCTATCATTATGTCACCCATATCCATCAGGACAATATATTCATTCTCCTTGGTTCCATCGATAATACATAGGCTTGAGTCATTACTTTTGGCTTCCAACTTGAAAAAGATGTGCAAGCAAAATGATATTCCAACATTCAAGGTAAGCTACTAATATTTTTCTGTGAAAAATGTACTATCAAGATGTAATTATATCCAAGTTTTGCCAAAGATTGAAAATTTCAAGTTTTTCTACTTGAGGCCCATTAACTACCCATATGATGAAGAAAAGGAATATGTTTTTGACCATTAATGAGTTCTAGAGAAGTATTTATTTTTACTTAATGGACCAAATGGAGAAGTAGTTTTAATGTCAAACACAATGCTAAAGGCAGGGCACTGGCAACCAAAGCAAAAGACCTACTCCAGCCTCTTTTTTCTTTTTTCCGACCAACATAGTGTATAGAAATTAATCAGATTACTAAACAATAATGTGACACTTCTGATATGATGTGAATTTTCTATTTAATCATCTTTTGGTTTAACTGTGTTGTGTCTTCTCAACATAGGTGTGTCATTATTTGCTTAAAGATGTTTGATGGATTATTCTGTTTGCTATTCATTATTTTAGAAAGGTTTGACATTGACACAATATCCACCGTAAACTTCTCTATCTTTTACTCACTGCTTTCATTATATCTTAATGGTAGAATTTTGTTTCCCTTAGATATGTATGTATGTATGTGTACACTCCCTCCGGTGTTTAATACAAGAGATGAATAATAAATTTGTGGATATTAAAGGAGCTTGTTAAATTAGTTATTTGTAACAAATATGTGTTGGTTTGCCTAGAATACCCTTTCTAATTATATGCATTGTAATTACTCTTTATGGAAACCCCCTTTGCATGTGCAACTAATAGGGATACTTTGGAGAAAAAATTATATTTCAGGGATAAAGTGGATTGAGACCTTATATTTAAAACCAAATTAAATCTTTTACTAGCACTTATATTTATTACGGGAGGTAGAATTTTTTATTTTTTTTGTTGGGTTCAAATTGATTTTGGTGATACCATTACTAATGGAATTTGCTCGTTACATTGTAGATCTTGGAAGCAATTACTGCAAAAGAATGTCAAGAACCATTTCACTATGAATCTCTAGAGACACTTGGAGATTCTTTCCTGAAATATATTACTTGTCTGCATCTTTATCAAACCCATCCATCTGATAATGAAGGTCTTCTCTCTAAGAAGAAGACAGAGATGATATCTAATGTCACCCTCTGTAGGTTAGGGTGCAACTCTAAACTTCCGGTATGTTTTCTTTCCCACCTTAAATTAAAACATCTTGACAAAGAGTTTTTTTTTTTAAAAAAAATCCACTTGTGTATTGTGTGTATTCTGAAAATGGTTTTTCTCTCTTTTAACTAGGTTAATACCATTGTTAGTCCTTATAATTTGATTGAATTTGATTTTGGTTCTTATAGTTTCAAAATGTTAATTTTGGTCCCTATAGTTTGATAAGACCTTGGCTTGAGTTTAATGAAAAATCCTTATGCTTTTAATGATTTTTGATCCCTATACTATACTTAAACTTATATCAAATTCTTATGAAACTATAGGGACCAAAATTAATGATTTAAAACTATAGAGTAGAGCTGATAAAATGGGCTACACCTATTGGCCTGTGGATTGGGGGCAGGGTTAGGTTGGAGGTTTTGCAAGCCCTGCATCATGCAACCCAAGAGCCAATGCAAGCAAGCCCGCAAATCTTTTTCTTGAAAGAAAAATGGAGTGTCAAAACAAAAGGGACCAAGGGAATGTAATGTATCAATGAAAAAAAAGGAACACAGAGAGTGTAATGGGCCCAACCTCTTTATATCACAAAAAAAAAAAAGAATTAAAGGAGTGTAATGGGTTGGGTCTCTCTCTCTCTCAAGGCTTGGTCCTTTTTTTCGACCAAAGAAAATAATAATAATAATGTGCGCCTGCCAACCTCCACCTACGAGTTATGGTTGGCATTTCGCCAGGTCGTGGAAAGTGCAGACCGCATAGCCTATGGGCTGGCCCGCATTCCCAACTCTAGTACAGAGACCTAAACCAAAATTCAATTACATTGTAAATATCAACAATGATATTGACATTTCTTTTATTTTTTGGCAGGGCTTCATACGAACCAGCCCTTTTGATCCACAAAAATGGATTATACCTGGAGATAGATCTAGCAATGTTACTTTAAAAGACGAGTTGACTTTTGATATGCCAAAAATGTTTGTTAGTGGAAATAGAAAAATGAAACCAAAGATAATTGCAGATGTTGTTGAAGCCTTAATTGGGGCTTTCCTTAGCACAGGTGGAGAGAAAGCTGCTTTGAAGTTTATGGATTGGGTTGGGATAGAGGTGGATTTTGAGATAACAACAAATAAGAAGCTTTTAAGCGTAGAGCTAGAGAGGCTAGTGAATGTCAAATATTTTGAATCACTATTGAATTACTCATTCAATGACAGCTCTCTCTTGGTGGAAGCTCTCACCCATGGTTCTTATAAGATGCTAGAAATTCCAAGTTATCAGGTACCCTTTGGTTTTTGAACTGTTGGTTAAAATTAGTTAAAAGTAATATATGTGTGATAGATGTAAATTTTTTCTAAATATACTCTTATTTATAAAGAAGATAGGTGTGAGAGAGAATGAGTGCAAAAAGAGATGAGAGAGAAGGAATGAGAAAAAAATGTAATTAAATAAGGGTAAAAATTAATGAAAAAAGTGGATTAAAGTTTTAGACAAAGTCAAATTGTTGCTTATGTATAAGACCAATCCTATGTGAGAATGTTACTTATAAATTGGATTGGAGGGAGTAATTTAAAACCAAAAACTGATTTTCACGGTGGTATTTTTGATTTTAGCAAAACCAAATTCTGTACTTCATTTGCACATACAAGTCATAGCGTGCTTGGACTTATTAACTTTGACCATAATACAGACACTTGACATGAGACTGAACTGAAAGTTAGCTTTAGGACTCTTCTTGATTTTCAGCTTTATAGTCCGATTATTAGTTTATCATACGAAAATAAGACATTAATTTGCTTACAGTTATCTATGGAAGGCAAAATCTACGGGGTGTCATTCCTTTAGAAGCAGCCTATCTTTTGGAAGTTTAGATGTAACCCATAAGTAATGTACTTTTTATGCTACTTTCATAATAAATGAATTGAATCTTACATATAATTATTTCTTCCTGCAGAGACTAGAATTTCTTGGGGATTCTGTGTTGGATTTTCTTGTGACTGAGCATCTGTACAATAAATATCCTGGCCTTTCTCCAGGATTATTGACTGACATGAGGTCTGCTTCAGTAAACAATGATTGTTATGCTCGATCTGCCATTAAGGCTGAATTACACAAACACATACTTCATTCCTCTAAAAAATTAGAGAATAACATTATTGAAGCAATAAAGAATTTTGAAGAGTCATGTAATGAACCAACTTTTGGATGGGAAACAGGGACTTATTTCCCCAAGGTTAGCCTTTACTTTTTATCTTATTGGCCTTTAAGCAATGCTTTAGTTGAGTCTATGTCTATTCTACAATTTCATAGTGGTGTTTTGTTGCTTATATTCAAATGCCATTTGGGTGAATTTGCTCATGATTAGAGTAGGTGATCTTGCCTTTTGATTGTCTAATTTCTCAATAGAACATTGAGAGTGTATTTAGCTAGAGAGTGACACAAGAAAATATAATTGTGCATAGAAACCCGTATCTCATAATTAGTTATAGGAAACACAATAGGCCTTTTTTTTTAAAAAGGTGGTTGAATTTTTGGAGTGGAGGTGCTGGTGAGGAGGGTAGACCAATGATTATTAAGTCCTCTGAAAAAAGGGATAGCATAAGATTAAAGAGAATACTGAAAGTTATTGAAGGGATCTTTTTAAGTTAACAATATATCTAAAAATTTGGTTATTGATAGAATACATGACATCATGGAATCTATGTAGCTGATCCACTAAGTATAATAAAGCTAGTTGTTGTTGCATCTTTTACCTTCATTTTATGAATATAGGGCACCTAAGTCAAGACAACTTCAGGAGTGGGTATAAAATAATCTAAAATGCTCTAATATTGAATCCAATATTAACATTTTTCTCTTTAAAATAGTATATGAAAAATGTTTTGGAGGTTAATATCGGTACCAGTCCTCACAATTTTATCAAATTTTGGTTTTCATCCATATAATTTCAAATAAATAATTTTGGTCTTAATAGTTCCATAATGATTTCAACTGGGCTTTTTATAATTCTAACGTGTTTTAGTTATGGTCTCAATACTTAAACCCTGATAAAGTATTTATGAAATTATAAGGATTAAAACCAAAAATTTAAAATTATAGTTACTAAAACCAAAATTTGATTAAAATGTAGGAACCAACAATGATATTAACCCAATGTTTTAAGATGCATATCATGCCTGAGATAATAATGTTCTTATTAATTGACAGGTACTTGGAGACATTATAGAGTCTCTAGCTGGGGCAATTATGGTTGATTCACGGTTCAACAAAGACATTGTGTTCAAAAGCATCATGCCTTTATTGGAACCTTTGATAACACCTGAAACTACACAGATTCATCCAGTTCGTGAATTGCAAGAACTCTGCCAGAAGCAATATTACAAATTGGAGAAGCTATTGGTGTCCACAAGCGAAGGCTTAACTTATGTCAAAGTTCAGGTTCTAGCTAATGGGAAAACTTATGAGAAAACCTCTGTAGCTGGCAGTAAGGACACAGCCAAAAAAATAGCATGCAAGGAAGTTTTGACTTGCTTGAAGAAAATCAATTCGATATGAAGACACAAGGAAGAGGAAAATCATAATAAGATGCTTGTTTGATTTCACTTATTTTAAATGATTTTGCATTGTTTGAAATAAATATATGAAAGGAATTTTGTATTATCCATGTAAAAGTTCTTTTTTAGAGTGTTCACGAGCTTCAATTACTTTTCCTACCACACTAAAGAAACCTAGTAAAATACAAGCAAAAGTAAAGTTACTTTTTGTTGACCAAGGAGTTGACTTAAAGATTCCTACCACTCTGTATAAAGAATGGTTTTAGGATGTTTTAGGCTTGTATTTGGTACATGAGTATTTTGGGGATTGAGTTACCTTTTGGCTAACATTAGCCCTTGTGACTTTAATCAATTCCAATGCTCTTTTCCTGTTCTTTGTTGGATTTGTTAATTTATTTTTATTTGTTATTTCTTGTTTGTTTCTATCTTTTGTTGTTTAAGTGGCTCTTTTCTTTGTTAATGAATGAGTCTTAATATCTGTTTTGGTAAATAAGAAAAAAAATCTACAACATATATTATTCTTTCTACATAGTATAAAAAAACACGCAGAAGAAACAAATAATTGTTTCCTAGATTTTATTTGTTTATTTATTTTTTAACTGAGGTCCATGAAATAATTTGGATAGAATAAAACAAGTAATCAAGAATGACATATATGTTATGAATATACTTATTATGTGGATGTCCATTGACTCCCGGTCTCCAAATATTACAAGATGACATGGGACCTACACATAGTACCATGCATAGTACCACGCATAGTGATTTACTATTTGGTGGGACCCGCAGCCCATTATAACATTCACGGGAATGCAAATCCGTGAATGAATAGTTTTGTACTTTGGGGAAAACTACACCAAATGACCCAGAGGTGGAAATTACACTAAAGTTCCATTTTCCTTTTATAAATAGAGGTCTTCTGTAACTATTCAATATACTGTTGAAATGAGAATTTCTCTCTCTACTTTATCTCTCTAGAACTTCTGCTCTTCTTCTTATTTATTTTTGCCTTTGCAGATTTTACGCAAGTGGAGATGAATTGAATGATTGAAATTTTGAAAAAGGCCATACGAAAATATCGTGCAAGGAAGAGGAAGAAGCCATCGACGGTGCAGATCTGTCAGTGACGATAGCAAAGGAGGTGAAGCAGCAATTCAACGGAGGTGAAGGAGCATGGAGGAGGCGCAGTGATCTGGTACAAAGGTGTTTTCTTTACCAATAACCGAGTTCGATGGAAGTGATCTCTCCACCCTTAAACCAGGTCGACCAAGGTGAAGGATTAGGAGCAGTTCAATGGACTTGCTAGAAGACGCTTCATTGATTGCCTTTTCCCCTATCTTGCGACATTCGATTGCCTTTGTGACTAAGCTTCACCTTCAGCCCTCTCAGTTTTCTCTCTAGACGAAGCTAACCCTTCGACACTCCAGATTCTCTCTCTCTCTCTACAAACCTAATAAGTCGAAAGCCATTTGGTTCAATTTTTTTTTTGAACAAGCATACAAGTGTGCCTTTGTGGGCATTAGAATATTTGGTAGAAAAAAAAAAACTAGGCTCACCTTATCATCTGAGGTGTCGACTTGCAATGAGTAATAATAAAAAGGGAAAAACACTTCCAACTAGCCTTCTTTTCCATTGATATTTCAACTGTGATTTTTTGTCTCCAACGCAACCTGAAACGCTTACCCAAACATAGCCATATGAGTTTGACTCTAAATCTACTGCTTTGACCAACATGCCTTTATTTAACTTATGACTTATTTAAACATCTATAGCAAAAAATAGTTATAATACATATATTTCAAATTTTGTAATATGTTATAGAATTTTTAATTTTAATCATATTATAATGAGGAAAAGACAAAAAATACATTTAAAATATACAAAATACAAATAAGGATGTTAAAATTTTATTAATTCCAAATGGACTAATTTGGAATTTTTAAATGTTGAAAAATGTGGGGAACTACATAATTACCCTTAATTTTTTTTTTTTTTTAAATCTTTAGAACCCCTTGTAGGTTGTTTGAGCTTTGACGTCAATGACTAACACCAACAACGCCTGTTAATAGAGCTCCGATGATCATGTCAGTAACTGGTTACTCTAGCGCCAGCGCTCGGTCACTAGAACTATAGCAATTTAAATAATTTTTTAAGAAATTTCTCAAGTAAAAGTAGTCAATGTGAAAACTTAAGTAATTAATAGTAAAACTAAAGTAGTAAACTTAATTAATTAATAGTAAAACTGAAGTAATTAATAACAAAACTAAATTAGTAAACTAAAGTAAACTTGAGTGAGATGGTGTAGTTGCGTTGGTTGTTTCGTGAGTTACGAGCATCACATAAGGGAGCAACGTCACTTTACTGTGATAATCAAGCCCATTACACAATGCCATCAATCCAATTTTTCATGACAGAACAAAGCAGTTAGAGATGGACTACTGAAAAGATCCTTTCTCACTAAACAACAATTAAACATAATCTTTTCACAAAACCGGAATAACAAAGCATTTATGGAAAACCCTTTTCTTTTAAGTAAATATATTATTTATAATATCAAATGCAAAAATACTCATTTATTAATTATTAATTAGAAAATTTGATAAGGATTTAAGAAATAAATAAATAATGGAAATAAAAATTTTACTGTTTTTATCCATTGAATAAATTCTCCTTCTCAAAATGATAATTCAGAAGAAAAAAATTTGGTCTTTTATGAATTATACCTAGAGAAATAATAATTTTCCTTAAATTGAAATAAAATTATGAAATTAAAAACAAATAACTTGGTGTTGAACATTTTTTTTTGCCAAACTACATGTGTATTTTCGCATCTTTGAAAGCTGCGTCATAATCCAGTCAACAAAAAAAATCAATCTTAATGGTTAAAGTCAAGCTTAACGGTCAAATATATTTTTGCACCTAATTTATAATTACGTAGTCACTTTTATACCTAAAAAAAACAATTGATGTTGATCACTTCTCGTGGTAAAACACATATGCTTTTTTTTTTTACCATAACCATGAATGAATAATTGAGGCCCATGAATGAATAATTAACGGTCCATTTTGGCTGAAAGAAGGAGAAGATAATTGGGCTCCTACTTCATACATATTTAATCCTATGCCATCCTATTAAAATCTAACGATATAGTTAAAATGTGTTGGGCTTTTCTTCTTCACTTCTTTAGGCCCTTTTGGCCATAAGTTTGAGGTATTTTGGAAGGTTTAATGAACTCCTATTTTGTCTAATTTTCACATATCTATATAATATTTAATTATGCTGTCATATTAGCTTATTATGACATGTGGTATATAACCAAGCAAAAAGGGAATCATTTAATTATTCTTGACCTTTGCATAATCTTCAAATAAAATTTCATTTGATCTCCTTTTCATCCCTTTTTGGCCAAAATAATAGCCCAATTAAATTAAATGGAAGTTAATTAAAAGTGTCACACTTTGTGGCAACATGAGTCTCCTAATTCAATGTTCGAGAAAATCGAGCATTTAAACAAAATTCACTAATTAATTCCACTATTCAAAATTCACACTTGTCAAATTAAGCTTAGTCGTTTGCTTAATACAAGCTTATTCTCAGTTTTTAGGCCCAATATTCAAGATATTACAACATACATCCATCACTCTGAGCGCAATTAACCAATAGTAGAAAACATAGCCCACGAGTTTTATAACTCTAAATGAAAAGACTCTTTCTCACAAACAACTATTAACCATGATGATTTTACAAGACCTGATTAAAAAGTGATTATGGTAAAAAAAAAACCTCCTTTTCTTTTCCAACAACACACTTCAGAGTCTAGGGCACAAATTCTGCCGACACACCTGTTATAGAACATCCATAACTTTGGGCACAATTAACGAATACAAGAATATATAACGCACAAGTTTTACAACATCAAACCCCATAACAAAGGGTTTACACAATACAATTTTCAAACAAGATATGATTGTGGATCTACAAAAATTATGAGAGTGTATAAAATAAGACCTCCAGCCCAACAATAGTTAAATCGTCATTCCAAAACCCAATTTCAAACATTAAATATGATTTTTAAAAAACAAGTGGGCCCTAAAATGGCAATATAAAAATTAATACAACACCCATACCAAAAGGAGGCCTACAATTCTCGTGGCACCTATGGCTCTATTTGCTTCCCTTGGCCTCTAACAAAATTATAGGTCTTTCCTAAAAATGTTAATAATGATAGGGTGAGACGTAAAGTCATAGTCAGTGTTGTTAAAAATTAGTTTCTACATAGACATGGAAGAGAGTGGTAGAAACTTAAATCGTAGAAACAACACGACACGTAAAGTTTCTACTTTCTACTACTTAAGGTCAGAGTTCAAAATTATATGTGTGTGTGTGTGCGCGCGAGCATATATATACATATATATGTACACACACAAACATGTATATATGCATGGAAAAAAATCATAAATCAGTAAATAACTGAAGAGCAGAAATATCACCTAAAGGTGGGTGAATAGATGATTCTAAAAATTCTTTTGAAAATGAAATATTGACAGTAGATCAGAGACAGAGTAAATGAATAGACATAGAGTATTTATACTAGTTTGGTCTAATTCGTCGACCTACTTTTTGTCTCCAATCACTTGGGTATTTCACTAACTCAAACACTTGTAAAAACTTACACACTTTGTACTAGAGATGATCCTATCCCAAGGGCACACTCTCCCTTACAAGCTGTAATTGTACACCCACTCTTGAGGTTCCACAACCTCAAGATATATAGAAAAGACTGAATTGAAATAAACTCCTCACTGAGTAGATAAATTAAACACTAAAGAACAAGAATGAATATCCTAAGATATTAAGCGAGTTTTAATGAAACAACAAATAGCAATAAGTTCACAATGAATGTTCAACATTTCGGTCATTGGCGAATTTAAAGCTTATGCTATTTATAGTTGATGAAATAAATGACCGTTAAGGAAGCTTGAGGGTTGTTCGTTGTGACTCTTAATAATAGCCGTTAGATTGATGAAGCTTCACTCATCACATACGCTGTGAATGCTTTGTTCTTCTCAAACATTCTTTATTCTATTCGATTTGTCCGTTGAGAGATAGCATTTAATACGCAGCCGAATAACAAAGAATGCCCAGAATGTTGGTTACGGAGATTAGCACCAAATTAGGTAATTGCATTTAATGCTTCTGACATACGATTGCTTTTTGAAGATTTGTTGTTAATCTATAGTTAAATCATGTGAAACTCATTAACAAACTCATTAAAGGCAATTAGAAATAATAATGGATAATGATATATGAAAAACAAAATCATACTTGAAAATGTTGGGATTTGTGAAGACAGTGATTTTGAAGACAGAGATGATCATGCTCAAGGATCGGATAAAAAGTATGTATTGTAAGTGAAAAGATAACCCAATGCTTGAGCAACATCCTAAGCTTGCTCGAGCAAGCTTTTCAAAATGGAATGGAGAATGTATGGCAACACATTGTTGCTCGAGCATAAGCTTCCACTGCTCAAGCAACAAAACGTTGGTGCTCGTGCATGCTTCAGCTATGCTTGAGCATCAACGTTGTAACGTTGATCAACTCATATGCTCGGGCAAGAGTTTCCCTTTGCTCGAGCATAACACTTGATCTTACTCGAGCATGATAGTTTCATGCTCGGGCACAAGTACCTTTTAGCTTTGTCAGTTCCCATTTTGCTTTACTGCTCAAGCATACTTATTCTCATGCTCGAGCATGAATTCAATATCATTTATCATTTCCCTCGATGATGCTCCAGCATGATAATACCTTGCTCGAGCTAAGCTTATCAATTTGTATTTTTGCTTTGAACTCGATGATGCTCGAGCATATCAAATGTGTGCTCGGGCAAGCATATATTACGTAATTTAATAACTTTAAATTTGTGATCATCAAAACCTTGAGAGTCAACATTCTCCCCCTTTTTTATGATGACAACTTTAAAATATGATTGAAGAAAATTTGGACACAAGTTATTGAATTGAGTAATAATGATTGTAAAAATTAATCTCAATTAACAAGGGATTGAGATAAGCACATAATCATCTAATACATAGACAAACCACGTAACATAGTCAAAGCACATAACCAAATTACATCATAGTCAAATTTAAAAACACATAAGCCAAATTACAGTCTCTTAACATAAAACTACTCTCCTTCTTTGTCATCAATGAAAAAGGGAGCCTAGGCAGAATGAGTAGGAGAATCATGAGGAGTTGGGAGCCTGATAGTGAGGGGATCAATAGGAGAGAGCATGGAAGATGGAAGAACAACAGTGGCAGGAGTGGAATCCATAACAGGCGAAGCGGCTAAGGGAGGAGTGGAAGTCACGATAGGAGATGGAATGGGAGAAGATGGTTTAGTGGAAACAGTGGGAGGAATAGAGGAGGAAGGACCAGGAGTAGAGGCAGCCTTGTTGGACCTGGCTATCACCCAAAAGGGGGGTGAATTAGGTGTTTGATAAAACTTAAAGAACTTTAAAAATCTTTTCGCAACTTATAAATTGACAGTTAGATATTCAAAGATAAGCATGTACTAGAAATGTAAAAGATAAGGCAAGAGAGTATGCAAACTATGATTTATCCTGGTTCGGTCCAATCCTTGACCTACGTCCAGTCCCCAAGCTTCACTTGAGATTTTCAATCCACTATTTGCTTTGAGCTTGATTACACGTTCTGTACTTGAAGTAATCCTCTCACTAGGATTCACTCCCCCTTACAAACTGTAATCAATACACTTGGTTGATTACACACTCTGCACTCAAAGTAATCCTGTCATTAGGATTCACTCCCCTTACAAGCTGTAATCACAACAAAGTGTTTCCCACTCAAGATTACCCAATCTTGAGTAACTCTCAAATAGAATGATTAACAATCAATCTTCTCTCTCAGAAGTGAATATGATGAACACTGAAGCACAATAAAAATAATCTTACTCTCTAAGGTAAATTATAAGATCATTGAGATAAACAGAGAGTAGATGATGAAGACGTTAAGATATAGGCATTTTCATTGTGTAGGCTCATGTCTCTGTGCTTTCTTCGTTTCTGTTGAATCCTTCTCCTTTTATAGTTGAAGAAGATCATTTGTCTATTGAGCAATTCTACCAATCTTGAGTATAACCGTTGGGCATTTGAACTTCTGCTGAATGCATCCGTTGAGGTAGCTGACGCACAATGGAGATAGCAAGCTTTCTCCCATTGCTTGACCACGTCTGATTATCTGCCATAGATTCTGTATATTCTTCTTGTCTGAAGATAAGGTTCTTTTGGTAGTTCAATGGAAGACTTAGTTGTTTGAGAATATGTCCGTTAGACACATTTGAAGATTATCTTTGAATTCTCTACTTTTGGCTCCAATAATCGCAGACTATCTTTTGATCTGGAGAATAAATAATCTTGAAGATATTGATGTCCCTTTAGTAGAATGGGCAGTATTTGGACCCTTCTAATTGTTTACTCCAAGTTGCAGATAGCTTCCGACATATACGTTGGCACACCATATTGCCTTTTTCACTTTATAGCTCATTGTATGAATCTTTATGTAATTCTTCATTTGATCATCTGAAACTTACTAGGAAATTGATTAAACGAGGTTAGGAGCAGTAATAAGTGATGATATGAAGGAATAAGAACCATTCTTAAAGATTCAAGAAGTACAGATATGTTGGTGGTAAAACAGAGATACGTTGCAGCCATGGCTCGAGTTACATAGTGTAGACTCGAGTTTCAGACTTGAGTTTCCACTTGAAGACTCGAGGTTCCTCATTATATTTTCTGTTTATCAATTGTTCTGGCGAGGCTTGACTCAAGTTTACATCTTGTGGCTCGAGTTAAAAAGTCTTCTCAAATTGCTTATCTGTCGGTCTCTCCTAGACTCGAGTTGTTTACCTCGCGGCTCGAGTTTTCCCAATATTCTCATATACTCAGAATAGGTTAGACTCGAGTTTATACTTATTGGCTTGAGTCAAAAACTCTTCTCCATTCTTCAAACTCTCGAGTTGACAGAAACTTGAGTTAGGTGCTGCATGGCTCTAGTTTATAACATCCTGAATTTTTTAGTCAACTTCAGAAGGCCATATCTCCCTGGTCTGATCTTTGTTTTCAGTGATCATTATCTTTTTGGAAATCTATATGAGTCTAGTTTCATATGCCACCGATTTCAGCTCATTCCGATGTGTTGTTTGAGAGATATCCTCAAATTATTGAACACTGGTCAGCTGCATGATGTTAACAGATGAGTCAATTTCAAAAATTCATAGCTCTCTCATCTGATCTTCTTTGGCCATGAAACTTTGTCAAGATGACGCATTGGATGTCTAGTTTCATACAAAATTGGTTTCACCTCATTCTGATCTTTGGTTTATGAGATATCATTGATTTACTGAATGTCGCCAGGTGAAATGCGAAATAGAGTTGAACAGAGTTACTGAAACACAACATTGACTCGAGTTTTTCCTATTTGACCAGAGTTCCAAACTCAAGTTTTGGTATTTGGCTCGAGTCAAAAAGTGTCCTGGAAACGCAAAACTCTCGGGTTGTCACTTGGCTTGAGTTTTGGTCACTTGGCTTGAGTTTTGACTTCCTGAAACTTGATTTTGCTCGTTTTCACTCCGATTTGAGCCATTCCAACTTCCATTTGATCATGGAGACTTCTAGAATCAATCTATAAACTTGTATAATAATTTTCTCAATCAATTCAACAAGTTCTTCTTTCTTTCTTCTCTTTTCTTGATCTTTCTTTATGATTCAATTCTTTCTTTCTCCTCTTCTCTTGATTATTCTCCACAGCTCTTTCTTTCTTCTCTTCTCTTATTCTTTCTCTTAATTTAATACTTCTTTATTGATCTCCTTCTTGATCATACTTTCACATCTTTGATTCTACATTAAACTCAAGAGTTAGACAATGGAAGAGATAAATATAGTATGGAAACTTTTTGCTCTTACTAATGGCATCTATATAAGACATCATCAAAACTAATCATAACCAACAAGCTTGCTGTGCAAGTGTTGAAAACCAAGCAGATCAAGGGTCCGGTCGAGGCAATAAACGTGTTGTTGAAGATCTTTTATTTCCTTTTCTAATGCATCTTACTTAGCGAAGCACTTTTGAAAGCTGGCTATGATGTAGTTGGTCATCTTTGTAAATTCATTGCTGGTAGCCGTGATTAGCTGTGACACCACATCGCTAAGTTGGTTGGCATTATTGATTACAAGAGTGACAGCCTTGGCAATAACTTTCTCCATACATGCTGAAGGGAAGAGTGAGCAAATGAGGGTATAAATGCCGAGGCGGTACCAGCCTTTGAGGATTGAGCCTCATCAGGAGGATGAGAAGTAGTGGCTGGGAGGATTTGAAAATCACCTAAAGGGGGTGAATAGGTGATATTATAAAATTTTGAAAACTTTCAAATAAATCAAAGTAGGACAGAGCAAAAGGAAGGGATAAGTATAGACACACGATATATCCTGGTTCGGTCTAAAACTTGACCTACATCCAGTCCCCAGAACACTTAGGATTTCTACTAATTCTCACAACACAATTACACTGTACTTGGATGATCCCCTCACTGATCACTCCCCCTTACAAGCTGTAATTGTTTGCCCAAACACTTGAGGTCCCAACCTCAAGAGTTTTATAGATGATCAAAGTAACAAATCTAGACTTCTTACAAGTAGATAAAATGATAATCACTGAAGTGCAGTTAAGTATGAAGTTACAGAAACAAAGAGTTACAATGAATACAGAAATTAATTGCATAGCGTTTCGGTAAGTTCGGTGGGTGGCGCTAATTAATGCTTCTCCCTTTTATAGCTTCATCATTAATGTCGTTATATGTTATAAATGTAGCTATTGTCCTTGGCGTCAATAATATGATCGTTGCTGCTTCATTAAATACTGATGGTTGTGAAGGTTTGTCTTGGGAAGATACATAGGCTTTAAGAATATTTCATTGAGTAAGCAAGAGAATGTTCCTGGTTTATTGTTGACATTCTTCATTCAACTGTTGAGACAATAAGTAAAAAGTGATGCTACTTTATAATGCTCAAAGGATTTCTTGCTGATATGGAGAATGTTTACTTTAGCATTAAATGCATCTGACATCACCACCTTCTTTGTTGCTTTATCTCACTTAGACTTGTGATAAACTTTCTTGAGACTTATACACAAGCTTATTAAACATGGTTAGAGACAATGATATGAAGGAGCATAAATCAACTAAAACATATTTTGAAATGTGTTTTGGTTTTAAAGCGATTTTTCAGAAACAATCATATTTGACTCTAGTCAAGCTCTCAGGCTTGAGTCAATCTTTTTTGTCTGAAACACTAAAGACTCGAGTCCAATGACCTTGGCTCGAGTTTTGACCAAAACTCGAGTCACTCTTTGTAGGCTTGAGTCAAAGAAGTTAATTTCAAAAATAACGGTTAAAATTCATCAGGTAAGAGATTTATAGTATATAGCTTCTGGCTTGAGTCACAATTGACTGACTTAAGTTTAGGGACAAACTCGAGTCACTTGTTCTAGGCTCGAGTTAGGATATGCAATTTCAAAAATAACGGTTCAATCATGATATTCAAAGTATTGCTAAAGACTAGAGGCAACCTATCCTGTCTTGAGTTTTGTATCAAAACTTGAGTCATATTTTCCTAGCTCGAGTCAGTATAACTCATATTCTAAAATTTCTCAAGCGCCTTGACTCGAGTTACATTCTCTGGCTCGAGTTTGGGTTGAAACTTGAGTCACATCCTCTTGGCTCGAGTCAATTTATCAGTAAGCTTAGTATATGATTTTTTATACTATGTTGACTAAGTTCAGGTTGGTTTATCATCAAAACATTCATGCCAGCTAACAGGATTTAACAGGAGCTTTACCCTTCTTCTTGGATGAAGCCTTTGTGAAAGAAATCCTCAGTCTAGTCAGATGCTCTTTTCCAAATAAAGGAGGATACTCTGCAGTTTCGTCTGAGAGGTAGCAAATGTTGTTAACTTCTAGGATACAAGAGACCAAGGTAAGAAATGGAATAGTAGCCTGGAGCTTGACATGAGCCTCTAAGATGAAGGACATCATTTCCTCAACCAGAGAAGTAAGCGCTCGTAGTCCCTTTATACAAAATGAGTGAAGCTCTGGCCTTTCTATACAAGACGTCTGCTACAGACATACCAAAGCACTCCATAGTCATCATTCATCATAGACGAAGTGAAATTTACTCATTTACCTTTATAGGGAATGTCCGGAAGAAGAATTTGATAATAAGCAACATTTGAGAGGTTTGGAGGGTCTGCAGGAGGTTCTATAATACCAAGTATAATATTGAGATCATAGGCCGTAAGCTTGATTTCTTGCCCCCGAATCGTGGTAACTAAGACATCATCGTCATCCTTGTGAACTTTTTTTTGGAGACGCATGTCGTGATAGAATACACGAACTACTTCAGGAGAAAATGACATGCTAATATCAAGAAGAGGCATGAACTGCAGAAGCCAATCTATTAAGTCTAAATTACACACCATCTTAAAGTGCTCCAAATCCACATACACCATCAGACAGAAAGGCCTTTGCTCATAGAGTGTGCATAAAGACGATGATCGTCTATAGAAATGTCGCGAGAATCATACCTAAAGAAGGTTTTGGTAATTCACCATCTGCAAGATGGCTGGAAGAAACTTGCCTTTTCTTGCTACCGGAGGCTTGAGATTTTTGACTTATAGATGCCTTTGGAAGTTGAGGGCGATCGGCCTTTGCCTTGGAACGGAGTTCATCTATCATGTCTTCAGATGGAGTGCGAAGAAAAAGGAGATGGAGATTTTGTTCGCTTGCCTTTGCCCGTTAGTAGAGACCCGGTTTGGAAACGAGTCTTCGACCTTGGAGATTCTTGAATAACTACTCCCTTCTGTGTAGGCTTAGGTATTGATGGTTGTTTCACTCCTTTGGTTTTGGTGGGTTTCTCTAAAGTGGCAACCTTTGGTCGGTAGCGACTAGATTTCTTTGTAGGAGGTGGATTATATGGAGATATATCACTAGAACATGCCATTGATTAAGATGAATGAGAAGGTCCAAGAGATTTTCAGAGATGGGTAGATGAAGAGAAAAAGCTTGGAGGGAAAATGGAAGAAGAAGAAAAAGAGAGAGAAAATCGGTTAAATAGATGACAATAGCTTGAATGAATAGTCGTAACAATTCATTTATGTAACAATTCGCAAACAGACATAACAGATGAGAATATTTGTTAGATGAAAGGCACAGGGTTTAGACGAAGAGACGTAAGGAAGAGTCATAACGGTCGAAATGAAACGACACCCAACTTTTAAAAACCTTATTTGACGACGTTGCTCGAGTAGGATCATATTGTGCTCGAGCATACTCTATGTCATGCTCGAGCAGGGATGCACAAACTTATTTAAATGGGCTTTTGAAAAATAACTTGAATGATTAAAGCTAACCTCCCATCAAGTATGTTTTGTGAATACTTGATTTTAGATGACAAATTTATTTCTTGGAGCATTGGAATGTGTCTTTGATTCAAAAAAAAAATGTTGTTTAGTTAGGCATGCTCGAGCAGGAGTCATCTGTGTCCTTCGTTTTAAGAAACCCGTTGTTGCTTGAGCAGCGTTTAGATGTGCTTGAGCAATGACTGCTTGAATGATTCTGATTAGGCTGTTGGTTCTCGAGCATGGGATGGGCGTGCTTAAGCAGACTTCACTAAAGGTAACTAAGCCAATTGTTGCTCGAGCATAGCGTATGGTGTGCTCAAGTATGGGTTTGTTTCTAGATTTCCTTCAGCCAATTTGCGTTGATGCTTGAACAGGAATGTTAGGGTACTTGAGCATTGTTCTTGACTTGCTTGCTTTCCACATGGTTGTTCAAGCAGAATCCATTGATATGCTCGAGTAGCATCCACTCTGTTATCCTCTGTATTACATCATTTGAACATAGAATCCTGCAAAACAAATTTCTACATACTCTGATGCTTAAGTCAATAATTGTAGCTCAATAAAAAAATGTTGAAATTAACTAGTAGAGATTACTTACAACTTATTGGGATTTTTCATACCCAATTCTCTTCGAATGAACATGAATTGTTCTTTGGCCAAAGGTTTCATGAATATATTCGCAAGTTGCATATGTGTATGAATTGACATGACCTTGACATCTTTCCTTTGTACATGATCTCTGATAAAATGATGTCTCATATCAATATGATTGGTTCTTGTATGTTGTACTAGATTCTTCGCTAAGCATATTGTGCTAATGTTGTTTTAGAGAATAGGAACTTCTTTTAAATGAATTCCCAAATCAGATAGTTGTTGCTTGAGTCAAAGGACTTATGCACAACAACTTGAGGCAGCAATCTACTCGACTTCTATAGATGAGATAGAGACAGTGGTTTGCTTTTTACTGAACCAGGAGACAAGTGATCCTCCCAAAAATTGGCATTGACCACTGGTACTTTTTCTATCGATCTTATAACCAACGTGGTCCGAGTCTGAGTATGCTACCAGGAATTATTGTTGACCCTTTAGAAACCATAGCCTAAGCTCTTTTGTGTTTGCAAGATAATGGAAAATCCTCTTTACATGTTCAGCATGTGATTCTTTTGGGGCGGCTTGGAATCTTGTGCACATACCCACACTAAATTGCATGTTTGGTCTATTTACGGTCAAGTATAGTAATGATCGGATCATACCTTTATACTTGGTTATATTGAAATCCTTCCCTTTCTCATCGGCATCCAAGGAGGTTGTTGAACTCATTAGGGTATCTGCCCTATTGCAATTCTCTAGTCCAAACTTCTTGAGCAAATCACGGAGATATTTCATTTGAGAGATGAAAATACCGTTCTTCCATTGTTTTATTTGCAAACTGAGGAAGTAGTTAAGTTCTCCCATCATTAACATCTCGAATTCACCGTGCATCTTCTTTGAGAATTCTTTACAGGGAGGCTCATTAGAGGCACCAAATATTATATCGTCTACATAAATTTGAACAATTAAAATTTCATTGCATTTATTGTTTTTCACAAAAAATGTTGTGTCTGCTTTTCCTCTAACAAAACCTTGATTTAGAAGAAATTTACTTAACCACTCATACCAAGCTCTAGGAGCTTGCTTAAGACCATACAGGGCCTTTTTGAGTCGGTAAACATGATCTGGATGATCATCATTTTCAAAGCCAGGGAGTTGTTCTCGTAAACTTCTTCTTGAATAAAGCCATTTAGAAAGGCACTCTTAACATCCATTTGATAGAGTTTGAATCCTTTGATACACACAAAGGCTAAGAGTACTTGTATAGCTTCCAATCTCGCCACTGGAGTATACGTTTCCTCATAATCAATACCTTCTTCTTGATTATAGCCTTCGGCAACCAATCTAGCCTTGTTTCTGACTATGATCAAGGACTCATCTTGTTTGTTCTTGAATACCCATCTGGTGCTAATAACTAGATGGTTAGTTGGTCTGGGTACCAAGTCTCAAACTTTATTCTTTTCAAATTGATGTAACTCCTCTTGCATTACTAAAACCCAATCATTGTCTGATAGGGCTTCTTCAATCTTAGAAGGTTCAATCTCAGAGATGAAAGCAGAGAAGGTTACTTCATTTAAAGTACTTCTTCTGGTTCTCACTCCATCATCTACGTCTCCTATCACTTGATCTAGAGGATGACTCCTACTGTATCTCCAAGCATGTGGTCGAGATTGAATGGAATTTGCTCAATCATGTTCAGATTCTTCTTCTAAATCTTTTTCCGAGTTTTTAGTAATAGCAAGAAGTTTTTGAAAAGATTGATTTTGAAAAGTTGATTCATCCTTATTAACTGAATTTTCAGGTACAGACTCGCAAAACACAACATGTATAGATTCTTCTACAACATGAGTACGGTTATTGAAGACTCTATATGCTTTACTTCTATTTGAGTAACCCAAGAATATACCTTCTTCGAACTTGGGATCAAATTTTCCCAAGTTCTCCTTACCATTGTTGTGGATGAAGAATTTGCATCCAAATATATGTAGGTGAGCCAAGTTTGGCTTCCTCCTCTTGTAAAGCTTGTATGGAGTTTTATTGAGTTTCTTTTGGAGATATACTTGATTAGAGACATAACATACAGTGGTCATCGCATCAGCTTAGAAGATTTGAGAGGTTTTGTTCTCATTCAGCATAGCTCGTGCTATTTCAGTAAGGACTCAGTTCTTTCTCTCAACCACGCCATTCTGCGTGGAATTCTTGATGCCAAGAAGTTATGATCAATTCCATGAGCATCGCAGAATTCTCTAAATGCTTAAATCTCAAATTCACCTTCATAGTCAGTTCGAATACCTGAAATGCAAACACCTTTCTTGTTTTGCACCTTCTTGGCAAATACGACAAACAGATCAAATGTTTCATCTTTGGAAGATAAAAAGATTATCCAAGCAAATATGGAGAAATCATCGACAATCACTAAAGTATATACATTGCTACTAAGGCTCTTTATGAAGTAGTTGGAGAGGCCAGTTGGTCAAGATTTCAGATTTATTTTTAAAAGATTATTTAGTTTGTTTACCTTTTGACATGAATCATAAACCATATCATTTTTAAAAAGTAGTTTAGATAAACCAAGAACTAAATTTTTTCTTATCAACTTGTCTAGTTGGTGCATGTTTACATGTGCTAGACGTTTATGTCATAGCCAACTTTCATCCAAGTTGCTAACAAAACACTTTTCAGAATTTAGTTTCGGAATATTTAATGAATAGCAGTTGCCTTCTTTAGAAACTTTAAATAAGGTTTTAAGATTACCTTTGTCAATGTAGAAATCATCCTTATTCACGATTAGACACTCCTCTGAATCAAAGATTATCTAGTTGTTTTTGTCTGCACTCTGGCTCACGCTTAGGAGGTTGTGGCAGAGACCCTAAACATAATAGAAGTCTTTGATCAGGGCTCCTCCTTTTTCACCAATTTCTCCAATACTGACTATCTTCCCAGTTTGATTTCCCCCAAAGGTCACCTTGCCACCATCTTTAGCTTTCATCGTCATGAACTTGGATTGGTCTCATGCCATGTGTCTGGAGCATCCGCTGTTTATATACCATTTATTGACTTTTGATGCTTTCAGACAAACCTCATCATCAACATTTTCAAGTTCCTTTGCTTTTACAATAAGGCAAATATTCATTGTTTCCTCTTCATCACTTCCTTCTTCTTCTGAGGAGCTATCTCCCCATATGGCTGATACACAGGCCTTCTTTTTGAAGTGATTGAACTTCTTTTTCTTCTCCTTCTCTTTGTCTTTTAGCTGAGGTCATTTGGATTTAATGTTACTACCCATCACAAATTATTTGATCTCTATCTTTGAAATCTTATCTGTTGTTGCTAGAGCTTACTTTCTAGAATCGATTTCTGAAACCTTGATTTCTATTGTAGAATCTTTTAAATCTTTGTACAAACATGCCCATTTCTTTGTCTTCATCATCATAATCTTCTTCATCCGTGGACTTATTTTTTTTCACAGTAGTAAGAGCAATACCTTTATTTCTGCCTGTGTTGATCTCATCCAGACTCTTTTGAATTTTAGCTTGCTTTCGTATTCGAATAAGCTTCCGAATAGAGTAGCTACTAACTACATGGATTCACCTCGAGCTTCTTTAATGGCTGTGACCTTGGCTTACCAATATTTTTTTAGGACTTTCAGGATTTTCGTAACTTGAAAATTTTGATTGTATATTTTTCCTAGGGCCGCCAACTGATTGATTAAATGAGTGAAGCGAAGCTGGAATTCTCCGATTGATTCTCCAGTTTTCATTTGAAGCAAATCATACTTCATTGTAAGAGTATTGATGCGATTCTCTTTAATGCCAGATGTTCCTTCATAGGCTATTTCAAGAGCCTTCCACATCTCCTTAGTGTTGGTCAGGTTGTATATCCGGAAGTATTCTTGCTGGTTAAGCACACTCTGAAGCATCAAGATTGCTTTACTGTTGAGAGTGACTAGTCTTCTGTCATTCTCATCATACTCATCTTCAAACTTCTTGATGTGAGCCCCATCTTTAGTTGACATGGGTTCATAGTTTCCCTTTTCGAAGACATTCCAGAGGCCAAATTCGGTTGCCATAACGAACACTTTGAATTTTGCTTTCCAAAACGGGCAATGTTCACCACTGAATCCTGGAGGACAGTTGATAGATGATCCATCTGGTAATATTCCTTCCATGATCTTTTACTCGGGATGTTAAGCCCAAACTAAGCAACCTATCCTCTAATACCAAATGAAGAGCAGGAATATCACCTAGAGGGGGTGAATATGTGATTCTAAAATTCTTTTGAAAATGAAATAATGACAGTAGAACAGAGACAGAGGAAATGAATAGACACAGAGTATTTATATTGGTTCGGTCTAATTCATCAACCTACGTCCAATCCCCAATCACTTGGGTATTTCACTAACTCAACCACTTATACAAACTTGCACACTCTATACTAGAGATAATCCTATCCCAAAGACTTACTCCCTCTTACAAGTTATAATTGTACACTTGCTCTTGAGGTTCCACAACCTCAAGATATATAGAAAAGATTGAATTGAAATAAACTCCTCACTAAGTAGATAAATTAAAAACTGAAGAATAGAAATGAATATTCGAAGAAATTAAGCGAGTTTTAATGAAACAACAAATAGCAATAAGTTCGCAATGAATGCTCAATGTTTCGGTTGTTGGCGAATTTAAAGCTTCTGCTATTTATAGTTGATGAAATAAATGACTATTGAGGAAGCTTGAGCGTTGTTCGTTGTGACTCTTAAAAATAGCTGTTAGACTGATGAAGCTTCGCTCGTCATGTATGCTGTGAATGCTTTGTTCTTCTCAAACATTCTTTATTCTATTCGATTTGTCTGTTGAGAGATAACATTTAATACGCAGTCGAATAATAGAGAATGCCTAGAGTGTTGGTTACGGAGATTAGCACCAAATTAGGTAACCGCGTTTAATGCTTCTGACATATGATTGCTTTTTGAAGATTTGTTATTAATCCATAGTTAAATCATCTAAAACTCATTAACAAACTCATTAAAGAAAATTAGAAATAATAATGGATAATGATATATGAAAAACAAAATCATACTAAAAAAATGTTGGGATTTGTGAAGACAGTGATTTTGAAGATAGAGATGATCATGCTCGAGCAAGATGTTTATGTGCTCGAGCATTAGACAAAAAGTATGTATTGTAAGTGAAAAGATAACCCAATGCTCGAGCAACATCCTAAGCTTGCTCGAGCAAGCTTTTCAAAACAGAATAGAGAATGTATGGCAACACGTTGTTGCTTGAGCATGAGCTTCCCTTGCTCAAGCAACAAAACATTGGTGCTCGAGCATGCTTCAGCCATGCTCGAGCAAGAGTTTCCCTCTGCTCGAGCATAACACTTGATCTTGCTCGAGCATGATAGTTTCATGCTCGGGAAAAAGTATCTTTTAGCTTTGTCAGTTCCCATTTTGCTTTATTGCTCGAGCATACTTGTTCTCATGCTCAAGCATGAATTCAATATCATTTATCATTTCCCTTGATGATGCTCGAGCATGATAATACCTTACTCGAGCATAGCTTATCAATTTGTATTTTTGCTTTGAACCCGATGATGCTCGAGCATATCAAATGTGTGCTCGGGCAAACGTATATTACTTAATTCAATAACTTTAAATTTGTGATCATCAAAACCTTGAGAGTCAACAACTACTTAAAATTCAATGGAAAAAAATCATAAATCACTATTCAATGAAAAACTTCATATTGAAAAGATATAATATAAGTCATATAAACATAAGTCCAAAAACACAAAATAATAAAGTTTAACAACTCCTAAATTAATGGGTTTTAGGGTTTGATTCAGTAGGAACTAGGAAGCACGATGGAGATTTTCAAATGGAGCACGAATGAATGCCCAATGGTTAGTCAGTTTTCTTTCTTTCTTTCTTTTTTTTTTTTTGGTTTTAAGTAAAAATAGTAATCACTTTAAGAATGTAAGTTTCTACGTTTCTACACCCGTTTAGTGTTTGCCTGCGTTTTTGCACTGAACACCCCGGTAAAAACTATTTTTACGTTTTTACACTAGTTTTTGACAACATTGGTAATAGTAACCAAAATAAATTTACAAAACATGCAAGAAAAGAATGCGAGTAAGAGAAGTAGGTTTATTAACAGAATAATAATTTTTTAATAATTAAATTATACATAATAATAAACAACAATTAGAACAAATCATACATAATAATCAAAATAATTAGAACCATCCCTACTTATCCATTATGCTCCTCCTTATTTCCTCTTAACGTGGTACAACCTATCAGTGCTAATATACCTAGCCAAGGTTAGTCAATCACTTCAAGAATAATGTCCCATTTCATGACACCATCAATATACCATTACAGAGATGTGTATGCCAAAAACACTAAACTCAAAATCTAGGCCAGGAATGAGAAAGCCGACGAGCAAAATTTCATCATGAATTTCTTCCACAAACCTTAACATAACCCACAACAGAAAAATAATATATTGCTATAATTTTCAAAAAAAATTACAAAATTATTATTCCTTATACAACATCCCATAACAAACATCATAACAAAAATATCTCAAAAATTATTATTCCATATACAACATTTCATAACAAATATCATAGCTATCACGACAATGACAATCTTAATAATAATATTCACTTATATATACAAGTTGGAAAATACATTGCTTCAGTGAAATAATTTCATTTTCAAACATACACATAATTTTTCAAAACACATAAAAGTAGTACATACGGATGTAATGTTTAGAAAATATTTTACAACAAAAAAAACATATAAAATAAATTAACCCCTGGTTACCTCAACTCCAAGCACAACCTTAACTTGAGGTGAAAAACAATAACAATCATCAATTACAAGAAAACTCTGCATTATCAATATAGATATCAATCAACCACAAAAAATAATAAAATAAATAAGTTATACAATTCAACTCCCAAAACCCAATTTCCTTTACATCCTTTATCCTTAACATCCTATTTTTCTCAACAGTTCAAGATCATATATCACTTCTTATGTGCCCAAATTGCTCATTAAAATATTTAGACAACTTCTATTCCATAATCTCACCTCAATCACTCAATTTTTATAAATTAAAGTTTCACCTCTAACACACCTATAATCACAAAACCATCAATATCAACATCCTAGACTAATTAAGTCTCTTTTCTAACTTATATAAGCATAATTCAGTTATTAAATAATTCTTCAAGCCTCCACATAATTAAAACCATAACTTATAATTTTATATAATTCAAAATATAAAAATTCTAATAATAATATATTTTTATAATAAAAATGAAAAGCGATAGTTTTTGGGGTTTAAATGTTAAAATAACCATTTAGTCTTTCAAAATTAATAAATGACAGTTTAGTCCTTAAAATTTTGAAATGACAGTTTAGTACTTCATATTTCAAAACGATAGTTTAGACCTTTGAATTTTAGAAATGACAGATCAATCTTTCAAATTTCCAAACTAAACCGATTAAAATTTCAATAATATCTCTATTAAACCAAATAAATTATTAAACCCACATTTAATCGGTAGAAATATTCTATAGGACATAAATCCCAAATTTCTTAAATAGAAAAATTAATTTTAAATTCCTACAAGAACCAAACAACAAATCCAAATCGATTAAAATTAATTATTAATTGTCCTTTACATATATATAGTTTTCTATTGTCAAAACTCTCCCAATATCTTAACTCCACATTTTTCATTAATTAGCATTGTATTACCCTTATTATAAAGAGAAAAATATATGGAATAACTCTCATTAATAAAGTTTGTTGAAAAGAAGCTAATTTAGTTATCTAAAATAACTTACCTTAGAAAACTCAAACGACCTCCACCACATCTTCTTTTCCTTGCTCTTTCTCTCACTCTCAATATCAATCTTGTTCTCGCTCACCCCCCCCCCCCCACACACATATTGAAAAGAAAGGGGGAGGTTGGAAATTATTTCCACCCCACTCACAGAAGTCAATTGAAATATTTTAATACTAATTTTTTTTATGATGGGAAAATTATCATAAAAGACCCAACTATTTTCATTTTTTTAATTAATAACAACAACAATAAAAATAATAAAATATTATTATTTCCACATAATCATTCCACTAATTTCTTTTACCATCATAAATCATATTTTAAATAAAAACCTCTATTTTGATAATTACATGATAAATTCATGTATCATGATTAATTCTCTTACTTGTAATTAAATTCTAATATAAAATAAGGATGTTACACTAAACCACACAACAAAGAGTTTACACAAAATAATTTCCACACAAGATATGATTATGGATCCACCAAAATTATCGAAGTATATAAAATAAGGCCTTTAGCCCAACGATAATTAAATTGTCACTTTGAAACAACTATCCAAACATTAGATATGGTACTTCAAAAACATGGGGGCCCTAATAATCAAAATAACACTAATGCTAAAAGAGGCCTACAAAACATACAACTCTTATGCCTCTAGTTGCTTCCCTTGGCCTTTAGTAAAAACTAAAGGTCTCTCCTGAAAAAATAATAATGACGAGGTGAGACATAAAGTTCCAGTAACCAAAATTAATTCATAAAATATGCAGAAAATGAATATAAGTCAAAGAAACATGTTTACTAACATAAAAATAATATTCTCAATAATTAAATAATACATAACAATAAACAACAATTAGAATCATCCCCACTCATCCATCATTCTTCCCCTTATATCTTTTGGATGTGGTACAACCTATCAGTGCTAGTATACCTGACCAAGGTTAGGTAGTCACTTTAAGAATATTGTCCCCTCCCATGTCACTACTGATGTATTGTAACAAGGAGGTGTCCGCTCAAAATACTCAACTCAAAATCCGGGGCAAGAATGAGAGAGTCAATGGGCACAATTTCACCATAAATCTCTTCCACACAATCTCAACATAGCCCATATCAGAAAAATAATATGTTGCTATAATTTTCAAAACATCTTACAAAATTATTATTCCATATATAACATCCAATAAAAAAACATCATAACTATTACAACAATCACAATCTCAATAATAATATTTACACACACACACACACACACACACACACACAAGTTGGAAAATACATTACTTCATTGAAATAATTTCATATTCAAACATATATATAATTTTTCAAAACATATGCAAGTAGTATATATGAAAGTAAGGTTTAGAAAACACCTTACACCCCAAAACAAACATACAGAATGAATTAACCTTGGTTACCTCAATTCCAAGCTTAACTTTAGTTTGAAGAGCAAAACACAAACAATCACTAGTCACAAGAAAGTTCTACATCATCACAATTATAACTTATAACTTCATATAACTCAAAATACACAAATTCTAATCATAATAATATATTATTATAATAAAAACTGAAAATGATATTTTGGAATTTAAATTTTGAAAATGACCGTTTAGTCCTTTAAAGTTCATAAATGACAGTTTAGTCCTTACAATTTCAGAAATAACAGTTTAACCTATGATTTTCAGAAATCACAATTTAGACCTACAAATTTAAAAAATGATAGTTTAGACCTACGGTTTTCACAAATGACAATTTAGACCTCCGGATTTCAAAAATGACAGTTTAGACCTATAAATTTAAAAAAACGAGAAGTTTACACCTATGGATTTAAAAAATGATAGTTTAAACCTACGGATTTAAAAAATGACAGTTGAGACCTACAATTTTAAAAATGACAATTTAGACCTATGAATTTCAAAAATGAAAATTTAGACTATGGATTTCAAAAATGACAGTTTAGTCCTTAAAATTTTAAAACTAAACCGATTAAAATTTTATTAATATCTCCATTAACCCAAATAAATTATTTAAATAACATTTACTCGGTAAAAACATCCTATAGGATATAGATCCTAAACTTTTCAAATAGAAAATTAATTTTAAAATTCCTACAATAACCAACTAACAAATCTAAATTGGTTAAAATTGACTATTAATCATCATCTACATATATATTTAGTCATATATTGTAAAAACTCAAAACTCTCCCAAGATCCTAACCCCAAAATTTTTACTAACCAACACAATGTTACTCTCATTAGAAAGATAAAATATGTTAAATAACTTTCATGAAGAAAGTTTGTTGAAAAGAAGCTAGTTTAGCTACCTAAATAATCTTATAAGATAAATAACATAATTTAAAATTACCTCCACCTCTTCTCTCTTCCTCTCATTCTTCCTCACTCTCGCTCTCTTCACTTTCTTGTTCTCACAATGCCCCCACCCCCGATGTGTTAATATGGATGGGAGGGGTGTTGTTGGAGGGAAATGGTTTGATATTGTTTAATCTAATTAATTAAATTAAAATGAAATTTCAATTTTGAAGTAGTAATAATGTAATTTTGAATGGATAAAAGTTAATGTGATATCTTATTACAAATAAAAAATATTAAAAATATAATTTTTTTATAGAAAAAATAATCATATTCATTTACATGAAATAAAATTATTAATAAATCATTCTATTCACACAACGATGATGTATTGTATTTGTTAATAATGGAAGATACCAATATTGTCAAAATTGAGTTTCTACGTAGGAACAAAAAGAGGTGATAGAAATGTAAATCATAGAAATGACACGAAATGTAAAATTTGTAATATCCTAAATCTTGGGCCTAGATACTCAAGGATAAGCCTATATCAATCAAACGACTAAGCCCAGTTCGAGAGGTGTAACAAATATTATGAAAGGAATTTCCCTTGATGTTTCAGTAAAATGAAATAGTGAATCTTGGTCAGTTGTTGATTTTTCCAAAAATCTAAATTGAAAGACACATGGAATTAACATTTTAATTGATTCCTAAGGCTCCTAATTCTTTGCCACAATGGAAAAATAGAGATAAGGGCTAAATGGGAATTTTAAAGACCATGAGATGATGATAAAATTTCGCCAATGGAATGATATCATCAACTTTCTCATTTCAAGCTCATTTACGGTCAAAGAAGACGAAACACATGCAAGATATTATACCTTATAAAAATTTAGCAAAACGGGATAATACTTATTAACTTTTGGACATTTAGCTATGGACATTAAAATGCAATATGAAGACTCCGTAAGCATGTGGTTTTCGGCCAAATAAAAAGAGGAAGAAAGAGGAGCTAAATGGTCAATGATCAATTAATGAAAGTCAATCAATGAGATTTCCAAGTAAGCATAATATCTTGGTTAGGTGGCAGGAGGAGAATATTTAATAATAAAGAGCATGTGCCATGAATCCATAGAGTAACCTCCGAGAAATTCAAGAAACCATGGATTTGTGTCAAGTGTGCAACTAGATAATTCAAGAGAATTGGTCACATGTTGAGATATTTCAAGAAGCTCCATTTCCATGAGAATTTTCAATTACTTAGGAAGGAAGGAGAAGATCATGGTTAACATAAACATGCCACATGTCCTTGATAAGAATCAAAGTCAATATTCTTCCTTGACCCAAGTCAATGACACATGGAAAGTTAGGGAACTAAATTGATCTTGCAAGAAAACCATATGGATAAGTATCTTCAAGGTAAGGAAGGAAATTAAAAAGCTTCTTCTAGGGTCCTATATTTTGTCTAAATGAGAATAAAGAGTGTTAGTTCTCTATATTTTTTATGATAACTGATAATTGTAAACTCAAGATGAAGTTTGCCTTTAGTAAGTTAAAAAACTTACTTTCAAAGACAAACTCGAGTTTTGGATGTAAAACTCGAGTTTGAACTTGACGGAGAGTAGCTTAATTTTTATGAACTAAGACAAACTCCAGTTTGTGTAGTCAAACTCGAGTTTATAAAATATAGAGAGCACTCAAAGTTTTTCACATTAAGACAAACTTGAGTTTAGTTGTATAACTCAAGTTTGCACTAACAGAGAACCTTCAATACTTTATGAAGTATGACAAACTCGAGTTTATGTCTCTGAGAGAGTTTTTCAAGAATATGAGAACTTGACAAAACTCAAGTTGAGTTTTCATAAACTCGAGTTTGTGTTTGGCCGAGAGTCTTAATGTTTTTCATCCTGAGCAAACTGCAGTTTGTTATGACAAACTATAGTTTGCACTTAGCCAAGAAGTTTCTCTAAGTTTTCTGAATATTGAGAAAACTTGAGTTTATCTTTATGAACTTGAGTTTGGGATTAACAGAGAGCTTTCAAGTTTTATTCACTTTAAGTAAACTCCTGTTTGGTTTTAACAAACTCTAGCTTTCTTTTAGAAAAGAGTTTTCAAAGATTTTCAGTTTTAAAAGGAAACTCGAGTTGAGTTTTTATTAACTCGAGTTTATGCCATATAGCGAGCTATGCTCTATTTTTGTGATTTGAAAACTCCAGTTTTGAGCTTTATAGACTAAAACTTATTTTCTCCTCATAAGTCCAAAACTTGAGTTAGTCACTAATTGACTCGAATTTGCTCATATATTCATATTGTGCTTCAATGCTCAAATCGCTACGTTCTTCTCTGGAAGAACTAAACTCGAGTTAGAGCAAAGTTACAAACTCTAGTTTAAATAAATCAACTCGAGTTTGTGTCGCTCAGTTTGAAAATCAAATTGCTCGAATTTGTGAAATCTTCATGTTTGATTTTAATACTTCTTAACATCACTCATTACTATTCCTAACTATGTTTAATCATATTGTTAGTGAATTTCAGATGGTTTAAAGAATATTAAATGAAGATTAAGTCAAAAACCAATGTCAGAACATTTATTGCAAGTCCAGAAAGTCGCATTCTTTTGGACAAACATTCTACACACTTTGCAAAGGGATTAATATTTTATTTCCCTATCAAGAAGCTACTCTTCCCACGGATTTATTTCAAGAGAAGTCAACCATAAGCTTCTATGCAGCTAATCCAACTAAAATGGGAAGAAGACCAAAAAGTGTTTCCAATAGCTACTCCAATGTCTCCAACAATTATATTGAAGAATCAAACGGTCATTAAATGCTCTCTTCATATATAAGAGGTTGCATTCAAGTCTTCTCAACAACACACAACAACCAAGATATAGAAAACAAGAATCGTTCAAGTTTCTAACTACTATTTCAGTTTTCTACTATAAAGTATCTTTTGATACATTTGTACTTCAGTGATTATCTTTATCAACTCTTAGAGAGAGTTTTGTTTGTTGAAATAATTTATTGTAAGAATCTCAAGTCATAGAACTTGGAGATTGAGAATATCAGTGTACAACTTGTAAGGGGGAGTGTATCCTAGTGAGAGGATAACTTCAAGTACAGAGTGAGTAACTTATTCTAAGTGTTAGCGAAAAACCCAGAGAGTCTAGGGACTGGATGTAGGTCAAGGAGTTAGCCGAACCAGTATAAATCTTGTTATGTCTTGCTTCTTCTTCTCTAATTTGTTCTACATTATTTTTGTGTTCAAGTTTCAAAGCACTTTGAAAAGAATTTTTAAATCCCCAATTCACCCCTTCTTGATATTAACTCCGCTTTCAAAGAGGGGAATCTAGATAGAATATAGAGGAGGATTCAATGAATAGCTGATACATCAATAGTGCTCAGGGATCTTACATATATAGAAGAATTGCAACGAATACAATATTCTAGAAGAATCAATCCAGTAACAACAAATATAACAAACCCTATAGAATTCTAACACGTTTACAGAAAATATATGCAAATCCTGGTAGTTACAATTACAGTCACTAATCACTACAGAAATGCTAATTGCAATTTAACATTCCCCCTCAAACGAGAGGGTGTTACCAACATCCTAAGTTTGTTTCTTAAAAACAGAAAGTGTGAGTGTGACAGTGGCTTTGTAAGGCAATCAACAACTTGAAATGAAGAAAGAACATATATGATATCAATCAAGCCAGACAACACTAAATCTCTAATAAAATGCACATCCACTTCAATGTGTTTACTTCGAGCATGTTGTACTAGATTAGTGGCTAAAGTTTTTACACTTAAGTTATCACACCAAATTATTGAAGGTGTTTTAAGAAATAGACCAATCTAAGTTAGCAATGAATTTAACCATTTAAGCTGACAAGAACCATCTAGAAGTGACCTATATTCAGATTTAGCATTGGACCTAGAAACAACCTTCTGTTTCCTAGATGACTAAGAGATGAGATTATTGCCCTTATATACACATATTCCTTCAGTAAAGCATCTATCATCTAGATCGCAGGCCTAATCTACATCAGTATAGGCAGTCAACTGAGGTTTTCTGATAGGTTTAATGTGTAAACCTAAATCAATAGTCCCCTTAAGATAACGAAAAAAAAATCTTTTGATAGCCTGACAATGGGTAGTTCTGGGCTGTGATAAGAACTAACTTAATTTGTTCACAGCATAATAAATGTCAGGATGGGTTGTAATGAGATATTGTAAGGACCCTATTGCTTGTCTAGACAAGGTTGAGTTATTTAAAGGCTCACAAACTTCATAGGAAATCAATCTGCCAGTTGCCATAGGGTTTAGAACTGGCGGACACTTAGACATCCTAAATCTCTTCAATAAATCAACAACATATTTTGTTTGATTTAAGTATATACCCGATATATCTCTAAATACTTCTAAACCAAGGAAGTAATACAGTGGCCTCAAGTCCTTTAACGAAAAAATTAGATTCATTTTTTTCACAAACATGTCTACATAGACTTGATCGTTTCCAACAATTAGGATGTCATCGACAGAGATGAGGATGAAGAGGTTAATTTATGAGTTTGAAGCATAAATACATACATGCCACTTTTCAAATTCTGAAACCCTTAATTGATCAAAGTAAATTGCAAACGATTGAACCAAGCTCTTGGAGCTTGTCGCAGACCATATATAGCTTTAGACAACTTACAAATGTAATGTGGTCACCATTGATCAATGAATCCTTTAAGCTCGGGCATATAAGGAAAGAGTTGTTGACATCAATTTGCCTGACTTCCCATCGATAGGTGACTGCGAGTGAAAAGATTACTCGAATCGTGGTTGACTTGACCACAAGACTGAAGGTTTCGCTAAATTCCACACAGGGAACTTGTTGAAAACCTTTAGCGACTAGTCGTTCCTTGTATTTCAAGATCAATCCGTCTGCTCAATGTTTAGTCTTGAAAACCTTTTTGTTCTCAATGAGCTTTTGATATGTAACAAGCATCCAGGTTTGATTTCAAAGTAAAGCGGTGAATTCCTCCTTCATCGCATTGAACCACGCCGAAAAAGTGAAGGCATCGCGAGTGATTAAGGGTTCAGAGGAGACTAGTTCAGAGGAGACTGAATCACTTACACCCTTAACATGGAGTGACTAAACATAAGGGAATTTGGGCTGGACTATTCCCGTGTTGGCCCAAGTAACCATTTAATGCTTATTAGGCCTGGTAATGTCTGGGCGATCCTTTGAACTAGAGCTAGAGTCTTGAGCCTCATTATCCTCAGCTTGCTCTGGAAACTCGTCATTCCCAGCCTGAAATGAAGGAAGCAGAGCTGTAATGTCTCCATTAAGATCACCATGCTCTCAACTATGTTCATTTATATCACCATTGTCTTAACCAAAATTGATTATAAGAGGCATAGGACTTCCTTGAGCATTAATAGACTTTACACAATGCTCGAAACCAACTTTGAAAGGAAAAACATTGGAATTAAGAATGACATGCCTGGAAGTAAAAACTTTACCAGATTCAGTTAGACATCGATGACCTTTCTGTTGAGGAGCAATTCCCAGATAATCGCACTTTTGACTATGTAATTGAAACTTGTGGGTCTTATAAGGTTTGAGACGAGGATAACACATACACCCAAATAGTTGAAGGGCAACATACTTCGGCTTTGTTTTTGTTAGACGAAACAAGGGAGTGTCATATTATAGACTATCGATGGTAATCGATTTATGAGAAACACTGCTTGTCTAAAAGCTTCTACCCAGAATCTCAAAGGCATAACAGAATGAGCCAAGAGTGTTAGACCCGTTCCTACAATGTGACAATGCTTTCTTTCGGCTCGACCATTTTAAGCTGAAGTGTAAGGGTAGGTAAAGTGGACATTGATTTTAGCTTCTTGTGCCAATGTTAAAAATGGTTTGTACTCACTCCTATTATCACATTGTAGTGCCTTAATTTTCATATTAAACTGATTCTCCACCAAAACTTTGAACTTCTTAAATGCAAAGATTGCTTCACCTTTTGTGTTTTAGTGGATATAGCCACGTAAAGTGACTGTAATCATCCATAAAATGGATATAATATTTGTGAACACCAAAAGATTGCAATGGAGCGAGACCCCACAAGTCTGAATGAATTAATTCTAGTGGAACAGAAGCTTGTGAGACAGAATTTGGAAATGGTAAAACTTGGATTTTCCCAATTGACAAGCCTTGCATACAAAATCATCACTAACAGGAATTTTAATACCTTGGTTATTACAATTCTTTAAAACATGTTTCAAAACTTTTGTACTAGGATGTCCTAAGATATGATACAAACAACGAAAATTAGAGTGCATATCCTTATGATCATCTCGTACGGTCAACAGTGCTCTTGGTTGATCTTCAAGCTTTCTTTCCTTCATTGGATACATTCCTGCCTTTGGTACCCCCTGTAGCAACAGACTTCTGGTCAAAGGGTCCTTCACATCACAACTTTGATTAGTGAAATTAACATGAACTGAATTATCATATATAAGCTTATTGACACTCATCAAGCTTTTTGTAGCAGAAGGCACATATAGAACATCTTTTAAAATTAATTTGGAAGAACTTGCACAAGGTATGACAGTTGACCCAACACCTAAGATTGGGCTTTATTCTCCACTACAAGTGGTGACATGTGACTTACCTACATGTGCAATTTCATCCAGCTACTCTGGGTTTGAGGTTACATGATAGTTGGCACCACTATCCATGTACCAAGTAGGATCCGCCACTATGTAAGGATTCGCATAGTAGGCCTGAGCAACATAGTTGGGATTGCAAGGAGCTTCTTCTCGGTGATAGCATGTTGTTATGGTGTGCCCTAGTCTTTGGCAATTAATGCAAAAAGGACGAGAGCCACACATTCCTCTACGAAAACGCCCCCATTTGTTGCATAAGTTCCTGAAATTACCTCTGTAGCTGCGGTTGTTACCTGGTTCACTGTTAGGCAGATTAGTTCGCTGGGAAATCAAAAGGTTATAGGCTGAGGCTAAAGAAATGATTCAGCTGGCTTAGTCGTGATTCAAAAGTAAGCAGAGCTGATTGAGCCTCCATAGGTTTGTCCACAAGGTTGACCACAATTGCATTGTACTCTCTGTCGTAGCCATTAAGAGTATAGAGGATGAGATCATCAACTCCCATGGGAGATCTAGCCAAAGCAAGTTCATGCACAAGATTTTTCATCTTGCCTAAATATTCTATCATCATTAGGGCACACCATAACAACATGCTATCACCAAGAAGAAGCTCCTTACAATCCCAACTACACTGCTCAAGCCTACTATGCGAATCCTAACATAGTGCCGAATCCTACTTGGTACATGGATAGTAGTGCTAACTATCATGTAACCTCAAACCCAAAGCAGCTGGATGAAATTACACCTAAAGGTAAGTCACATCTCACCACTTGTACTGGAGAATAAAGCCCAATCTTAAGTGTTGAGTAGCTCATTTTTTACAACCATCATGCAAGCTTTAGTTGAAGCACAGGTAAGTGCTCTGGCATCATTCTAGAGTAGCTGAACACTAATGTCCTGGGTCATAGAGTTTCTCAACCAGCCAACGAGCATGTGATCTTGATAATTGAATATTTTACACACTTATTTTGTATCTTTTGTGTAATAAATTTAGAATTGTTAGCCAATAAATAATGGGCTTTAATGATTATTTAGGCTTTTATTTGGATTTAATTCATTTTTATGATAAAAATTCCAGATTTAATATGCTTCACTATTTTATCCATAACTTTTGAACCAGACATCGGATTTGCCTCATTTTTATCTCATATTTCAGATGATTCAAAGGGCTACAAATGTTAATAAGACTCGAAAGGCAAATTTGGTCAAGAGGATGGTCAAACTTGGAGCCAAAGTCAGAGATGTTTTTCTGGATTTTCATTTGGGCCCGAATTTTATAAAGGCCCATTTGTTATTTTAGGCCATTTCTTTTAGGCTGGATATTTCATAACTTGAAGCCCCATTTCGTTTTGCCTTTTTAGGTTAAGTTAGATGGAGGCTAAAAACAATTTTGTAATTTTGTTTTTGAGACTTTTGAAGATCAAACATAGGCTTTTAAAAATTCTCTGAAATGTTCTTCATCTGTTCTTCATGTTCTTCGTTGTTTTACCCAGTTATGCTTGGCTAAACGTCTCTGATTAACCCACGGATTAGGGATTCCATATTCCAGAGGACTCGCGCTTAATCAGTAACATCTAAACTTGTTTCTGTCTTCTTTTATCGGATTCGATTCTAGATTCGGATTCGGTTTTTTGGTTAAAAACTCAGATCAATTAATCCCAAGGACATATTTCGAATTGGGTTTAATTGATTACTGTGCGATTGTTCAGTGTTACGCCACTATTTCAAAAACATTCTAGGCGATTGTTCAGTTGAGGGAAATTCTGGCAAACATAGAGATTTCAATTTGTCCAGAATTCGATCACGAGTTTGGTGTTTAAATTTCGTCTGATGAAGGTTCTGGAATCCCTGGTTCTGGGTTAATCATTTTGGTTTGGATAATCTCATTTTCCTTTACTGTTTCTGTTTTAATTTTGTTTATTTTGCAATTTGAAAAACTTCCCCCCAAATTGTTATTGTTCTATTTCATTGTTACTGAATTAAACCTACCGCAATTCTGTGGGAAACGATCCAGGTTTCTTATGCTGCAAATCTTTTTACTGAACTTGGTTATTTTGCAAGGGGTCGACAATCTCTTGTCAGATCTACAGAGAACTAGTCAGCATACTTTGGATTAGCTTAGTTTCCAGTTCTACCGGAAATGGTTTTTAACGAGGCATGCGTCGTGCCATTGACATGTCCTTCTAGGCGATTGCCTTCAATTAACGGAAGAACAATTGACTCCCATACTAGAAAGTTGGTGCAATCCAACTTGATCGTAGCGTTTTAGCTCAAAGAATTGAATAAGGAAAACGATTTGGCAGTCACAAAGGTGTTGTAATCAATAGAGGATGATACATACATTTTCGCTTTGATGCCAAGGTAGAATATAGAGGAGGATTCAATGAATAGGAGATACACCAATAGTGCTCAGGGATCTTGTATATATAGAAGAATTGGTGCGAATAGAATATTTTGGAAGAATTAAGCCAGTAACAATAAATATAACAAACCCTATAGAATTCTAACACGTGTATAGGGAATATATGCAAATCCTGGCAGTTATGATTATAGTCACTAATTACAACAGAAATGCTAATTACAATTTAACAATGATGTAATAAGGAATTATGCTACGTTAAGGAAAGTGAAGAGGTTTATTGCATAAGCCTCTCCAACTATGCATTAGATCTAGCCACATGTCCAAGATAAGAGTAGAGATTAAAATATCATCTTCCAAGCACCCTATGATTTAGCCAAGTGGCCAAGCAAATAAGATAAGATGATATCATATTAAGCATATGAGGAAAACAAAAGAAAGAAGAGAGAGAAAGAAGGGCGATTGGTTGGGATTTTGTGTGGGACCCAAGACTTAATTCAAGTCAATATAGATACAATTGAGTTTCCTTTTCTCATGTACATGTTTTGGCCAACACAAGGAAGAGCCAAGGAAGAAGAGAAAAAGAAAGGAAAACCAAGGTAAGTTTAAATTAGCAAAGTTCACATCTCTTATACTTGCTTCTTTTGACTATCCTAAATTCTAAGAGACTCTCTTACATGGTTTATGCAAGGTGACCAAAACATGGAGAATCAAGGGAGGAAGGAAAAATAACAAAGGTCATTAGAACAATCAAGTAAGAAGAGATCCTAGTCTTTTGGTGCTTGTTCTTGTTGTTGATGGTGATGAAATCAATTTCCTTTTGATTTCATAAGATTTTGAAAGTATAAATACCCAAAATGTGGTGTTGTCCATGTGGCTAAAATTGATTAAAACATGTTAAGTGCCTAAGTAATAAGGTATTCAAAGGCTAAATTATGATGTTCTTGAAGTAAAATTTGGAAAAAGTTATTTTGGATCCTTCAATACTCACTTTCAGTCAAATGAAAAAATATGGAGAAGTAATGGGATTTTGACCATTTTGATGCTTCCAATGGGTTTAAAACAAAAAATATTAGGATTCGTACACGCAGCGGAATTAAATAAATTACGAATCCCAAGAAGAGGATCTATCAACAACGTTTGAATCGGGTTACTTATTAAGAACCGTACCTATGCGAACTCGTGTGTGACTTTTGCAAACTCGTGGGCTAACACCTTCTTTGGTCAATTAATCTCTAGGAGCCGACTCTACGAATCCACTCCTTCTACCAGTATCCACACCGAACAGCACTCCAACACGAACGGCAACGTGCTAGTGCCTTCAAGCTTTTGTCTCATGTCTCTCTTCTAGGAATTCTTTGTGGCTCTTCAATTTTCTTGTGTGTGTAATCGAATTACTTACAATCTAAGGGTATTTATAACCCTAATGGGTCGCATTAAATATTCAAAATCAATCTTATTAATTTTGAAATCGAATTGGAAATTAAATCTATCTAATTGATTCAATCAAATCAATTTATTTAATGCTAATTAAAAGCCAGCTGATTTGATTTATCTTTATAAATCAAATCATTGATTTATTTTCATAAATCAAATATGGAAGTTATTTAATGATTAGCCCCTAGGGCATAATTTCCAACAGACTCCCACTTGCACTAAGTGCAATCATTATATATATATATATCTTCCCTAGATAAAACATTGCATTCATTCAATCTAAGACATATCTTAGATTCAATGAATCTGGACATTATAGCCCATGTTAGGCTATTCTTGTGTGTGACCCTGTAGGCTCACATGAGATTGGCAGTGGGCTAATACTGTACTAGCCCACAAATTGCAAGCGGCCTCTAGCATGATATTGCGACTACCCAATTCACATGAGGATCAATTATTCGATACAACCTATCATACAACCATGCCACGTCCCTTTTGTCAAGTGATAATTTGGCCAGGGATGAAGTATAGATAGTGTCATCCTCCTATTCTTGACCATTACTTTCTTGATTCTTGAGTAGTCTAATAATTAAAATGGAAACTCCTTTCCATCATAGTATGGCCATACATTTCTTAGACTCACTCATTGAGGAGCCTAGTATTATCTCTTTACAAATGTGAGGGACAAATTCCATCTTGACCACTCACATTCCTCTGCATGAAACCACTAATCCCAATCCAAGCCTTTATCATCACCCGGTCAAAGGTGACTTTTGACTAGGTCAAAAATCAGTGACTCATCATGTAGGAATCCATGATGATCTCAGGTCATAGAGCGTTGTGATGCAGTTATACATGAGATAAGCTTATGACTTAATCCATACAGCTTTCTCATAATGGGTTAGTCTAACACCTTATACTCTTACAAGTACCCATGACTTTGATTCTTATCTCCATACCTCATCAAAGTCCTACTGGTCTTATCTCATCTTCGCTCCCACATAGATGACTAGAGACATTTAAGATAATCTATAAGATATATCAAAGGATACAGTTATCAATATAAACATGCAAATGAAATGATAACTAAAAGAGAATACTTTAAATAACAATAATGTTTAAAGTATAATGATTAGTCTTTCCAACAAAATATTCCCACTTGTACTAGGTACAATCATTAATTTCCCTAATTCTCATTGTCTTCATATAACGTTCATGTATTATCTGTGCAAGCGGCTTAAAAAAAGGATCAACAACATTATCTTCTCCCGGTACTTTGCATATGTTTATATCACCTCTTTTATTAATTTCTCTGATAAGATGAAATAAGCTGAGTATGTGCTTGGTCCTTTGATGTGACCTTGGCTCCTTGGTCTGCGCAATAACGCTACTATTGTCACAGAACAAGTCTATTGGATCTGAGATGGTAGGAACCACCCTTAGTTCAATGATGAACTTTCTGATCCAAACGGCTTCATTAGTTACATTCGATACTGCTATATACTCAGCTTATATTGCAAAATCAGCTACATTGCTCTACTTAGAGCTCTTCCAGCTTACAACACTACCATTCAAAAGGAATACATATCCAGATTGCGATCTTAGACCATCTTGGTCAGTTTGAAAACTCGCATCTATGTAACCAGTTACACAGAGCTCATCACTCAATCCACCATATAGCAATAATAAGTCTTTTGTCCTTCTTAAGTACTTTAGGATATTCTTGACAACAGTCCAGTAACCCTCACCGAGATCTTGTTGATATTTTCTGATCATACTTAAGGCAAATGAGACATCCAGTTAAGTACATAACATGACATATATGATAGATCTAATGGCAGAGGCATATGGAATCTTACTCATGCGTTTTCTTCGATCTTGTGTACTAGGACACAGATTCTTACTTAGATAGATGCCATAAGAAATGAGCATGTAACCCCTTTTAGAATCCTGCGTACTGAATCTATGCAGTATCTTGTCTATGTATGTGCTCTGACTTAGGCCTATCAGCCTCTTAGATCTATCTCTATAGATCCTGATCCCAAGGATGTAAGTGGCTTCGCCTAAATCTTTCATTGAGAAAGACTTTCCTAACCAAGACTTGACACTCTACAAGGTAGGAATATTATTTCCAATGAGTAGGATGTCATCAACATAAAACACCAGAAATACAACTGTGCTCCCACTAACCTTCTTGTAAACACAAGGTTCGTCTATGTTTTGAATAAATCCAAACTCTTTGACTATTTTATCAAAACGATGATTCCAACTCTGAAATGTTTGCTTCAATCCATAAATGGATCTTTGAAGCTTACAAACTTTACCAGAGTCCTCTGGATGCATAAAACCCTCAAGTTGTGTCATTACACATCCTCAAACAGCTTTCCGTTAAGGAAGGCTGTTTTGACGTCCATCTGTCATATCTCATAGTCATAATATGATGCAATGGCAAGAAGGATTCTGATTGATTTGGCCATTGCAACTGGGGAAAAGGTTTCATTATAGTCTACACCATGAGTTTGAGTGAATCCTTTTGCAGCCAGTCATGCCTTGAAGACATTTACTTTGCCATCCAAATCAGTTTTCTCTTTGAAAACCCACTTGCACCCAATGGTTTTTACACCTTCAAGTAGATCGACTAAGGTCCATACCTTATTGTCATATATGGATTGCATTTCAGACTTCATGACATGTAGCCATCTTTCAGAGTTGGGTCCTACTACGGCTTCTCAATAGGTAGTTGTTTCATTCTCTTAAATGAGCAAAATATCACGACTTCCGGTAATCAAAAATTCATATCTCTGAGGCCGTTGTCGTGTTCTATCGGACCTTCGTGGACCTTGTGTTACTTGAGGAAGCTCAACAACTTGTTGTGAGTCTTCTCCAATTTCCATATGTGGTTCTATGTTGTCTTGTGGCTCTCGAAGTTCTTCGAGGTTCATCTTACTCCCACTAGTTCTTTTAGAGATAAACTCTTTTTCTAAAAAGATACCATAGCGGATAATAAACACTTTGTGATTCGTGGGATTGTAGACATAGTATCCCTTAGTTTCCTTAGGATACCCCACAAAAAGGCATTTTGAGGATCTGGATGATAATTTATCTGAGGCTTGTTGTTTAACGTAAACCTCACATCCCCAAATTTTAAGAAATGACAAACTGAGTTTTTCCCAGTCTATATCTCATATGGTGTCTTTTCAACTGCCTTTAATGGAACACGATTTAGTATGAACGCAACTGTTTCTAGAGCATGGCCCCAAAAGGATGGCAGAAGATCTGTTTGACTCATCATAGATCGAACCATATCTAATAGAGTTCGATTCATTCATTCAGAAACACCATTCCATTGAGGTGTTCCTGGAGGAGTAAGTTGTGAGATGATCCCACAACTCCTAAGATGGTCAGTGAACTCTTGACTCAAATATTCACCACCCCGATCAGATTGAAGTGCTTTAATTGTTTTGCCAAGTTGATTTTGCACTTCATTTTGGAATATTTTGAACATTTCAAAAGATTCAGACTTTTGTTTCATTAAATAGATATACCCATATCAACTAAAATCGTTTATAAATGTAATGAAGTACAAATGAGCTCCTCTGGCAGATATATTCATTGGTCTACACACATCAGTTTGTATAAGGCCCAATAAATCAGTGGCCCTCTCACTATGCCCAGTAAAAGGTGCTTTTGTCATATTTCCCAATAAACAAGACTCATATGTATCAAATGATTCAAAATCAAATGAATTAAGAAATCCATCTTGATGGAGTTTCGAAATGCGTTTCTCATTTATATGGCCTAGACGACAATGCCACAGGTAGGTCAGATTCAAATCATTTGACTTAAACCTTTTAGTAGTTATGTCATAGATTCGTCCATTATTAAGATGTTTTAAATTAAATACATAATGACCAGCATGCAAATCACTATGAGCATAGAAAATGTCATTACGATAAATTGAACATTTACGGTTCCTATTAATGGAAGTATAACCTTCCTTATCCAAATAAGAAAGTTCAATAATGTTATTACTCAAAGCAGGAACATAAAAACAATTGTTTAAAATTAACAAAAGCCCACTGGGCAGAACTAATTCATAAGTGCTTAAAGCTAAAGAAGTAACTCTTGCTTGGTTTCCAACTCGTAGGTCAACTTTGCCCTTCAATTTTCTACTGTCCTTGAGACCCTACACATTTGTACAAATGTAAGATCCACATGCAGTATCTAATACTCATGTAGAGGAAGTGGAAAAGTGAATATCTATGACATAGATACCTGAAGCGAAAGCCCCGCCATCCTTCTTGTTCTTTTTCAGATCTTTAAGGTAGAGTTTGCAGTTCCTCTTCCAATGACCAGGTTCATTGTAGAAGAAGCAGATCTCGTCCTTTGAAGGCTTTGCCTTCTTGGCTGCAGGCTTAGATTCAGGCCTGTTTGACTCATTGTTCTTACCAGTTGAGCCTTTACCCTTTCTTTTGCCCTTGCCTTTCTTTTTCATACCCTTTCCTTTCTGAACCATCAAAACAGTATTGGGCTTCTTCTTAATGCTCTGCTCAGCTGTTTTAAGCATCCTATGCAATTCAAAAATTGATTTCTCCATGTTGTTCATGTTATAATTCATGACAAACTGGTCATAACTTTCGGGGAGTGAGTTCAAGATCATATTTGTAGCTAACTCTTAGCTCATGGGAAATCTAAGCCTTTCAAGGTGATCAATGTAGCCTTTCATCTTTAAAACATGAGGACTAACTGATGCACCTTCAGCCATCTTGTAGGAATGTAAGGCCTATGTGGTCTCATAAACATTTCCTTGAGATATACAATCATCTCAAGAGCATCTATATGTTCCAGATGCTTTTGGAGTTCTAGAACCATGGTGACAAGCATCAAACATCCTACATCCACAGAGTCATTCTGATGCTTCGTGTAAACATCTTTTTGAGCTCTTGGAGTATTAGCCGTAAGCTCGTTAGGAATGGGTTGATCGAGGACATAAACCTTTCTTTCGTGCTTGAGAACAATTCTCAAGTTTCTAAACCAGTCAAGAAAGTTTGTCCCATTTAGTTTGTTCTTCTCAAGGACTAATTGCAGTGATAATGCAGCAGTACTACTAGTCGACATGATTCTACAATTTAAAATATGCAAAGTTGGTTAGTAATCTCCCATTGAATTAATAGCCCTCAATATTATTTCTAGTGGGCTAAGATCCATATTTAGCTTAAATTTAAGTCCGCTTTGGCAAGACACTTAAAGTCAAGTTATCTAGGTAGGCAACCACTTTGCCAATTACATCACATGTAACTCTTAGATCTTTATGGGATTCGATCATCACATGACCGGCACGTCTAATCTCATCTAATGCCTTGAGATCCAAAACTGTTTTGATAATCTCAATTAAGTCAAGACAGTCATGAATGTTGAGTATCACCATTACTCACTCATGTCTCACCAAGATAACTCAAGTGCATCCACTTTGGTGGAACATACAAATAAGCGATCTAGGCTTTGACAAGTATCCATTAATTGACGACATTACGACTTAAGATTTCATTTGGAGGGTTTAATTTAATTAATTATATTCATATGAATGCAATTATAGTTGTATATATTTCATACAAACAACACATAATATGCAAAATAAACATGTCATGATCTAATCAAAAGCATAATAAAACGTGACACAACATGAGTCACATAACCTAAAATCCTCTCAAGCCAATGAAGGGACTTCTCTAAATAAGAAAAGAAAATTACATCAAGAGAAACCTCATTTAAACATTAGAGGGGAGTGAGATGAGAAGAGAATGTACATCAAGAATATTTAGAGAGAGGCATGGCTCACAGGCCATATTTAAATATTACAACCATTGTAAAGACTAAAGTCATGTTGTTCACCATACCCAAACAATTTGAAAGTAAATCACAACAGGTAATAATTCATACAATATGAAAGAAAGTGTCATGATTTTCTCCAGCAAAGAATAATATATCTATTATAATTAAAAGCACCTAATTATAATAGATATATTATAATTATTAATATATAATAATTTGGCAATACAACCGTGATTGTGCAAGAAACACATAGTGACATCAAAACTTTCCAAAATAATAATATAATGATATTATAATTATTAAAAGCACAATACATATATATTGTATGTGATTGTACAATGAATTATTGTTATAACGTACAATAAAGAATAACGTGATTGTATAAATTATATATTAAAAGCACAATGAATTATGTAAAGCACACCACTTTTAAAAGTGTATATTGTTAATCACATTAACAGTAAAATATATGCCTTTTCGATCCTATCATAACTCTTAACGTGAACTTTTGTTTAAACACATACAAAATACGGTTAAGCGCGCGCGCGCGCACACACACACACACATATATATATCTCATATATAATTGTATTAAGAACATAAACCCAATTTAAATGCACAGTTGATTTGGATCTAATGCCACTGTTGGGATTCGTACACACATCAGAATTAAATTTATCTAATAAATTACGAATCTTAAGAAGAGGATCTATCAACAACGTTTAAATCGGGTTAGTTATTAAGAACCGTACCTATGCAAACTCGTGTGCGTGCTTTGCAAACTCGTGGGCTAACACCTTCTTTGGTCAATCAATCTCTAGGAGCCAACTTTATGAATCCACTCCTTTACCGGTATCTACACCGAATAGCACTTCAACACGAACGACAGCGTGCTAGCGCCTTCAAGCTTTTGTCTCACGTCTCTCTTCTAAGGATTCTTTGTAACTCTTCAATTCTTTTGTGTGTGTAATCAAATTACTTACAACCTAAAGGTATTTATAACCCTATTTATAACCCTAATTGGCCGTATTAAATATTCAAAATCAATCTTATTAATTTTGAAATTGAATTGGAAATTAAATCTATCTAATTGATTCAATCCAATCAATTTATTTAATGTGAATTAAAAGCCAACTGATTTGATTTATCTTTATAAATCAAATCATTGATTTATCTTCATAAATCAAATATGGAAGTTATTTAATGATTAGCCCCTAGGGCATAATTTCCAACAAAAAGTTGTGTAGGATGATGGTTAAGAATTAATTTTGGAAGCTTTGGAATTAAAATATGAAAAACTCTGAAACTGCTAGTGATAAGTTTCTATGAGGTAATGGACCTGGTTGTGATTATGATTAAGTAAATGGTGTTCCAATGCTATGGAATTTTTCAAAATTAAAGTAGACATCACAAGATTTAATTTGGTAGGTCATTTGTCTATTTTGTATTTGTGTACATGGATATATAAACTTTTAAAAATGATCTATGATTCTGGAACTCAAATCTGGATAGTGGTACCATTTTATTTATTCTGGAACAGTACACATATACTTGGTTATAAACAATATTTTTCCTTAAAAATTGTCTTATCAAGGATCACATAGTCTTTAGAATCACCTACAAAAAGAAGAATTTTCAAAATTTTTGTTCAACCTTCAAGTAGTTTTGGTTAAATGTGCGAAATTACAAGAAATAAAAGTCAATGATGGTATAAATGGGTGTTAGACTCTTTTAGCTTCGAATTATGCATAAATATAATAGTTAATTCTAGTACCCTAGAAATAAGGAGATTTTTCATAAGTAATGATCATTGTCCATAAATGTATAATTATAGGAATCTACAATTGCCTGAAACAATCAAAGAACTCAAAGCCGACTTAGGAAATCATAAAGCAATTAGGTAGTAACTCTAATATCACATTCTCTATATGACTATGTATTAATGTTTGGATCATATTTGTAATAGTCCCCCCTGAATGAGGCTAGCACCACTTGCCACTCGATTGAGTAGAAGGGTCGACTATAAGGCCAGCTTCCCTGTAGTTAAACTAGGTGTAGGGCCCATTGGACAGTAGTCCTTGGGTGGCAAACCTAGTAGCATTTAGTTGTTGGGGGTTATTTCTTAGTAATCCCTATTGAGTACTTAGCACTACAGTAGCAGATCATGTGATTGTGATTGGTTTTCTTGTTGCATATGGATTTTGATTTATGCTATGATCCTTAAATGCTATTATGCTTATGTGAACTATGTTCTGTTTATGATTTACTTTCATATATTGTATATATATTGCATGTGAGATTAACTGTTATTTTGAGATTTTTCGGGACCCCAGCTTCTATCATTATATGAATTATGCACAGTACAATGGACATGGTTCCGAGGGCAAGACAAAAGACATAGGCAATTGAAGGATGCATCGATGGTTTATAGATCAAAATTGTTTTATGTAGTTTAGTTTTAATATTAATGTGTAGAGTTTGTAAAAGATATGTAACAACAAAATAATTTAGTTTGAAATTTTATTATCAATATACTATACCCAAACTGTTTTGTCATTATGTTTTACTATATTACTCTGATATATAACATATTATCGGAAGGGTGTGACAAAATTTCTTCTACTTAAGATCATGATATAAAACAAACAAACACACACACACACACATGTATGTATGTATAAATTATATACAAATTGCATGTAAAAAAACCATAAATCTTTACTCAAAATTCAATGAACAACTTCATATTCAAAAGATATAAGTCATATAACTATATAAAACATAAATCCAAAAACACAAAAAGAGTTTAACAACTCCTACAACCAAATTCCAAAACATAAAAAGAATAAAGCTTAACAATTTCTGAATTACATTAATTGATTTAAATCAAAAACATCATCTTACCGCAATTGTATGTCCTCAATGTCCTTTCTCTGACTCTTATAACAAGTTCATTTGTAAAACTTGGAATATCTAAATCATCACCATCAGTAGGTTCCCTTACTCCAACTTCAATCAATCTTTCTTTATCATTGACATCAACATTTAAGTTGTATACATCTTCCCAATCTTATTTATAAAAAAACTATAAAACTTACATTTTTATGTGGCTGTTTTTACCTGTTTTTACTGATGACATTTTTTACTTGTATTTTAATACGTATCACTATAATAAAAACGTAAAAACATAAATTTTACATTTTTATACTAATTTTTGACAACAATAAAAGACACTCCTTATCTCTCTCAAAATATATTCGCACAAGTATAATGCAACACATTTTTAGATTCAGGTAAGTCACATGGCAACGTATAGAAAATTGTTCTTAAAAAATTATTATCATATAATATATTAAGAAAATAACTTTTATAATTCAAATTAAAGGATGAAATATTATTGAAATTATTGATTATTGACACTTACTCTATAAGGAATCAAGGATAAATGTAGTGTCTTTAAAATAAGAATTTAGTTTCCATAAAAAATTAGTTTCCAAACTGGTATCTACCGATTCAAATTAGGCAACAGGAACACCCAGCTTTCACTGCCTTGCTCGTCTCAGTCTGAAAATCGTTTGCTTTTTTTTTGAATAAATTCAAAAGAATGACCAGAGAAAGATGGCGAGCGCCGGGAAACGAGAGGCCATTATGTAAACGACGATGCATCGAGTGCCGTTTCATTCACTTCTGTCCAGAATCCCAGGCATCAACTTTTTGACTTGTGGGGTCTCCAGTCTCCTTAATTTGAAAGTTAACTTCCTCTGGAAGGAGTCACTGGCCTACTACTCCTACTAGTATTTATAGTATAGTTTCAGACATACTTTGCTTTGTGCTTTTTCCTGCTGTGGATTAAACTCGGTTCATCATATTCCTTCATTACGTGCATTCTGCTTTTTCCGATTTGTAATTTGAGAGAAAGAGAAGCCATGGAAATCGATAGCCTCACTCCAGCTGATCCTCTTCCATTTGCCAGAAGGTAAGCTAGCCTACACTTTTCTTCAATTGATTCGATTAATGTCATGTTTTTTTTTCCCTTTTTCTTTGATTGTTTTTGGTTCGTTTTCTGTAGTTATCAGTTGGAAGCTTTGGGAAAATCTATCCGGCAAAATACCATCGTGTACTTAGAGACAGGTTCTGGGAAAACTTTGATCGCCATCATGCTTTTACGGAGCTATGCTTATGTTCTTCGCAAGCCCTCCCCTTCCGTTGCCGTATTTTTGGTTCCGACTGTTGTCTTGGTTAAACAAGTGCGCCTTTCCTTTTTCTCTAGTCTCTCCTGCAAGGACATTCTGCTGTTGTACCCATTTTAAATTCAAATAGCATTAAAAATATGTAGTCATGATTGGAAATTACGCTCACATATCCAATAATGCTGCTTGTGAAATTATACACTGGATCAACACTTTTTTGATTAAGTTTTTCTTCTACTTCACTTCCCAAAATAACAGCAAGCTGAAGCTGTGAAAGCGCATACGGATTTGAAGGTCGGAATGTATTGGGGAGATATGGGAGTCAACTTCTGGGATGCTGCTACATGGAAAGTAGAAATGCAGAAACATGAGGTGATTATTTTGCTCAAATTTCAGATTAAAACTTACATGTGAAATGTCAAGCATGGAAATGGGCTATGTGTAGTCTGCTTTTGTCCCTCAAAATAGTCCTGCCCTCTATTTGTTGTTTCCAATTCCATTTGTTATTTACTTTTTTGTTAACATACTTGTATTTGTTAAATCCGCATAGGAAGTGATAATTTAAATTTATTGATGGCAAGTGGCAACTAATCTGGGTGCTTACCAAAGCCTCAAGTGGCCAGAAACATGTATTATTTGTGAACCAATACTTTGATGTAGGGTGGTAATTGTAAATAATTCTCCCTTCAAGAGAGCTGCAAGCTAGGAGAGGTTGTTATATATTATATCTATTTTTTTGGATTTGAAAATTTTCACCTGTGAACTTGGTTTTCATGGATATGAAGTCACATGGCCCTTGATGGTACTCTTCTAGGAAGCGCTCTTTTTTAGCTGTCATCGGAGGAAGCTCCCTTCTCAACAGCTTGTTGGTGATATTGCCCATAAAGTTACTGATTATTAATATATCTATCCATATTTGATGGGATCATAATCATCCTATCCCTGGATTTCCTATTTGTGGAATCAGCTCTTTCATCTGGCATGAATCGGGTCATCCCACTGTGCAGTTGATCAGCTGGATATGAGATATAATTAGATATTAGAGACTGTCCAGTTCATAAGATGCCGCAGGAGTAGAGACAACAAGAAAATAAGTAGATACTCAACCGATAATAAAATCTTGATAGTAAGAATGAAAGCAAATAAAGTTACATATTTTCCATCTGAATTTTCATGATGGTGTTTATAAACTTTTTGATTTCTTTTTGTATTCCAAGTATTCTAGTTGGCACAGGGTATATTGTTGTATGCAACAGTCAAATTCAGACAGTCAGAATTTGTGATTTTCTTCATTTGGAAGTGTTAGAATAAGTAATTGTAAATAGTGATTAGTATTCCTTGTAGATATGCTAGCTATCATATGACACATGTATGGCTAGTATTCAATTGTACAGATATTGTTTGCTATATAATACACAGTGACCAGTAGGAGCATTATCCTCTGGACAATACAATTCATTTTGTCCTATTGTCTTTCTGGAAGACTAGTTGCTCTCAGTGTCACCTGCACTGTTAGTTATTGTTAGCACTATTTTTCTGATTTGTCGTTGCATTGGCATATCACATATATCAGATATAGTTATTGTTTCTGATTTGCCTATGCATATTACAGAGATTAGATATAGTAATTGTTGGTAGTGGTTTTGATTATGCAGGTACTTGTTATGATTCCTGCAATATTGCTGTCTGGCTTGAGGTGTGGCTTTCTCAAACTGAACATGATAAAGGTCTTAATAATGGATGAATGCCATCATGCTAGGGGCAGACACCCATATGCATGCATCATGACTGTAAGTGCTTCCTCTAATGGTTTTTATTTTGCGGGCCCGTGTCTCTTTCTTTCAATGATCACAATTCTGCTGTGATAATCTACTTGTATATCGGTTATTCTTTGGTCACATAGTCTGTGACTTGTAATCGTAATTGCTAAAGTGTATTGTATGCTTATGCTGTTGAGTGAAGGCTCATGAATAGCTGTACATGTCTCAGTTAATTGAACTCAAGAATAGTTGTCAGTGTGTTTAGTACTAAATACGTTTTGTTGTCGAATTGTATAAAAAGTATTTTGTTTGACGGCCATTGCTGTTATTTGTAGTCAAGTTTCTATCTTATTATGCATTTCTGTAACTTGAATTTGTGGAATGTGCGAAACTTATATTTCTTACAATTGGAAATTTTGTTTTTTTCATGCAGGAGTTTTATCATCATCAATTGAAATCTAATAGTTCTGATCTCCCTAGAATATTGGGGATGACAGCATCTCCTATTAAATCGAAAGGTTCATTAGTCCAAAGAAAGTTCTATTTATTTCATTGCATTGGCATTATTTTCCTACTCAGTACTGTCTATTATTTTCTAATGTTAAATTTACTTTTTCTTTGCCTCTAATATTTTAATTAGGTGGGGATTCTGAATTGACTGTCTGGAAAAATATTGCTGAACTTGAGAGCCTAATGCATTCTAAGGTTTTTACTTTATTTTTCTCCAGTTTTTAATTTTTATTTGTTCTCTAAATTTTTAGTTTCAAGGCATGTCATTTTGTACTGGGCAAATATGTTGTCTTGATAGATACTAACAATATTGGAAAATGAGATTTTTTTTTACCTTGACTAGGAAAATTAGAATCTCCAATATTCTCCAAGATAAGGATTAAAGATCTTGGGCAATAGAAAAAAAAAAACTGAAGAACCAAATGACAAGATTGGTTTTAGAAGTTCAGGACTTATAGATACCCCTAAACCATTTGCCCTAAAACTACCTTATCCATGCTTCCTCTATATTCCATTTTTTTCCTATATTTTTTACATGATGACTGAATCTGATTGACTTCCATCTTGGAACTTCTTTCTTCTACGTTTGTTCCCTTGTGACTGACTTCCTCAGTTACACCTAGCTATTTCTGCCATGTCTCTTCCCATAAACATAAAATTCTTTTCTCAATCCATCTATCTCTTTGTCGTGTTTGCGCAAAAAAGTTATGCTGTTATATTTTACATATCTACTGGTGCAGGAACCTTTACATTGCCAGAAAGGTGTTGACCCTTGCCAATGTATTTAGAAGAGTTTATTTTTTTCAGGACTTGGCGCCCAATTGTTTAAACTTGAAAAAAAAAAGTTATTTTTAGATAGTTTAGAGATGATATGAAACGTGATTCATTTTGTAGAGAACTAGAGATTTTATTAAAAAAAAGATACTGCGTTTGGTTACAACAATAAAAATGATTATTATCTAGTTATTTTCAAATTTTACGATATCTTTGTTGATCTCTGTTCATAAAAAATGATTTATTATTTATTTCTTTTCAAATTTTATGATATCTCCTTGTATTTCCATATTTTTATAACATTCTTGGTCATCTATTATTTTCAAAAGTTATTCAAAGTAGCTTTTCAAATAATCAAATATATGTTTTCTTTTTTGGATTTTGATTAGTTTTAAAAGTAAAAAAAAAAATATTTAATTTTACAGAAGTGGTTTTTTAAAAAAGTAGGTGATTTTTTCAGTAATGATTCTCGTACTCTGTTGTCCAGTTTTTTGTTATTTTGACCATTTAATCTTTTTGTGTTTAAGGTATATACATGTGCAAGCGCATCTGTCCTAGCGGAATTCATACCAATATCTACCCCAAAGTTTAAATTTTTCAAGGACACTGGAATTCCCTTTGAGTCATTCAAATGCTTGGCAAAAGAACTGTATCTACTAAGAAAACAGGTGAGAACTTCTAAGGTCGCCAGCTTTCAATTACCCTAACTTGATATTTACAAGGAATTAAATTATTCCCTTGGATTGAAATTATGGGGAAGGAATTGTCTATAAAAAGCAAAAGTTGGTATATTTATCAGCATGTTTTGTTTGAAATGTCAATTCTGTCATGTTCTTAGATCTTATACCAGATGAAAATTCAGTCATACATATTTTGATTATTTGATTGTTGGTTTGCTTCCTGGATGGTGTTGACTGTTGATATTCTCTTCATTAGTATGAATGCCATGTGAAAAAGTCAGAGTTGACAAGTTCTGCTGCGGGGTCTATTTGCAAAAGAATAGAAAGGGTCTTCTCAGTTTTAATTTTTTGCTTGGATGAGTTGGGACTTTTGTCGGCTTTGAAGGTACTTATTCATACTTATTCTCCGACTTCATTCTTCTCTTCATGATTGCATGGAAGATTTCACTATGTGTTTGTTTATGTGACAGGCTGCAGAATTCTTATCATCAAATGAAACTGAATTATTTTCATACGGAAATATGGATGTTTCTGGACAGACAACTGTTAGAAAATTTACATTAAATGCTTTGGAAATGATTTCAACTTGCATATCTTCTGGTAGTGACTTTAGCCTTGGAGACTATACATTTATGATTTATGATAGATCATTAGCTCACATTCTTTTCTTGCACAGGTCCTCAACATACTATTGGTGATGATATTGGGTCACTTGTGCATGTGGGCCTATTAACCTCAAAAGTTCAATGTCTCACTGACTCTCTACTTGAGTACAGGTTCCCTTATGTTGATTATTTATGAAATATTTTAAATTCGAATGTGGTTTTGAAATCATACATTCAGGTATGGAATCGGGATTTTCGTTTGGTCAATGTCCTGCTGAAATGTGAAAGCTTTTGTAGGATTTTTGAACATCTATGTGGCTGGTTCTTTCACTGTAAAATCAAAATAAAGTCAGTTCTTTAGTCCTTTGCTGTTGTATGTTTATTATATTGTTCCTTGTGTTGGGTTGATTTGTACTTGATCTCAATGTTCTCACGTTGTGACAGGACCTAGAAAAGTCCAATGATGATTAACAGAATTGAAATAGTCTTATGACTCTAACTCTAACTATATATAGTTGTCTTGTAATTACATTGATATTGATTTTGACTGGTCTGCTATGAATATTACATTTATAGGGGCATGAATGATATGAGATGCATAATCTTCGTAGAAAGGATAATTACAGCAATTGCTCTTGAGGCTCTTTTGAGAGAATTCCTCCCAAAACATAATGGATGGAAGACTAAGTACATCGCCGGGAAAAATTCAAAGTTGCAAAATCAAACAAGGAAAAAACATAATGAAATTGTAGAAGAGTTCCGTATGGGCTTGGTATGATTTTTACCTATGTCATCTTTTGTGTTGTCATAAAATGGTACAATATTTAATGTCATACAAAATATTTAATTTGCAGGTCAATATCATTGTGGCAACCTCAATTCTTGAAGAGGGGTTGGATGTTCAAAGTTGTAATTTGGTCATTAGATTTGACCCCTCTGCTACAGTGTGCAGTTTCATTCAGTCCCGAGGACGAGCGAGAGTTCAAAATTCTGTGTATATATTAATGGTTGAAAGGTAATTCTTTTTTCTGTTTCTGTTTTGAGTATTCTGAGTATTTGAACAAATGGGTTTTTAAAATTTATTTGATGGCTGCAACAACTTAACAATTGCAAATATACATGTTCTATCATACTGATGCTTTATAACATCCGTTTTGGTTTGATTTTCTGGTTGAGACAACTTGTCTGAATTGCCTCCATTTCATGTTTTATTAAAATACAGTGGGGATTTGGCTACACGTTCTCGATTGGAGAAGTATGTAAGTGGTGGAGATATTATGAGAAAGGAGTGCTTGCGTCATTCTTCCCTTCCTTGCAAGCCTTTAAATAGTGATATGTGTGATGAGGAAGCTTATCGTGTTGAAAGAACTGGAGCGATTGTGAATCTCAGGTCTAGTATTGGTTTGATTTACCTTTACTGTTCACGGCTCCCTGCAGATGGGTTAGTTAATTGCTGATCTTCCTATACTCTAATTTAAGTGTTCCCATAATTTTTATGGACAAATTTTTAGATTGGGTGTTTGACCCTTAGATTTTGGCTGATCCTATGATTGAATTTTCATATATTTCTAGGTACTTCAAACCAATGCCTAGATGGGTCGAAGAGACTGGAACTCTACTTCTTCCTAAGAGTTGTCCTATATCATCTGTCAGTGTTCAAGGTTCCAAGAAAACCTTAAAAAATGTTGCTTGTCTTGAAGCTTGCAAGCTACTTCATAAAAAGGGAGCTTTGACAGATAATCTTGTTCCTGATATTGTTGTGGAAAAAAATTTGATGGAAGAATTTGGTAATTCGTTGCCTATTTTTCATTATTATTCTAGTAAAGTTTTAATTATAATTGAAAGTTTAATTTTGTTTTCCTTACATCTGTGCATCCTCAATGTTTGAGAATTTATCTAATTCTTACAGCAAATGAACCTTATAATGAGGAGCAACCTCGTTATGTCCCATCTGAATTGGTTAACTTGTTTCCTCGCAATGGTGATATGTTATACCATTGCTATTTGATGGAGTTGAAGCAAGAATTCAACTATGATGTTGCTGTTCGTGATGTTATTGTTGCAATGAGATGTGAACTTGACCCTGAAATTGGGTGCATGAAATTCAAAATGTATACTCATAGGGGTGGCCTGATAGTAATATTCAGGTACATTGGTACAATAAATCTTGGCCCAAATGAGGTATGATGTTCTGCCCTCTTATTGTTTTGTCCAGCATAATAAGTGTTACAAAATTTTATCTAATTATCTTTCTTTTTTTTCAGGTTCTTTTGTGTAGAAGATTCCAAATCACTGTATTTGGAATTCTTTTAGACCATAATATAGCTAAGTTGAAAGCCATTTTAAATGAACTCCATTTGGGAGATAATCTTGAGATTGATTATCTTCTACTTCCAGCCACTACCATGTCTCAAAGACCTTCGACCATCGATTGGCCTTCTGTGACTTCTGTATATTCATCTGAAGAAGTTTGCAACAATCATGTTGCCAATCTAAGGACCAATGATGGATGGATTTGCACCTGCAAACTAGAGAATTCATTGGTTTATACTCCACATAGTGGTAATTTTTATATCATCACTGGTAGAATGGAATTAGATGGAAACTCTCCTCTAAAACTCAGCGATGGCAGAACTATTACATACAAGAAATACTATAAAGAAAAGTAAGCTAATATTCATTGCAGATGTCTATTTTTAAGTTACTATTTAGCATCGGGTGTATTACTTTGACATATTCGTATCACTTATCCTAACTTTCAGGCATGGGATCGATTTATGTTTTGAAAACCAACAACTATATAATGCAAGGCACATGTTTTATGTACAAAATTACCTTCACAGGAGTAGACAAGCAAAGGAAAGAGGTTTGAATGTTGATTTTTGTACCTGGACTTGCCCATGAAAGTTGCTTGTGCAGGAAGATTTCCAAAAACAAAACTTTTGGCAGATATAACAAGGACAAAAAAATTTATAGCTTTCTCTTGAAGTTTCGTTATTTTAACTTTTCCATGAAAGGTTTCTTTAAAATAAAATTATTTTCGCAGACAAAGAAATCAAGCTAGTCCACGAGACTTTGACTAAAATATCATTTATCATGTGATATGCTGATTTACATATTAACTTATATGCATATATATGATTTTGCAGAATCTACCAAATCTACAGTCGAGTTGCCCCCAGAACTATGCTATATTATAATGTCACCGATTTCTGTCAATACAATCTATTCATTCTCTTTCGTTCCTTCAATAATACATCGGCTTGAGTCATTGCTTGTTGCTTTCAACTTAAAAAAAATGTGCATGCAAAATGATATTCCAACATTCAAGGTAAGCTTCTATTCTTTTGCTAAGAAAATTTATCATGATATAATTCCAGCAGTTATATTTCCAAGGAAAGATAGTTTCATGTCATTCTGTTGAGGCTCATTAACTACTTAAATGCTTGTCGACATTAATTTTTAATATATAAGTTGTTTTAATGGCAGACACAATGTATAATTATGGCACTAGATATAACCAAAGTAAAAGAACTGATTTGGCCTCCTTTTTTTAGCATGTCCCAACCAATACACAATGAGATTATTTAGATTGCTAAAAGATGTAATACTAATGCATAGATTTGATATCATGTGAACTTTCTTGGTTTATTTTGGGGTTTATTTGTGTTGGGTATTCTCCATACGGGTGTATATTTTATTTGCTTGAAGATGCTTCATGGATAATTCTGTTTGCCACATAGTCATTTTAGAAGTTTTGAATTCGACACAATGTATGTCCAAGGCAACCTTAACCTTTTTGTCACGCTTTCATCATAGCATAATTATGGAATACTACCTCTGGTAATAGTTCCTTCATTTAGGTCCTTCTTTGTATATCTATTTTGTTGTCTTTGTTCAAGCTTTTTGATGATATACTTGTCGTAATGGCATCGCTTTGTGCACTGTAGATCTTGGAAGCAATCACTACGAAAAAATGCCAAGAGTCATTTCATTACGAATCCTTAGAGACTCTTGGAGATTCTTTCCTTAAATATGCTGCTGGCCAGTATCTTTATCAAATCCATCCAACTTATCATGAGGGTCTCCTCAGTGTGAAGAAGGACAAGATAATTTCTAATGCTGCCCTCAGGAAGCTTGGGTGCACCAGTAGACTTTCGGTATTCTCTCTTTCCCAACTTTTGTCTTTTCTTTTTTTATTCTTATCATTTACAATACTGTTTATCAGCATTTCACGTATGCCTTTTGATCCTTATCATCATGCACTTATGCATTATGACAATCCCATTACTCTCCGTTGGATGAAATAAAAAACAAACTTATCTCGTTTATCATGTCAAGTTCACAGATTCGCAGTTTAAATTGTTGAAGGGATTAAATTTTGCTTAGCTATTACTCCTCTAGTCCTTAGTATAAAACATGTTTGGGAAGTTGATCTTGATCCTAAAGATAAGATAAAGTTTTCATATTTGTCAATATTTTTCTAATTTATCCATATTGATGCTTCCTTAACAATAAAGGAGGAGGAGAGGGAATGGAGAAATTGAGGAAGAAGACTAGGCAGTTTAGAAAATACATGTCATGTTAATGAACTCAACTAACTTTCTTAATTTAATCAAATTAGTTGAATGTCTTATATTAAGGACCATAGGAGTACTTGCTAAAGTGTGTTTTCTCGTGTCGCCTGAATTGTTGAATGTCTTTAATTGTACATGACCATAAAATTGTACTCGCTTGACCAATAAGCTTTGGCTCGGCAGTAGTCATTTAAGCCTTAAAGGTCGAACTTAGGATTTCAGTTGAAGCCAGAGTTGACAATTGGAGGAATTTAAAAAAAAAAAATGTACATGTATTTTGAAATTGGTTCCCTTTTTTTAATTCAGAGTTTTCGTTCCTTTTTGTTGTAGGGCTTCATACGGAACTCCCCTTTTGATCCACACAAATGGATTATACCAGGAAATAGATCTGGATATGTTTCTTTGAAAGAGGGGTTAGCATATGACGATATGATTAAAATTTATGTTAATGGAAACAGAAAAATAAAACCTAAAGTCATTTCAGATGTTGTTGAAGCCTTGATTGGGGCCTTCCTTAGCACAGGTGGAGAGAAAGCTGCTTTGAAATTTATGGATTGGGTTGGGATAAAGGTGAATTTTGATATAATACCCAATAAGAGGCTTTTAAGCATAGAGCCAGAGAAGCTTGTGAATGTCAGATATTTTGAATCTCTGTTGAACTACTCATTCAATGACAGCTCTCTCTTGGTGGAAGCTTTGACCCATGGTTCTTACATGCTGCCAGAAATTCCAACATGTTATCAGGTGCCTTATAAATACTGCATATCTTGTTTGATTTTAATGTCTATCTTTTTAGCCAAACTGAAAACTGTACTTTATTTTCTGGCGTGGTTCAGACACATACAGTTCATAGAACGGTTGGGTTTAACTTTTCTTTTGACCTGAAGTCACTTGAGACTGAAGGTAACCAAAGTCCTTAGCTTTGAGACTTTGACAAGTGAGATGGCTATTACTCCCTCTAATCCACAATATAAGAAGTCTTTTACAATTGGTCCAAATTACAAGAGGTTGAAAGGGTAATTAATTATTGTTTTCCACTTTTACTCCTTGCAGGAGAGAGAAAGAAGTGACTTATATTACATGCATATTTGAAAATCACATTCTTTGATAAATTAGTTAACAACGTCCTATATTTTGGATTGGAGGAAGTACTATTAGTTTATCATACCAAAAGAAAACATTTGCATATGGTTATGTTATCTATGAAAGGAAAAATTTCAGGGTCTTTCCTTCTGTACCAACCTATGTTATGGAAGTTTTGATGTATCCCAGAATTAGTAGTCACTGTCTTTGCTTGTGTTTTTTTTGTTTCATTGCTATTCAATATTATTGAATAACATACATACGTATTTTCCCTGCAGCGACTAGAATTTCTTGGGGATTCTGTGTTGGATTTTCTCGTCACTGAGCATATGTACAACAAATATCCTGGCTTGTCTCCAGGGTTGTTGACTGACTTGAGGTCGGCTTCTGTAAATAATGACTGTTATGCTCGGTCTGCCATTAAGGCTAACCTACACAAACACATACTCCATGCTTCTCCAGAATTACATAGGGATATTGTTGCCACAATAAAGGATTTTGAAAAGTTATCTTCCAAACCAACTTTTGGGTGGGAGATAAGGATGTATTTCCCCAAGGTTAGCTATTACTGTTTCAGTTCATTGATCTTTAAGCAATGTCCTTGTTTTGAATAACGCTTATTCATATTACTGTCTTTGCGGTGTTTTTTGTGCAAGTGTTAGAATATTATTTTGGTAAATTTGCTATGTAAGGCTTAATCATTATAGTTTCCCAAGACAATTGTACAACTCTGCAAATTTTAATGCTAGTTTTTAATTCTATACTTAAAGGGCATGCACTAATAACCTAAGCCGCGACCTTCTACTTATAGGGGAGTATTTATGCCTCTTGGTTATAAGGTCCTTAGCTGGTAAAAGTGATTTTAAAGAATAGATTTTGGAGAATAGCTTTTGAAAAGGTGGAAAAATTTGTCTTTTGGAAAACCATGGTTTCCCATTCTCAATCCATGGTTTTCCTGTAGGATTATATCTTGGAATGTTTGAATCATGAAGAACTTGAGTTTCCTGCCTAATCTTTTTTACCTAATGAAAAAAATACCCTTTAGGGTCCAGAACTCTGTTATTTTGGTAGCTAAGGACCAGAAGATTAATTTACTATTAATGCTTCTTTTAAGACACAATCTGAATTTTTCAGTAATTAAAAATGTATTTGGATTGGATACTACTTGTAAATACTAATATTCTTACTATTGATAGGTACTTGGAGACATCATAGAGTCTCTGGCAGGAGCAATTATGGTTGATTCTGGATTTAACAAAGAGACTGTGTTCAGAAGCATCATGCCTCTCTTGGAACCTTTGATCACACCGGACACCGTTCAAATTCATCCTGTTCGCGAATTGCAAGAATATTGCAACAAACAACATTTTATAATGGAGAAGCCATTGTTTTTGGAAAACAATGGCTTAGCTTGTGCCATGGTTAGGGTTCTAGCTAATGGGAATGTTTATGAGAAAACATGCACAGCTGACCATAAGAAAACGGCAAAAAAGTTAGCTTGTAAGGAAGTTTTAACTTCCTTGAAGAACAACAATCCTGTATGAAGAAACAAGCAACTATATAATATAATTATATAATGGAATTTTAATTGGGAAAGTCTCTCTCTTATCTCTATTTACAGATTCCTACCCTCTCTTATCTCTATGTATTTCTTTTTACAACATGTAAATGTATTTTGGTAGGTAAAATCAGGTAAAATCAGACCAAAATGAAATCAGAAAGTAATAATAAAATATACTCCTTTGGTCCCTAAATTTATTATATCATTTTTTTACAAGTTTGTGTCCTTTTTTCATAATTATTAGTTCAGAATTGTATGTTTTTTTTTAAAAAAAAAAAAACTTCCTAAGAATACTCCTATTTAACAAGTTTTTTCCAATGCCTTAATAAATGGTCTTTTAGAAAATATTCTGTTTTTTTTCCAGCAAATATTCTTATTAAATGAGGAGAAAATTTGCAAAGAATAAAATAATTTTTAGACTAAAATCACCTCATATTTAGGGATGAAGGTGTATGATAAAGTTAATTGGGCTGGTAGGCCATTATTGCATTTTAATTTAATGAATTCAATTCACTAGCAAAATGTGAATGAGAGTTGGCACAGATGGTAAGGGATCTAGGATTAAGCCTTTGGGTCGTAGGTTCAATCCACTTTGCTGTCGCTGGGACTCCTTTGGTAGGCGATCTCATAAGTTCCCAGTAAGTATTCATAGAGCCCGGGGCCGTGCCCTAACCTTGGTAGGGGACTGGTGTCGAACCCTTCCAAAACTTTTTTAGTATCAAAAAAAAAAAATCACTAGCAAAATTATTTAATGAATCAATTCAAAGGACATGAAGAGACTTGCAAAAATCTTTGGGAACTCAGCAAGCCAGGAAGAGATCATTCACAATTATTGCACTCTTATTTTTCTCAATCTTTCATAAATGCTGAATCATAAACTCATTTTAAACTTTAATATAAGGGTTTAATATTTCTATATTTGCTGCAAAAACATTTTTCTGCTTCATTCACATAAAAGTGAGTGGGTTTCATTAATATTTTCTCTCTCTTCTTTTTATAATGGAATCATTAAACCCTTAATATAAACTGCCCTTTTGTAAAATCAAAAAACAAACTGCTAAAACCCCAAAGGTGACTCGAACATACAAAAAATGCAATAGCTGACTATAAAAAAACAGCAAAAAAGTTAGCTTGTAAGGAAATTTTGACTTCCTTGAAGAACAATAATTCTGTATGAAGAAACAAGTAGTTATATAATACAATTATACTATAATGGAATTTTAATTGGGAAAGTCCCCAAAAAATACCTTATGAATTCCCAAAACCCCCAAAAGGTCACTCGAACATACAAAAAAAAACAGATAAGGGAGAGGATAGGAATCTGTAATTTTGAAGTGTTAGTGTTTTTACAAAATTGTCCACACCGATTACACTCGTTAAAAGTAGTATTATTTTCGGTCCTAAATATATGACATAGTTTGTAATATAAAATTGTACTATAAACTATGTCCTATATTTATGACTTGAGGAGGAGTAGCAAATACCATTATTGAAATGATTATATCTTTACAAATGTTGTCATTTGTGTAGTTAATGATTAAATGTTAACTTTTACAAGAATGTATTGTTTTAATAACTGACTAAATTTTGAGAAAAAAATAATAATAATAACGGACTACATATGTGATGCAAATGAAAACATTTGTTAAGGTATTTACCATTTCAATAGCACCATTAGCTATGATTACTTATAACAAGTGTAGTTGGTGAGAGACAATTTTGTAAAAGCACCAACACTTTAAAAATAAGGAAAATTCTTTTCAGAACCCAAAGTAGGAAAATATTATCAAAAAAAACTCTAAGAAAAGTTAAATGTTAAAAAAGTCTCTAGGGCATTTTCTGGTATTATTTTAGAAAAACGTAGTTGTTAATGGGTACTGATATAGTTGTTAACAGATACTGATTTTGTTGTTAACGGAATTGTTGTTAATGGATACTAATTTTGTTGTTAATGGGGTACTGATATTGTTGTTAACGCTTTCTGAAATAATACCAGAAAAATGCCCTAGGGCCTTTTTTGACATTTAACTTTTCTTAAGGCCTTTTTTGACAATATTTTTCTACCTTGGGCCCTGAATGGAATTTTCCCAAAACTATGATTCTTACGTGGTTTCCTATTTGTTGTTTTGCTTAATTGCATGTTCTTTTGGGGATTTTGAATTTTGTGATTTTTTTTTTTTTTGGATTTTCCCATTTTGATTTGGTTAGCCATCGAGGTTTCATAATTTATGGAATTATGCTTTTTTAATAGATCTTTATGTTTTGCTTTTTCCAACATGTAAATGAATTTCGGTAGGTAAAATCAGGTGAAATTACATCAAAATGAAATCAGAATGTAATAATAAAATATACTCTTTTGGTCCCTAAATGTATTATATAATTTTTTTTTTACAAGTTTGCGTCCTTTTTTATAATACCTAGTTCATAATAATTGTATATTTTAAAAAAATTCTGAAAAATACTGCTATTTAATAAGTTTTTTCCGATCCCTTACAAATAAGTAGATTGAATTTATGTGAAATTTTAGTTCTGTAATTTCTCTTACAAATAATTTGATATTTTTTTAATAAGGAAATTAATATATTGTAATTCAGTGGATTTTATATATTATTTCTCAAGTTTATTTGCAGGAATTAGTTTATTTTTGGGAACCCTTTCTCTTCACTTATCATATTCTTCCCTTCCTCTTCCTTTTTATAACCCTAGGATCAGTATTTAAATGGTTCATATTTAATCTTTTATAAATTTAATATTAAATGTTAAATTATAAAAATAAAAATAATTAATTAAATACAAATTGCTAAATTTTAATATGAATAATTCAATACTACAATAAAGAAAACAAATATTTTGCATAAAAATAAATTTTTACTATGCAAATGTTCGTCTACAGGTTAGAAAAGGAAGAGGAGGGAAGTGGATCATAAGCAAAGAGGAGAGATTATGAACCGAAAGAACTCTTGCAAGGTTGCCACCTCTTATTTCTTCTACATTGGGGAAACAAACTAGGTCGAAAGTCATCTTATTTCGTTATCATCCTCTTCCCTCTTGTTCATTTTCTAAACATAAAATGAACATTTCAATGGTCCATACATATTTAGTTTTATAGAAAATATTATTTTTATTTCTTTATAGTAGTATTAAATTATTCATATTAAAATTTAGCAATTTGTGTTTAATTAATTATTTTTATTTTTATAATCTAAAATTTTAAATAGAAATTTAATAAAAAAAATCAAATCTAAACCATTTAAATGTGAATCTTATACTTATAAAAAGAGAAGAGGAAAGAGAGGAAAATGAGAGGAGAAGAGGAGGAATTCTGAATAGGAGTTCCTTCTAACCTAGAAAACATTACTTGACCCATAAGGATCAAGATGCATCATCAATGGTTTTTTTTTCGGTAAAAGAATCATAATACCTTCGATTATATACAAACTAGATTTTGTATTAAGAACATAAGGTAATATCATGGATTTTAACTTTTTTTTTATTATATTTATTATTATAATCAAATTTACTACAATTTTACAAATAAACATGTTATTGTTTTATTATTTATGAGAAATACTTACATACTCTAAGGTACACCACTTCTTATGTGCTTTGACCTCTGATTAATTAAAATGCAATAAATCATCTTATTTTAATCCTACATGGCAGATGAGTCATCTGGAGAAATTCAAATTTTATGATTTTAGGGATAGTGTGGGGGAATTGCATTATTTGTTTTCTAAATTAAGAAGTTTGTGTTTTTTAAAATAATAAAAATTTAAATTTCTCGGATGAAAAAATATTTCAAGAATTGACAAAATCTCAATTAATAGCATTAATAGGAAGAAATATTGAGACTAATATAGGTAGTAAGTTAGTAGAAGCAAGCTTTTATAGGAAATGTAAAAAATTGGTCGAAGAGTAAAACATATGAATCCAGAGAACATGCAAGAATAATAAAATAACTATATCAAAATAGAAAAAAAAAAATTGATGTATGCCTTTGTCGCTAAGCAATTAATTAAACTATATCCTAATTAATTATGCAGCTTAGAGTCAAACTAGGTCATTTCTCAAAGAGCAATTTGTGAGTTTTCCTTTTGTTGAATTTTGGTGATGAAAAGCAATGGAATAGACCTAAACTAAAATATAAGATACCACTACCTAGATGTAATTATCTAACTAAATGCCCTATGCAATTTGACTCTGAAACCTCTATAAGAATGAATAATCTATATGAATTTAAATAAAATTTTTGGGGTATTTATGAAAAGAGAATTAAAATTCTAAGCAAAGAAATTAACTAACAACTAAGAATATCAAGTAAGAAAAGGTAGAGATAGTTTAATTCAGGTATAGTGAAAGGAACAACTCAAAATTTACATGGAGTTAACTTTCTTAGCTCAAATTAATTAATTAGACCAAAAGGAGATTGATAAAAGAGAGGGATTAATAAGTCTAATAATTTGATTGAAACATGGAAAACTCTCAAGTTCAATAACATTTAATCTATTAAAAAACTCATAATGACATAAGTGCGTGTCATTAAACCCATTAAAACCAATCACAAATTAATTCAAATTAATCTTGGAAATCATGTTTACAATTGTCTAATTAAACAATTAAACAATTAACCAATCCAATTAAACAATCAAGATGATAAACCAAATTGACAAATAAATTAATAATGAAAATTTAATTAATAGTTCAATTGACAATTAAAAGTTTGCAAACAAAAATTTCAGCAATTATCTCCAGCACAAATCAATTCAAAATATCAGTCCAATCCAAAAGAAATACATCTACAATATAAAACTAGATTATTCTCAATTAATACAACTCAAAATTATTTAAAATTAAATAATCAAAAGTCTTGAATTAAAAAGATAAAAAGAAAGACACTCATTTGTGATCTTCAATTATAAGTTCTTAGGTTTTAGCTTCCTTCATGCTCCTCCCAAGTTATGTCCCAACTAGCTTCTTTAAGACTAGAATATTAAATAGTGTACAAGATAGTATATTAGAAATATTAACATGAAATTTAATACATCAAAAATTAAAGTTTACATTAAATACAAATTTTGCAATATCTAGAGCATATAAATATATGAATAAATCCATAATAATATATAAAAAAAATTAGGAGGAGTAAGATTATTACTAGGAGCAAGAACAATAAGTAAAACATCCATGGTTAGATTAGTATTTACAAATGAACATAAAATATATACAAAGTCTAATGGAAAAGTAACTATAGATAAATATGTCATGCTAGTACTACCATAGGTTCCATCAGACCCTACTAATATAACTATTCCACAACAATTACAGATATAAGTCCTTATTATAAGACACCAACTATTATTTCTTACGGGCCAAGGAATGGAAGTTAAGTCAATAAATTGGTCCAAAATGAAAGTGGAGCTAAACCACCAAGAGGAGGGGTGAATTGGGGATTTTAAAATTTTTCGGCAAGTTCTGTTTCAAGACGTTAAGACAGGGTAAAACAGAGTGCAGGGAAGAGAAGAAGACATAAAGGTCTATATTGGTTCGGCCCAACACTATGGCCTATGTCCAGTCCTTAGGCACCCTGAGTATTTTACTATATCACTTGATTACACACTCTATAACTCAAGAACAATTCTCTCACTAGAACTTGCTCTCTCTTACAAGTTGTAATCAATAACCTCAATCTCCAAGCCCCCTGACTTGATAATAAATGAAGTACAAATGATAAACTCTCTTAAAGAGCAAATAAAGATGAACACTGAAGCTCAATAGTATCAAGAGATACTTTGTACAGAAAAACTTAAGAGTAGATGAACAAATTTAATACTTTTTCAATTTCTAGCTCAATAGTTGTTGAGAAGAATTGAATGTTGCTCTATTTATACAGAGTGTGATTAATAACCGTTGCAAGCGTCAATATGACCATTGGTGAAGTTGTCCATCTGTTGGAAGCACTTTGGTCTCTTCTCTCTCTACTCTTTTGCTTATTCTTTGTGTTGTAGGATAAAAGTTGACTTCCATGTGTTTCTATTCGTTGGAATGTTAGGCCTTGATTAGGTGAATGTCCCTTTATCTTTTTTGCATCGTGCAGAGCTTGGTAGATCAAAATATGGCAAGTTAGGTGGCCTTGCATTTAATGCTTTGACAAGTCTTTTTGCTTTAGTGAAAACAACTCTTATAATCTACTTAAATCAACTTTGAAATAGCTGAAATTCACTAACAAACACATTAAACATATCTAATGAAATTGATAATTAATGTTAGAAAGCATTCAAATCAATCACCAAGCTTTTCATAGATTTCGTAAATTTGAATTCTCACTAGCCGCGACACAAATTCGAGTTTGTGCATCAATACTCGAGTTTGTCACTATGCACTTAAGTCTAAACTTGAATTTCCATGTTGATACTCGAGTTTCCTCCTTTTAGAGAGGAAAGTCGCGATTTGAGCTTTGGAGCTTCAGTTTAGCTTAGAACCAATACTCGAGTTTTCAAACAAAACTCGAGTTTTAAACTCTTAACAAAACTATGTCCAAAACATCAAAACCGGCGTTTTCATTTAAAACTAAAGTATTGAAATCTTTGAAAATCATCGATGCTCTCTATATAACTCGAAACTCGAGTTTCCAAACCCATACTTGAGTTTTCATTTTTAACTTAAAACTCAAAGAGAATATTAGCCAGTTCAAAACTAGAGTTTCTGAAATTAGAGTTTTCCAAACTGGAGTTCATAAATACATTGAAGTATTGATCATTTGTGTTTGACTCGAAACTCGAGTTTTCAATGTCATACTTGAGTTTCCATTTGAAAAATGAAAACATTTGAATTTTTGATCCAAGTGAGAAACTGGAGTTTTTATTCCATAAACTTAAGTTTTCAAATGAAAACATTTTTGACTCCCAATACTCGAGTTTCTAAACTGAAACTCGAGTTTTATCAAAAACTTGGAAAACTTGGAAGATCTGGAAACTGAAGTTTGCATTCCCTTTGAAAAAATATTAAAGAATTTATTTGGCCTAAACTCGAGTTTTGAAACCAATACTCGAGTTTGTCCTGATGTAAAACTTGCAATGCTCTCTATAAGGCCAAAACTTGAGTTTCCAACTGGAAATTGCAGTTTTGCCTTTGCCCATTCAAACTGAGCTTTTCTCTATAAGGCGAGTTTTGCCTCAGATAGCAAGTTTTCACTTTCTTGAGACAATTTCAATCTTAATTTTACAATTGATTGTTATCATCAAAACTCATAGATAACTAACACAAAATTGATAAATATTTCCAACTTTACCCCTACTTTAATAATGTGAATTTAAAAAGTTAGGTAAAAATGAGAGTATTATTCGAAAATAATAATAAATGAATTAGTTAATGACAGTTAGTGTCTCATAATAAAGACCTGAGGAGTAATTAGACAATACAATAAACTATCATCATGAAACTACTCCAAGAAGCATAGCAACAATAATAATATAGGACAAAGATTATTAAGAATAAATACACCATCAACATCAACCTTAAATATAAACATAAGACAATAATAATATAGGACAGAGATTATTAAGAATAAATACACCATCAACATCAACCTTAAATATAAACATAAATCTACAAAGACATAGTATAGATTATCCTAGATCAATAACAAGAAGAGGATTATCTAGAACATTAAGTTTGAGGAGTGATTCAGGAGATAATTATCAAAGAAATCACCAATAAATTCGAAGTTAGCACAAATAAGACCAAAAACACACCAAATAAATTTAACTCAATTTAGTAATTATATAAGACTAGAAGTTAAGAAAAATGCAATATGGGTAGAATTAATAGCATTAATAGATGAAGATAAAGAAAAACGTTCTATTAAATTAAATTATACTGAAAGTAATTTAGAAATAACAGAAGAAAAAACTAAAACAAATTATATATTAAGATTTAACAAAAAAGATGTAATAGATATTAAATTATGAGTAGAAGATAACAATGAAAAAATATATAAAATAATATTAGCAAAATATTTTCTACGACGAGTAAAACCTTATAGAATACATGAAGACATAATAATATTTAACATAAACTATCAAACAATAGTAATCCCAAAAATCAAATGAGACCGTTATACTATATATTAGTTAAATTCAATTATAACAAATATAGATCTCAAAATTATCATGTAGTTATAGATACATGAGCAAATCTAACTATAACATAATATAATGTTTTACCACTAGAATTATGGAAGAAGAATAATATAATATTAAGAACAGAAAGTGTAGGAAAAGAAATACATATGTTAGAACTAGAAGCAAAAAATATACATGTACAAATAGGAAACCATGAATTATTGATTCAAGAATTAAATCAATATAATGAACTATCATTTGATGTAACGTTAGATTAGATTTCTTTGAATAGTATTTTCCAATACATTTATAAAAGAAAGCCTTAGTATTAACCACGCCCGGTAAACATGAAGCATGGGAATAAGAATAGCCAGACCTTATAGAAGACAAATAACAATGAAGTACAATTCTGCAGAATAATAAACTAGTAGAAATACAACATAAGTTATCAACTTTAGCCATTATAGAAGTAAAAATAATTGAACAAAGACTTTTGGATAATTATAGTGATAATCCATTAATTCATTGGAAAAAATAAAAACCATTAGCAAAAATAGAACTAAAATATTATAGTAAAAAAAGAGTTAAATACCATTTTTACTATGGAAGTTCACCCTAAGGAGCACTGGTCACTAGGAAGTTTTTTTTTCCCTTAATCTTATTTTTTCCCGTTCGTTGATCTTGACTATTGAATTATTGCTCTTCTTTGTAAACTTTCAGGGGCAAAATTATTCCTAAAAAAACTTTTAAGGTTTATTTGCTATATTTTTAAACTTCTAGGGCAAAAATGAGACAAAAAAAACTTCCAGGTGACCAGTGCTCTTTAGGGTAAACTTCCATGACAAAAATAATATTTAGCTCAAAAATAAATTGTAAACCTCACCTATGGACTAAACAAAATAAAAAAGAATTTGTTATGCATATTAATAAAATGAAACAATATAATTTAGGGTAAAGGAACGTCTATCACAATAATGTTTTACCCCAGTAGCATCCAATACAAAAATATTTTAAGTGGACCAAAACTACCAATAAAATTTTAAAAAATATAAAAGCAACATAACACCGTTAGAGAGAAGGTAATGCCCATTTTCTGAGGTCCGGCAAAAATTACATAATAGAACCCAGATGATTATGAAACTATATTTAAGCCCAAAAAAATTTCAAAATTTTTATTTTAGTCCCTCCACGTACTTTATATATTATGGAGGGACTAAAGTGAAAATTGTAAAAAATTTATGGGACTGGAAGATAATTTTCTAAAATTTTGAGTTCTTTTTTGTAATTTTTGCGGGGTCTAAACATGCCTTTTTTTGGACCTTAGCCTGACCTGACTAGTGGCCTATTAAGGAGGCCTGTAATTTTAAAAATCTTGTAAATAGTCTAACAAACCATAAGCATCACCTCAAAACAAGGCTACTGTAAACAGGGCGAAAACATAATTACTTTAAACAAGCCAAAAATAAACATACTTTAAACAGGCTGTTAGATGTAGGTTTGTTTTCAGCCTGTTTAAAGTAGGTCTGTTTTTAGCTTGTTTGATGTATGCTTGTTTTGAGGTGAGACTTGTGATTTATTAGTCTGCTTATAAAATTTTTAAAATAAGAGGCCTCCTTAATAGACCATAGGCTAGGCTAAAGCCAAAAAAAAGGCCTGTAACCAGCAGCGGATTTTGAAGGGTAGGGATGGCTCTACAAAAATTACAGAAAAGAACCCAAAGTTTTAGAAAATTATCTTTCAGCCCCAATTTTTTTTTTATAATTTTCACTTTAGTCCCTCCATATAAAATACGTGGAGGGACTAAAATAAAAATTTTGAAATGTTTTTGTGGCTTAAGTATAGTTTCATAAACATATGAGTCCTATTCTGTAATTTTTGTCAGACATTAAACAGATGTTACCTTCTCCTTAACGGCATTGCGTTGGCTTTACCTTTTTAAAAGGTTTTTTGTCGTTTTGGTCTACTTAAAACATTTTTGTGCTGGACGCTCCTTTACCCTATAATTTAATCAAAGAAAGCAAATTAGAATATTCATTACTAGCAATGATAGTAATAAAACACACTGAAGAAAAAAGAGGAAAATAAAGAATGGTAATAAACTATAAAAAAATTGAAGGGTTAAGGTGCAAAAATACACATGTTCTTTGGTTAAAGTAGCACCCAACAAGAAGTGTTTTTTTTGAGGTGTAAAAGTGACTATGTGGTTATAAATTAGGTGTAAAAATACCGTTTAACCGTTAATTTTGAATTTTTTTTTGCTAACTGGATGATGACATGACTTACAAAGGTGCAAAAATACATACGTGGTTTGGCCAAAAGAGTGCCCAATACCAAGTGTTTTTTAGGTGTAAAAATACCGTTTCTATTTTTGCTGATTGGACGATAATGTGGCTTTCAAAGTAACTTTCTGGAAAAAAACATGCCGACTAGTCGTAAGTCTTAGTTGGGAAGAAATTAATATCACTATCCATATTCCTATATTTGCCCTTATAGCAATATTGTACTTGAAAATCACAACATGTCCAATGCGGATATATTTATTATCCGCACACTACTTTAGCTGTATGAGTTTCATGTGGCTATTTCTGAGGTAACGATGAGTATGTGTCATCTGCTATGTACTGACTCTAGTCGACACCACGACGATTCAATTTTAATAGATTGGAGGTGCAACGACATTGACAACGCTAATCTAGGCAAGGTCTCCGATTTCTGGTGGGAGGATATGTCGGAAAGCATCGATTGCTTTTTTAGCATTGTGAAGGGTGATATATCTACATTGGATATGTTGTGATTTTTAGGTACAGTATTGTTATAAGGGAAAACAGAGGAAAATGATGGTGACATTAATTCTTCCCAACTTAAACTTGCAACCAATCGGCATTTTTGTTTTTTTGCACAGCTGCTTTGAAAGCCATATCATCATCCAGTCTGTAAAAAAAAGCCAAACTAACTGGTATTTTTGCACCTATAAAAAAACACTTGGTATTGGGTGCTCTTTTGGCTAAACCTCATGTATATTTTTGCATATTTGAAAGCCACGTCATCATCCAGTCAGCAAAAAAAAATAATAAATCAAACTTAATAGTCAAACGGCATTTTCGCATCAATTTGTAACTACGTAGTCACTTTTACACCTCAAAAAAACACTTGTCATTGGGTGCTCCTCTAACCAAAGCATATGTACATTTTTGCATCTTAACCCAAAATTGAATAGCTTAGCAAAAAGAAACATATATCTTATTCCAATAATAGACCTTTTAATTAATCTAATTAGAGGAAAAACAATATTTAGTAAATTTGATTGTAAATCAAGATTTTTTTCAAGTAAAACTAGAAGAAGAAAGTAAAAAGTATACTGCTTATGGCACTTTTGAAGTATTATATGAATGGAATGTATTGCCTATGATACTTTATGATAGTCCTAGTATACTTCAGGAATATGTATTAAAATTATTATTGTCAATAAAGGATATTGCAATAATATATATTGATGATATATTAATATTTTCTAACAATGCAGAAGAACATGAAAATCATTTAAATCAATTTGTAACATTAATAGAACAAAAAGATTAAATAAATAATCAAAGAAGGCTGAATTAAGAAAAGCAAGAATCCCCTTTTAGGACAACATATATCTTCAAATGGAATAGAATTATAAGAACATATAAGTAAAAAAAATAAATTAGAATTCCCAAAAATGAAAAATAAAAAGGAGTTATAGTCCTTTTAAGGACTAATAAATCAAGCAAGAAATTATATACCTAATTTTTTCCAAATTAATTGCAAAAATATCCGAATTAATAGGAGAAAATACTAAATGGATATGGGATGAAGAAACCAAAAAAATAGTGAATCAGATAAAACAGTTATGGCAAGATTTACCTAAGCGAACCTACGAATAATAATGTAGAATGGATCATACATATAGAGGCTTCAGAAAACTATTGGGGAGCAACATTATATCATGAAGATGAAGAAGGAAGATAAATAATAACAAGATATACAGGTAAAAAATTTAATAAAGCCCAAAGTAAACATCATTCTAATTAGAAAGGATTTTAACAATAGTAATATTAGTAGAAAATTTTGAATTATTTATAGTTAATACAAGATTCAAAATAAGAATTGATAAAACTCAAGTAAAACATTGGTTAGATAATGGAATTAGAACAAATAAATTAAGTAATAAAATGTTGATTAGGTGGCAGAGGGATCTATCTTATTATGATGATGATATTAAGCATATTAAAAGGCAGAATGATTATGTGGCTGATTATAACAATGATTCTCCCAAAGAATCATCGGCTCTAGAGTAAGTAATATTAAAGAGTAATATCATTGAGATGAATATAAGTCTTTTAAACAACCAAGTATATACGAGTATCCAAAACTTGTCAAATTATATTGCAAATATATATTCACAGGTTGAAGAATTGTCCGGGGAGATAGAAGCTATTGAAAGACCAATATCAAGAAATGTATTCGTAACTGATGTTGCAGTACAAACAAAAGCAAGCCAAATATCAGAAAATTCAGTCGAACCAATTATAACATTACTAGAACTATTAAATAACCCAAGAAGCTCAAGAAAAAACCCAATAAAAGCCTACAACCTAAAAAATATCCTCTTATGAAGTCTCTTTTGAAACACCACAACAGTAAGTTTTTTAAGCTCCGTATTCAAAGATTAAACCATTCATCCTTAGCCAACAAAATCATCAAATATGTCTCTCATTATGCCTTCAATAAAGCCATCATATATCTAGGTACATCACCTGGTCTTGTGAAAACCTTGTATGGATATGGCCTTATTCAGAGTATTTATCCCTCACTTAGTATGGAAGAAATCTCAGAATCACCTAAGTCTATTAGAGATGTTGTAAAACAATATTTCGGAATAGTAATCCAACATAAAGTATTCATTAGATGTTATTCCTCTATAACCAAAATAACTCCATATAAATTTTATCCACCAATAAATCTGACAAGATTAGGAACCACGCATAAAAAAACCCATCAAATATGATCCAGAGAACAAAGAAGATATTGAAGATGATGAAGAGTTCCAATACCGAGTATCATCTATTAGAGCCTAAGATTAAAACAAAATATTTTAGGAGATGAATAAAACCATAACTTCCAAAGAAGCACAATGGGTCTACTTCATGGGCCCAACGACTTGTATATGCTTACTCAGCAAGGAGAGTAAGCATGCAAGTAAAAGCTTTTCTTACAACATTATGATAGGATAAAAATGAATAAGATGGATAATCCTGGAGGTACTAAAAGAAAAATATGCCAAGTATTATCAAATGATGTCAACTATAAATGTAATTATCGTGCGAACAGAGAAATGACAGAAAAATATTATGAACATCCTTTAATAGATATGAATGTCTTGCAGTATCTACCAACTGTTATGGAAGTATATGCTGACAAAGAAGACGACAAAGGAACAAAAGAAGGTGGAGAAGAAAAGCAAAAGCAAAAGCAAAAGAAGAAGAAGACAAAGAAGGAAAAGAAAAAGAGATATTTCCAAATGATGTAAATTAATAAGAGTTGGGAATGCCTGGCTTTATATAAGGCCATGTAAACTCCCTTAAAAGGCGTCAATAAAAAATCTAAGTAGTTCTCTCTGTAACCTTTCCATTTCTCAATAAGAAATCTTTATTCTTACATACAGTGTCTTTCATTTCTCTTAATACATCGATAATCAAAGAAGTAGACATATAAGGTATGTTTAACTAAACTCTCTATAGGGATCAAGAGTGTAGTGTTATCTTAATCCAAAAAATAAGGATCCTATAAAGGAACTACTAGTTATATGTTCATATAGACATGGGAAGCTAGTTACGCATCCAAAAGGAAACAAAGGAAGGCTGTGTGCTGGGATGATCTGGGATGATCTGAAAAGGGAAGGTCTGAGCTCGACAAGGGAAGCTTTGTAATAATATCTTTATATGAAAGATGACAAAGATCCTTGGATCATTACTGATCAAACTTTGGTCTATTATCTCTATATTATATACAATACATATGAGATACATATGTGTGTGTCTTTATACATATATGTATAATGACACATGCGAGCATGCGTGTGTCAATACATATGTGTATACACATACGCGTGCACGTGCATATGTGTGTCTACACACACACAAGTGAGTGCGCGCGCCCGTACACTCAAATGAATGTATATAAATATGTTATAAATACATATATGCATATATACACATATGTGTATACACACACACTCATGTTGTGTGCGCGCCCATACACACATATGTGTGTATGTGCATGGGCTCTCTCTTTGGTTGTTAATATAAGAGATGAATAACTAATTTATTGTATTAAAAGAGTTAGTTAAATTACTTATTTATACTACCTTCAGTCCTAAATATAGGATATAGTTTGTAATGCAATTTGCACTACAAACTATCTCTTATATTTAAGATTAGAGGAGTAAGAAATATGTGTTGAATTACTCTTAATGGAAACCCCCTTCCCATGTGCAACAAAAAGATATACTTTAGAGAAAAAATTATATATTTGCAGGGACAAAGTAGATTGATATAGTATATTTAGAACTAAATTAAATCACTTGTAGACTTATATTTACGTCCAGAGGTATAATTTTTTTTTGGGTTCCAATTGATTTTGGTGATACCTGTACTAATGGAATTTCTCTGTGCATTGTAGATCTTGGAAGCAATTACTGCAAAATAATGTCAAGAGCCATTTCACTATGAATCTCTAGAGGTACTTGGAGATTTCTTTCATTAAATATATTACTTGTCAATATCTTCATCAAACCCATCCATCTGATAATGAAGGCCTTCTCTCTAAGAAGAAGACAAAGATGATATCCAATGTCACCCTCTGTATGTTAGGGTGCAACTCTAAACTTCCGGTATGCTTTCTTTCTCACATGAGAATTAAAACATCTACAAAGAGAAATAAAAAGAATCCACTTGTGTGTTGTGTTGATTTCTGAAACTGGTTTTCTCTCTTTTAAATTTTATTCTTTTTTGGAATAATATCATTAGTAGTCCCTATAATTTGATTGAATTTGATTTTGGTTCTTATTATTTCAAATTATTAGTTTTGATCCCTATAGTTTGATAAGACCTTGGCTTGAGTTTAACGAAAGATCCCTATACTTTTAATGAGTTTTGATCCTTATAGTTTGATAATACCTTGGCTTGAGTTTAATGAAAGATCCCTATACTTTTAATGAGTTTTAATCCCTATACTATACTTACTTTTATACCAAATTCTTATAAAACTATAGGGGCCAAAATTAATAATTTGAAACTACAAATTAAAACCAGTAAGATGGGCTCAACCTGTTGGCCTCCGGGTTGGGGGTAGGGTTATATTGGAGGTTTTGTAAGGCTCACGTCATGGCAATGCAAACGAGGCTGCCTGTAGATCTTTTTTTTTTTTTTTTAAGAAAATGAAGTGTCATAACAAAAGGGATCAAGGGAGTGCAATGGGCTTGGCCCCTTGGTATCAATTGAATAAAAAAAAAAGAGTAAAATACTTAGACCACCCTCCTGTTTTACCTTAATTACACAAACCTCCCTTCTATTTTGGAAACCCATATAAACCTCCCTTAAAAAAATGTATATTACACAAACCTCCCTTATATTTTTAAATTCTATTTCCATCTATCCAAACTGTTAGTTGGTCATTAAATTTGACTTTTAAACTTTTTTTTTTAACCAAAATGTATCTCTTTACTATTATATATATAACTTTCTATTTTTTAAAAAAAAATTATTAGTTTTGATATTATAAATTAATTTTGACTTCAAATATATATTAAACACATATAGTTTTATCAAATATATGTAAGTTTGAGTTTGTATGTGTCATTTAAATTTATAATTTAATATTTTTTCACAAATATTTATAAACACATTTGATCAAGCACATGTTTATTTAAAAAATTACTTGAATATTTAAAGTTTGTGATATTTACATTAATGAGTGCTAAAATCATCAAACAAATAACTATTTTGTAAATATAAAAATAGAAATTAATGAACAAATAAAAAAATATTAAATTCTTTAAAATAATTTTAGTCAAAATGTGAAAGACAAAATAAATATGCACAAGATAAAAGTAAAACTAGATATTTACTATTAAGAGTAAAATAGTAAATAAATTTTATTTTTATATAAACTTTAATTAAAAAAGATTTTTGGAATCTTTTAGGAATATTCTTAACGAAGTTAATTGTTTAGACTTAAATGTATGTTTTCAAAATAGAGGAGATGTCTATGTAACTAAGGCAAAACAGAAAGGAGGTTAGATTATTTTACTCATATATATAATACTAAAGAGGGACATTTTGTAATACCCCGATTTTCATAATACATGTAAATCTTAAATTTTAATAAATAACACCTATTACAATAGGTGAATATGTGGTCTCAGAACAAGTGAAATAACTATCTTATTTTCTGAAGGTAATTTCTTATGAAATTAGAGTAAATGAAGAGCTAAAATCCCTAAGTGAATTTATGGGTCATAAAATACCCTAAGAATGTTATGATAAATCCTAAGAGGCAACTAAATATTTATTGAAATAGAGAGTATGTTGTCTCTAAAGTTTTAATTAATTTATTATTATTTTTAGGAATTACACCATTTTAACAACTTAAAATCATCAGAGGATGATAAAATCAATTAGAGGAAATTAGTAACAATTATTGGGCAAGTAAAATTGCAATAATTGAGGTACTCTATTAATTTTTGAAATTAGTTAATGATTAAGTTTTTAAGGTCATAATTTAAGACCAAATGATATTGATTAGCATACAAGAAGTTATTAATCATCAAAATTAAATTTGAAACCTTGTCAAATTTGATAGTTAAGCCTAGTAACCCCTAAAACATGATGTTAGAAATTAAAATTAGGATTTAACCAATTATTCCTAATTAGTTTTTATGGGACGAAAATTCCTATTTGGTGGAAAATAAATGATACAATAAAAACCAAATTATATTAAACCTTAATCCTAGAATCTAAGTGGACCAATGGGAGGTTCTCCTTCTTAGAATATGTAGAAACATAAATTAAATAATTAAGTTAGGAAGAGAAGGAGGTTTCTTGGGCATCAAGTAAAGGAATATATTATTTCAAATATTCAAAACTTGTAGTATAAGGGGCTTAGTGTATAGAGGAAGCTAAAGAAAGTGTGTGTGTGTGTGTTGTGTGTGGACCGAAATATGTGTGTGTATTGTGAGAATATAAGTGTGGTCAAAAGTTGTGTGAATATAGAAAAGGGAAGTCAAGAGGATTAATGAAACTTAGGGAGCAAGATATTTGTCTTAGTAAGCAAGTTTTCTTATATTAAATAAAATTAGATGAGAACCTATGGAAAGTAAATCATAACTTAAAATCTTGAAACTAGATCTTGAAGATAAATACATATCTGAGATCAGTGAATTATAAGCTTCAACTTGGCTATTCCCAAAATGATTTTTGAATACTTTTAAGATTCATGCTTAAGTGTTTGGGAAGTAAAAATCACCATAAATCTAATCATAAAATTAGAATTTCAAAAGTGAAATTGGATTTTGAATTTAAACACCAACTTACACCTAACTAAATTAGCATTTGGGAGTAATTAGTGTTAAATAGAATGTCTTGGGGACAAAGCAAAAGAAAATCTAGAAGGAGGAAGGGGGGAGGACGAAAATGGGAAGGTGTAGGGCTAGGATTTATGCCTCTTCACCAAGCAAAACTCAAGAGCCAAGATCAAATTGAATTTCTTGGTGGCTACTCCTTGATTTGGCTATAAATAGAGACCCTCTCTTCACAATTTTCTCACCACTTCCTCAAGCTAGGAACCAAAATATAGAGAGTAAGGGAGAGTGTGGAAGAGCTTCAAGAAACAAGAAGCAAGGTTCTTCAAGAGGTAAGAGAGTTTTTAGTTTCATAGTTTAAGTTCATAGTTTATGAGATAGAAATGCTAGAAATGTTGTTTTGATCATCAATCTTCCAAATCCAGTTTTATTTTCATGTTTTTATGGTTTCCATTGCATTTATTTCGAAAAATTGATGAAGAAGAAGTTATAGCAAAATTTTTGGAAGATTAGGATCAAAATAGCGAAGCTCTGGCGAAATCTCCTCAAACAGTGATTTCTGGAGTCAGGGGTAAAAACGTCAGTATTTTATGATGAAGATGATGTTCTAAAATTCTGAGAAAATTCATGATGAAAGTAGACGTTTAGGGCTTTCCAAATCTATAAAGAATGTGTCATTTGAAGCTCTGTACAAAAAGATAAAAATCTCAGAAGTTAAGCTATGTTTTCTGGGCAAAAATCGGGACAGCAGTTTGAAATCTGGAAACTGGGAATTATCCATGAATTCTGGGTAAGTTCCAGTATTTTTCCTCGAAAATAGATTTTTCAAGGATTCCGGGAAATTTTACGGATCCTCATTTTGATTTTTCTAGAATTAGTTATGATTTTTCAAAGTTACCGAAAAATCTGCCCAAAAAATGTTGCACCACGTTTTTGAAGAAATGTAAGGGCAAAATTGTAATAATAAAGCCATCAAGGGTAGAATGGTAAATAGAGGTGGAAATATCTCTTAGAATGTTATTCTAAGTGATATGGTGATATGTTAGGATATCCGGGAAGTCCAAAGCCGGAACCAAAGGTCGGATGTTTGACGACTATGCGGTAAAAGGTACGGACGCGTATTGTAACCTTAACTCTCATGCTTATGGTATGCGTATATATGATAACTGTTTTCATATGTTGAAACCCTGCTTTGAAAGTTTGCTCTAAGAATGTTGAATTGTATACGGGTTATAGTCTTGATAACACCGTTGAGTTTTCCTAGCGCTGAGGACACGATAGGCCATCGTGGAACTGGTTATGTGCAGACTGGGGTAACATACATATTGCAGTGGCTGTGTTATGTTACTGCCTTACATGTGGTTATATGTTTTGAAACTATGATTATGTTGTATATCTGTGATAACTGTCATATACTGTTTACATAAGCATGAGGTTAACCGTTACCTGAGGTCCAATGGACATTAGACCTCAGTCTTAATGAATAGTACAGGAAAGAAACCGGGATAGAGAAGATGCCGGAGGGAAGAGCCGTGAAGAGGCAACAGTCAAAGGCAAAGGTCGGTAGAAGTTATTAGGTCTTAGCTTCTGGCTCGAATTTAACAAAGTTACTTTGAACAGTTTGGTGTCTAAGGCTGGGTTAATCTATGTGGGAAGCCAATCAGTCGCCGTATAAGTCGATGAGGCCCCCATGATAGACCCCTACCTGGCCAATCTGTTTAATTAACTGATGTTAGGTTCCAAGTCATGGGTTTAGTTTAAAACTTTCTTTATCAGAGGATTGTATTTAATCTCTGTATAATTTATCACATGAATATTCCTTCGGGATATTTAATATATCAGCTTATGTCGGGCATCATCATATGTCTGGGCATTTTTATATCAGATACTCGTTGTCCGGATCTTAGCGCACGCTATCAATTTCCGCAGTACTCTAAGCTGTAGCATCTTAAACTCTGTTGTTTTTCTTAAAACTAAGTGTCGACCGACACGATTTTCGAACCTGGAATTTGGGATGTTACACATTTTGGTAAAAAAATGTTCAAAAGTCAAATTTAACGGCCAACTAACGGTTTAGGTGGATGGAAATATAATCTTAAAATATAAGGGAGGTTTGTGTAATATATATTTTTTTAAGGGAGGTTTATATTGGTTTTCAAAATAGATGGGAGGTATGTGTAATTAAGGTAAAATAGAAGGGTGGTCAGAGTATTTTACTAAAAAAAAAAAAGATCTCTTAACGTAATGGGCACAACCCTTTTATATCATCCCAAAAAAAAAAGGAATTTAAGGAGTGTTATGGGTAGGGTTCCTCTTTTATATATATATATATATATATATATATATATATATATATATATATATATATATATATATATATGTATATATTATGTATGTATGTATGTATGTAACAAGGCTAAGTCAATTTTTTCAACCAAAGAAGAAAATAATGATGTGTAAGCTGGCCCGCCATAACCCTCACCTACAGGTTAGGGTTGGCGTCTTACCAGGTCGTGGAAAGTGTAAGCTGCACAGTCGTGGGTTGGTTCGCATCCCTAGCTCTACTACAGAGACCAAAACCAAAATTTGATCACATTGTAAAGATCAACAATGATATTGACCTTTCTTTTATTTTTTGGTAGGACTTCATACAAACCAGCCCTTTTGATCCAAAGAAAGGGATTATACTTGGAGATAGATCTAGCAATGTTACTTTAAAAGAGGAGTTGACCTCCGATATGGCAAAAATG